>CM060881.1:130342500-130995000 GCA_030762935.1 Hymenopus coronatus
TCTCGCCCCGATGGGTGCCACGATTACTCAAAGTAGACAAATACGTACGAAGCTATGTTAAGTGAAATCCGAAGGAGTTTTTGCGCCGACTTGTCACAGACATTTTACTCCGAAAACCAAGCAAAACACAAAACAATGGGTTGCTTCCGGTGAATCTGCTCCAAAGACTGCATCGGTCCCAAAATTGATGCTGAGACGCGAAGATACTCACTGACATCTTAGAAAAAGAAAAAAAACGATTACTGGACAATACTACAATGGAACCCGCCTGGGTTTTGTGGTGGCAGCGTGTCTGCCTCACATTTAACAGGTCGCAAGTTAGAATCTCGCTTAGGGTGAATTACCCGGATATGGATATTTTCGGAGTTTTTCCTTTTTCTGAGAAGACAAATGTCGAGTAACTTTAAATTCCATGGACCCCGATATCATTTGAGCACCATTTCACTAACTTCATTCACCGCCCGATATGTTCAACCCGGTTAAAGAACATTAAGCTTAAAAAAATGTATTATTGGCCCGATTCGACAAGAATTGGAGGCACGGTTCCATTTGTAAGAGCTGTTCCACCACAACGCACGAGCACATTCATCCGGAGTTGTTGCATGAAATTCGTTATTAGTTGCTGCAATATCCCCCTCATATTCTCCCGAACTGGCTCTACACAATTTCTTCTTGTTCCCAAACTTGAAGAAATGGTGTGTATAAAATTAAGATAAAATGAGATCGTCGAGACAGGCGTATTTTAGAGATTGACGATCTGGAAGAGGTTTATATTCTAAAAGGGGGTTGTATTAGGAGCTAAGTAATCTGTGTTTGAAACAATGACGTGTTCATTCCTTATGCAAGTACATATTTACTTACCTATTCACTTTCTTTATTATTTCTTAATGTAGTTCAGGGTAAATTAGAGAATGCTCTTTAGAAATATGCACCAAAAAAAAATTAAGTGATAATTGTGTACAGTGTTTTAGAGATAAATCTTTACGTTAAAGTTCTGGAGTATGTGGGTATTTATCTTCCGCATCGTTTCCGGAAGAAATATCCCAGAGATAGTATTTTCAAATGTTGTCCAATAATATCTGTAGAACACGAAAAGATTCTTCTCAGCATACAAGCCTGTGTTAACCGATAAACATCTGAAAATTTGGAGAAAATGATCATTGTGTACTACAGGTCAAATAACAATGTCTAAGCAAAATTTTACATCGGAAATAGTATATAGATATAAGGTGAAAGTTAACACTTTATTGCATAAGTGCATCTTTTCGAAAATATTGAACATATTATAAAGATGTAAATAACATAAGTGCAGGCACTTGTTAGATAATTTTAATGCATACTAGAGATAATGTACCCTGATACCAGGACATATGATACCCAAATCTAACTGCCTATTTCAGAGCGTGCTTAAACAAATTAGCGGAAGATAATGGAAACAAGTCGGACATGTTATGGAACAAATATTGCGTAAACACATTTTGTCACGTGCAAGAAATATGGGAGGTTGGTGTGCTCCAACCAAAGCAGCACTACACTACACAACTTCAAATTAATTCCCAGCACCCCGGACGAGTTTTGGAACCCTTACCAAGGGTAATATATAAAGCCATAAAATAGATTTGTCGACACAAACGTAATTTCTCCGATTAATTTCGACACAGAAATTGCCTAACAGTAGTACCGCGTTAATCGATTAAATTTGTTTATCGACAGAAAGAGAAATTAAAAATAAAAGCAGAGGTATAATTAAAACCGTAAATTTCTGCTGGACGGAAAAAAAACCGCCGGTGATGCAGCCAGCATATCTCGGTTCTAATTAAAACGTTACAAAAAATTACAAAGGAGTGATTACACGAGGAATCTGTACGGTAACAGAAGCAGAACTGGACGATCTCCGTTGAAGTTTTAATGGGACTGGAGTGATGCAACCAAGTTTTTAATTGCGTTCCACAACTTTCATCCTCTCAAATTAATCTACGCCCACTATGCTTGATATTCACATATACTGTTCACTGTCGCCTAATTTCGTCCTACATAAGAAAGCAATTATTGAAGTTGCCGTACTTCTGAATTAAATTCCCCGTTCCATTAAAAAACAAAACAATGAAGTTTCTCCCTACAGGCTATCCTACACGTAACTAACGGGTTTCGAGAAATTAAAGGTTACTGAGGTATAACGTAGTAGGCAAATTGTTAAAAACCTGTTTCGGGCTTCAGGTAGCCGATGCGTTTTTAACACGACTATGTGAAACCCACCATCTTCTAAATTAAATCCAACTAAATAGCCATCAATATCAGTTTAACGCTACAAAGAGCAGAGAAAGTTAACTTACCAAAATGATGTATGGAAAGCTTGTTAACTTACCTAGAGCATCTGCAACAAACAAAACACAATCTCTTAGTATAAGTGAAACAAAACACAGCTAAACAACAAAGTATTAGGATGTAATTAATGAGTGAAGAGCAAGAAGGAAACATTCCATATTTTTGAGCAGTAAAGTACTCATTTTAAAAAACCTACAATTGTAAAGTTACATTTATAATTCTCATATAACCGTGATACTAGTTTTTCATAACTATGTAATCAGATTTAGGCAATAACGTTATGGAACATGTTCCTTCTGGATTGCATACATTAGAAAGTACGAGTATTAATATAATATGATGGAAAAATGTCAAGATCAATTAAATAAATAGTGAATAGAAGAGTTAAATAAGTATTCAATATGTTTACTTTATGCACTGCTTATTCGTCCCGAGATGTCATCGGAAATACACGTTTTAGGAACCTCTGAATAAAACACATTTAGAAAAAGGTGTGTCTGTGAGCATAATAACTCAAAAACGAAAAGTTATATATATATGGAATTTAATATCTAAGTTCAGCAACTTTCAAGAATTGCCACACGATTTTCCAGAAAATCCCACACCCCAAACTACTTTTCACATGGAAAATATTCGAAAATGTTGATTTCTCAAAATTGGCTCTAACGATTTTAATTAAATACCATTTGATTAAGATACTTTCATGACAAATAAAATGTATAATTTAATGTTCTGGTGATAGCCCCTCAAAATGAACTTTATGAATTCCTTGTAATTAAAGGGAAATCAGAAAATATACTAGGCTAAAGCGATAAGGATGTTTGCTAAGGCATGGAATGATTGATGATATCCCGTTTGGCAAAAGTATTTGTAAAACGTACACCAACAATCAACAATATCTTTGAAATCGTGATCTCTATAAAAATGTTTGACATAAATTGTGTGTTTAACGAGAAGTACATATTTGATTTAGTAAAATTTTGTCTATCTCTTACAGAATACCAGTTAAGCAAAAGTAATCCAGAGTGATGAGGACTTCAGAGGCTGTTCTCAGAACATTCATTTGTCATGAAAAATATCTTAAACAACGGTAACTTATGAAAATCGTTGTCATTTTCAGAAAATCAAAATGTAAGAAAAATGCTCCATGTAAGGGGTAGACTGGGGTGAGAGGCATTTTCATGAAAATCTTTGTGTTCATACTTAGAAGACGCTGAACTTAAACATAAGTTTGGTATTTAACGGATTTTACGTATTTGAGTTATGTTGTTCACAGACACAAAAAACCATCAGCTTTATCCCAAGCTAGTATAAAGGCACAGCACTCAGACTTTCTAGCATTAGAAGGGTGTTACTTACTATGGGAATGCACAAGAAAGTAATAACCTCCATCCCAAAACACTTACACGACTACAATTCTGTCACACTAATATCCTCTGTGTGCACAGACATACTTCTTTTGTTTGTTTGTTTGTGAACGCGCCCCTAACATACGTGAACCGTTACAGGAAATTGTTATCCACGACTGTTAGAAAATTAGCTTCAACTCAATTTGTTTTCTTTTTTACGCTCTTCTCACTAAGTCTCTGTCGGTTTGCAGTTCCCTTTAATGCTCTTCTCTAATACGCTGCATTTTACAGCCACCCCTCCCCCTTCCTCTTCCATTCATTTGATTGTCTTTGCCCATGTGCCGTTCTCTTAGATTATTTCGGCTAACGATGTCCTGTCTTAATGCTGACTCATTTCCTCAGCAGAATCATAAAAAACATAAGACAATCTGCTTCATCAAGTAGAATAACCGCTTCATACAGTGTTCCTTTTATAAATTCCCTTCGTTTACATTTCACCTTATGGCTGTAGCGTAAAATATTTCGGCCAATGCAGAAGTATTGAGTTCTGTAATTATGTACAACTTAATTTCGCATGCCTTAGATCAATATAAACTCCTACCGAGCGTAATATTTCAGCTGGTAACATCTGTGGTCCGAATTCTGGAGATACCGGACTCAAACCCCGGGGCCGATTAATATAACTGCCCCTCCTGAACTTTTCCTTCAGTTCTTATGGAAAACAGCGGACTGGGTTGTTAATAACACATCCCAAAATTAACTTTACAACATTATAACTGAAAAGTAATAGCGAATGCTCTGCCATCTATCCACAGATAATGAAATAATGTAGACTTCTACCGTCACGTGTAGAAGCAGAGATACAGTTGCCTGGCACTAAGGTCCGTATGGACACATATTGAAACTACCATCTGTCTGCCATGTATAGCAGCAGAAATACAATTTCCTAGCGTTTTTGTTACTGTGGAGATGTGACGAAGTAAGATTATATGTTATAGGGATGAATGTCCGACTCACGTATCAACTGAGTCGTCACTATATTAACACGCAGATAAAGCGAAGTAAAATAAATAGGAAAAAAAAATACTGGTTGATGCTTTCAAGCATGATTTCCTTCTGTGTCTTCAGGCTTCTCCAATTTTACAAGGTGAAAATTTTGGTTGAAGAAATGCAGACAAAATTTCAGAGAGTGGAAATACTACGTAAATAGTAGTAACGCAAGTAGCTACACGACTAGCCAAAGTCGTTCACGTAACAAATCATGAGTGGGAGGTTCGCGATTTAAATTGTCAGGATATAACTGAGGTTTTAACCAATTTTTTTCGGTTCTCATAACTAGCAAATGCCGGGGAAGTACCTTAATGATAGCACGGAAAAATGTCTTTCCTAATATTTCATTTTATATCTCATCAGTGCCCACGCTGTCATCAGTAGTGAGAACGGGTGTAAAGTGATGAATAAAGAGCTAACGCAATCTGTTTTCCAGAATTCAAACTTGATAGCAATGGCCTTCTGTGGCCCCTTGAAGAGAGAACTTAGGAAGATCATGCTGATACTTTGATGTTGGTGCGTTGTCAGGACAACTGGAAACATTTGAAACATGAAATGGGCACAAAATAAATGATGACCCGTATATCACTTGATTAACAAGGTTACTTGATGACAAGACTGATACAGATTAGGTTTATCTTGGTGGAGGGTGACCACGTGCGTCCCAGAAGCTGGATTGGCCGGCCGAAGGACTGTTATTGGAGTCCAAGTGTATCATCATCGACACCGCGACCCACCTCTCACTAAGTGGCCCCCGGTTAATAGCACGACACAAACCTGTGATTTCCTACCGAGAAGGGGTAACAGCAGGTAGAGAGGCTCGTTAGGAGACAATGCTTTACGACGGCAAAGCAGCAACTTTTATCACACCCACCAACCCAACATGCTGCGGTTACTGTCAGCTGCACAGGCCTGCAACTTGCGGTAGCAAATTAAATAATGCAGATAGGTAAGCTTTGCGTTTATAACCTATGCTTTCCAATATCTACATCCATTCAAAATTGCTTATCTCCAGGATTATTACTGGCTGGTTTTCACACACAGATTCGATATTGGAAGCTTTGAAATCGTAATACTAAATCATATAAAAGTTGCTGAAAGTGTACAAGTTCCTGGTAGTGCTTCCAAACGTAGATTGTATCCTATAGTTAAAGAAGGAAAAAAAAAAAAAAATAAATTGTGGTTGCTTTAGAACCAGTATTTCAGTTGAAAGGGCAGAGGTCAGTTCTTGTCTCCCTCACTCCTTTTCTAAATACTTTACATCTGCTACGTGCTGAACAATTAATTTTCCTCTTACCACTGGTTGGCTCGCTAGCTAGAATATTCATTTGATAAAATTGGGAGATTCCGAAAGCAAAATGACAAACCTCTTTCAATACTGTATAAATATTAATAAAAATCTGATGTGTACATTCACATGATTTTCTCTAAATCTTAAAAGCTTATACTTCTATTTACTTCATGCTAATCAGAAAAAAAAAAAAAAAAAAAATAGCAGAAATAGTCTTATTACTTGCTTCCTTGTAAGTAGAAGCAAAATAAGATTAAAGTGATAGCCATGATAAGGATTTTTACGCCCGAAAAAATCCATCGTCCTCCGCTCGGTACATGAAGATAGCATGGTAAACAAGGAGTTAAAAGAAATTTCGGCCTTGAGTGAAATAGTTGCAGAAACCTAGCACCAATAGCACTTTTAAAACAACAATGGTGTGACGTTTAACAAAACACCCTTTCAACTGAAAAACTCACATTTGAAGTGCAACTGTAATAATCCAAATAGTTCTTGCATAACAATATAGACAGAAGCATTTATTTACTTACACAAGACTTCTGCATAACTAAGAAGAGAATTGGTCCAATGATATGAAGGATGATTCATTCACGATGGAAGATTTCCATGCACGACAATGACCGAGGTATCCCCAGGCAGTGCAATTATTCTCTTTATGCTGTTGCAGTGAAAATTAAAAGACATTTACAAGTATTAATGGAATAGAGCCGTGTGGAAAATGGGAGGTGCGGCTGCGAAGGTTGTAATTACAAGGTTGGCGGGCTGCACGACACTGGACGGACACGAAAACTGTTTTTGTGTGCGAGCTTGTTGGTAATGAGTACATGTTGACAGGCCTACGACAATCAGCTGCAGGTTCTTTTTCATCGCGGAGAGGGACCAATAAAAGAAAGCCACAACTCTTATGTATGCGTTTGCCAGACAGGAATATGCCGAAGGGACGCGTCTTGCTCGGTTATTAAACAATATATAAACTAATACCTTTTACCAGTTTTAAAATTTCCGGGCTGTTTTGCCGTGATCTGTAGGTTAAAATACTTTTGTTTAAAATATTTCTTCCTAACGTTTCGTCCCTGTCTGTGAGGGGCATTTTCAGAGGCAATGTGCTCACGTCGCTAACTCGGAAAGAATTATATATCAGGTCCGATGGGTGGAAGCAAAGGGAGGAATTCTAGTTTTGTTAGTATTTAGCCGGAGGGTTTCTGGTATACATTTTGCCAGATTTCTTCAACTAAAATGTTATAATTCAATGGAAGGATATAGAACTACAGTTAATCACAACTAAGCAAAATCTGGTATGCGAAAATACAGAAAGAACCCATCCTAAAGAACCCACTAAACCATTCTAAGAGAGATTCGAACTCGGGACCACTTGAACGGAGACACACATGCTACTCCCACCCACACTGCCGTGTCGACTAATCTTACACAAAAATGCATATACTCTTTGTTACACTACATCACAAGTTTTTGGTTGAGGAACATATAAATTTCTTTGCAATATAATAATAAAATTTTACATTTTTACTTTCTCTAGCACATTGTACAATGTACATAGTAGGTAGAGAGGGTATTAAATTCTACCCAAAAATTCGATACCGAACTTGGTACTTGTACAGTAGGTATCTTCCAGAGATACGACCCAAAGATTTTCTGGAAAATCTCCCCACTCAAACTACCCTTTATATGGAACACTTTCTAAAAATGGCTCTAACGACTTTTATGGTCGAAGAACTAATTAATCAACAATATATTATGAAATGTATAAAGACACAAAGCATAAGATAGCCTGGGCACGTAGAAAGAATGATGGAAGATAGAATGCCAAAAAAATATTTAAAGGAAGATTGTACGCTAGAAGAAAAAAAATCTGATGTGTACCACATGACTTTCTCTACATCTCTGGAATAAATTATTCTTAAAAAGCGTATATTTCTATTTTTTTCATGCTAATTAGAAAACATTAGCATAAATAGTCTTATTACTTGCTTCCTTGTAAGCAGAAGCGAAATAAGAGAGTACCATAGGTTAAAGTGATAATCAAAAGCTGGTTGCTATGTCACTGAAGTTAATTTGTTTGTATGGACAGCAATTGACAAATTCCTGTATGAGAAAAGTGTAGGTTTTTCAAAGCAGAAACCAAAACAAGGAATGTCTAAAAAACGATCAACTCCACGAAAAAAAGGTATATAACATACATTGTGTGTTTTAATGCGCTCTACATTTTTCGTGTAGTAACTTTTTGTCCATCCAAGTTTAGCAGTTATTCAAAATTCCGCAATATTCATCCATAATAAAGTACTCTTCAGAGGCTATTCCCAGAAAATTCAAGGTATGCATTTTATTTGTCAGGTAAATAAATTAAATGTACGATATTTTATTCAAAATCGTTAGAGCAATTTTTTAGAAAATCAAAATTTTCGAAAAAAGTTCCATGTAAAGGGTAGATGGGGTGGGAGGATTTTTCTCAAAATCTTCGTGTCGCATCCCTGGAAGATACTAAACTTAAATACCAAGTTTGGTATTTTACCGACTTTTCGTTTTCGAGTTATCGTGTTCACAGACACACAGACACCACACACACACACACAAGGATCTTTTTCCGAAAATACTTTTTTTAGATAAAGGGGCCCTAAAACATATTTTCGGTGAAATCTCCGTATCGAATTTTTGGGTGCAGTGCAATACCTTCTCTATACGCTATGTACATAGTGCGTATAGAGAAAGCAAAAAGGATAGGTAGATGATTTGATGGCTGTCCTAAGAAAGATTGGAATCTGAGGGAGGAAAAGTAACGCAGAAGATGATAAGAGATATGTGGAGGAGGATTCTGCAGGAAGCCAAAGATCACCAAGGGCTGTAGAGCTAGAAGAGAAGAATAACGATTTTTATTTAAATGCCATATATAAGGATATTTACCGTTTCACGGTTCCCCTTAAGTTGCGCCTTTTGAGGGCTCTCATTATCCCCTTATTAATCTACGCCTGTGAGATCTGGGGCATGGCGGCAGACTCCAGTCTGCTGTTGCTTCAGCGGGTACAGAATAGGTGTCTCCGGGCTATCTATTCTGTGCCTTGAGGCTTTCCAACGAGACTCCTGCACGAAGCCTCTGGTCTACCATACCTGGAGGACGAGATTAGGCGTCGGGCAACAAAATTCAACGAAGGGTTACCATTTTATTGGAGCGCCCTCGTTAGGTCTCTTGGGGATTACGATCCCACAAACCGCCGCTTCAGGCGATACCGGCTTCCCCGCATGGTTTGCGGGCATCCCCGGTAACGAAGGAGCACCACCAACAGCTGCTACGGCTAAGCTCCTTACTATCCTTCAAGAGTTGCTTGGATTCAAAATTTAATCTCAAGAAACATTTTGATAAAAAACACACCAGCGGTGCACAAGGCCGTTGCACCATCAAGGCAACCGTCGAGGAGCAATATTCGCCTCCTCCTGTCACTCCACAACCCCAATACACACCCGCCATCCTACAAAACCCACAATCCCGTCAGAACGTGGTTAAGTTCTCTCTGAGAACAGGGACACGTCTAACACACCTCGGGCTGCCCTCAGCCTGCCAATCACACTGGACTGGATACAATGTTGGTCTTGGAAAGACAATAGAATTTCAATGGTAATCACATAATGACAGCCTTTAGAAGACTTGACTCTTGTTTTAGCCTAGTTAGTTCATAAAGATCAAAGAAATGAGTGGCCCAGTGTCATTTGCCACGTTACTGGTATCCTGAGACAAATATTTCTCTTGATTTTCGGATGAGTCACCTGTGGAGATGTAACTGTGCACACATCGTTAGAAGAGTCACGGTTTTAAAGCAGTGGCAGCAGGTGACTAATGGTCACTTCATTACTCACTCTATCACTGTCTGAACTTCCTGTAGCGGTGGTAGGTTGAGATTAGCGAATCACCTTTAAGGATAATGAACAGGTTGCTTCAATTTGCCTGAGCGACCTTGCAAAGCGGAATTAAAACAAGCAGAAGCAGCCGCACACGTAGTTAACTCTGCCGACCACTCAGTTAAGGGATTTTCGCAACAATACTGCGCATTTATCCCGCATTTAAAGCAATGCATTGGTGAAAATCAATTTCATAACTTTGACTTATTACTTTCTCTGATTAATCCTCTAGAGAATAATCACATATTTAAATTTAGCCAAGGAACCTGCACAATTATATTCTTAAATAAAAACAGGATTATCACAATTTTAGGTTTTTTTTTTGTTTAAAGTCCTTTTTACCTGGTTGGTCATATTGGAAAATGATAGAAATTAGTGCATTGATGCTCAAGTGATCTCGGAGTCCATGGAGCTAAAAGTTACTCGACATTCGTCTTCTCAGGCCAGGTAAAACCCCGATAAAAAACCTTATCTGGGTAACTACCCTAAGGGAGATTCGAACTCACGACCTATTGAAGGTGAGGCAGACACGCTACCACCACACTATCCAGCCGAGCCAGGGACAGTGTTGTATACCAATAAAAAATTCAGGTCAGATTTCATCGGAAATATATGTTTTGAGATCTCTTGAATCCAAAAAAAAAAAAAAAAAAAATATTAGAAAAAGGATCACGTGTCTATTTGTGTGTGTGTGTGTGTGTGTGTGTGTGAGAGAGAGAGAGAGAGAGAGAGAGAGAGAGAGAGAGATATGTCCAGTGGCTATGAATAGCATAATTCAAAAATGGAAACGAACTAAATGTCCACCAGAGGAATGTTTAGATTCCCAAAAATGATTTTGATAAAAACACCTGTGTTTTAAGACATTTTCATGGCAAATAAATATATCATGGATTTTCTGGGAAGAACTTCAGAAGTCTTCTTTATTCTGAATGACCTTTCCATAATTAATAAACTGTAAGCGAAATCTCACTATGGAAAATATGAAGATCCCCCGTTAAAACACACAATGCATGCCAATCTTTTTTTTTTTAAGTTAATATTTCCTAGATATTCCCTAACAGCGTTTTGAATTTTAAAATACTTATATTATTTCCCATTTCCTATCCAATCACATAGTGACCTGCTCTTAAAACATTTGTCTATTACAAGCATATTATGTTCTCATATTACAATTTTATCTAAACGAAAACGATATTAAATTATTATAAAGTTGCTAGAAAATATTCCCTAAAAATTCTACAGAAATACCTTAAATTATACATTTTATAAATATTTTTCTCATTCCATTTTTCCATGAGTCAGCAATTTTCATTTCTTGAAATATTTTGCATTGTTCCAAAAACCGTGTCTTCAATTTCCCTTCACAAAACGAAAAAGCACACAAAACTTCTAAAGCAGAACGTATTAGCATACGATTTTTGTAAAAGAAAATGCATTTCGTCGTGCTTTTTCTCTTGTTGACAAGAGAATCTCGACTTGTTTTAAAACGGCTTTGTCTAATACTTCTGCATATAACGCAATGATATTATTATGTATAATACGAGGTACGTCCAGAAAGTAAGTTTCGTTTCAATTTATCTCCGCTGCAGCGCTGCGATCGCAGATCCGCACGTGCGCGGTAGACGCTCTATATCAAGGAGAAGAAACGTGCGCCATTTTGAGATCGCTGTCAGCCACATAAGCTTTGTTGTGCTTGTTTACAATGTCGGTGTTGATTGAAAATCCCGCCGCTTGTGAAATCAGATCTGTGATTCGTTTTCTAAATGCTAGGAAAGTGAAACCAATTGAAATTTATCGGCAAATTTGCGAAGTTTACGGACAAAATGCGATGAGTGATTCAATGGTGAGAAGATGGGTCCGACAATTCAATGAAGGACGTAGTGAAGTGCACATTGAAGAACGAAGTGGGTGTCCATCTTTGGTTACAGAAGAACTGGTTCACGCGATTGATGACAAGATCCAGGAAAACCTCAAGTTTACAATTAGTGCTCTCGCTATGGAATTTCCCCAAAGCTCACGATTACTAATCCATGAAATTGTTACCGAAAAACTGAAATTTCGTAAACTTTGCTCACGTTGGGTACCAAAGATTCTTACTGAGCAACACAAAACAAAACGGATGGGTAGTGCACTTCAGTTTTTAACCCGTTATGATGAAGACGGCGAAGAATTTCTGACACAGATAGTCACAGGAGATGAGACTTGGGTTTCTTACGACACCCCTGAAAGTAAGCGGCAATCAATGGAATGGAGGCACACTTCATCCCCAGCAAAGGTTAAGCCGAAACAAATCTTGACACCAGATGTTTATTGCTAGACACTTAGGATATTGCGCCGCGCAATACAGCATAAGCGCCGAGGATTGCTGTCAAAAGGTGTTGTTTTTCTTCACGACAACGCACGACCACACACTGCAAATGTGACGAAAAACCTCCACCAGGGATTTGGCTGGGACGCGTTTGACCATCCTCCGTACAGCCCTGACCTCGCTCCTAACGATTTTCATCTGTTCTTACATCTCAAGTCTTTCCTTGGCGGTCAACACTTCAACAATGTTGAAGAGCTGAAAGAAAATGTTTCCAATTTTTCTGAAGACACAGGCGGCAAAATTCTATGAAGAAAGTACACAAAAACTTGTGCCACGCTATGTATGACAAATGCTTGCAAAATTTCGGCAGTTATGTGGAAAAGTATTTAAGAGTTGTAGAATTTTGTGCAATAAATAATTATTCTGCATCTGTACAGAATTTAATTTTATTACCAAACGGAACTTACTTTCTGGACGTGCCTCGTATATACGTATACATGGTATTATCAATAATTAATTAGTCGTTTATTTATTTATTTATTTATTTTCGTCTCCGAAAATATTTATACAGTTGATAAAGATTGTTTTCAGAAATAATACTGTTGTTTTCTCTTTGAACGACGTGCTACTAAACAATAGCAACTGTAGATAGAATGACAATTGCAGGCCATAAAACATATCACTTGTTTTATTTGCGACTTGAAGTAACGGTATCAACGAAAGAAACAAAACACGATCATTGTGAAGACATTTCAATCTCTTGCGGCCCGGTTTCTCTAATTAACTCCTTTCCAGTTAAGACAAGGAAAAGAAATCACGCATTCCTCTGTACTTTCCCTGGCTTCTTATCGGTATTCCTTCCTCACAGCCTTCTTCCTTTTTTTTATTATTGTTTAATTTCTTCTTTAAATGTCGTTTTTGTGTCAAGCGCGATCTGTGCATTCTGCGATGTCCGCTCAGCAGGCCGGAATTTCTAGCCGTGTTGTACAGGGAAAAGAAAACGCTGAGAAGATTAATTAGGAGGTGCCGCTATGGTAGCAAAACAAATGGTACATGGTACCGGAGGTGGAATGTGGAGACTGTGGCATCTCATCCGACCAGACGCTCGAACATGTCACTTGGTTATCCTCCAACCATTCTTAGTGTTCACCTCCGATTAACGTTAATGATTCGCATCTCTACTATCTGTCATTAAAAACGATCTTATTGCTGTTATTATTTATTATCATTAATCGTTCAATAATACTTTCGAAGACGACACATATCTACCTTTCATTCACCGAACCACTGACCCCAAACTAAAGAACGGATTCGCTTGGCATCATGGCCTAACCCTAATCCATGCCGGTCTCTTCTGTATGAATCAGAGGGAGTTTACTAATGGATAAAGGTAGAGAGCTTTTCTCTTGTTACTTTCTCTAGCCCGAATTCACAATGTACATAGTGGATAGAGAAGGTATTGTATTCCACCCAAAAATTCGATATATGTTTTGTGGTCTCCTGAGCCCCCAAAAAAGCAATTTTAGAAACAGTCCGTGTGTGTCTGTGGACAGCATAGTTGAAAAACTAGAAGACCGTTAAATACCAAATGGGTTTGGTATCTTCCAAGGATGCGACTCGAAGATTTTCAAGGAAATCCCCCCCACCACAAACTACCCTTTACATGGAAAAAATTTCGACAATGTTGATTTACTCAAAAATGGCTTACAGGTTTTGATTAAAATATATATCTTAAATTTTCGGGGAATACCCTCTGAAGACACGTTTATACTGGATGAGTTTTGGGGAATTTTGCATAACTGGTATACGTAAGATATAGACAAAAACTTATCACACAAAAATGTGCCTACAGCTCGTTAAAACACACAATTTATGTTATATACATTATTTTCGTCAAGTTTACCGATTTTGAGATATTTCTTATTATTAGTTTTAGCTTTAAAATACTAATTCATTTGTCATACAGGAATTTGTCAACTCTATGTCCATACAAACAAAGGAACTTCACATAGCAACCAGCTTTTAAAAGGTTTGATTATCGATTTAGCCTATGGTACTCCCTTATTTCCCTTCTACTTACAAGCAAGCATGTAATAAGACCCTTGCTGCTAATTGTTTCTCGATTAGTATTAATTAAACAGCAGAATCATTTTTTTAACAATCATTTATTGTAGAGATGTAGAGAAAGTCATGTGATGGAACACATCAGATATATTTTTTTAAATGATTAGGCCTAATTTATTGCTATCAATATGGTTTTTGTTTCCGTAGTTCTGTCTTATTATTTTCTCCACCATCTATCTTGTAGATAGAGAAGGTATCGCAATTCGGTATCGTGATTTCATAGGATATATTACTTTTCGGCCCCCTGAATAAAAAAAAAGTACATGGCTGTGAACATAATTTTAAAACTAACTGCGAATTTAAATTTCAAAATAAAGGACCCCATCCAAAACTGCCTTCACATAGACAATTTGTTCACAATTGTTGATCTTCTTGACAATTTTGACATGTATATGTTGAATTTTATGACAAATTCTGTGAAGCCCGAAGAAGCTTTACATAGCAATGTAAAATGCATAAACCACACGAGTTAGAAAAAAATTGCTTACACTAAAACTTAACACACACACACACAATTTATATAAATAACTTCTGATGGCAATAACTTCAACATTTTCCAAGATAATCTTATCTTTAATACAATTGTATCATGACAATAGCCAATCATACACCTAAACGCCACAATAAGAGCCACTTTACTGTTTTTAAAGGGAAAGCCTTGAACTATAGCCATTTGAGGTGGTGTTTGTTAAGTTATATAATGCAAGGAAACGCAGTCACGAACATTTCGAACAAGATTCTACCTGACAGGGTTCTCTTCCTTCTGAACAAATATAGTGAAATAATTCATAAAAAATCTGAAGTTAAAAATGTAGGCTTTAAAAAGAGAATGATGTAGGAATACATCAACAACTATGGGTTTCAAAATCGCAGATAATTCTAAGAAAATGTTCGAGGTTTGCACAATCGTTTAATTAATTTATTTAGCATCCCAAGAAAGCTTTGATGTTTGATGATTTAATGTTTGAAAATATTGGTATTTCTAATGATTAAAGTCATGGACATGGAGGATAAATCACTTGTAATTATTATACTATGGATGACTCACAAATTCTACAAACAAATACATAGGGCTGAAGATTCAACCCCGACTATCTTCTGGGTTTAAAAACAAACAAAACAAATTATTTAATCGATTCATCTAGGTTAGATTTAGGAATCTAATTCAAATCACACGTATACAACAGGTGCAAGCTGCATTTTCCATGAAGTCTACACTATTTAAAAGCAGCTACTGGTCTTGTGAACGAACCATAATGACCATTCCAGAAATATTTTATGACGGTTCATCCTTGAAAGGAAGATCGAGATTCATGGGCAGGAAGAAATGTGGCGTCGTGTTCTGGAAAGACTACAAGTTTTACTCAGAAGATCGCTGTTGGAATTCACCGCAGCAAAGCAAAAACTTAACGGCGGCTTTGAAACTGGGTGATAATTAAATCCTCGTAAATAATTGCTTTTGGAAAGATGTGGTTACGATAGAAGAGCTGAGATGTTTTTGAGTATATAAATACAGGTTGCTCAAATGTAAGAGGCCTTTAGTTGCTCATATTACATTTTAATACAAGATGCGGATACTGAGTATCTCTGATATACCAATAAATGTACGATTTAGAGCTTTTGTTTACACTCCGCTACTCTAATAAAAAGAGAGAGAAAAGAAAGAAGTAAAAGAAGTTCAGAAAATGATACATGTCTGTGATTAGAAATTAGTTTTCCTTTTAAACTCAAGTCAATTACGATAAATATGATAGAAATAGATATGGCTTGATTTAGGCTCATGAGAAATACCTAATTCCGTTATTAAATAAGATGTGAAGGCATTACAAGTCCTTGATATTTCAAATGTACAGCAGCAAGTGATTCCAAGTTACCTTGGAAACATTTAATATCATAAAAATGCATCTAAATTGATGTCAATTACACATTGACATTTCTTCCCACATTTAGTCTCTGTATATTTGTAGGAAAAAACATTCAATCAATGACCTTCATAAGATACCTAGTGTATCAATCCATCCGATGTTTGTTTTATTCCAACAACAACAAAAATCAATCGCCGAAAAATATTGTGGTTAACTTCACAGAAGTAATAACACTGGGCAGTGATACTTGGCACCATAGAATCATCCCGCACTTTAAACCCTAATTTCACCTTTCCACGCAGTTGTTTTACCACTTCAGCATGATATTGAATTCTCCAAATTATTCCAACTTCAGCGCAGTTGTTCAGTTGGCAGAACAACATGCAAACCAGTCGATCCGAATTGCATCATTACTGACTTGGCAATACACTTGCCTTAATAAGTTTATGTGGAAGAACAGTTATCTACAGGAACGCTGTCACATTGCATTGCCAATGTTTGGTAAAATTAAATCCAATAATTTGGCAAGCAGCTAATGATTTTGTTTCCTATCCCAATATTATCAAATGTATAACCTTATACATTTGAAACATACCAGCTAAACATGGCATGCATCTCTTAATCATTTTCTTAATAAACATATTGGCAGAATATTTGCTGTTTTGGTTTGTTCTTCGGAGAGTGCAAGAAAGTGCTGCAATAATAATGCTTATACTGTTAGATATGCAGGTCTGAAGGACCTCAATAATCTCTTGTTCAATTTCAGTTGATCTTACAATGCAATAGGCATTACTCGCATTTCGGTTCAGTTAAAGTGGGTACCGGGACACGCGGGAATTCTGGGAATGAAGGGAAAAATACAGCTACAGAAGGGGGTTGAACAACCTTTTACTGGCCAGTAGTATGGCTGACAACAGGGCTAGGGGAGGTTGCTCTGAGAACACGAAAAATACCTGAAATTATCTGTAGAAGACTGGACAGAAGCAGGTTGCGCGAACTGCTAAAATTAAGCGTAGGCAACAGTCCTCTTTGAACCTTTTTAGGGATCGCCTGCACAGAGCGGGACAGTAAGTGAATGCTGCCGGTGGGTGGACGATTTCAAGAAGCAGATGAACATTGTGTGAATGCTCAGGACTTGTTGACCAAAAGGCCTCATTTTTGGGAGTCAGTTTCCAAAATTGCAGGAGCTTTCAACTTTCGAATTCGTTATTACGAACGTTAGACTTCTGGATCAATAATAATAAGTTGGAGGATGCAAATGGTTTTGCAAAACTCGCAGTTTTGTCCAGTAAAGTCTTATATGAAGGGATGGAAATGGCATGCATGCTCGTAGATAATTACGAATTCTGAAATTTATCTGGGTCGAATACTCTCTTTCAGATTATATAGTTGATGCGGTTTTGGGAAAACATTGACCAAAATCGCCTTCAAGTAGTTATCTGACTGATGCAATAACGATTCAGTTGAGTCATTAACAATTTTGGTATAAAAATGCAAGTGCATGTTTTCCCACATGATGACGTCAATCTAAGTAGGCAGAATTACCAAAATATCCGATTCCACCGTAGTAGTCGCTTTGCATTCAGAAAAAAATAATTTAGTTGAGTTTGTGTCGGACAAGGTTCGTGTCAGATTTTCGACGCTCCCGGCGCTTTGAATGATTTAAAGGCAGAAAAAGGTTACCTCACGCAGTGTCCATCACCAACCGGCACGCTCGCTCGATCCCAGGGCGCCTCCTTTATTTTTATTTCATCACACGAAATTTAGATTCATGACTCATCGTCATTATGAAAACGCACGTTTCTTCCGTATGCTCAGTTTTGACAGCAATCCGTTAGGGTCAATTCTAAATATTCTCATGTAATTTCCATATCGTAAAGTCGCTTGATCACAGAGTTACTGTATAGAATATAGGAAGTTCTTAACAAATCAAAACAACACATACAGGCTTTAGAATCCTTTATATTTTGGTTTCATATGAAGATTCAATACTATAAAAGTCATTTCTGGCTCATTTCGGCGGAGGAATTAATGGAGTTAATGGACAAATATATATTCCTTCTGCATTTAGCAATTATAAAGCACATATGTGCAAAAGCTATAATAATTATACTGCAAATAGTTAATATTATACACTTGGCAATTCTAGGAACACCTACGTATCTTGATATCCTGTACCAGAGTTCCTTCATCGATTTGTCGAAGAATTTAACTGCGCCTGGAAACATCCAGCCAGAACGAGTGCTGATTGTTCACAACTCCAACATTGGTTTTGATTAGTATAACTTCGCCTAAGTGACATTTCATTAATTTCACTAATTTCTATGTCCTAAATCTTCAGAATAAACTCGAAACAAAACATTTTACTTCTACACTACTCGATTTATATGCGTAACAATTAAAAAGTTAAACAATCAAAAACAAAGATAGCGAGGTTCTTGAACTTTCAGCTGATGTTTACAATTCGGTTCAGCAAATCAAATTGCCACCCTGCTTTCCACGATCGCTAGTAGCCTAAACCAGACAATGAGATATTTATAGCATGCAATTTGACGTCATAACGTGGTTACGCTCTAGCAAGGGCAAAAACATGTCTAGCCATCCTTGAGCTGCTCCAGCCTACCAATAGTTCGTCGTTGATCTGTTTATTGTGGCTAAGTGTAATCAGCAAGCTAGAAGGAAGTGCTTCGGAAGTGACTTGGAATTCTATTGGACGCCAAAAGTATGAAAATATTTTGGGTATTTACTTGGATAAATATTGAACTTTTTGAAATTCACAGAATATGTTAGAGGGGAATTCAAGTACCCTATTCAAAATTTGCTGAGAATATTACTGTCTACGATAAATCTACTACATTTTGTCCAGTCCAGGTTCTTTATTTAAACAATCACAACCGGTATGTTCAGGAGTGCTGCTGCTGCTGTTGCATGGAACCTCTAAAGCCCGTGAAAAAAACATATGCTGTTGTTCTTCTTTCCAATTTTCACCAAATCTTAAGGTGAACTTTGATCCTTTTTCTCTTCCTTTACCTTGCTTAATAATGGAAGTGCAGGTCTTTCAGTTGCTGAAAACATAATTACTATTCTTATGCCCACGTTTCCTAGTGTTGTGAAGGGTCATAAAATTATATCAACGTTCTGTTTTAAATTTTACATCCTCATCACTTACCCTGTTCAATTTTGACTTTTTCACAACTATTCTTTTTACTTCACTGACACCGTCTATCTTTTTCCAAGTCTTCTCAGGAAAAGAAAAACTATTTAAGAGATCAGATTGAAAAACTTTTACAAGGTGTAGATGCAGTAATGGTCTAATATTACATCGTAATGTGTGTTATTCAAGAAGATAAATTCATCCTAAATACACATTTTTATGAAATAGTGTTAATTATTAACGTTTTAAAAGACAACCAATACAAACAAGACTCACAGCAGCATTGAGCATGTTTTTCATCATCTGAAACTTTTATCTGGTTCTATAGTTCTTCAGAAAATTGAATCATTTATATTATTCAATATCATTCAGAGAAAAAAGAGGTGATTAAAGTAAGAATGCAGAAAATACAACCTCGCGGATATTTCAAAACAAAAGAGAAAAAATCTACATCATGCTAATCAAGATAAACATAAGCAAAATGAGTCTTATTACTGTCTTTCTTGTAAGTAGCAGGGAAATAAGAAAATCAACAGGCTAAAGCGATGACCTCGTCCTTTAAAAGCCGGTCGCTATGCGAAACATTTGAAATTCCGATCTCTGCTTGCTAAGAGTAAACAAACGAGAAACGAGAATGAAGATGTCTTCTCGTTTGAGAAAAGTTTAAGTGGCTTAAAACTGAAGCCAATAATCTGGAATATCTACAAACTCTACAAAAGAAATATATATAACATAAATCGTGTGCTTTAATGAAATCTACATTTTTTGTGTTGCAAGTTTGTATCTATCTCTTACTATCTCTTACAAAATTCATCCAAAATGAAGAGGTCTTTAGAGGGTATTCCCAGAAAATTCAAGATATACATTTCATTTGTAATAAAAATATCTTAAATAAGTTATTTTAATCAAAATCGTTAGGGATATTTTTGAGAAAATAAACATTTTGAAAACTTTTCAATAAATGGTAGCTGGAGTGGAGGATTTTCTTGAAAATCTTCTTGTCGCATCTTGCAAGATACTAAATATAAACACCAAGTTTGGTTTTTATTGGTATTTTCGTTTTTGAGCTAAGCAGTCCAGACATACACACGTATATTTCCGGTGAAACCCCGACATCGAATTTTTAGGTGGAATACAATACTTTCTCTGGCTACTATGTAAATAGTACACTGTCATTTTCTAGTAAATTTTGTCATTTTATTTCCTCTTAAAATAACGTATTGAAGAGATTAGTTTGTATATAGGAAAACGCATAAGGAGAACAAAGGTCGGCATCAGGAAGACAGACTGCACTGTCGCCGGCTACCGTTTAACCACGCTGTGACTGGATCTGAACCCGAGACTGCTGACAGGACGATGTATCCGAGTATTTATTTGCCTGCTTAGCAGACCGTACGGACTGTATAACTATTGCAAACATGCACCGTTACATTAAAAGGGTAGGAGGAGGGCGCCGTGATTTATATTTGCTACGAGTGGGTACGTACCAAATACGTCTTCGGCACGGCATGTAGTGCGGCAACCGTTCCTGTATGCACATGTAAATTTCTCGTGCTTGGATGCTTCAAGATGAAATGTGACGTTGAATACATTAGCCGCAAACACAGCTTGCAGCATTACAAATAAGGACAACATGGGACAGCAATCAAGGAAGCGTTTTTAAACCAGCCAAACATTCTCTGAGTGTAGTGCAGTGCTGGATAAAATTGTTGCGACATGACCGCAGCACTCCGGCTCTATCTGCTTCAGGAATTTACACAAGCATTTTTATATGGTAAGTGCAAAATGTGTCTCATTAAAGAACATGTATAGCATGTTTCTTCCAATTATCGTAGCTTCCTTCCCTTACATCTGTGGGATTAAAATACTTTTTATCTTTACTAAAAAACGTCATTAGTGTCCATATTATGTAAACTCTAATGCTACGTCATTTAAATCACTTAAATTAAAGGCCGCGCCGTGGCCGCGTGGTTAGACCACTTGCCTCTCACCTAGACGTGCGGGGTTCCATCCCAAGCGACCGCATGTGAGACCACGCTGGGGTGAGTTTTCTCCGGGTACTCCGGTTTCCCCCGCCATCACATTCCACCGGTACTCCATCATCATTCATGTATCACCAGTGTCAACGCCTGCGGTGCCATAAGAGTTAAAGCGGGCGTTAAAACACTACCAAAAAAAAAAAAAAAAAAAAAAAAAAAAGACCTTAAATTAAACAGAATGAGCTAAGAAAGTGGTACGAACCAAAATTTAAGCTACCGAAATTTCAATGTTGTTCATTGCGTCTTTTAAATATCTGACTTGTTCCATTCACATGACTTTCTCTACATCTCTGAAAAAAACTATTGTTAAAAGCCTTATGCATCTATTTATTTCATGCTAATTGAGAAAAATTATCAGAAATAACCTTTTTACCTGCTTCCTTGTAAGTAGAAGCGAGATAAGGGAGTACCATAGATTAAAGTAATAGTGAAGCTCCTTCGTTTGTATGGACAAGAGTTGACAAAATCCTGTATGAGAAAAGTGTAAGTTTTTTAAAGCTGAAACTATAACAAGGAATATCTAAAAAACGATCAACTCCACAATTTTAACAATAAAAATAACAGGATATCTAATCCTAGTTTATATTTTTAATTTCATAACAATCATCCTTCTTTGATCAAACAGGAAGCGGAAATCCAATTCTCTATTAACACTTATTTTGATTTTTTGGACACCCTGAAATGTGTCACATAAATTATGTGTTTTAACGTGCTCTACATTTTTTGTGTGTTAAGTTTTTGTCCATCTCTTACGGTTTAGCGGTTATGCAATATCCGTAATATTCATCCAGAATAAAGAGGTCTTTAGAGGCTAATCCCAGAAAATTCAGGATATACTTATATTTAAGATATTCACATGCCAAATAAAAGAGATTTTAATCATAATCGTTAGTCATTTTTGAGAAAATAAAAATTTACGACAATTTTTCCATGTAAAGGGTAGTTTGGAGTGGATGGATTTTCTTTAAAATCTTCGTGTCTCATCCTTGGAAGATACTAAACTTAAATACCAAGTTTGGTATTTAATGGTCTTTTCGTTTTTTGAGCTATGCTGACCACAGACACACACACACACATACACACGGACCTTTTTCCAAAAATGCTTTTTTTTGGATTCAGGGGGACCCAAAACATGTATTTCCTGTGAAATCTCAGTATCCAATTTTTGGGTGCAATACAATACCTTCTCTATACACTATGTACATAGTACGTGTAGAGAAAGTAATAAACGAAGCCTCTCTTTACATACAATAAAGATGACAAAGGGTCTTCTCCTTAGCGTGGTGGTAGCGCAGCTGGTTACCAAGCGGGAGACCTGGGTTCAATTCCCAGTATCCCAGTACCGGCATGGGGATTTTTACCCCGATGGGTGCACCCAGCCTCGTAAGGTCCCTGGGGGACCAATTGAGGAGCTACTTGATGGTGAAGTAGCGGCTCCAGGTCATGAGAACCGCATTAACCGGCCGGGGGGACTCGAGGCGCTGACCACGTCTCACCCTCCATTACTGCACCCCATCCATGACGTATGTAGTGGACCGAGATGGGGGCGCAGCGAGCGGGCGGTAGGCCAAGGTTCCCCGTGAGCTGTCGTGCCATGGAGTTATTAAAAATGACAAAGCAAAGCTATTATAATAGTAGCAATTCCGAGACTAGCATTAATATCCCTTTGTACCGACATGTAGCTGAGGATCTTCGGTTCAAAATGTCTTTATTGATAAGGTTTTCTCCCTGCTTTCCTTGGTGCTTATAACTGGTAAATGCCGCGTCCAACGTCTGTGGTATCGTATGCAGTAAAAACGGCGATTAAACAGCAAGTTTCTTTGTTGTATTCACCCGCCATGTTTGGGAGTCAGGCACGGAAACTGGCTGCACATTTCCGCACGATAACAATGCCCCGTAGTCGGACAAAGACAGAAATAATCGGGATGTTTCGAGTTGCTTCTTCAAAGAGACCTTGTAATCAAACGCATCAATGCAGAGGAAGAACACCTGTTGCAATAAATATGAACGACACTGTAGGTCTCGGCGTACAACCACAGAGCAGAAGGCGGTGATATGGAACCTGTTTCTTTTATGGAACTCTCATCTAAATGTTAGTGAAATTTAAGGAACCAATAACCCTGCAACGACCAGCTGAGAAGTATATAGCATTTTTTTTCTTTCCTTTCTCCCCCCCCCTCCCCGCCCTTCAATATTGCTTCCACACACTTGCTCGGTCTTCTAAAGAAATACATTTCCTTTTAGTTTAAAATAATATAATTGTAAACCAGCTGTTTACATATGGTGTTATTTCAAGCCAGTTTAATTTTATGAGAAGCAAAAGAATGATAACTAGTTAATATATGAAAATGCACTCTACTTCAATCAGGAAAATATTAAACATGATTTGCAAGAATTAGTATTTCAGAAATATAATTGCTTTTCCAACACCCCTTCCTGTCTGGAGCGCCTGATTAAGAATTTTTCGTAAAAGCAGAAAACCCACAACGCTGATTCTTTAAAGGTTTAGCGCCTCTTGTTTTTTGTTTCTGTTTTTTTATTTCGACAGCATCTTATAGTTATAACATTAAAAATTAGGAGTGACATTTATGTAAAAAATTTAAATTTACAACAAAAACATATAACAATAAATATTTATTGCAATCAAAGCGAATATAACCACTATAATATATACATTTACATTTTTGTTCCTAAGCTTTCGTTTCTATTCCAGATTAAGTTGCATTTTATAAGAATTAAAACAACTTCAAGGGAAATTTACGAAACATTTAGGATATATATTATTTTATTTTTCATGTGAATATTTAAAACACAATATGTTTCATTTTTCAAACCAACCAAAGCACTCTGTTTTCTTGTTTTTAAAACCATATTGTTGAATTATGCCATGCAAAAAAAAAAAAAAAAAAGACAAAGATTTTTATTTTCTATACACGTACTGTGTATAAAGTTGTAGAGAACGATTGTATTCCATCCAAAAATCAATGTCGAGATTTCGCCGAAAATATGTTTTGAGGTCCCTGAGTCCAAAAAAAAAAAAAGAAGGCATTTTAGAAAAGGTTCGTGTGTGTCTGTGGAAGCATAGTTCAAAAACTACAGGCCGTTAAATGCATAACGTTGATCTTTAAGTTAGTATTTTCCAGAGAATTGAACTTTTTTTCAAAAATGGCTGTAATTGTTTTGACCCAAAAACCGTGTATTAAAGATATTTACGTCGCAAACGAAATGTATGTTTTGAATTTCCAGGGAATAGCTTCTGAAGACCTGTTCATTCTGGATGAATTTTGCTGGATTTTTTATAACTGTTAAACCATAAGAAATAGACAAAGATTATTACACTAAAAGTATTGACACACGATTTATGTCATATACATTTTTGTTGTATGGTTACCGTTTCCTTGATATTGGTTTTAATTTTAAACTACGTGATTTAAACTATGGGTTGCCTTTCGTTTCATCTCTCATATGTTTTACTGGCAATAAAAAACAGAAGCGAACTTCAATTGTTCACTTGTCGATCTGGTTTTAAAAGATTTGGCTATCGCTTTGTCGTAGTGTATTTCGTTAATTGTCATATATTTTGTTTTGAAATCTAGATATCGAATTTTTGCACGGAATTCTACTGGTACTTACTTTACTCAAAGAAATAGTGTGTGCTTCGATATTAGTCATCAATACTGACTTAGCAACTTGCTTATGAGTCTCAATGATATGCGTCCATTTCATTGCAGGTTAACAAGGTTGCACTATTGTAGTGCAGCATATTGCTGGAGGGCGTGAATATTGCCTTGCATATCCAGCAAAGACAAGATAGAGGGAAAAAAAGTGCACAGCCTTCAGAGATCGGCAGCCAAGCGACGCAACCACACTCGCGCCCTTATTTACATTTCAAATGAGGAATAAATCTCCGAGACAAGGCCTACACCATCATCTTAAAGTCGGTTCGACCAATAAAGGAGCTCGATTTTAATTTCCGAGGAGAACGCGGCTACGCGTTCTTGTTTTTGCTCTGTTGATCCTGCTTCCATCTATCGAACAAATAAAAAGCGGAGAGGCGCGTTGCAATCGCAGCAGCAGCGTGTTAAAGTGCAGGCAAGTTCACGAAAATAAGAGCAAGCAGAAATGGGGCCCCTCCTTGCAACATGGCGGAAAGCGTGTGTGTATTATTAGCCTGTTGCCCTTCTTCAGATGTTCACTTATTAAGTTGACACGTATTGAACTCGGTGTCATCACACGCACAAATAAACACCAAATGAAACGATACATACGCGGCGCTTGGATCTAAAATTAGTTAACTAAGCTTCAATTCGTCTTATATAACTGCAGTACTGGTTAATTTCTCTCGGGTCAAAGCGATCTATTAAATCATCTTCTCCGCCACCAACAGCGAACTCTACAGGGCGTTTCTTTATTGCATGGCTAACACTGTTTGTTGTTTACTCCTCTCTGTGGTTCTCCGGATCAGTAATCATTGGGCAGAAAGATAAACACAGTAATTGTTAAAATAAGAAGTGAAGCTTTCCTGGCGACGTGTTAATTCAAAATCTTCTCGGGCTTCTAGCCAGGTAAAAACTTCACGCGAACCAATCAGATGTTAGCTTCATCCTAGCTCTTATAAATACCAGTCTCCGCAAGCTCAAACCATCAGTTCACCCTGAAGACGAGGAAGATGCACTTCTTCGAAACGTTGGTGTCAAGCCAAGTTTTTACCTGGCTAGAAGCCCGAGAAGATTTTGAATTAACAGTAATTGTTGATTTAACTTCTACAATAATACTTTCTTTTTATCTACAGATTATTTCTCTAAAAACGTTATCAATAAGGTAAAGAAATGTAAGCAGTATCATATGTTGCGAAAAACTCGCCAACTCCATTTTTCCCCAGTAAAAATACAGTTCGGGACTCCGGTGCTGTATTCAGTTATTTTTTTCTCTATTTTCCATTTTACCTACATTTACTTTTGTTTTCCGTGTTCTTTTTACTCACAAATATACATTTACAAACACCCATGCCCAAGATGGGACTCGAACCCACGATCCCCTGAGCCACGAAGCACCAAAGAAGAACACTTTAGCGATTGCGGCTATAGGGACCGGCAGATTAGTGCCTCAGTAGAATGTTCTATTGCGAAGCAAAATTATTAAATGTTGGTTCCATCATCTATTATAATTAAGAATGCGGATACCGACTTTTCGATTATTTAAAAAACAGTTTAAAAGCTTCGTTGAAACTTGTCAAACGCTGTATAATCAAAATCCGACTATAGTTGTATTCGTTCTTGAAAAGTAACGTTTAAACGACGTGTGGGTAACACATGTTTTACAAAGTGTAATTTCCTCATAATCTTCCTTCTCATTTTTATAGCTTTACAATGACCCTCGTGATACAATTTCTATTAAATTTTAGTACGCGTAAAGTAATTTTTAAAGACAATGACACATCCAAATATATTTTGCTTGGTTTAAAGCCTACGTATGTATTTGGAGCTTTAATAGTGTAATTAATTATTTATTTTAGATAGGTGTATTAGATAATAAGTGTCGTTTAACTCCTGAAAAGAACTTTGAGAAACAATACCGGTATAATTTGCATTGTTTAATTGATGATGTGCCTCTGGATGTCATTCACAACTTTGGTTTTTACCCGATGGTCCGACAGCTCATTTCAGTCGGATAGTATGCAATTTCTTGAATGATAAATTTCCTCATCCAGAGATTGGTCGTTGCATAACCTCCTTAGTTTGGATCTCCTGATTTAAATGCAATGGATTTGATCGTGGTTTTGTTGTCCTATTTTTTTTTGGGGGGGGGTCGCATGTTTATGCGACTCGTATAGCGGATATTAACACTTTGAGAAAGTATATCCACACCACATTTGACCAAATAAAACCACTACAGGAATTTGCAACAGAGTATTCGATGGTGCGGTATTCTGGCTTAGGTCAAACATCGAATCTGCAGGAAGCCACTTCGATCAATTTCTGGATGGTTCAATTTTTTCCTGTAACTCAGCAATAAATGGTTTTCAGACCCATGGTCATATGAACATATTTTTGCTATTTTGATATTGGAAGAGCGTCCCGAAAATATTTGGCACCAGTAAAGCTACACTCTGTAATTAAATTGAACAAATTTATAACAAAACGTTCGACCATGCTCGTTTCAGCTTGTAACAAATAGCAATGCGACTCTTAAATGAACGAAAAAACAAAAACATTATCAAGGACTTAAACGCATTGCAGTTATAGAAAGCTCAAAACTAGTTTGCTATTGTAACTTAAGCTGAAACTACATTAGGTCTTTAGAAAATTAGGTTTAGAGGTTTCTTAATTTATCCCCTCTTGTCACTTTTCCTACTTAACCTTCCTTTTCAAATACACCTGGAAGATGGGGTTTTAAATATTAACAGGTAACGTGCTGGGATAAATAAATTGTAATTGAGAAGCTGTTGAAATGAGTTTATTTTGCATTTGATTATAAAATTATAGAATAACAAAGGTTTGATCATATAGGCAAAGTAAACATATTATGATGTAAATATAGGTAAATTTAACTTGATTACAGTGTTTATAAAATACACTGGAACATATTTATTTTGAAAATGTGAAATATTTAAATACCAAAGCTATCCTGGCTCAGTAGAAGCAAACTTAGATCAATATTTTCTCCATACTATGAATGAATTGAAAGAAGGTTGCCTTTAAACTTCCTAGAAAACTATAAGGTTACCGACTATACAATCATTTTTGAAAATATGCTGTTGAAATTCAAAGTCTTGGGATGTTCAATGAGTCTGAATACGCAATTGAATTTTTAGATAATCTCGATGCGGTAAGCAAGGAACAAAGGGTTCGTTTTCACCAGAGTATTAAAGAAATGGAAAGATATCAAAGTTGGTGGAGCATTAATATGATGCAGATTACTGCTGGAGGCTTCACTGTAATATTCCAGAAATCTCGCACAAGAGAAAAAGCAACATGCATAGCTTCACATAAAGAGGAAAAGGTAGCACTAAGCATTTGAATTGTTAATTATAACAATCTAATCGTTTTCATAAAATGTAAATTAATATGTAACAATTTTCCTATTAAGTTAAAACAAAATTCACGTTCACAGTATTAATGTATTTTGCGAGAAAACTCAAGAGAAAATCTGGGCTTGGATTTGAATGCAGCAGCACAAGAAACTATTATGTAATATATATTTTGTAAAAAGGTTTTATGACCCTTAATTTTGCAGGCCTGTGTAATCCCCTACTCCTAAAGTACGAACAACAACACAAGATTTATCATTATAATTGAAGCAATTACCTATATAAAGTGGATTCATAAAGACAGTGTCATTTCTTCTTTCCAGTGACTATGATCCTCTGATCCTCTGGCATATCTAAATGACCACAATACATTCAACACTCTTGTTTAAATTCTTTAATAAATTCAAGGTAACATTCTAGTAAATGTCTGCTGAAAGGATTTTTCTTGTATAATCAAGAGTGCAGTTCTTCTCCATCCTTATAAGTTTTGTTTTATTAGTTTTGACTTGCCGTTTTAACAATACGGAATGGACTTGGTTTTGTGCCACCGAAACAGGCAACCTATCCCCCTTCCACCTAGATTGTCGTCACATAACATTCTCCGTGCCAATACATTCCCCGTCTCCCGCTGCTGCTGCTGCATTTCAAACAAAAGCAATTCAAAAAGAGTTGATCTATAAAAATGCAGACGAGGAGGCTTCAAAACTGGCTCTCAGCGACCGACAACACATTCCACTTCTCCCGCTCTGGTCTGCCAAGCCTGATTCACACCGACCTGCTAGCTTGCTTGCTAGCTTTTTAAATGCCAGCTTCAAATAAAGGAAGTCATCCGTTTCACATTCGGACCAACAAGACAGTTGCGTCAAATTTGGGCGCTGCAGTTGTTCAAGCAATCAGCACGTTTTCTACAAGCTGCCAATTGTCTGTATCCTTCAACAGAATAGCCACTCTAAACAAGAAGAAAAAATTAACGACCCTGTTCCTTGAAACTACTTTGGTATCGTCCAAACTTAGCTTTAAAAAGAGAGAAAAAGTAATAAAATATACCTCACGTGGAAGATACAAGGAAACGTAATTACAGCCCTTTCTAACGTTTGCTTTTATTACACTCACAGTTAAACACAAAAATAGGGAACTCATATAGATTTGTTGTAACAAGGGGCCAGTATAACTGTGCATAAAATGTGTCCAAGAGTGAATACTACGAATATGAGAAATAATATAAAGCGATTAATTGATTGATAAGAGAATTTTAAACTCGATTCCTGAATGTCAGCCTCTCCTTACCGGTGAAGCTCCTCGCTTCGTAGAAATCTCAATCCCTTCATCTCTCCAGGTTCTACTGTCACATTCGGACTACGTCAAGTGTACTGTATGAGTCTTGATGGAGCGTTTCAGACATGTAAATGAGCTTCGAAGTGATAACACCAGCCCAGAAATAACATTGCGCTGCATCGGGTCGTTCTTTGCTGAGAAACTGGAGCGTATGGGTCATTTGAACGGCTACTGTCAACCTGTATGTGCTTTGTGGTTCTACTTCACTTTGAATAAAAACCATGCCCCTCTCCAAAAGCGAATAAGCCAATAGCAAAATTTAATAAGTCGTTAAATCGGCTGCTTTACCCTTCGTGTACAATATGAATTTAGTCTCCTGTTCAGTATTGCGTTGTGATTCTATTTCTCCGTGTTTGCAGCACAATATTTAACTATTATATCAATGGTTTTGACTTGAGAACTAGATGCTGTTTCCAGATCGCAGCGAGTAAAGTTATACTTTTAAAAAGAAAAGAAAGTCTGCCAGAGCTTATATTAAAGGCACTACGAATGAAAGGCCACCCAAAATACATTACTTAGTGGAAAATGAATAGTCAGAATAAACGAAACATATCACATTTGCTATTTGTATTGTTAGCATGAAGGACTGGAGAAGTGACGAAGAGTTTGAAGACTACAAAAATGCAAAAGGAAATATATTAATTATTATTCTTTTGCTTGGATACTTCATTGGAATACGTTTGCTTACGCTTTATCTCTTTTCACTTCTCTTTCTCTCTCTCTCTCTCTCTCTCTCTCTGTCTCTCTCTCTCTCTAAGGTGTGATGTATGGTTGACCCGTATCATTCACTTAATTTACATGAGCAGTTTTTAAAATGAACTGTCATGGAGTGACAGACAGAATTAGCTGTCAATAGAGGATTCCAATAAGGTATTTTGATCATGTATACAGAGTGCTTTTACACCGTCATTCTAACGCAGCAGAAATATCCCCTGCCCAGCTGAGTAAACACTGCGTTGGGAACACCATCACGTCAAAGCTCCTAGTTAGTCTCAGTGCACATGCACCGAAGATTTAGTATTCTGTTCATTTGAAAACACTTTCATCACAAATAGGACTGTTGTGAGAGATTCCTTTAGTTTCCATGACAAAGTAATGCGCATAAATAATATTCGTATTTCGAAGTTCAAACCCTACGTTCCTATGTTAATATAAAATCTGCTTAAGTCTAGAATACATTTGTTTACTTCTATAGCATCTAAATGAGTAGTACTCCTACTCCTTAAGGTTACATGGTGCTCACCTTTACAGGACAAGTGAAACTCTTCCTAAACATTCCTAACAAAACATCTTATCCCAATTGTGACTAAGTACTGACATTTGGATAGGTAGAGTCAGAATGAAAAATGCAATGCCATAGCCGGGATTTGAACCACGGATCTCCCGATCTCTAGCCGGTTGCTCTGCCAACTGAGCTACCATGGCAACATGCGGCATAGCACTGAATTTCTCAACTGACTCATATGTTTCCCGATAAACCTCAAGGTGTTCTCAAATTATTTTGAGATGACAACCCCAATGGCGACTTGCAATGTTGTAAGTACTTAAGGATTCATGGTATAGCCAACTATTATGGTCAATGGTTTAATTGTTTTTTTTTCACGCAAGACGTGTGTAGGACAGGAGTTGGATAGGTAGGTTCAGACTGAAAAATTCAATGTCGTAGCCGGAATTTGAACCACGGATCTCCCGATCTCTAGCCGTTGCTCTTCTACCATCGCAACGACGTCTGAGTCTACCTATACAACTTCTGTCCTACACATGGTTTGTGTGAAAAAAACAATTAAACCAGTACTGATATTTATTAGGGCAACTGTTATGTATCCATTGATTGATATAAAAATGTCATAGCATTTTTGACCATAGCTGTAACGTTTTGGAGATCACAAGAGAGATAATGGTGTTGATTATTGATTTTTGTTGGTAATTAAACAAGGCAGAAGGAATGATTCTCGTTTCGCGAAAGTTCCTCTTGGGTATGCTGCGGCCAGTGCCTGTGTTCGAATGTGCCGCTCCCCTGAAGGCCTTTACGCGTATTTCAGGATCCTAAGCTTTGATTAGCCAACGACGCGAATCGTTTAAGATATCGCGGTTGTAATCCTGCATCGCTAGAGGCTGCAGTATTAACGAACTTCTCGGCTCATTGTTCTTCCTTTGTCTTTTTATGGATTTGCAGCATTACGCTTTGTGTAAGAGCGGCCGGAAGCATAATGAAAAGGGGCTGTTGAGAAACTGCACGTAGCGGTAATGAGAATCCATAATGCAACCGAAAACTGCATGCAGGGTAACGAAGATTGGCCGGTTAGGCACCGGAAAGCATAACGACGTTGTAGCGCTGCCAAGTCTTGCATATTTGGCGAAGAACGGAGGAAAGCAAGAGCTTGCGTAAAGATTATAATGCGTGAAACGCAAAGCTTAACTCTGGGTAATTATAAACAGCAATAACGGAAAATTGTTACATCCTAACAGCTTCAAGAAAGCAAAAACAGCTCAGTGAGGAAATAAATACATTTTATTATGAAGTCTAGTCACAGCTGGAGTTTTGTTTCCGTTTAATAAATCTAGTGGCAGTTTGTGAGTTTAGATTTCCAATGCCTTACCTTATAGCTAACTTTTTAAGCAAGTTGCTAATGTATTATACTCAAATGCAAAAACAACATGGCCAATCTGCGGGTGCATAATTTTTTTATGTTTGTAATTAATTAGTCTAATCTCGAAAATAAGTCGCTCATATTTATGAAATTTCTAACGTTCTATATTCTTTCTCAAAAATAAATACAAATTTTCTTTTAAAATTTAAATGATAAGAATCTTAGAAGGTGCTAATAATATCATAAAAGAACTGTCAAGATAATTTAATTATCTAGTATTAGAAGTCATTAAAATTTCAGGCCGTCCATGAACAAATATGTAGCAAAGGGCGTGTATTCTATGCTCACAACCAACCTCGCGCGACGTTATTTTGTTACGTATACATATTAGTATTAAGGTGGTCAGTAACATAGCATTGGACGCACTGAGTGCCTACTAGTTACTTTCTCTAGCCCGCATGTACAATGTAATAGTGGATAGAGAAGGTATTGTATTCCACCCAAAAATTCGATATCGAGATTTCACCAGAAATATATGTTTTGGGGTCCCCTGAGTCTGAGAAAAAGCATTTTAGAAAAAGGTCCGTGTGTGTCTTTGAACAGCATAGCTCAAAAATGAAAAGATCGTTAAATACCAAACTTGGTATTTGGGTTTAGTATCTTCTAAGGATGCGACACGGATATGTTCAAGAAATCCCCACCACCACAAACTACCCTTTACATGGAAAAAAATTTGATTTTCTCAAATTAATGATTTTGATTAAAATACCGCATTTTAACGCTATTTACAACCCAAATAAAACCCATATATTTTGATTTTTCTGGGGTTAACCTCTGAAAACCTGTTTATTCTGGCTGAATTTTTCCGAATTGTGCTTAACTTTTAAACCGTAAGAGATAGACAAAAACTTCGGCACAAAAATGAAGATCCAATTTATATCCTTTACGTTTTTGTCGTGAAGGTAACCGTTTCCGAGATGTTCCTTGTGTTTGGTTTTAATTGCGAAGTACTTATAGTTTTCTCAGACATGAAGTGTCCGTTTTTCTCTTGTTCTACTCCTAGCGAAGCAAAGGAGCTATCTGCAATGACAATAGCTTTTTTTTAAACATTTGAATATCACTTTAATCTAGTGCATTCCTTTAGTTCCCTTCTACTTAAAATGAACTAAGAAACAAGAACATTCTGTTAATGTTTTTCTCGATTAGCATTGTGTAGCAAAAAGAATAATCTTTTGTTAAGAATTTTTTTTAATCCATTGTTGTATTGTTATACATATTTTGTTTATTGTGCGCCCACGTGACGGCATAACACATAATTTGTGTTCATAAACAACAGATGTGATAACTCAAGATGCTAGACCGAAATGAAAGCGAAATCTTGAAGAAATTAATAAGCTGAGCCAACAAACTCTAAACATTCCTGAAGACAAGTGGGTTAGAGCAAGCAGGAGGGAACAAGTTGATCTTGTCCAGTTCTTAGAAGAGTAGAGGTAGCACCAGGAAGTGTCTGGACTGGTCCCGTACGTGCGCTCCACATGCGAACACGTGCGGCCAGTTCAAAAGAAAAACGGAGAAATTTTACAGAACTTCAGACAGCAATCTAAGAATCACATAATGCTATATAGCATTGTGTACATATAATCAGCTACTTGGTTCTCGTAGCGCCTATCTTTTGGATTTATTTATCGATTCTTCATTCTGATCTTTCTTCTCCCTTCCTTTTTACTTTCTCTACAAGTACTATGTACATAGTGTTTAGAGAAGGTACTGCATTCCACCCAAAAATTCTATACCGAGATGTCGTCTGTATAATATAAAAAAAAACATTTCTAGAAAAAGGTTCGTGTGTCCGTGAATACGATAACTCAAAAACAAAAACTCAACAAAATACCAAACTTAGCATTTAATTTTAATATCTTTCAGGTATGCGATACGAAGATTTTGAGAAGAAAAAAAAAACACCCAAAATTACCCGTTAATGAAAAAAAATTCGAAAATGTTGACTTTCTCAAAAACCGTCTAACGATTTTGATTAAAATACCGTATATTACAGATATTTACATGGCGGATAAAATGTATATCTTGCATTTTCTGAGAATAGCCTCTGAAGACCTCTTTATTCGGGAAGAATTTTGCTAGGTTTTGTGTAACTGGTAAACCGTAAGAGATAGACAAAAACGTATTGGATAGGAAATGTAGAGCTCGTTAAAGCACACCCTCCATGTTATATACATTTTTTGTACAGTTGATCGTTATTGAGATATTCGTTGTTATTGATTTCATCTTTAAATTACTTATACTTCTCTAATACGGGGATTTGTCAACTATCCACATAGAGGAACTTCAATCACATAGCAACTAGCTTTTGACTATCACTTTAGCCTATGTCACACCCTTATTTCTCTCTCTCTCTTACATCGAAGCAAGTAATAAGACATTTTCTGCCAATTTTTCCAGATTAACATGGATTAAATAGAAGAAAAAACTTTTTATAATAATTTAGCAGAGCAGTAAAGAAAGCCATGTGAATGAGTCACATACGATTTTTTATTCTTTATTCAGCGGAAATACATGTTTTAGGTCTCCGTGAATCCCCCCCCCCCAAATTTTTTTTTACAAAAAGGTCCATGTGTATGTGTGTGTGTGGGTGTGTGTGTGTCTCTGTGTGTCTTTAGGTTTGGTATCTTCCAAGGTTGCGATACGAAGATTTTCAAGAAAATTCCCCCACCCCCAACTATGCTTTACATGAAACTTTTTTTCAATTTTTTTTATTTTCTTAAAAATGACTCTAAAAGAGTTTGATTAAAATATCGTATATTAAAGATATTTACCTGACAAATAAAATGTACATCTTGAATTTTCTGGGAATAGCCTCTGAAGCCTACTTTATTCTGGATCAATTTTACGGAATTTTGCATAACTGCTAAACCGTAAGAGATGGACAAAAACTTAGCACACAAAAATTGTATAGCACGTTAAAACACACAATTTATGTAATATACATTTTTTTCGTGGAGTTGATCGTTTTTCGATATTCCTTGTTTTTGGTTTCAGCTTTGAAACACGAATTTGTCAACTCATGTCTATACAAACAAAGGAACTTCAGTCACATAGACTGTCAATTTAACCTACGGTACTCACTTATTTCGCTTAAACTTACAAGGAGGCAAGTAATAAGACTATTTTTTCTCGATTAGCATGAAGTAAATAGAAGCACAAGCTTTTTAACAATAATTTGTTACAGAGATGTAGAGAAAGTCATGTGAATGGAACACATCAGATTTCTTAATGTTTTAATACTTTTGATTGAAATTCAGATGCATTCCTTAAAGAGAAAACTTAGTCTGCCTGTCTGTATTCGTCTTGTCTTTGTTTTCATCAGTACATGCGGTTAGTCACTGATTAAACATTAACGACTATCGATAGGTTGGGATCACATACATGGGTAACCTAAGTTTTAGCCTTTGTTCGCACTCAATGTATCCGTAATGTTAAAGGTTAAACATGCCACACATGTAAGATGAGCTGTGCGGTCAGGTTTGCTCCCCTTGCGTGTAAGTTGTCAAGGTAAACCTTTACTTCGTTTTGATGAATTTGTCATAAAGTTTCCGTTCCAAACCCCTAACCTTCCTTCCCAACATTGAAAAAATAATGCTCAACGCACTGAAGAACTGTAGTGGATGAAGAAATTATGACGTTGGCATTGTACATGGTGGGCAAAGGAATGAAAGTAAAGACATTTCTACAAGCATTGAAATTGGCCATCTACTAACACAGATACTAGTTATGATATCAGGCTTTAATTTGTTAAATCTAAGTGTACAAACAATAAAATTCCCTTGGCGTTTAATTTTAATATTTATATACTTTTCAATTTTAATTTTCCTTTTCGGATGTGTCAATCTAATGTGGGTCATTTAACGTAAAACGTTTACACAAAGTAAACTTTCCTCTGTCTGGAAGAAAAGGTCACATTCAGATACACTCATATTGAAATTACAGGCTGGAGAGGAAGTATTCCCAAATTGTAATGGAAAGCTGAAGCTCCTCCAGGACGATTAAATCAAGCAATCTTTGTATTTTGTGGACAGTGTTCAGAAATCTGCGGTAAAACCTGGCCCCCTTCTGGTCAGTGGCTATTTTCTGGAGAAATTTGGGCAAAATTTCATATGGAAAATATGAAAGGGTGAGAAGTCGCCTACCATAAAACCAGCACACATTTCTTGAAGCAATTCAAGGAAAGCTTTTGGCATAGGACCCTTATGTAGATTTTTATTCTTTTCAAAAGCTACTGGACAAAGACATTCAAGTAAACTGATTTAAGTTAGCATGTGTAGTGAGAAAATAGAAATGCAATAGATAAGAACTTATATCTTCATACGTCAAGGAGTACATGACACTTTTTCTGGGATTGCCCCCTTAAAATAAGTATCAACAGTAATTTTTCAAATTCTATTTTATTTTACAAAACCTGCCAGCTAGTATGTGAATCTCATCAAACAAATGAGCTAACTTTCAGTCTTAGTCATCCACAAACTGGCCGTGACTCGAAATTGTTTACTGTATTTTTTGTTGTTGAAAAGTTGCTCTTCAACATGGTCAATGAATGGATATTTCAGGAAAAAGAGAGACGAAACTAGCCTAAAATTAAAAAAAAAAAAAACAATAACGATAAGAGTGGTCATCTGACACACACATAGAGGAACTGAACTTTTTTTCTTCTGAGGTTGGTGCGTGAAACTGGTAGTTTTGACGATGCCAGCCCAGCCCAGACACGCGATATCTGCCACCAGAAACAACTCCACTAATTGACAAATCGCGTAACCATTTGGATTACAGATATTACCACACTAATTACCCCGTCTGTATCCAGATAGAGATTTTCGTAATAACAACCTTGATACTGACAAAGTTGCCTGATGAATTGCACTTTAAGCTCTTCTAGATTGGAATGCCTACTAAACCGCATTTTGCGGGTAAACCTGAGAAGTCGCTTATCCTAATCAGCACATGACTTTAATGGTGCCGATCTGTCGAGACAGATTAATTTGCTTCAAAACAAATGCATGAAGAAGCTCAACTATGTATAAAATTCTAACTCAGAACAGACGAATTAGAGGTGCAAAAAAATAATTATTTGTTGTTAACGATGCTGTGAATTATGCACCGCCAGGGTGCCAGAATTTCGTCCCGCAATTATTTTACCTGCCAGTAAGTTTACTGACCATTGTCTTGGGCAGGGTTTCAACCTGAGACCTTCGGATGAGAAAATCAACTGACCCACCCAGACTGACTCTCGAGATGCACGATCGAATACATGTGTGCTATAACTAAAGGCAAGCCATGAAGCTAAAAACCCTGTGATAAACATAGCATGTCAGAAAAACGATATGTTATGAGAAACATAATAACAACATGGAAAGAAAAACAATTGATCTGTTACATTTTAACCTATATCCACATATCGTTTGTTACTTTCTCTAGCACGTATGTAAAATGCATATAGTAGAAGTGGAAATTTCACTGGAAATACATGTTTTGAAGAACCCCTGAATCCAAAAAGCTTATTTAAAATTAGTATGTGTGTGTATGACTGTGAATAACTAAAAAACGAAAAGACGGTTAAATGTCATATTGTATGTTAAGTTTAGTTTTCTACCAAGGGGTACGACACAAAGATTTTCAGAATACTTCCTCCACCCTAAATTACGTTTTGTATTATAGAGTTTTCGAAATTTCCGATTTTCTAACAAACTGCTTTTAGCAATTTTGATTAACAAAGCTTATATTACAAATAAAATGTATATCTGAATTTCTAGGGAATACCCCCTGAAGTTCTCTTTATTCTGAATGACTTTTGTATAACTGGTAAATTGTAAGAGATAGACAAAAACTTACCACACAAAAAATGTACATATCATTAAAACACAATTTATGTCATGTACAATTTTTATGTAGAGTTAACCATTTCAGAGATTCCCTGTTTCATTTCCCTGCTATTGGTTTCAATTTTAAGATAAATAGACGTTTCTCAAACGTTTCGCCTTAGAAAGAGAACCGGATTATAATGATAATCGCATAGCACAAATTTTGAAAGATTTGACTCTTGTTTATGACTAAGTGTATTGCTTTATTCCTCTTTTACTTACAAAGAAGTGGATAATAAAATAATAGTTGATAACATTTATATGGAATATCTTTTGTAAGAATAGGTGGTTGAAATTTAAAAAGCCATGTCCTTGAAAAATATTAGATTTTTATTTAGTGGGCCACAAAACATGGGGTACAATAACATAGAAAAGTACACAGAAAGTAATTAATTCCTTAAAAAGCGACTATTTTAAGGCTCAAATTCTGCAAGGATTTATTATATTACCATAGCTTTGATCCAAATAACTTTATAAATTTCTGCTATTCCTCAACTGTTTTCCAGAGTTGCCAACTTTATTGAATACTCTAACGAAAGTTAAAACAAAGAAAATGTAGGCATTTACTGCAACAACAAATAAAATTATTCTTTTCTGGACAATAAATCTCTCAATTAGGATTGTAACACTGAAGAGTACATTTCTCCTTTTCTTTTACATGGTTCTTTTCGTTATCTGCATATTAAAATTAGTCATCTGTATGAAGCTTTTTCCACATATTGAAGATTAATTAATATACCTTTAAGCATAAATACAAAACCAAGTAATGAAAATCTGGACATTAAAAATCTGATGTGTATCATTCACATGACTTTCTCTATATCCCTGCAACAAATTATTCTTAAAAACTTATACTTCTATTTACTTTATGCAAATCAGAAAAAATTAGCAGAAATAGTCTTATTACTTGCTTCCTTGTAAGTAGAAGCGAAATAAGGGACTACCATAGTTTAAAGCGATAATCAAAAGCTGGTTGCTATGTCAATGAAGTTCCTTTGTTTATATGGATATCGAAGCTGACAAGTTATGAAGTTCCTTTGTTTATATGGATCGGAGTTGACAAGTTCCTGTATGAGAAAAATATAAGTTTTTCATAGCAGAAACCAAAAATAAGGAATGTCTCAAAAACGACGAATTCCACGAAAAAATGTATGTATCATAAATTGTGTGTTTTAACGTGCTCTACTCTTTTTGTGCAGCAAGTTTTCGTCCATCTCTTACGGTTTAGCAGTTATTCAAAATTCCGTAAAATTCATCTAGAATAAACTCCTCTTCAGAGGTTATTCCTAGAAAATTCAAGATATACATTTTATTTGTCAGGTAAATATGTTTAATATAGAAATTTTAATCAAAATCGTTAGAGCCATTTTTGAGAAAATCAAAATTTTCGAAAAAAGTTCCCTGTATAGGGTAGTTGGGGGTGGGGGGGATTTTTCTCAAAATCTTCGTGTTGCATCCCTGGAAGATACTAAACTTAAATACCAAGTTTGGTATTTTACCGACTTTTCGTTTTTGAGTTATCGTGTTCACAGATACGCGGAGACACGGGCACACACACATCTTTTTGTGAAAATGCTTATATTTTTGGATATTGGGGACCCTAAAACATACATTTCCGGTGAAATCTCGGTATCGAATTTTTGGGTGGAGTAAAAACACAGCACTAGGTACTCTGGACTATATTTATACTTAAATTAATGTTACAGAATAAATCGTCATTACAAATGGAGAACAAAACAAGTGTGTGTGTACAAACAAGACAGTCAAACACAACATTTCTGTGTTAAGTTGAACAAGGAAGGTTTCTGATAAGTCCGTAAGTGAAAAGTGTTTGCAAAGTACGAAATTGATTCGGTTGATGACGGCTGAATTGATCTCGTCGGTGAGAGGTGAATTTGAGTAAAATGAAACAAAAGTTTTAAACGTGTTTCTTTGGCTTCCTATAGTTAAACGGATAAAAATGTTTGCCCTATTTTAATTGCTGCCGCGTGTACTTTCTTCTTTCTGTGAAGAGAGCTTTCGTGAGACATTTTGGAAGGCAGATGACGTCAGACAAAAGAGTAAACAAAACGGTCTGCCGTTTAAGGAACAATATTAATGCTGTAGGATTCACGCGGTGTTTGGCGCCGGAACATGACATTCTGTTTGTATAGCCTGTTAACCCTTTAACATGGGGTTGTCCAAGGCGCCTTTTCTTCACCTCTGCGTGTCTGTGTTCATGTTGCTATCTGTATTTACTTACATTTCTTACACAATAAAGAGCAGCTACAAGCTTAAAAAATCTGATGTGTTCCATTCACATGACTTTCTCTTCATCTCTATAACAAATTATTGTTAAAAAGCTTATTCTACTGTTTACTTCACACTAATCAAGACAAAAATTAGCAGAAATCGTTTTATTATTTGCTTCCTTGTAAGAAGAAGGGAAATAAAGGAGTACCATACGCTAAAGAGATCGTCAAAAGCTGATTGCTATGTGACTGAAGTTCCTTTGTTTGTATGGATAGGAGTTGACAAATTCCCGTATGAGAAAAGTTTAAATATTTTATAGCTGAAACAAATAACAAGGAATATCTCAAAAACGATCTACTCCAAGAACACAATGTATGTAATATAAATTGTGTGTTTTAATGAGCTCTACATTTTCTATTGAGTAAGATTTTGTCTATCTTACAGTTTACCAGTTATGCAAAATTCCGCAACATTCATCCAGAATAAAGATGTCGTTAGAAATTATTCCCAGAAAATTCAAAATATTAATTTAATTTGTCATGCAAATATCTTTAATATACAGCATTTAATCAAAATCGTTACAGCCATTTTTGAGAACATCAAAAGTTTTGAACATTTTTCCATGTAAAGAATAGTTGAGGGTGTGGAGATTTTCTTGAAAATCTTCTTGTCGCATCCTTGGAAGATACTGAACTTAAATACTAAGTTTGGTATTTAACGGGCTTTTCGCTTTTGAGCTATACTGCCCATAGACACACACAGACAAGACACACATATGGATATTTTTCTAAAAATGTATTTTTTGGATTCAGGAGATCTCAAAACATATAGGTATTTCCGGTTAAATCTTGGTATCGAATTTTTGGGTGCAATACAATCAATGCCTTCTCTATACACTGTGTACACCGTACGAATAGAGAAAGTAAATAGTACTGCTGCTGATCACTGCTTCAAACTGTAGATAAGTTTCTTTGGATTTCTAAAGTAGTTTTTAAGCATTTGTTTATAGTCACTTTCGCATAACTGCATTTTAAACACTGAGATATTATAAAAGCTATTTCTTTCAAACACATTTAAAAATATTAAGGTATCTAGGTAGGTAGAGAAGGTATTGTATTCCACCAAAATTAGAAACAAGTTCGTGTATGTGTGGTGCGTGTGTGTGTCTGTGGGCTGCATCGCTTAAAAACGAAAAGTCGGTTAAATACTAAACTTGCTATTTAAATTAAGTACCTTGCAAGGAATAGGCGCGAAGATTTTAAAGAAAATCCTCCTACCTCCAGTTATTCTTTACATGGAACAGTTTTCAAAAATGTTAATTTTCTCGAAATGGCTCCGACGATTTTGAATTTTCTGGGAATAGCCCGTGAGTCCTCTTCATTCTGGGTGACTTTGGATAATTGTTAAACCATAAAAATGTAGATTCCGTTAAAACACACAATTTATGTCATATACATTTTTGTAGAGTTAACCCTTCACGAAATATTATGAGTTATTGGTTTCAGCTGTAATGTACTTAAAGTTTTCTCAAACAGGTTGTCCTCTCTCTTTTCGTCTCTCTTTTGTTTATTCTTAGAAGCAAAGAGAACCTAATTTCAATTGTTTCACATAGTGACCAGCTTTTAAAACTTTTGACTACGGATTTAGCCTAGTGCATTCCCTTATTTCCCTTCAACTTACAAAGAAGAAGTAATAAGACCAATTCTGATAATTTATGTCGTTAACATGGCAAAAATAAAATAATAATCGTTTGTAAGAAAAGTTTGTTTGAGAAACAGCCAGAGAAAGTCAGAGATGGCAAACATCCAAATTTTTAAATTACTAATTACATTAGTTTTAAAGTAGGGGATTTGTTTCTTCTCATAAATTTTTCTAAAGGTTCTGACCAAAATAACATTTCTAAAGAAATTGGGCAAAATACATGGGGTATTAAGACTTTTTGAATGGTCTAATATATAAAACAGATAAGGGGAAAAGCAGTTAAGCAAGGCTGAATTCACCTCGCACGTTGACAAGGAAAGTAATTCATGTAGAATCCATTGTGTGTTCTCAATATTAAAAACAAACAGAGAGAATAAAATTCTTACGATATATGCTATATTTAAATACTGTAAAAATGAGAAAATAACCGAAAACAGCAGTTACTACAGTTTTGAGAACATTTTAAAAAGGGGAATCATCCTTTTATTGTAACATATTTCCATAACCACATTTAAATTTATTTCCCTATGTTGTACGAAGGTGTGAAATTCAAGTTGATAAAGTGTAGCTAGCTCAACCTAATTCGGTCTTCATTCAGTAATTTGAATCAGTACGAAACAGAATGACTCTCCAGCAGAGGCGCTCAAGTCTTTTCTCTACCTTTAAGATAATGTTAGATCAGACTGTTGCAGTTTGGGTACAGGCCTAAAGAGTGGCGAGCAACTCGCGACTCACAGGAGTTCCACCAACATGCAATACAGCGCAGCATTGAGGGCAAGCTATCGTTACGGCTAAAGCAGGTTTTTTAATAGTGTTAAATGCCAGATTATACTACCTGTGGCACCGCAGGCGATGACACTGATGATTCATGGAATGAAGATAGAACACCGATGGACTGATGGCGAGAGAAACTGGAGAACTCGGAGAAAACCCGATCCTGCGCCGCTTTATCCACCACAAATCTTACATGTGATCGTTCGTGATCGAACCCGGGTCGTCTAAGTGAGAGGCGAGTGGTCTAGCCAATCGGCCACGACGCGGCTGTAATCAGATGTTGCAAATGAAGTAGCAGACACAAGTATTGTGATATGATCTTTCCCCTGTGACGTATTGGTTACCACAATCCCCTTGTAGGCCTGCTCTGAGTTGTTTGTTTAAGTATGCGCGTGTACTCTTACCCAGACCATCCGCGTTCGCACTGCCTATGTTAGATATTCTACATCTGAGCTGAATGTCAAGGTATATTTGTTTTCTGAGACAACAGAAACACAATCGTATACATTTTTTTTTTTTTTACATTCCCCTTGTATGATTACTGGCTTTACTGTTCCTTTACACAAACATATACACAGTGCACAAACATATAACCCCATGCATAAGGCGGGACTCGAACCCACGATCCCCTGCCCACGAAGCACCAAAGCGGGACGCCTTAGCGAGCGTGACCAAGGGGACCGGCGACATTAAATACTAAGCCGTAAAGTTTAAAAAGGCGGCGCTGTGGTTGAGTGGTTGGACCGCTCGCCTCCCATCTAGGCGGCCCGGGTTCGATCCTAAGCGCCCGTATATGGTATTTGTGATGGACGAAGCGGCGTCTCCGGGTCCTCGGTTTCCCCAGCCACTCATCCCACCAAATTCTCCATCATCACCTTTCCTATTATCAATTTCGCTTACATTTCATATCATCCACTTCCTCATGTTCAGGCCTGACTACGGGCCGACCCTTCGTAAGAGGTTCTCATTCTGTGATTTCGTGCTGCTGACCCTTAGGCATTGGCTTGTGAGTCCTAGGGGAGTGTCAGTCCAATACGGGGAGGATAGGTCGATTACGAAACGAAACGAAGGTTCGAAACATTTCTGAAAATATCCATTGGTTGGATGCGTAGGCTTCCACGACCTGTGTCTTCTTAGCTTCTGGAGAAGGCCGCGTTCCCATGCAAGATAAGAAGACACATATCCATTGGTGTTTAATTATCAATATGTTTTAGTATTCGAAATCTCAAGTTTCAGAGCTGTTTGGTAAATCTCTGTTGCAACACACTATTGATCTGTTTAATCTGCTATTGTGCAAGTATATAAAGTGGTGCTCCAGTAGATGCATTTATTTTCTTCCACTAGAGTCTCAAAAATGAGGTATATTGTACAGCCCTTGTATGTACCAAATGAGAGCAAACATCTGCTCACGAGGACAAGACAAGATTACACCGCATCTAGTAAGTGAAATGAAGTGCACCCGAGCATAAGGATATTTGTCATACTGACGCCGGTTTATTGGTTTACCACCGTTTGTTTGTTTATCTGAAAGACCAAGATGACATCGTTCTGAGCGTATCTTCGCGGCACCTCTGTCTTTTAAGTCCGCCTCGTTTATTTACATCGTGCCTACTTCCTTTGAACGCCCTTTTAAGCTTTCTGTTCTCTAATCAAAAGTTGCAAAATGTTACAAAGTGGGGTATTTAGAGCTTCACGCTCTCTTTCATGTAACAGCTTCTGTATACATTTCACTAAAGGAGCCTCACCAGTGACATCACAAAATCACAGGCTATCAATTACCTCTTCTTGAATAGAATGACATACATAAAATGATAATGGAGTAGTTATTTTCCTAAATTACATTTGCTGGAGAGCTTCCTTCGGAGATATCCAAGAATTTCGTCAGTAAAATTTTACAAATTATATAAAATGTTTAGGTTATAACAACAACACAGCTTATTTTTGTGCGTGTAGAAAAGATACGAACTGTACAGGTATTTTCATTTTAATCTGCCACCTGTCTACAGTATGTAGAGGAAAAATTGCAGTACACCCAAGATTATATTGAGAACGTTATGAGATCTACCTCTGCATCCATTCCTCCACTAAAAGTATTTTTGAAATAATTACCAAACGTAACACTTAAGAACGCCAGGCAAACATTTTCATGAAATACTTCTACACTTTCATGGAAACTGTTTAGTTATTCTTAATTTTTATTTTCTCTACACGTACTATGGAGAAGATATTGTATTGCACCCAAAAATTCGATACCGAGATTTCATAGGAAATACATGTTTTGGGACCTCCTGAAACCAAAAATAAGCATTTCTAGAAAAAGACTCGTGTGTGTGTGTGTGTGTGTGTGTGTGTGTGTGTGTGTGGGTATGTGTGTCTGTGGACAGGACAGCTCAAAAACGATAAGTCTGTTAAATACCAAACTTGATATTTAAGTTCAATATCTTCCAAGGATGCTACACGAAGGTTGTCAAGAAAATCCCCCCACCCACAACTACCTTTTACATGAAAAATTGTTCTAAAATTTTGATTTTCTCAAAAATGGTTGTAATGATTTTGATTAAAATGTCGTATATTAAAGATATTTACATGACAAATAAAATGTATATTTTGAATATTTTCTGGGAATAGCCTCTGAAGACATTAAGTTAGGTACCTTCCAACTTCCTGGAGTTGACCGTCTTTACGATATTCATTGTTATTGAGTTTAGTTTTAAAATACTTAATACTTTTCTCATACGGGAACTTGTCAACACCTGAGCACGCAAAGAAATGCATTTCTGTACCATAGCAGAATTAGTATATATTAAGCTCTTATTATATACTTTACAGTATATTTTTATACTCATAGATTCCATTTTTGGTAGAGCACATCAGACTTTTTTCAAAAATTGTTCTAAAAACTTTAACCCGCGTTCGTGGTATAGGGGAGCGCATCTTCTTTACGTTTAAGAGGTCTCGAACTCGAACCTGCATTAGAATGAACCGGAATTTTCAATTTTCTTGAAAGGGTGAATTGTATCTGGAACTTAACATTTCAACTATTTACTGCAACGTCTTTACGTAATATTTACTCGTTAGAACGTTAAACCACGAAGTGAAGTAAACTGTAAGTTAATTAACTATTGTTGCAGCTGCAACGATAGATGAAAGAATAATATGGAATGTAAAGATTCGATTAAAAGCTATGTTATCAACGGCAAATTTTTATCAAACTCGTTGTTTCTTATTTTTAAACCGTCTGTTGTCTGTAATATCAATCCTTTTTCTTTGCGCAATCTCTATTTTAGATATTTACATAAAATATACCTACATCTTTAATTTTCTGTGTAATTTTACGTAGGCACATAAGCAACAGAACAGGAAGAAATGTCAAGTCCATTAAAACATTCCTAAATGTATTTCTCATGCAAAATAATATTAAAAAAACCTGATGTGTTTCTTCACATAAGTTTCTCTAGCTGCTCCATATACAAACTAATCGTACAAACGATTATTATTTTATCTACATCATGCTAATAAGAGTTAAACATTAGCAGAATTAGTCAAATTACTTGGTTCCTTGTAAGTAGAATGGAAAAAAGTGAATACATTAGCTCGTTAAAGCTGATCGTTATGTGAAATCATTGAGGTTCCGTCCGATTTGCATGGTCCAGTTTGAGAAAAGTTAGGTACTTAAAAATTGGAACCAAAAACATGAAATATCTCGAAAATGGTCAACTTTACAAGAAAATATTATATTGTCTCTTACGGTTTAACTGTTGTGCGAAATTCTGAATAAAGAAGAGACTGTTCCCAGGAAATTTAAAATATACATTCTGTTTCTGATGTAAATATCTTTAATATACGGTATTTTAATCAAAATCGTTAGTCAGTTTTGAGAAAAACAAAATTTTCAAAAAGCTTTCCATGTAAAGTGTTATTTTTGGTGTGAGAGTTTTTGAAATTCTTCGTGTCGCATCCTCCTTGGTTGATTGTAAACAAAGTACCAAGTTTGGTATTTATCGGTCTTTTCGTTTTTAAGCTATGCTGTCCAAAGACACACACGGACCTGGGGGACCTCAAAACATTTATTTCCGGTGAAATTTCAACATCGAATTTTTGGGTGGAATCCAGTACCTTCTCTAGCTACTACAGAGAGTAATATTCAACATTTACCTAAATTGCCATATGATTATTTTATATCTGTAAAAATTTAAAACTAGCACTATGTACCATAAATTTTACTTTTGCTAATACAGACGATAAATGTGGTTCCACTTTCTCGCTGAAGCAAAACATTTAAAACATGGTCTCTGGTTCGAAAGGTGTCCTTCCCTTGTCCATAAAAGAATTCAATTGCGCTATTCACATGCGCATTGAGAAAATTCTTCACACACACAGTCGCGTCTAAGCGAATTAGCTCACTGACCGCCTCTACACATCGCAGCCAATAATTGACAAACAGCTGTGACCTAATTTTTCATCCGCACATTATTTAGCCTGATATCTTTTCATTGTTGCCTAACCGTCATTTGAATGCACCACAGACGAGAGGCATTGCATCACTGGCTGTTAAGTAATTATCCCATCTTTTGAATCCTTAACTAGAGCGGCATAATACTTCAGCTGAAATTGCACCAACCGGACAGAGTTCCACATCTTTTTCTATCTCTGCACGTACTATGTGCATAGTGCATATAGGAAATATTGTATTCCACACAACAATTCGATAGGTACTAAGATTTCATTTTTTAGGACCATCTGAATAAAAAAAAAAGTATTTTCAGACAATGTGTGTGTGTATATCTCAAAAACGAAAATACCGTTAAATACCAAACTTGGTATTTAAGTGTAATATCTTTCAAGGATGCGACACGAAGATGTTCAATAAAATTCCCCTACACCAAACTACCCTTTACATGGAAAATTTTTCGAAAATTTTATTTTTGTGAAAAAACGCTCTAGCGATTTTGTTTAAAACACATTTTAATGTAATTTCCATCACAAATAAAATGTATATCTTGAATTTACTGCGAATAGCTTCTGAAGACCTGTTTATTCTGGATGCATTTGATAGATTTTGTATGACTAGCAAACCGTAAGAAATAGGCAAAAACGTACTTCACCAAAATGAGGATATCGTCAAAATACACAAATTATGTTATATACCTACATTTTTTCGTAGAGTTGACGTTTTCGAGATACTCCTTGTTATTAGCTTTAGTTTTAAAATACTTATACATTTGTCCTATGCAAAGACACGGATTTCAATTCCATAGCAACCACATTTTAAAACATTTGACTGTCGGCTTAACCTAGTGTATTCCCTCATTTCCTTTCTACTTACAAGGAACTAAGCAATACGAACCGCTTCTACTAATGTACCTATACCTTGATTAGCATGAAGTAGACAGTAGAATAACCTTATCAACAATAATTTGTTACAGAGTTGTAGAGAAAGTCTTATTACTTAGTTCCTTATAAGAAGAAGGGAAATAAGGTAAACGTTAGGCTAAACCGACTGTCAAATATTTTAAAATGTGGTTGCTATGGGTTTGAAATCAATTATTTTACGTGCACAGGAGATGACCCGTTCCCAAATGAGAAACGTTTAAGTATTTTGAAACTGAAATCAGTGACAAGGAATATCTCGAATGGTCAACTGCACGAAAAAAAATATATATGACATAAATGATGTGTTTTATCGAGATCTATAGTTTTTGTGTAGTAAGTTTTTCTCTATCTCTTACGGTTTACCAATTATGAAAAAGTCAATAAAAATCAACCCGAATAAAGAGTTCTTCACAGGCTATTCCCAAAAATTTCAAGATATACATTTTATTTCTCATGTAAATATATTATATATAAGAGATTTTAATCAAAATCGTTTGTAATTTTTGAGAAAATCAGAATTTTCGAAATGTTTTCCATGTAAAAGGTAGTTTGGGATGGGGGGATTTTCTTGAAAATCTTCATGTCGCATCCTTGGAAGATCCTGAACTTAAATATCAAGTTTGATATTTAACGGACTTCTCAATTTTTTTAGTTATGCTGCCCCACAGACACATGCACGGATATTTTTTCTAAAAATGCTGTTTTTGTATTCAGGGGGGTCACTAAACATATATTTTCGGTAAAATATCGGTATCGAATTTTTGGTGCAATACCTTCTCTCTACGCTATGTACATGTACGTGTAGAGAAAGTAAAAATATTTTCAACAGTATCGTGTCTGTGAGCACATGAACATAACCTTCTAAGATTTCATATGTGGACTGAAATATGATAGTTGTTTCGCGTTTACCCTTACTTTCTTGAATAATGCAAACGATATAATCTGCATTCGATAAATAAATTAATCGCTAAATTATGTCTTCTTCAAGCTCTTCTTTTTCAGTAGAATTCTTGAAAGTATTATATATTTAAATCAGAGTTTTCTGCTTTTAGGTAACCTGGAGTTTAGTTTTAATCACATTAGCAAGGCAAATACATTCACGATCTTTTAAAATGCGATAAGGAAGGTAATTTCCAATATAAGTATGTTGTTGGTGGATTAGTTAAAATTCAAAATAACCTATGCGTCAAGGCGAAGGTGACTTGGTTAAAATCCTAAACTGGCTTCGGTTTTATAGCGTGGTACGCAAATTAAAATTTTTAATTGCATTTCTCATCATACAATATCAATCAATTCAGTCTTTAATAAATACGTATATCACTATTTGTTTTGAACTATGGACTTAATGTGTAAATATTTTATTTTTAGTTTCAGAACTACGTAGACAGCAGAAAAAGGTATATATTGTATTCTACCCAAAAATTCGGCAGCAAGCTTTCACTGAAAAGCAACCTCAATGCAAACAAATATTTTATTAGAAAAAGGTCAATGTCTCTGTGTGTGTTTTTTTATGTCTGTGAATAGATATAAGTTTAGAACTTGATAAGTACTCTGTCAAAATTCTAATCTAATAATTTAATACTTTTGGGAAAAGTGTCCAGAACTTAAAATATTTACATTAACGGAATATGTAATTTAATGTCTCATTAAGTAAATTATACAGCATCTATTGCAGTTTCTGTAGAATTAAAAATGATTTGCGAATCATTTTGATTCATCGTGATTCGCAGTATCACAAATGTATACACACAAAATGGAAGCTTTCAATCAATGAACAGACAACTTCAGTTCCAACTTAACGTACACAGAAGTCCAGTTGAATGCGTTTAAAGCGTTATGGATAATTTGGACTTTGATTTATCAAGCTCGCTGTATAATAGATGAATGTGAATTGCGTGACAGAAGCATGTCGTTAAATTATAAGTGTTCTATAAAGGTAGATGGCGTACTGTTCATCTGGAACACGCCATGCATCCTCGTACAAAAGAAAAGAAACACCCCCTCTCAAAGGACTCTTAATGTAATGGATGATCACATTTAATTCCTTTCCTCTTGTTTCTTTCTTTCTCACAGCTGAACATAACGGACTGATTGCCCAAATGGACAAAAACAGACGCAGACAGAACAAGTCTTGGCCGTTGAAATGTTGAAAGATCTTGTGGAAATATTCAGGTGTCATCGCTTTGCTCAAGGCAACGTACAGTATCCAGTCATTCAACTCTCCAACTCGCTTGTTTTCTTTTTATCTCTCTCTCCCTCTCTTGTTTTTTATTCTTTGTTATTTGTATTTTAAGTTGAGTGCTTTTACGTAGGTGGGACCTACCAGACGAATGCAAGTAGGGCAGTGGTTGTCACATGGAATACATCTAACACCAAATGTTAATATTTTTCATCTTTGGTGGCTGTAACAATTTTATTGGCAATGATCTAATGCAAATCATATTGGCACTATCATCAGATATGAGGATAAAACCTAACCAAGAGATCTGAAAATATTTTCTTTCACTGTGAAAACAAATTTTATTTATTTAGAATCCTCTTCTAGATTATGATAAATATCCGGATGAAAAGGGATTCCTTTACAACACACCTGTTCCTTATATGTGAAACTGCTTTATTTGGTAAGGCACCACAGGTGGTGGACACTGGTGATACCTATACAAAATGAAATGATTATTCGGAAAGGAAACATTTCAGCCCTAAGTTGAAGATCCCTGTCATTGGGGACGGCTTGACTGGATTTAAACCACGGCATTCAGACCAGGAATTAGTGCTTTAACGAGCAGGAAACTAACTGACTTAGTACAGGAATCTTAGACAACAGTCAATTGTTAATGAAAAAAAAAAATGTTAGCCATTACCTCGCGAAACAAATGAATAGGCACATGAGAACTTGAGCGGTATGCGCCAAATTGATTATGGAACTGTTCAAATGCCCAAAAACAAGAGACAACATCAAAAGAACCCACTGAATATGAAAAAAATATGTGTTCCATTAACATGACTTTCTCTAGCTGTTCCAGAAACAAATTTTTCTCACAAAAGATTATTTTACATCTGCATCATGTTAAACAACATAAACATTACCAGAATTGATCTTATTACTTGCTTCTTTGTGAGTAGCAAAATAAATAAATAAATAAATAAAACACTATGCTAGAGCGATAGTCAAGTCCTTTAAAAACCGCTATGTGAAACAATGAAATTGCGTTCTCTTTGCTTGCCAGGAGTAAACAAGAGACAGATCAACGAAAGCTGACCTACCGTTTGAGAAACGTTTAAGTAGCTTAAAACTGAATCAAACAACACAGAATTTCAGGGAACAGTCAACTCTACAAAAAAAATGTATATGTATAATTTCTGTATTCTACACTTTTCTGTTTAGTAATATTTTGTCTATATCTTAAGGTTTACCAGTTATACAAAAGTTATATAAAAGTATCAGAATGAAGTGGTTTTCAGGGGCTATTCCAAGATAATTCAGGATACACATTTCGTTTGTCATAAAAATGTCTTAAACATATGGTGTTTTTGTCACAATTATTATACCCATTTTTGAGAAAAACAAAATTTTCGAAAAATGTTCCATGTAAATCTTCATTTCATATCCTTGGAAGATACTGCACTTAAAATGTCCAATTTAGTATATTACCCAAATTTTTGTTTTTGAGTTATGCTGCACACACACACTACACACACACACACACACACAGGCCGCGCTGTGGCCCAGTGGTTAGACCATTCGCTCTCACGTAAGCGGCCCAACTGCCCCATATTAATTGACATATGCAGATATCCCTTTGAGCATTAAAAGAGTTGCAGAACTCAACGTGGCTATTTCAAATTAAAGCCGGCCAGTTGAGGATTTACTGAGCGACCTTCATTTTACCCCTCGCAATGATCCGCTAATCGTCTCTGCTGACAAGCAAGACTTTTGGGGAATAGCCTCTTTAGTAATCTTTTTTATTCTGGACGAAGCTTTAATTCCCGAAAACAGTAACAGATAGACAAAACCTTATTAAACAGAAATTTAGATGTCCTTAACAGTACAATGTATGCAAAATACATTTTGCTTTATTTATTTTGTGGCGTTAACTATATCCGATATATATAGGCCGCGCCATGACTGAATGGTTAGACCATTCGCCTCTAACCTAAGCGGCCCGGGTTCGATCCCAAGCGACCGCATGTGGGATTTGTAGTGCTTTGATGCAGGGGCGTGTTTTCTCCGGATTCTCCGGTTTCCCCGGCCATACATTCAATTTATCATCAGTGCCACCGCCTGCGGTGTCATGGGCGTTAAACACTATCAAACACACCCACACACGAACCCGTTTTAAATATATTTTGTTTTTTGATGCAGAGGACCCTAAAACGGACCCTCTCTATCCACTATGAACACTATACATACGTGCTAGAGAAAGAAAAGAAATGAATAATTAGCAAATAAATTTGTTGTCCGGATCGAGTATTTTCTTAGGGAAAACCCCAAAAATGATCTGCTGTGTTAGAAGGAATTATAGACCATATGACCTGTGACCTTAATGAAAGGAACGCCATGTAAGTTAGGAATTCTCGAAAACGTATTTGTGTTTGTGGCAGTTGGTCGGCGCGGCAAGGGAGTACATGCCTTCCCGACAAACCTAATGAGGACTAAGCGAGCTGTAACACGCGAACTGGGCATTTCTACTGCCGTAATTTTGTTTTAATGTCGGTCCTCTCTGTCGACTTCTTAACCTTACCGACGATAATTTCTCATTAATACGTCGTGACAAGCGTTTTGTAGCGCGCACAGCCAAACTTTTCCCTTTATGAAACACAATTTGTAGTCATTTGCCCGAATGCGCCGTTCTATTTCTTTCATAAAACCCTGACTGCTGCTTCAGTGAACCTAATACACCGTTATATTCAAACTCTTCAATCTAAGTAGGTACGTTTCCCTTTTCACTTTCTCTACCACTTACATAATAGATAGAGATCGTTTTGCACTCCACCCAAAATTTGGAAACTGAGATTTCACCGGAAATACACGTTTAAGGTCTCTTGTATCCAGAAAAAAAATCTGATGTGTTCCATTCACATCACTTTCTCTATATCTCTGTAAATTATTATTGTTAATAAGCTTATCTTTTATTTATTTCATGCTAATCGAGAAAAATTAGCAGAAATAGTCTTATTTCTTGCTTCCTTGTAAGTAGAAGCGAAATAAGGGACTATAATAGGTTAAAGTGATAGTCAAAAGCTGGTTGCTATGTCAATGAAGTTCCTTTGTTAATATGGATCTGAGTTGACAAATTCCTGTATGAGAAAAATATGTTTTTCATAGCAGAAACCAAAAATAAGGAATGTCTCAATAACGACGAACTCTACGAAAAAAAATTATATAACATAAATTGTGTGTTTTAACGTGCTCTACATTTTTTGTGTAGTAAGTTTTGGTCCATCCCTTACGGCTTAGCAGTTATTTAAAATTCCGTAAAATCTATCCATAATAAACTACTCTTCAGGGGCTATTCCTACAAAATTCAAGATATGCACTTTATTTTTCAGCTAAATATCTTCAATATACGATATTTTAATAAAAATCGTTAGAGCCATTTTTAAGAAAATCAAAATTTTCGAAAAAAGTTCCATGAAAGGGTAGTTTGGGGTGGGGGGATTTTTCTCAAAATCTTCGTGTCGCATCCTTGGAAGATACTAAACTCAAATACCAAGTTTGGTGCTTTACTGACTTTTCGTTTTTGAGATATCGTGTTCACAGACACACGGACACACACACACGGACCTTTTTGTGAAAATGCTTTTTTTGGATACAGGGGACCCTAAAACATATACTTCCGGTGAAATCTCGGTATCGAATTTTTGTGTGGAATACAATACTTCTCTATCCTTGTGTACATTGTACATACGGGGCTAGAGAAAGTAAAAACGAAAAACTTGATATTTAAGTTTAAGTTTAGTGTCTTCCAAGGATGCAACACGAAAATTTTAAGGAAAATCCCACCCTCACAAACTACCTTTTACATGGAAAAAATTTAGAAAATTTTGATTTTCTCAAAACTGGCTCTAGCGATTTTAATTTAACTACCGTATATGCATTAAACAGGTTCGATCCCAAGCTCCAGCATCTGGATTCGTGGTGGACGAAGTGGCGCCTGGGTGGGTTTTCTCCAGATCCTCCGGTTTCCCCTGGCACTCATTCCACTACTTGTTCTATCATCATCTTTACAATTATCAGTTTCGCCTAAATTTCATATCATGTTCATGTCTGGCTAGGGACGACCCCACGTAACAGGTTCTCCATTCTCTGGTTTCGTGCCGTTGGCTCCCGGATAGGCATTGGCTTGTAAGCTGATTACGAAACGAAACATATACTTAAGATATTTACATGACAAACTGTATATCTTGAATTTGCTGCGAATATCATATCTTTATTCTGGCTGTATTTTGCATAATTGGTAAACCGTAAGAGACAGAAAAAAACTTACCACATAAATTTTGTGTTTTAAAGTGCTCTACATTTTTTGTCTAGTAAGTTTTTGTCCCACTCTGTAATCATAACCCTAAAATACTGACTAAAATAGGTATTATTTTCATAATTAAAGGTAAACAAATAAAATAAGGAGTTAATAATAAATAAATTTATAGATCGATATGTAATCGACGGTCAATGTTTAGAAGTTCTTTGAACAGTTTTATCTCTTACGGTTTAGCAGTTATTCAAAATTCAGTAAATGTCATTCAGAATAAAGTACACTTCAGAGGCTATTCCCAGAAAATTCAAGATATACCTTTTATTTGTCAGGTAAATAGTTTTAATATACGATATTTTAATCAAAATCGTTAGTCATTTTTTAGAAAATCAAAATTTTCGAAAAAAGTTCCATGTAAAGGGGAGTTGGGGGTGGGGGCATTTTTCTCAAAATCTTCGTGTCGCATCTCTGGAAGATTCTAAACTTAAATACCAAGTTTGGTATTTTACCGGCTTTTCGTTTTTGAGTTATCGTGTTCACAGACAGACAGACAGACAGACGCACACACACGGACCTTTTTGTGAAAATGCTTTTTTTGGATATTGGGGACCCTAAAACATATATTTCCGGTGAAATCTCGGTATCGAATTTTTGGGTGGAGTGCAATACCTTTTCTAAACACTATGTACATAGTGCGTATAGAGAAAGTAAAAACTGGTGAATATGGAGTACTTCAATTTTTTGCTCCAACGAAGTAAACCTTTGTATGAAATTAATTCTTGCACCACGCCTGCTTTAAATGACGGCTATTGTGTATTTTGATGCAAGTTTTGAGCAGAGAAGTGAAGCTGTAAGAGTACTTGAGACCTTTTCGTAAGGCCTGCAAGTGACGACTGACTGGGAGGAGTGGTCGGTACCACAAACCGTTGATTTGCTGCAGCTGTGAGCATCCAGCATAATGCTTGTCGTTCTTGGCTTGCTATCTTATCCTCTCGCGTCGTAAATGAGTGATCAATCATGGCCGCGAGTATCGGCGGTGACAGCCAGATTCTCTCACGTCATTATGTGCGAGCCCACCCTCGCAGTTAACACCTTTCGCACGCGAAGCACACACCCTTCCATTCAATTACAGGGAAAACTGCTCCGGCACCAACTAATAACTGTTATGGCCACCTGGCTCTACTTCCCACTATATTTATTATCACAGAACACAATAAAGAAACATGGCAATGTTTTAAGGAGAAGGAGGGCTCTGGTTTGTGTTCACCATGAAACCACAAACAGTCATCGTGTGTCCGTGTATTTCAACAATCATGAGTGCAACTGTGGTCCTGGAAACACGATTCTCTGTGCCTACTCAACAAAAGTAGTTAAAACCTACGAGGATCAAGTAATCTTCACTGAGCTCTTAGGTTGCTGTAGAAATGCAGATACATGTATCTGAATGGAAGGGTAACGTGGACTAAAGGTAGAGACTTCTCACTATATTTATTATCACAGAGTACAATAAAGAAATATGGCAATGTTTTAAGAAAGAGTGTTCCACAAACAGTCATCGTGTATCCGTATGTTTCAACAATCATCATAGCGCCTTTCAATTAGTGTACACTGGTCATCGAAACCAAGGAAATATCCCAATTTTCCATCCGTACTCAACAAAAGTAGTTAAAACTTGCGAGGATCAAGTAATATACACTGAGGTCATAGATTGCTGTAGAAATGCAGATACTTGTTTCTGAATGGAAGGGTAACGTGGACTAAAGGATAAAGGAAAAGTCGTGTTATGACGTAGTCCTCTATAGTCCAGTATTAAAACACTCAATGGCTTCTTTTCGTTTGTTTCTAGAGAGTGCTCTGATCACTCAAAAACATACAAATTCCTGAAACGGAATTTTCTGCCCACCAGCCATTCATACAACTTAAGTCAAACACAGATATCACAATTTTAATTGTCACATTTTCTAATACTCTAATAACTATATCTACGCCAGATAACCTGTTATCTTCATTTTTTCCTCATATATTTTGTCGTGTAACGTATCTATTTCGTTAACGTTTTCCATTGGAAGTTGAGATCTTTAGAGGCTTAGCTCTTGCCAAGAGAGAGAGAGAAAGAGAGAGAGAGAGAGAGAGAGAGAGAGAGAGAGAGAGAGAGAGAGAATGATGCTAAGGTTAGTTTTTGCTGATTTTAGAAAAAAATCTTTGCTCATAGAATAGTTACAATTGATATATGATGTGTTTAAGCCTTATGTTAGCTTACACCTCACACTGCATCCAATTCTTCATTCACTTTTTTGTTATAAGTACTAAAATACCTTCTTCGTTGCTTGATTAATGACTCAATAAATTCTCATTTACAAAATCACATTTGACGAGTCAAAAAATACAATTTTTTATTGTTCTCAATTCAGAAGTAAAGTTCCGTAACGCTTTTGAACTTTATAGCCGTTGCCAGAAGCAGTATCCAAACGAAAAACAAAGAAATTTGGCTGAGAAGAAGGCATGGAGAAGGGTTAAGTCACCCAAAATATCATTCACGCTTGGCCGAAAGCCAGTGCAATTTTATAGTGATGAAGTGGAATCCTAACCTCAATTGAGAATAAGCTGGCAAGGAAAAAGTTTCACGGTTCCATTTATTTTTCTGTGCTGAGCACGGGAATATAAAATGTGCCGAATGAGACAGTGACAGAAATTGGCAATCAAACGCTACGACAACTCAACATAAACGGGATGTGTTATTGGATGTCTACAACTGTATTCTCCACGAAAAGTTGGCCAAGATACCACTATTTCTCTACATTACTGATGTTTGCAGATTTAGCTTTAGAGTCATTATCCAAATATAGAACATTTTTGCTTTAAGTGCCTTCTGAATGCACAAATCATCTTCTATCAAATCGTACCACATTGCCGTATGGAAAGTATAACAGTTCAGAAACCATTCCTATTTTTATTACTTTCTCTATAGACACTATGTACATAGTGTTTAGAGAATGTATTGCGCTCCACCAAAAAATTCGATACCGAGATTTCACCGGAAATATATGTTTTAGGGTACCCTGTATCCAAAAAAAAAGTATTTTCACAAAAAGGTCCGTGTATGTGTGTGTGTGTCCGTATGTCCGTGAACACGATAACTCAAAAACGAAAAGTCGGTAAAATACCAAACTTGGTATTAAAGTTTAGTATCTTCCAGGGATGCGACACGAAGGTTTTGAGAAACATCCCCCCACGCCAAACTACCCTTTACATGGAACTTTTTTCGAAAATTTTGATTTTCTCAAAAATAGCTCTAACGATTTTGATTAAAATAGCATATATTAAAGGCATTTGCCTGACAAATAAAATGTATATCTTGAATTTTCTGGGAATAGCCTCTGAAGAGTAGTTTATTCTGGATGCATTTTACGGAAGTTTGAATAACTGCTAAACCATAAGAGATGGACAAAAACTTACCACACAAAAAATGTAGAGCACGGTAAAACACACAATTTATGTTATATACATTTTTTTCGTGGAGTTGGTCGTTTTTGAGACATTCCTTGTTTTTGGTTTCTGCTATGAAAAACTTACACTTTTCTCATACAGGAATTTGTCAACTGCTGTGCATACAAACAAAGGAACTTCGGTGACACCAGCTTTTGATTTTCACTTTAACCTATGGTACTCCCTTATTTCGCTTCTACTTACAAGGACGCAAGTAATAAGACTATTTCTGCTATTTTTTTCTGATTAGAATGAAGTATATAGAAGTATAAGCTGTTTAATAATAATTTGTTGCAGAGATGTAGAGAAAGTCATGTGAATGGTACACCTCAGATTTTTAAGGAATCGCTCTTACCAGCGCTCCTGAAACCTTAATAGCTTTCAGCGGATGTCTGGCGATAATTGCCCGGGTCTACTTTCTTCATGGTTGTCTTCGAATTAGGAATACTCCTGCTTCAACTTCATTGCTAAAAATGGTCATGAACAAAATTAAATGTCCATCTTGAATATGCCGCTTCCATAGTTTAGTTAATCCGGCATTTAAGGGATGTAGATGGACGCGCTCATTGTAAGCAGGATAACTAATTGAATATTTAAACTCGAACATTCAAAAAAGGTCCTCAAGACAAGTAAAGTGGAATTAGACAAGACACATCGCTGGAAAATACGGCGACTTTATGCAATGGTGTAAAAATGTACTTCGTTGATTGCTACAAGACGGCTCTGCCTTTGTCCAAAGAGGCTATCTTGAAAACAGCTGTTCACTACAGTATGTGAGTTATGCGCGGTTTTCGACTCCAGGAAACACTACTACTTAATCTAAAGACTTCTCTGAGGTCTTAAGGAACCTTCAAGGCTCAGAACATTCCGTTCCATACGGTAGACAGGAATGAATCGACCTATCATACAACTGCATAACCAGGAACTTCCCTTCCTTTACAACTTTGATGATAAGAATGAATAACGCTGTCCAGGACATAGAAATAGAAATGGCTCTTTAACTACTGTGGAGTAGCTGATATCGCTTTTGTTGGTCTAGTTTACCAAAAGTAAAGATTTTCCCCTTAAGAACAATCCATCAGAAAACTGTGTGGCATGGTGTAATATCAAAATATAAAATAAAAAAAAAATTAATGCATGTCATCAATGTAAATTCATACAGCTTAGCAATTTTTATTTCTGCTTACAGACTTTATAAGCCCTAAATACAGAAAAATATTCTAAAATTATTTGACGCAACTATTTTTCTCAAAAATACTTTTAATCGCAATTACCCATCGATATAACACAATATAGGCTCGTTAAGCCTTGTATGTTTTGAATTTACGGTTAAACTTGCACAATGAAATAACTTCACACTTTTGCTTTGACCTAGCTCTGCAGCTGTGCCACTCTTGCGCTAAAACGGTCCTGTCCCTGATGGAAGAGGTCCGGTTTTGCGAAGGAGGAAATGATGTACAGCTGCCGGCCTCCGCGACCTCACCGTTGTCAGCAGGCGTCCTTCCCGAGTCAATGTGGTACAATATACCCACATCACAATGAACATGGTAGCTCACTTCTCCAAATCTTCTGCAACTCACGAGCGTATTGGAAGTCAGAATCGATGATTTTACGTGCTACTGCTTGCATCCGAATGTCACTTGTCTCTGTCGTTCCAATCTGATTTTCGATGCATCCCACGCTGACACCAACATTACCGAGTTTTACTAGTTTTGGTAACAAACAACGCCAACACTTTCGCTGGAGTCGTGCAGTCGACCATGCGAGTGCTCTTGGAAGCCTGGATCCCCGTAATTCCAATTTTGGGAACATTTTATTATTTTTTGAGGCTAGGCCTTTGTTACTTTTTACTTCCGCTACACGTACTATGCTTATAATGTATAGAGAAGGTATTGTATTCCACCCAAAAATTCGATACCGAGATTTCACCGGAAATGTTTTGGATCCCCGTGAATTCAGAGAAAGCATTTTAGGAAAAAGGTCAATGTGTATGCGCGTGAGTGTGTGATCTGCCTTTGGACAGCACAGCTCAAAAAGGAAAGGATGTGGCACACAGATTTTCAAGAAAATCCTCCCACCCCAAATAATAGTTTACATGGAAAAAATTAAAAACTTTTGATTTTCTCAAAAATGGCTCTAATGATTTTAATTAAAAATCTCTTATATTTAAGACATTTACATGACAAATAAAATGTATATTATAAATTTTCTGAGAATAGCCTCTAAAGACCTCTTTATTCTGAATGATTTTTATTGAAGTTCCATAAGAGATAGACAAAAATTTACGGCACAAAAAATGTAGAATACGATAAAACATACAGTTTATGTCATATATATTTTTTTTCGTGAATTGATCGTTTTTGAGTTGTTATTGGTTTCAGCTTTGAAAAACTTATCCTTTTCTCATAGAGGAATTTCTCAACTCCTGTCTATACAAACAAAGGGACTTCAGTCACATAGCAATCAACTTTTGACTATCCCTTTAACCTATGGTACTCCCTTATTCCGCTTCTACTTACAAGGAAGCTTGTAATAAGACTATTTCTGCTAATTTTTCTCGATTAGCATGAAGTAAATAGAAGCTTAAGCTTTCTAACAATAATTTGTTGTAGAGATGTAGAGAAAGTCATGTGAATGGAACACATCAGATTTTTTACTTAACACACCCGTATCCATCCAACACACCCCTCACGTGTAAAGATGTAAAAGTGTAAACACTTCTTAAGCATGCATTTAAGGGCTTCAAAAGTTATATTTATAAAGCCGATTTTTAGATTATTACTCTAAATCTGACAGAATTATGATTCCCTCATTCCTCTCATAATCATTGTACATGTGACTTTAATATCTCTGAGGTTTTATAAAAATAACAATGTGGCTGCTCATTAATACCTAATAAGCCTGAAACAGTTAGTTATTTAATTCTGATGACTTGCTGAATGGATTTGGGAAATCATCGTTTCAGTTTTAATTATTTCTAGAGCTGACACATTTTATCTGTGCTGTCGGACTTACAAAATCAGGAAGATTAGCAAACCTAACGTGTATGGCATTATCTTTGTGTTGTAGAGAAGAGAATTTATCGGCATAACGCCATTTATTAAAATGAACGGAGTCAAGAGTTAAAATAGGGTCGTACGTCGAAGCGAAAAAATAAAATTCGAAAGAATAAAAAGGAAGCGCTTAAATATTGATTTGGACGCTTCGTGCAAAATTAAAATGGTGGCGTTGCCAGCCGTGGCATTGTCACCGAACACGGCGTTATATCTATAATATATAGGAATAAAAGTGACGGGCAGGAATTCGCAGTGTTTTATGGTGCGAAGACTTGACAGGTTCGTGCCCTCCCCGAACCGCCCTCTGATGACAGCTTCAGTACGAGAAATCGCGATTCAGAGATGAATGTTCGCTTGTCAGGCGAGCGAGAGAGCGACGAAAAGAATAACGCTGGACGACAACACGTGGAAAAAAAAAAAAAAAAAGAGACAGAGCATTCTGACGTCACCGCTAGGCCTGAACGTCACTTCCGATTACGGCGCTGTCATCCAATTTGATGGAGAAGGTAAGGGAATGACATGGCTGGCTTTTTCTGACGTCACATAGCTGAATTATTGCGAAGGGCCAACAAGAACTCCGACCTGGGCAACCTTGCCATGTGATCTTAGTATAATACGTTCTTAGCTCCTAGTTTAAAACCCACTGACGAAACACTTAAGTTTCACTCAAATGTCTAAAACATTCTAAATTCCTCATTGTGAGGTTGTTCGAAATATTGACCCCATGCCATCTTCACATGCTGCTGTGTTACGGAATAGACTTCCCGAGGAAGATACAGTGACTCAACTATGGTCCATTGTTGAATATATCCTATAATATATAATTAAACTACCTTACTTTCAACTGAATATAAACTTATCGCTCCAGACTTAGGTTCGAATCAAGGTGAAGAATTGGTCAGAGGTCCTGACTACATGCAAATATTTCCGGTTACGATTATCCTGAAAAAATGTTCAAAGTCCCGAATTGGGGAATTACCACTACAGTAAAGGCAAACTGTGACAAACTTCATAATATCAGATCGCCTAACGCACCCATGATTGAATTATAACCTTGCATGGGCACTGGACCTGCTTTTGGCATGGCAACTATTATCAAAATGTTGAAATATCACATTGCAGCAAATGGAAATCATGTTAAATCACCATTTTTAATAATTTATTATTTATATTGCAACTCTTAAACGGTATTCGAAAGATATAGTTTACGAACTTGTCACAACAATATTAAATAGTGCTGTTTGTTGTTTGTTTTAGAGTATTACGCTAACGACTTGTTTGGTCGATACTTACTTGAAGATAAACTTGTGAAATAGGGATACGTAGTTATTCTGTTCTAGAGTGATGTGTGATTGACACTAGTTTCGTAAATGAATGTAACTTCGGAATTATTCGCAATGTTTCTCGAATCCTCGCGTGTGTGGTCGGATCCTGAGATTCTTGACTTTGCCTCAGTTGGCTCTTAGTTTGCCCGGCTTGATAGTCGTTATTAGAAATTGTTGCTTGAAGCGCGCACCGTGTGCTTCGGTCTAAGCCTGGAAATTCTTGTCGCCTGGATTCCAGCAAAAGTTTATGACACACAGTAAGGCTCAAATCTTGTGGATTGTCTTCGTCATGCTGCCCGTAGATTTTGTTATGTTGCTTATTATTAGTAGCTCTATATTATCTCCTATATGCTGAGTTCTCACTGGTAAAATTGGAAAGCTACTTCACTAGGAATCATCTCAGCTTTTTTTTATTGATACATTACAGTGAATGAATGATCTTACTTTTTAATGCCGTCACAGAAAGCACTACATTTTGAATTTCAAACAATGGAGAATACAATTTTTAAGGTAAATCTTCATTATTTTGAAAATGTCTTCATACGTTCATATTATATTCTGTACCCAAATTGGGCAATTCAATGAGTTATGGCCACACAGAATTTGTGCGTTCAACAGAGTTACCACAAATGCACCAGAGCACCTTGATATATGCTTTCCCAGAGGATATGAATCATCTATTTATACAAGTACAGTGATGACTGCCATATAGGAGCGTAAGAGCACGTGAAATCAAAACACCTTGTGGTTTTATTGGATATTTTTCTTTGAATGGCATTTAACGTAACCTATAGACAGTAATTTAAATTCTACGGCGTTTAAAGCGACCACGCTACGGTTCGAAACTACCTGAAATGTGGCAAAGTCGGTAGCACATTTTACTTGTGCGCGTTTTAAGAAGCTGATGCGCATGCCTTATACCATAATAGACCAAATTCCCTTGAAGTCATGCTCGACGACAAAGTTCTTCTCCCATACTGCTTCAATACAATTTTACTTTGCCCTAGATATAGTTCACTGCGGTAGAAATAAAGGTCGCTAGATGGCAGCAATGTTAATGCTTCTTAATGCACTGTACTTCTTAAGGGTTAATCCTAGAAGAAATATGTAACTATATGAGTAAGGAAGTGCATATTTTGAACTAGCCATATTCTAAACTGCAACACGTTACTTCGTAATTCCTTAGACCTCTTGTTGTTGTTGGGTTTGGGATTGGCTACAGTTGTATCGATTATTAATATACAGAAAATGATTTCACATTTCCCAGACTCTCCAGTTCCCAAACCTTTGTGAACTTCTGGTATGTATATTCGCGAGCTACTTACTACTGTTCAAGTATCGAAGGGCTCAGTCTCTGCATTTCACAGAGACCTCTCCGACATCCGATATCTACCGTTGGTTTGAGACTTTTAAAAGGTATATAAATCAGTGCTGTACTGTGTTGTTTTTGTGTATTAAGATTCGATTTTTTCTGGAAGAAGAAGGACAAATCTAGGTAAAATCTGAAGAAAGAAAGGGGAAATGTTTCCAATGTATTTAACTAAAGAAAATTTTCAAATTAAGTGACTCCTCATTTGTAGAATCATTCCTGTTCCATTAATTTTAGACAGACTTTAGGTCCTTACATAGAACAGGTAGTACAATGGGATAGGACGAATACAGAATACGAGGGAACAGTTACAATCGAGGTGGATCTTAAAGCCACCATTTTGGAGGGTAGAGATATCCCGTCATGCGCCGCTCTACGTGGCATGCGATTAGTGCAGGCCGGTGGTGGTGATTATGCAAATTCCAGCGGAATGACAGACCTCCCCACCCCAACGGCAGCGCCCCGGGTGGCGACGCGGGGAATGAAATTTTCCACCCCATTGGAATTCAATGCGATTAAGGTCTGGAAGCCCAGAGGTTTTGTAATGCTATGTAATGGGGAGAGTTTTGGCCGTGTTACGAATGAGATTTTATTTTGTGCCAGAGACAGCGACCGACAATTGCACTTGCCTTAATTAGATTTGGAGTCAAGCAGTGGAAGACTCCGTGATGGGGAGAAGAATGAGTGTGGGGAAAATGGCAGGGGACATTCATTGATGTTGTTACTTCAAAATGTTGCAGCGGGCTCAGCGCATTCCATACCTCATGAAATTCATCTCTATCATCAGCAGCGCGGATACTCTAAAATTAATACTTTTTTTCTGCGAACAATTGTTTTTTTATGTAAATTATTATGTCTATAGACAGCTAGTGAAGGTGAACTTGTCCACATAATTGTGAAAGCGTTGAAAGAGTTGTACAAGCTTCAAAGTATATTTAGATATATTTATCCTCTACAAATAAATACAATGAAACTATCGTAGACAGTTGCATAAAACATGCAGCCTTGGCGTAAGGCTCTTGTACAGAGCGCCTGCTGCGCTCGCTGTCTCCTACGAATCCAAAGAAATCAATATAAGCCTGTGCATTTCCCACGAAATGGTCACAACATGAATTTAATGTCTACACTTGTATCAAGCATTGCTGGTAACATTGATTACCAGAACCTTCAAGCCTTTATAAAATACAAAGCGGTTCCAGGTCACGAGGACCGCATTAACCGATCGGGAGGGACTCGGGGCGCTGAACACGTCCCATCCACCAGTACAACACTCAACTCACGGCACCTGTACTAGCAGAGATGGAGGATACAGCGATCGGCCTTGGCACGATTTCGGGCTGTTCTGCCTCGGTATATATACAAAATGTAAAATAGTGGCCATGAGTCACTGGCGAGTAAGTAAATTCAGACTGGTGTTATCTGTTAACGCCAATGTAATCTACGTAGTATGGAGTGATTTGTAACCTGCTACGTCGCTGCGTAAAGTTCAGTAAAAGTTCAACTTCATTTCCTTTCGTCCTGGCCTTGCTGCTTAGAAATGCCTCCCGTGCTGATTATAGTGTTAATTATTTCTCATAAACGTCGTGTGTAGGTTTGAATAGAAAAGTATTATCAGATGAAACATTCAATGACATATCAGATTTCAATTGGATCCCCAATCTAATAATTACAATGTTTGTTAAAGCAGAATTGTGTAGACATTTGAAACTGCAATGGCTAACATAATGCGTTATTTTGTTTCAACAATATTTAATTTTTGCACTTTATTGCAGTACATAATATGTACAAGCTATCTCTATGATTTAAATGCCAGGTGGCCTCCATCGCCTGTCCACAGCTTTTCCAGACATCTAGAAGTGACTGCGTATGCAAAGTTAGTTGTTCCTCTTCCCCTTCCTTCATTCTTTCTCTTTTCAAGATTTTTACACAGTTCTAATGCAAGTAACATTTGCATGCCCCTATCTTAGAAATGACTCTATTTCGTATAGAAGGAACACAGGGGATCTTGTCAGTTTCTCGTCCAAGAATCAGCTGGTAAAGACGAAGCAAGAGAATGAAAAAAACGAAGGGTGGCATAAAAGCCATTTCCATTTACGACACGCGGTATAAAGCCATTTGGAGGAGTTTGAAACGACCTCGGAATGACCTTATTCCAGGTGGTGATGAGCTCGTTAGCCCCCTCCTCCCCAAAGAAGACAAGGAGGTGGAGGACCCATAAAGGGGACACAAAGTGATTCCGATGAGAAAGGAAACCCTGCGGTACAATCCTGATGGACTTGACCTCTCTTCAAGACCTTCTCTTACGTGTCGTTTAACGATCCTTCAGAACATAACGGTGAACATGTCGTAAAACACACGAGCTTCGGTACAGCATCGAAAAGCAGCATCCAAGTCCCAGATTAGGAAATTATGAAAGTGTCACAAATTAATAGAATATTAACGTAGATATTAATATTTATATTATGTACGCACAGGAACACATTTTTACAGCCATGTCAATTGCAGGATTCATTACTATCTTGCGTAACATCTTTATAATTTTTAATTATTTCTCTCTTCCACACTAGGACAGTAGTTGGAAAGATAGAGAGTCAAGAGGAAGAATTCTACACCATAACTGGGATTTAAACCACGGATCTCCTCGTCTTCGTCCAGTTGCCACAGCAACATGTTGCCTCGCCATTAAATTTCCAGCTGACTTGAGATTTTACCAGTAAACCTTAAGGAGATCCGAGGTTCAAATCCCGGTTATTGCATTGAATTTTTTCAGTGTGACTCTACCTTTCCAACCCTTCTAATTGCTAATCGAATAGATGGGAGCAAAAATCAAAACACTCCGATAAACTTATTTTAAAATACACTAAAATAGTGTTTTCTATTTAATAATTCTTCAGAAAAAATTAGAATTAGTATCAAGCTCAACAAATAAAGCCAGAATATTACTTTAAATGCTATGGAATATTATCATTTTTATTTTTACCTAGTAACACAAGTTTTATAAATTGTTTTCCAAAAATAATGAAAAAAAAAAGTTTCTCTTGAAACCTTGTAGCCCTTTCTTTTCAGCCCTAATTTCAATGCTAATGTAATAAAATTTCGTAATTAAATAGCCTAGGTAAAGAACATCAACGACACATCCAAACACTTCTCCAAATGTATTTACTTTTGCGATTCCAACAACAAAGTCCGCATAAAATAATGTGCTACATTGATCGTTCACTTCAAGTACACATTTAATCATATATTTTTAATTACCCTCACTCAGAACTCTTTATCATCACTGTCTGTGGACGTGAAATAAAGCATAGACCTCTGCAGACACAAATATGAATCTCTGACCCTAAATAAATAAAAGCTTCTTTCTCCATGGTCCGAGTGACACGACATTTATTGTTCTTGCACTATGTATAGCTAAAAGTGACTGAACGAATATGTAAAAGTAAACGAGATTTGTCACAGAGATTCCACTGCCAGTTCTAGTTGAGTTCATAAGGATGTAGGAGATGCCACATGCTGTTCAGGAAACCTTATTGACGTTCACATTCAGTGGCGGTTGGCACGTGGGTGCTCGCCCCCATCAAGACCCACTGCTGTTTCAATTCCGAAAGACAAAAGCACAGTTGGTGGGGGTTGGCCCGTATCATCACTTTGATACTCTGTCGTACAGCCGCGTTCATGAATCATGAGAACAAGCTTGCGCGAACCTGCAATTTGTTCACCAACGTGTTTTTTGTAGCTCCCAAACTGACCTCAAGGTTAAGCAGCAGTTAACTTACTTACTTAGACCGTAAACTTTTTCTCACGTGCTTTTTGGATTCCATCGTGCTTACCTTCAAGCTGTTTTTCCTCTCAAGAAACAATGAACATAGTTTATATCCGTATTGAAGGCTTGAAAAACCATTAAGGTCATAGCTCTTATATTCTACGTTTTCTGTTTACGACCTGTCATCTCTAGAACAGCTTAATAATTTATACGCCTTAACTTTCTTTATAAACATAAAAACTCGCGCAACGATTAAGTAATGCCTATAAATTTTTACTTTCTATAACATGTATATACAATATACTTACTAGGTAGAACAAGTACTGTATTCTACCCAAAAATCTATACCGAGATTTCACCAGGAATACATGTTTTGAAGTTCATTGAATAAAAACCAACATATATTTTTACTTTCTTTATACATACTATTTACATAGTGTATAGAGAAGGTATTGCACTCCACACAAAAATTCAATACCGAGATTTCACCGAAAATATATGTTTTATGGTTCCCTTTATCTAAAAAAAGCATTTCCGGGAAAAGATCTGTGTGTGTGTGTGTGTGTGTGTGTGTGTGTGTGTGTGTGTGTCCGTGTGTCTGTGAACACGATAACTCAAAAACAAAAAGTAGGTAAAATACCAAACTTGGTATTTAAGTTTCGTATCTTTCAGGGATGCGGCATGAAGATTTTGAGAAAAATCCCCCCACCACCAACTACCCTTTACATGGAACTTTTTTCGAAAATTTTGATTTTCTCAAAAATGGCTCTAACAATTTTGATTAAAAATTCGTATATTAAAGATATTTACGTGATAAATAAAATGTATATCTTGAATTTTCTGGGAATAGCCTGTGAAGAGTACTTTATTCTGGATGAATTTTACGAAATTTTGCATAACTGCTAAAGCGTAAGAGATGTACAAAAACTTACTACACAAAAAATGTAGAACACGTTAAAACACACAATTTATGTAATAGACAGTTTTTTCGTGGAGTTGATCATCTTTCAGATATTCCTTGATTTTGGTTTCATCTTTAAAAAACATACTTTTCTCACAGGGAATTTGTCAACTCCTGTCCGTGCAAACAAAGGAACTACAGTCACATATTAACCAGCAGTTGGCTATCACTTTAACTTATTTTGCTTCTACTTACAAGGTGCAAGTAATAAGAATATTTCTGCTAATTTTTCGATTAGCATGAAGAAAATAGAAGCATAAGCTTTTTAACAATGTTTTTTGTAGAGAGGTAGAGAAAGTCATGTGAATGGAACACATCAGATGTTTTACAAAAGGTCCGTAGTACCTATATGTGTGTGACTGTAGGCAGCATAACACAAAAGCGAAAAGTCCGTTAACTATCAAACTTAGTACCAGGGATAGACAAGAAAAATTTCAAGAAAGCCGCTCCCCCACATCAGTGGCTATTCCCAGAAAATTGAAGATACACACATTGTCTTATAAGTATCTTTAATATATGGTATTTTAAACACAATCGTTAGAGCCATTTTTGAGAAAATCAAAAATTTTGAAAATATTTCCAAATGAAGTGTACTTTGGGGTGCGGGAATTTTCTTGAAAATCTTCATGTCGCATTCTTGGGAGATCTTAAACTAAATTAACAATATTGATATTTACGGACTTTTCGCTTTTTGAGTTATGCTGTCCTCACAAGCATACATACACACTGACCTTTTTCTAAAAGTCTGATGTGTTTCATTCATATTACTTTCTCTGCATCTCTGTAAAAAAAGTATGCTTCTATCTACTTCATTCTAATCGAGATAAACATTAGCAGAAATGCTTTCTTGTAAGTAGAAGAGAAATAATGGAATACACTAGGCTAAAGCGATAGCTGCTTGCCATGCGAATGAAATCCGTTTCGTTGCATTAGCAGGAGTTGACAAATTCCCGTATGAGAAATGTTTCAGGTATTTTAGAGCTGAAACTAGTAACAAGAAATATCTCAAAAATGGTCAACTCCACGAAAAAAATGTATATGATACAAATTGTGTGTTTCAACGAGATTTACATGTTTTGTGTACTAAGTTTCTGTCTATCTCTTACGGTTTACTAGTTATGCAAAATCCAGCAAAATTCATCCAGAATAAAGAAGCTATTTCCAGGATATTCAAGATATATATTTTATTTGTCCTGCAAATATCTTTAATGTACGGTATTTAATCAAAATTGTTAGAACCATTTTTGAGAAAATAAAAATTTTCGAAAAATGTTCCATGCAAAGCGTAGTTTGGGGGGGGGGGATTTTCCTCAAAATCTTCGTGTCGCATTCTTGGAAGATACAAAACTTATATACCAAGTTTGATATTTTACTGAGTTTTCGTTTTTGAGTTATAGTGTTCGCAGACATACGGACACACACGGACCTTTTTGTGATAAAATATATATTTTTTTTTTATACAGGGAACACTAAAACGTATATTTCCGGTTTAATCTCGGATCTTGGAATTTTTTGGGTGGAATACCATACCTTCTCTATACACTATGTACATAGGTACATAGTACGTTTAAATAGAGAGTAAGAGGAATAACTTGATTAACGTGTGGTGACAAGGTGCAATTCAACATACATATTTCCCGATTATTTATACGTTTTCCGTCAATGCATATAGGTACTTCTGACAAAGCAAATTGTATCATTGTTTTAAGAGCGTATCTTCAAGAGAGGTTAGACACTATTCCTATAGAAATTCAAATAAATAAGACATTGGGGCAACTATTAACCATTATATTTGGGGGCAGAGGTTCATCCAGCCATATGCTCTGACCAGAAATCCACCTGATTTAAAGATGTTCCTCAAACTGAGAAATGCGTTTTACAGTCAATGCCTGACGCTAAATAACCCAAATACATCTGTAATCTGAGAATCATATCTTAAACTCAACAGTGTTTTATATCTGGGTAGCTCTGCATTATTCTCCTGATGAGCATACATGGTAAGAAAACTGTTAATATGTCTCCTAAAAGTTGATTCTTGATAATACTTACAGAACAAGTGTTTCAACAAAAGTTAAAATTCGAAATACTCGAAAGCTGTGTAAACCCAGTACTCTTATATGGATGCCTGGGCATGCACACAAAAACAGATGGAAAGCCTGAGAATATGCCAGCGGAAAATGGAATGGAGGATTCTAAACTTCAGAGTTTTAGACAGAATACGGAATACAAAACTGAAAACAAGATCGAAAACAACGGACGTGGGAAATAAAGCACTTGAGCTAAAATGGAAGTGGGGAGGTCAACAAGATAGATGGGCTTACACTATAACATTGTGGGACGTCCGAACTGGGAAAAGGAAGAAAGGCCGTCCTAAATGTAGACAACAGCCGGGACAGATTGGACGAGGATCGCTAAGGACAAAGCGAAATGGAGAAGACTAGGGAGGGAGATAGGAAAGTGCAGCACATAAGAGTAAAGTGAAGTGTAGTGATAGTGAAAAGTGAGATAAAAACTGATGTGGCAGACAAAACTAATTATAAGAGTAGAATATAGTATAGTCATAAGATTAGTAACATATGATTACATATTACCAGGCTAAAAGTGAACAAGTTGAAGAAGTGATTAGGAAAATTAAAATATTGCAAAAACACCCAAACTCTCATGAATTAACTTCTCATGTTAGAGTACAAATTCCGAGCTATCCCTACACATCCCTTACCCTGAAGGGATGTTATGGGCTCTATTTATTATTATATTATTACAAATACCCACTCATTCCTACTTTTCTTCTCCAGAAAAAGTCTCCTCCTAGCGATAACTGCAATTACCAACCAACAGCAGCTCATGAAAGTAAGAGAATTATGATGATCCTTAAACACAGTGCGAAACAATCCCGAATAATAATTATAATTCTATTCATTTTCACTAACAAGGTGTATACTGCCGAAACGTATGCATACCTAATCCGATATGAACATGTGGCTAAAATTATGTGAGGCAAAACATAGAAAGTTGGGCTCGCATAAAGGGTTTGAAAGGGATTGTGGCTGCCGACAGCCTCCCATGGGGCGCAGTTTGGTTTGGCACCCCACCCCCCGTGGAGACCATTATCTGATTTCTATCCCCTGCCAGCTGATACTGGAAAAGAGCAGCCGACCTTGTGTCTTTTTGTCTGAAAGCCGCGACTGCAATTTTAATGCCCACTTTCCTTAAAAGTGGGCATAAGGCACTCTCACATGGTTTCCTTTACAACTAGAATTGCGTTGGGCCTTCCTTTCCTATTTATTAATCGATGAGTGTTTCCTTTAAGTTAGATCTCGAGGAATAAACGTTAGTCACCTTTCTTCCTGAAAAAGAAAAAAAAAAAAAAAAAAGAAAAAAAAACTGAGAATGCAGCGACGGGCAAACCTGGTCGCTTTTAATAGTACTTTAGCGTCCAACCATCTTTTGAATGGCCTCCTCTAGTGCTCGTATCGGTTTCAAACACACACACAAAAAACTCAAACAATTTCAGGCTTTTTTCAAAACAACAACAATAATAATAATTGTTATCTCCTCGCAGCAATTGTTCGAACAAATGGTAATCAAAGTGATAAGCTCCCCTCTTTAAAGTGCTATATTTGAATGATCTCTAGTTAAAAATCTACAAATTTAATCAACGATTATTAAGCTATTCAACAATAATACTTTAAAGGTTTACTGTTTTCACAAACACTTTAAACAATAAACACTGTAAAATATTACAACAGTAAGTCCACACAATATAAATACAAACACTTCAATTTAATTTATTTATTTCTATTAGATTAATTCATTTCATTTATTTAATTAACTATTTCAGTTTAATTTATTTATGGAATAATTCTTTACAAACCACCTTCCCCAAATGAAATATTTCTTTATTCAAATAAAATTCACAACTATTATTCTTGTAATGCACCAGGTGGCCCAACTGCCCGTATTTGACGTGATATCCTTTGGGCGTTAAAAGAGTTGCAGAACTCGACGGAGTAGTTTCAAGTTACAACCTGCTACTAGAAAAATAGGGGCAGTAAACTTCGTGCAAGATTCATTAAAGGAACAAACGATGTAAGTGTTAATATGATTTGCAGTTTTTTTTGTTTTTTAATTTTAAAGAGCTTATAAACAATGTAGTCGGGTCTTACATGGGATGAGATCTGTAGTTAAAATAACTCTGCTCAACCTTATGGCTAAAGAATAATGTCAAATTTTTAAGCGGTATATCGTTTGAAACTTTTCTAAATGTTGCAATAATTCCACTACATTTTTTCCTTTGTATATTTTATGGAAGTAACAAGAAGAAGGAGTTTTTAAAGCATCCAAATTTAATACGGTTGTGTAAAATTGAGCAATTTTCCTCAGCAAAACACGTTTAAGCTTAAAAGAAATTCAACTTATAAAAGAGATAAAGGGAACTCTTCCCTAGACAAACATGTATTATCCTTCCTTTGAGAAGGAGAAAACTCTTTTTTTGCCGAGATTCAATGCACCGTGCAACGCAGATGGCGCCCAAAGCGTATTGTTTGTGCGGCACTGCTCTTTGAGAACATAGCTCCTTCAAAAGATCTGTTTGTATTCTTTCAGAGATCCACCACCAGAGTAAACGTTTACAATCCAAAAAAGAAAATCCTGTAGCCTAATTCCGTGTTCTAGGAACAACCATATAACTCCGCGGTGTATACAACAGAGAGAAGCTCTCTTTGTTGATATTACCAAAGATTATACCCCGCGGTTTGGCGTATACCAAGTCTTGTCTTCAGAAAGAAAATGTTTAATAACGTTTTTTCTCTGAATCCTTCCACTTTTATTTTTCTTTCTGACTTCTTTTCCCTCAAACAGTAGATCTTCACATGTCAATTACGTGAGTATGCACTGCACTACGAAAGATAGTATAAACAAATGACTCACTTGGATGTCAAATGAGAAAACTGCAAATAATTCATGAGAATAAAAGTCAAATTAGACTGACGCTAGTTAGAAATTCTATAACAATCAAATTTTAAAATATCTCAATAGACCCCAAAAAGTTCCGAAATCAGTATTCGCAAACTTATTGCATAAACTTAAGTGATATATATTATTTATTGGTCTGTTTGCAAACAAATAACCTATTGTTCATTGGTGAATTATGAAAAAATGCCTCACCTGAAACGCAAAGGTAAGAATGAGAGTAAAATTGCAAACGAACTGATTAAATGTTTGACTTGACTTCATCTAAAACCTACTATTGTATTGAATATCTTGAAACTGTAAACAAATAACAATATTCATAGATTAGAGATGCATTTAAAATTACAGCAAGTTCATTCATAGGATGATTATTATTTTCTCGGATGCGTACCTTGTAGTAAAGACGCTATTAGTTGATGTGTTCAGAACTTTGTGATATCGACATCTTGGTGATGGGAGAGATGTACGCTCCCGAAACATCACTTTACCGGGCTTGAACCCGAGAACGTTTAGAGCATGTTTGTGCCAGTATGCCTTCAGCTGTTATTTCATAAGTGATATAATCAAAGGATAATAATGTACGTATTAATTAGTATGTCATTTATTGCCGTTGTTAGAGACTAGGTGTTCAATAATTATACATTCATTGTTGCTTCCGTTTTGAACACTAAATCACTACTCAGAAATACTATTTTTATTCGTTTAAATTAAGATACTTCAGGCTTGGTATAGGTTATAGAACTCAGGCTGGTGTTTTTTAATTTTTCAACATCCTTTGCGGTCCATTTAACTATATTTAGATAATGGTGACTTATAATTAAGTAAAATAGTTAAATCCATTTTATCAAAAAATACAAATATTTCGTAATTTTTCTGCATTTTAATTCGTTTAATTGATGGATTAAACATCACTGCAATTTTCTTAGACTAAATATGTAATTAAATTATTGAAACATCTATGATATTATCTTAAATAAGCATAAAATAGAGTTTCTGTTCTCACAAAAATATTACACTTGTTTTACAATAATGTTTATGGTGTGTAGTGTGTTTGTTCGAAATCCAAAATTTTGTTTAAGTTATATTCTTATAATGTAACAAGTCTAATGGTTAGACGCGGGTTCAAACTCAACCTTCTGATTTTTAAATGCGCTTAAAAAGCTACAATATCATGTCAATAGATAACGAAATTCCGGCACACAGCAGCGCTGATATGATCTTGATAATTGACAGCTTGTTAACAAACAAATGTTTTTTTTAAATGACTTTACCCATTTTATTTTATTATTATTATTATTATTATTATTTTTTTTTTTTTTGCAACGGCGCAGGTGAAAGAGGAAGAAGATCTCCCAAGCTATAGCATTTTCTTCTCATGAATGTATGCAGGCACTTAGATTTTGTTTTTGTTTAATATACAATGAAGAAGCATTAACGATCGATTGAGTGGTTATTTTATTCTACATTATGTGAGAAGTGAATTGGTAATGACTCCAGACCCAATGAATATTCATTAAAAATTCTACCTCAAGTCTTGACATAATTGGATTTCAAAATGCATTGCTCAGTTCCTGTTAATCTCTTCGATTAAAGATCACATATGAATAATGGAAGGCTAAGACATCGGTACAAAACGTTGCGATTTCACACTCTGGTATTCATTTGTCTCCTGCCGGGAGTATTTGCTCTGTTTACCGACCGTTAAACATGACCTTCGACAAATTCTTGACAGGTCTTCAATAGTTCCTTGATGACGCTTCTTACACTATTATTGCTTTTACTTGCTCTACACGGACTATGTACATAATGTATAGAGAAGTATTGCATTGCACCCAGAAATTCGATACCCAGATTTCATCGAAAATACATGTTTTGAGTCCCCCTAAATAAAAATAAATGGAAAAAGGTCCTTGAGAGTGTGTCTGTGGACAGCATAGCTCAAAAACGAAAATTCCGTTAAATATCAAAGTTGGTATTTAAGGTCAGTATCTTCCAAAGATGCGACACGAAGATTTTCGAGAAAATCACCCCACACCAAACTACTTTTTACATGAAAAAAATTCGAAAATGTTGATTTTCTCAAAAAACGGCCCAAATGATTTTGATTAAAATATTGTATATTAAAGATATTTACCAGACAAATAAAATGTATATCTTGAATGTTCTACGAATGGCCTTTGAAGACTAGTTTATTCTGGATGAATTTTACGGAATTTTGCATAACTAGTAAACCGTAAGAGAACAGGAAATGTAGAGCTCGTTAAAACACACAGTTAATGTTATATACATATCGCTTTTGAGATATTCTGTGTCATTAGTTTCAGCTTTGAAGTACTTATACTTTTCTCATACAGAAATTTGTCAACTCCTGTCCATACAAACAAAGGAACTTCAGTCACATAGCAACCATCTTTTGACTAATACTTCAGCCTATGGTACTCCCTTATTTCCCTTCTACTTACTTGGAAGTAATTAATAAGACTCTTTCTGCTAATTCTGTCTCGATTAGCACGAAGTAAATAGAAGCGTAAGCTATCAAAACAAAACTTCATTTACTCTACTTTTCAACGTAATCCTCATAGCTATCAAGGTATTTGTCACATGTTACTACTTTTTTTTTTTTTACTCTACCACCGCTAAAGATATGAGCTTCTTAATTATAGTTTGTTGCAGAGATGTAGAGAATGTCAAGTGAATGGAAAAAATTAGATTTGTTTTTATCTTGTTATCCATAAAACCAGCACCTTTCATTCCATACACGTATATTCCTTTTGCATATGGCATTATTTACATTCATACCAACTGTCGTATATTTTATACAGATTTCACAAACTACTATTACTAAAGTTTATTTTTCTACCTATTTCATTTCGACGATGCAAGAGGGATAGTGAATGAATTAAAATTAGTCGCTATTTGGGGACCGAGAAGTTTTAATTTTTAACATCGCAAGAAAAATTGCCAACACCACATTAAAAGGATAAGGAATTAAAACATTATATGAATAACAATATCATACGTCGGAAATTGCTAATAACTCAAAATTCTTGTTGAAATAAATTGCGTGTTTCAATGAGATATACATTTTGGTTCATCTCTTATGGTGCAGCAGTTAAATCAATTATAAGATATTCCTTCTGAATGGAGAGGACTTCGTGTGCTCTCCTCAGAAAATTCAATATATGCTTTTTATAGACATATAAATATGCTAAAATATATATTTTAATGAAGATCGTTAGAGATTTTTGAGAAAATTGGAAGTGTCGAAAAAGCTTTCATGCAAAGGGTAATTTAGGTTGGGATCTCCTTGAAAATCTTCAAGCTTGGTGTTTGGGGTATTGCTATTCTGTCTTTCTTTTGCTTCCTTTCTGTCCCTCATATACCTTTTTCTACAAATGCTTTATTTAGATTCATGGGAACTCAAAACAGTATTTCCAGTGAATAGTTGGGTAGAATCCAATGCCTTTTTACTTTCTAAGCCCAAAATACAACGAAAATTAAGAAATGATTTTGATCTTCTTATGTTGTACTCTTTATTTAGGAGGTAAATTTTCTATTAAAATAAGATTATCTCAACAATTATCTGTTTACAAATTATCTTCAGATTTATTTATTATTTTAATTTTAATTATTCCATAAATTTGCGAGTATCAAATTTTCAGCTTTTGCATGATAAATCTTTGGATATATCTATTTCAGCTCGTTGGAATAAGTGATTCGCGGGTAACAGACTGAAGTAAGCATTTACAAAACTTTTCAGTACTTCGGAAATAAATATGCAACACATTTTAAAATATCCCTCCTGTCAAATGATTCGGTTTATATTTTTCTCTCCCCATATTTCTAGGCTGAGATAATTATAAAACTCTGGGTGCAATTATGTACCATTCTCTATATGCGCTCACTAATATACATGTGCTGTATTGCCTAAAAAATACATTTATGGTTAAACACTTACCTACTAAGGACTTGTGTCATCTATGGTAAAATAAGCGATTTTTTTATCTAAATATACTTGTAATTGTTATTTGTGCAGTTACTTTATCTCCTCTCATATTTATATTAACAGTTTTGATTACATAGCTGGATGAGTTTACAAACCAAATTGAAAATATACATAAATCTGAGAACGTGATTTATCCTGTTCCTTCAGTGTACCGTAAAAATATTAACTTGTGGCATTAATAAGTATTAAGATCTATTGACGTGTTATTATATTTGTGTATTTGTCGATAGCAAATATCCGAAAATTTGCCTTAACACCGATGCGTAAGAGCTTGAATATTAAAATCAATGAGAAATTGCTGGATGAGAAAGTGTTTACTAGCGTAACATGTTGTAGCCCATTATTAATTATATTGTTTAGGGGCCATATTATTCATTATTCTTTAAATTAAAATATCGAACATAATGTATTTCATTCCTGAAGCTATAAAACTCACCCTTAACAGAGCAAGAAATACAATAAATATTTTAAAATTTAAAATCCAATGTGTTACGACTGAAAATATTGACAATAATTGCATTGTCTTTTGAAGCAGATTACACTTTTGAAGTCTCGTTAATTAAAGTTTCATTTAGAGTCTTTCCTTTAAGAAAAACTTCGCTCTATGCTTTCCCAAAATATATTTCACATCCTGTCACTTCGTTTCTTTTACTTTTCGATTTGTTGCCCACAGCAAATCTCACAAGCTATTGCATAATTATAAGAATACATTTCTGCCAGCGTCGGATTATGTTGAAGTTATGTTGTGTTGCAATGCCTAGGGCTGGAGGAAATAAGCTTCCCCTTTTGTTTAAAAAAATAAGCAATTTCCCTTCACTCAACATCCTCTACATAAAGAAGAGCTGAAAGTTTTATATTTTTCTACTCGAAAACGTTGGTTTGACCTTAAGGTGTGAAAATATTTTATACTGAAAGCCTGAGGCGAGTTAAAAATCCGAGAAAAATTCACAAAAACTGTCATATTTCCGCTATTGGTCAGTTGCAGCAAATAATTGAAATGTCTCAGGAAGAAAAAAGCCAAGCATGGGTACCATCACCTGACACAGCTGCTTGGTGGAACAGGTTGAGTCTCCAGAGCCTACAGCAGTGTGAGTGTGTGTGTGTGTTGTTTTATTATGCATGGTCTTCCCCCTCCCCCACTTCCAGATAATTACAAGAGGGAGATGGGGTGGGGAGAGGCTCCCTCCAGACAAGTCAGCATCAGAAAATGAATCTTTTGTTTCAATCTAGTGAAGATAATTAAGCTTAAGGCTAGGTATACCCACACATTCAGACAGTAATGCAAACCGAGAAATAGGAGAGAGTGAGAGAGAGGCAAAGACAAAGCAAAACTTAATGAAATTTCAGTCAGAACAAATTAGCCCGTATTTAAATCAAAGAAATGAGAACCGGAAAGAAATGTGGCTCGAAAACGTGTTCATAACTCTCGCATATATAAAATTACTTCTCTAAGACCTCTTCAGCATACAATGGGAACACTGACGTATAATAAACACATGAGTTTTGTGCTAGTGACACTTATGGGTCGAGTAAACTACTCAAACAAAAGTTTTTAATTCTGAACCACCAAAGTCAGAATACAACAAGATTTAGGTTAGTGGTACTTGAAGTACAGGTCGGGTTGGTGAGGTAACTAGTAGTGGCAAAAATAACAGAATGATCATAAATTTGAAAATTAGTGAAGAATAAATTAGGAATAAATTTGCGTATGAAATACCTTATAATGGTACAAGAAAAACATGAAAATTATCAAGGAAACTTCAATTTTTGTGAATATAAATAAGATAATGTATTACAGCTTTTAATTCTAGCTTTTAATCCTATTTTAATCAAATAAGGAAGAAATTGCAGATTTAGTATTCAGCAAACAGTATAAAAATATACAATCTGTGCACGTAATTCAGCAGAGGAAACGTATCAACTACCTACACTATAATTTGGTACCTGAATAAATTGACTTAGTAACGATAACAGTTTTTTGATTTAACTTTAAGACCTTTTAAATCATAAAAATTAACTTTAGTATTGGCAGAGAAATGTTTTTAATTATTTAAGACACTTTGTTATACTCCTTTAACCTAGTAGGTCATATCGAACGATGAATGAAATGGGTGAAATGATGCTCCAATGAGCCTAGAGCTTAATAGACATTCTCTTGTCAGGAAAGCGGAAAACCCCGGAAAAACCTTATTAAGCTAAATTATCCTAACCGAGATTCGAACCCGGGACTTCTTGAATGAAAGGCAGACACGCTACCACCAAACTACAGAGGCGGGCTTGAGATAACGCTTCACAATAAACGCTTAACACTTCAAAATAACATTTGAAATGTATGCACTCAAGATATTTCAGAAAACATTTATTCTATACACATATCGAATATTTAATTTGGAGTGTATTTTCCTGGGAAATGTTTCATATATTCATTTTTCTTTTAGTTATATTAAGCTTCACAAGAATAAAAAGAACTTCATACAAATGTTATGGCAGTATCTAATTTTTTGGTTAAGTTATAACAGTACTTTATGTAGAACTTTTCCCAGTGTTGCTTTCATTATAGGGTTTTTAGAAGGATCAAAGCATCGAAATTCTTGTTTCTAGAAATTAAAAATATATACCTGTAGCAGTTCTTTTAATTAATATTAATATTCACAATATCACTATTAACATTTCTCCCTTACATAAATCCCAGTTTTTGTTGTTAATATTATTGTTATTAAAGTATTATTTTTTCGGTGTTTGTGAGTATAACTAACAGCAATTAAGTTTCCCCAGCCCCTAGTTGACAATAGGTATCGGAAACTCACAAGTTTCGGGTGACGGAGTGTGCCATCCGCGGCGGGTGAAGAATGGCTGGCCGGGAAAGTAGTCACGCAAGTCCCGTGGCTCTCCTAAGAAGGGAGAAAACACCTTGTCAGACTACGGGAGGAGCGTATAGAACAAAGTTATATCTAGAACCATCATCCTTAACTTATGTAGCTGTTCATGAAATGCAGTAGAAGACAGCAATATTCCAACGGCACTCTTTCAGCCAGAATATAAACTGAGAAACAACAGAATATAAAACGATTAATTGCTATCTATCTGTGACTCTTTAACAGTTGTTTCCTTTCAAATAAATATTAAACATGTATTATCATTTCACTTATATTATATAAAGATATGAACAAAAAGAATAAAATTACACACTTGAGGAAAAATCTTGTTCTTCGTAATTAACAGTTACAAATAATCAGTGAACAAACACGAGAACTGATAGGTAATGTTTTCAGAGTTCTTATTTACTTCATAAGAAAATAACGGACAATAACGCTTTATTATAATTCTAGCATGGCAGAATGATAAAAAACTTTTGAGACCACGAAAACCTTAGAAAGTAAAAAAGAGTTCCGTAAAATTACAAAGTTTCGTCGGTTATTTTTTAAAAAGTATTCTATATTTTGATAGGAGACAAGGCTAAAAGACTCCTTTAACCCTCTCATATGAAAACCCTTAATAAGACAATGTAGTACAATAAGGATAAGTTAGCAATACAACAAATGTAACACAAAATATATGACAAAATGAAAAAAAAATTGGATTTTAAGAATATTACATAGATTATCGTACAAAAGGAAATGCACAGTGAGATACAAAAAGAGGTAGCAGAAACGGTTTCTACCAAATATCAATAAACAATAGTGTTCCAGTTTATGTTTAGAAGTCAATAAGATAGAGGGAGATATGCTGTGCAGAATGATTAGATGTGTATTTGGTGGTAAATAGAATTTGAGGAGACAAGCACACAAATCAAGAGACAATAAACAGAAAGCTACGAAGAATCTTATAATTGGACTGTAAGGGAATAGAAATTGCTTCGCCAATTAAACAAAAGGCATAACAACTCTTTTCTATACGATTTAAGACAATACAGTTGTTAAATGTGGCAACAAATGTGAAAATCTTTGATTATTGTTCTTTGCCTTACATTTATTTATAACTGCTACTTTCATCTTCTACGGAAATTCTCTTACAAACACTCATTCTTCTATCTAATTCTTGTTAATCGAAATAAACTTTATTACAATTTGTTCATATGAGGACGGAGTAACCTATTGATTTTAAAAGCCGGTTCTATGTGAAATCTTTGAAATTTCTTTCTCTTTGAATATTCAGAATATACTTTTCACTCCACGCAACTTTTGTTTGGCATTAGTGTGTGCTTTAATGAGATTTACATGTGTAGTGAGATTTTGTTTATTACCAATTATGCAAAGCCAATCAGAATAGGCTATCACCCACAAATGCAATACTTTGTCATTAAAATATATTAAACATAGAGTATTTTTAAAAATTATTAGAGCCAGTTATAAAGAAATGTTTCCAAGTAAATGGTAATTTTGGTTTGGGAAATTTTCTTGAAAATGATACTGTCAGGGCTTTGGAAGATGCTGAATTTAAATATCAGCTTTATACTGTTGTTTTTGAAACGAGAGAATGATACTTTTGTCTAAGAATGCTTTTGTTGTGTTTAGGGTGCCTGAAAATATATTTTTCGGCGAAATCGACACATCGAATTTTTGGGTAAGGCACAACACTTCTAGAGAAAGTAAACACAGTTGAGGAATTTTTACTTTTATTTTTGGAGCTGCAAGCGATATAGATCACGATATAGGAAATTATCAATTAAATATTTGTTTGCTATAAGAAACATGCCATACATCCATCTGATGTAAATTATTATCTAGTCCAAGGTACCCCATAGCAGTTTTTATTCGGAGCTACGTGATGTTATTAGTGAACAACAGAGGATTCTGAGCTGGAAATGGCAGACATTCCGGCGAGGTAGCTTTGCGAATGTTGACCTAACGCGGCGTGTAATTGCCAGAAGTGAAATCGTGTGACAGAAACAGCGCCGGGTCACAGAACCTTCTGTACAAATTGATTTCCGTTGCCCTAATGAACAGGTATGCCAAGTGTTATCTGGATTTCCGGTTCCTCCATCATTATTCAAGGGGAGGGACATTGTTCTGTGTATCTGCTTCTTCATCAGCCTTTGTGGCTCCAATTAAAAGGGACATACGTTGCATAAATACATACAATTGTGTTACATAATGTATGGCATGATGGTAAGCAACGATAGCAATTTCGGTGCTGCGTGTGATTCATTTGGATGAACCTTCTTGGGAAAAGCCAAGTTCAAGATGCAGCTTTTCTGCAGTAGTTTCGCTAAATATGCAGACATCATAATGAAATGACAAACTACTTTCGAATGAGAAATTCTAAACAAAAACTTTAAACCTATAGCGGAGAGCTTTTCTACTTTCTCTACAGTACTATTTACATAGTGTATAAAGATGGAATTGCATTCCACCCAAAAATTTGATACCGAGATTTCACCGGAAATACATGTTTTTGGTCCCCCTGAATAAAAAAAAAAAACATTTTTGGAAGAAGGTCCGTGTCTGTGTCTGTGGACAGCATAGCTCAAAAACGAAAAGACCGTTGAATACCAAATTTGGTTTTTAAGTTTGGTATATTCCAAGGACGCGCCACGAAAATGTTCAAGAAAATTCCCCACCCCCAACTACCCTTTACATGGAAAAATCTTCGAACATTTTTATTTTCTCAAAACTAGCTCTAACGATTTTGATTAAAATATCGTATATTAAAGATATTTACCTGACAAACAAAATATATATCTTGAATTTTTTGGGAATAGTCTCCGCGGACTACTTTATTCTGGATGAATTTTACGGAATTTTGCATAACTGGTAAACCGCAAGAGATAGACAAAACTTACTTAACAGAAAACGTAGATCTGGTTAAAACACAATTTATGTTATACACTTTTTTTTATGGAGTGGATCGTTTTTGAGATATTACTTGTTACTGATTTGCGCTTTAAAAACATACTTTTCTTATACGGGAATTTCTCAACTCAACAACACAATTTTGAGTTTGGGGGTACAGTGTCAGAGCATGAGAAATGTACAGTAAAGAAAATAGATGGATACGAATCGGTGGTAAAGCTGAGGGTCAAGTTCGGGTAAATTAGGATTTAAGCACCATAATCCTTTGGGATCCTCAAGTTTCACCTTGCAGTAAGAAAGAACAGTACAGCAGGATAGAGTAGGATAAATCATATAGTAACGTAAGTGATCAGCATTCGGAGGTCCCGGGTCCATAGGCGGCGAATCGACCAATCATTTTTCGGGATTTACCTCAGTCGTCAAGATAAATACTGGATTGGATTATTAATACCATGACCCAAAGTTCCACCTAATGTCTAAATCAATCTTAAAAATGAAAATAGCTGGTAATAGCCAAAGACATTAGACTGCATGGCACCCTTATGCCACTAGAAGCAGAGATACAGTTGCCTCGTAATAAGGTATCTGTATAGAAGCTGCCATCTGTCGTCATACATAGAAGCAGAGATACAGTAGCCTGCAACTAAGGCCTGATGACGATGCAAGGTGGAATGGTTCAGGAGGACCCAAAAGTCCGCCGCACATCGATCCATGAGGTATCTCCTAACCATCCGTCATAATATATATAACCACGTAAGTAAACGACAAAAAGTGAATAGAAGGGGGAGAGGAGGGGGGAGAGAGAGAGAGAAAGTGTGTCTCATCAGGAATTGATATATAACCAACAACAGAAATGAAATGGATGGTACAGTAGGCATGTACAGGACCAAATGGCATTAGTGAACTACTTTCCAGAAGTACAGTCCAACCTCTAAAATATGTCCCTTAATAACTTTAAAATTAATTATATAAATAACCAGGTAATTAACCTTCACGAAAGGACTAGAAAATATTAATTTCATTTCCCAGCATTTGCGTCTCAGAGAAAATAATGTTTAATAAACCCTGTAAATTTAATCTAAATTAAACAGTGCTCGGATTTTACATTTTTTTCGAATTAGAAATTGATTGTATTATTTTTATATTGTTGGATAGCTTCCATTAAGATAATGTGGATTCAGCTATTTTAATTTAAACATTTATTATTGAAAGTATTAAATTAAGAACATAATATGCTTCACGAACTTCTAGTTTATTGTTTATAATATATTCTACTATAAGCACTCCTTATATATTTATAAAAGACAGGGGTGCAGTACTTTCTGTAAGTAAAATTATTTCAGTTCGGTATAGCCTGGGAATATGAATGTGCGTGTAGTTAAAAGAATTATATCTGTTGTTCATAATATGTTCTCTGTTTTCTTCAGTATTTCAATATGACATCTTATTAATCAAAAGTACCAAGGTAATATAAATGGCGATCACCAAAATAAAAGCCAAATTATGTGGTGACAAAGACCGGACTGGACTCGTGAGTCAATTAGACCAGCAGGTGCCACTCCCTCTCTGTTGAATTGTTCAGTTCGGATTGCATACTTGGTGACTCGTGAAAGAAACGCATTTGAAGAGAATTTCGCTAAGCAATAAACGAATTGTGAACAAATATACGGTTATATTTACGCAGAAAAGGGAAAGAGAAAAAGGACCATTGGTATACAAAATTGCAGAGTTCCCTCTGTTCCATTTTCCTTGATCAAGCATCTAAAAGTCCTCGTTTTAAACAAATGCCAGTTTTGTGGGCTTCTTGATGATGTATCAGTAGTCGATAGCCTTTGATCAACCTCCGCAACTAACAATGTCCAAGCATGAAGGCCCATCTAAACAACTACTGGATATTTACATTTATCAGACAGTAGAGTTTTCTTTGAGATTTGGGGTTTTCTACTGAGGCTTATATCCTCCCAAGCGATTGGTCTATAAAATGAAATCTTTGGAATGTTATGTAACGAAGAAACAATAAAGATTGGTACCTACCCTGTTTGTGATATAGGTAGAAAGAAAGAGAAAGAAAAAAAAATAATAGAATGTCAAGTGTTGGGTTTATTATGCAAATCTTAATTACATTTTTCACTCTGTTTAGAGAATTATGACTTCAGGTGTGAGGAAAGCACCCTCAAGGTTTATGAACTATAAAATGAAATGAATGCAAAGTAAGTTTTATACATTTATTTTTTAATCCCAATTAAATATAACAATTAGATAAAATTAAAGTATACTTAAAACATGGGTCTTGACCGGGTTTGAACCTGCGACTTGGCATCAGGAGACCAGCGTCTGACCAATTGAGCCACGCAGACTGACATATATAACAATTAGAGAAAATCATGAAAGTTATATATCTGATTTGTTAGGCATATATATTCTGTTTAAGAATTAAAACCTACTGCAGACTTTTATATATATATATATATATATTCTGTAAACTATTGCGGTGTGGCAAAGGAAATACGCAATAAATATAGCATAACTTATTATATACTGCAATTTATTGTTAACTCACAATATTGGGAGGAGATCCAGCATAAGGGAAACAAAAGAATGGACGCATATTTCATAGCCGTGCTTATTTCGGAAATAGTTCATAACAAACGTTTAATTTCCTCGGCGTTTCTCTACCAATGTAAATTAACGATACAGATTTTTCCGGAAATATATGTTTTAGGTCCACTGAATTCAAAAACATTGACATTGAAGTCTAGCAGCTGACAAGAATGCGACATGAAGATTTTCAAGAAAATCCCTTCACCCTAAACTACGCTTCACATAAAACATTTTTGAAAACTTTGATTTTCTCCAAAATGCCTCAAACGAAATTGATTATAATACCACATAAATAAGATATTGTCATTATAACTGAATATATATTTTGAGTTATCTGGGAATAACCGCTTAAGTGCTCTTCACTCTAGACTACTTTTGCATAACCGTTAAACCGAAAGAGATAAGATATAATCTTACTACAAAAAAAAAAGCAGATTGAATTAAACCAGACAATTTATATAAGATATAGATTTTTATAGAGCAAACGATTTCAGGTTTATTCCTGGTTATTATTTTCAATTTTAAAATTATTTTTCTTAAACGGGAAATCGACGTTCGTTTCATCTCATTTGTTTTATTCCCGACCATGCAACCGAATTTCAATTTATTACATAGCGACCAACTTTAAATGGATTTGACTACCGCTTTAGTCTAGTGCATTCCCTTCTACTTACAAAGAGGCAAGTTGTAATCTCGATTAGCATTATGTATATAAAAGAATAATCTTTAGTAAGACTAATATGTTTACGGAACAGGTAACGAAAGACATGTGAATCGATCAAAACAAATTTTTTTCGTAAATTGCATATCATATCTGCATCTTTCTATCGCCTATATTTTAACAAGTTTATTCGATAGAAATAAAAAGGAAGGCATATATTTACCCAGAGGAAGATATGCATTTTATTTGATACGTTATCTCAAAATCATGACTTATTAATCTAATACGTTATGTATTTTTAATTTTTATACTGAAATGAATCAACAATTTTTTCTAATATTGGCTAGTTTTGTAATTGAAAATTCCCTAAAACCTTCGCCTGGCACACTCCAAACAGTTTTCGAGTTATTATATTTTCAGATTGACGAGAGCACTGCAGATTTCGTTGGATTCAGAGCCTCAAAACTTAAATTTCTGTCAAATCACGATATGAGAATTTTGGCAAAAAGTCATTCATAATTTGCCTACCTTAAGAAGGGCTTTCTTTGGAGAAACAGATGAAAATCAATGGTCGAAAAACACAATAGGCAACACACTTAAACTTCTGTCAAATCACGATATGAAAATGTTGGCAACAAACTTAAATTCTGTCAATTCACGATATAAGAATTTTGGTAAAAATGTCATTCATAGCTTGCCTACCTTGGGAATGCGGAAGAGAATGCAAATACCCGAAAACAATCTTTGTCAGAACATCAACAAGTCGCTTTTTTTGAGAAACAGATGAAAATCAATGGTGGAAACACACAATAGGCAACAAGTGCCGAAAGAATGGAAAATGACAATTTTTGAGGCAGCATGAAGCGATCGTAGGAAGGAAGAAAGAAATATGATGAAGCTATGCCAGCCGTCAACGGCGTCTTCCATCAAAGTAGTGGATGTGGACGGACATGTGCAGGCCGCTAATTACTGTTTTCACCGTAACCGCTACCGCCACACTAATATCTTGTTGTTTCTTCCTCACCAACACAAAAGCGTGGATACCCCCAGGACATCATTTGCGTGTAACTATACACCTAGGCTAATCATGACGTTCTGCCTTTTTGTTTTCTTTCTCTTCTTTTGTGCACGCATTGTGTGTGCAAAGTATCTCCTTTCATCCATCCCTCTATCACCAGCATTCCACAAGACAATGGATCTTTCCAAACACATCGGCCCATTTTCCGAAAACAGAACGCGGTGGGAGCTATGGATCATCCCATACGCTTCAAATAGGAAAGAAAACCGGGCAGGGGGAGGGTTTCTGGTGTGCAACAGCCCCCCATCCTAATTCATAGGTATCTCTACTACTCCTATAAAGAGTAATAACATTATTAGCTTTATATTACAAGTCGAGTTGTTTAAAAATTGAGCTAATTAATCTTATGTGTTCCATTCAATTTCTCTACCTGTTCAAAATTCTTACGAAACATTTATTACTTAATCTACGTCATGCTAATCGAGAAAACATTAGCAGAATTGATTTTATTACTTGCTTCCTTATAAGTAGAGTGTAAATAAAGGAATACATTAGGCTAAAGCAATAGTCAAATGGTAAAATACTCAAGCTGGACGTTAAGTGAACCAATTCAAGTTTAATTCACTTTGCATGACCCCGTTAGAGTTTAAAATTTAAACTAATAACAAGGAATATCTCGAAAACGGTCAACTCTGCAAATAAAAGTATGTTATATAAATTGTGTGTTTTAACGATATCTACATTTTTGTGTAGTAAGTTTTTGTCTACCTCTTACGATTTAACCATTACGCAAAATTCCTCAAAAATAATTCAGAATAAAAAGTTATTCTGAGGTTATTCCCAGAAAATTCAAAACACACATTTTATTTACCATCCTTTAATATATGGCATTATCAAAATCGTTAGCCATTTTTGAGAAAAACAAAATTTTCAAACATCTTTCCATGTAAAGGGTAGTTTGTGGTAGGGGATTTTCTTAAAAATCTTCATGTCGGATCTTTGGAAGATATTGAACTTAAACACCAAATTTGGTATTTAACGAACTATTCTTTTTTAAGCTATGCTGTCCAAAGACATACACACACACACATGAACCTTTTTCCAAAAATGTGTTTTCGGACTCAAAACATATTACCGGTGAAATCTCGACATCGAATTTTTTGGGTGGAATACAATAGCTTCTCCAGCTATTATGTATATTGTAGGTACATAAGGTTAGATAAAGTACAGATGAAAATCTGATACGATGCAATCACATCACTTTTGTTTATATGAATACCTTCAAATAATCTGTTAAATCTATATTATTCCTCAAGTTGAGAAAATGGTGTCCTAAACTCAAAAATTCTGTATCGAAATCCATTGAAAATTCGTGATTTGAGGTTCCTGAACACCAAAAACATTTTTTCAAAAAGTTCATGTGTATGTTGAGTGCCTTGTTTAAATAATTACAATAATTAAATAGTTACTTAACTAAACCTTTAAAATAGCATTTTAAATCCTAAACAAAAAATAACAAATATCACAGAAGAAATTAACGAAAAAACTTCATAGGTAATAAGCATATTCAATCTAAATGATTAGATGTTGGAAGGTGCTATTAAAACATTATTAGAAAATTTAATTAGATATGATGGATGTGCAAGAGATACGCTGCATATTAGCTGAGGTTGTTTTGAAGACCTTTAGCAGTTATTTTCTCCCTGTTTGCTTTACTTTACTTTCAACAGCCGTAAAGTTCAAATCCACTGCTCGCGAATGGCCTATCTAGAGTTATTGACCTTCCGAGGTCATCCCCTTTGGGTCATTTGTTATCTCATGTGCCAGTCTGTTTGGGAATGACGTAGCGAAAGCTGTCATTTTTTTCAATTTATATAAGTAATTTTGTTCTTATAAACTGCGATTAATAATATAGGCATTACATCATATTAAGTCAGCTAAAATTTACGACGTATATTTATCGAGTGATTAAATAACAAACAATTAAAAGGTCGGCACTTTTACGAGCATTCCATTATTAACGCTTAAAATTACTTACACTTGTAGAATGTCTTGTTTGTTTAGAATTTATAAATCACTGTAATGTTGTCAGAAGAATATAAATTAATACGTCTTCTTTGTGTTTATTGCTCACTTTCATTCATACTTTTCGAGGCGTTGTTTATTTTATCAGCTCAAATGAGAAAGCAGTGATATAAACTGTTGTGGCAGTTCATACTAATGAATTTTAAAAATTTTTCTTTCTTTTCTTTGACCGCAACTTTCATAAATGTGTAACAGTTCAACACAATCTATGATGGGGGATGGTCCCGTCGGTAGAACACCTGTCTGCTGTGCGAGGGGTCCCTGGTTCGATTCCCGGTTGGGGTGGCGGAGTTTTTCTCTAGCCAAGTTTATTCCCTATCCTCCCCAGAGTCTGGAAGCGTGAATAAAAATGAGATTGTGTCAGTTATATGATATACAAAAAACAAATAAACAACAGACTCCAATGTCAACTGTATAGGAGTTATCCACTGTCGATAGGCAATCTGCTCCGAAGGTTGAAAATAAATCAAGCAAAAGAAATCTATGAAAGAGTATCCGAAAATTTATTTGATGAGAAGTGAAAGCATGTTGTGTTTGTTGTACGTTTTATAATTACAGCCAAAATTTAATGATGATTATAATAATACTTAATATTATAAGACATAACATATAAAATAAACATTGAGGCTTTTATAACATATGATTAATTAGGTACATAATTTGTTAATTACAATTATTTTTTATGATTAGGTAATTTTACTGCATACTTTATGGCTTAATTATCCAGTGCAATTATTATTTTCAAAGTATGTGGTGTGGTTTGTTAATTTACACACTGACATGGTTTCAGTTCATGTTTTGCCCTGAAACATATTTTGTACTTTTATTTTCTGCTTGCTGAACTGTATAATCCATTTATAATCTTGATCTACAGTTAGGCCTTATTAGCCCTGTAAATGTGTTCACATTTAAAATTTATAAGGCATATTTTAAATTTCTAATTGATTTCAACCAAAAATACGATCAAGGTACATAAAACTCCAAATAAAATTTCACTTCAAGTTGATAATTATCAGTTCTCAAAGAGATTTGTTATTGTGATTTTCCGTTTAAGTTCAAACATTAGTTGGATGGATTTAGGTTATAACAATGAAGGAATAAGTTTGTGCCTGGGCGCTAAGTGGCAACATTCAGGAAAAAATCACACAAAAATTAACATAAACTATTAACATACATCATCAGGAAGTCGAGATCATAAGTAATGTTCTGCGGGCAAGGTAATGAACCGTGACTATTATATGCATATGTGCTTAATTTATCCACGTCTTACAAATATAGATTTCAAGTCGTTATATTAAAACAAATGTCATGCACCAAACATTGGTAGCCTAAATACCAAAATAAAATTAATATACGTACTATATTATCTGCATAAATGATATCAGCAAAAAAAAAAAAAAAAAAAATCCGATGCATTCCATTCGCATGGGTTTTATTACCTATTTCAAAATATTCTTACAAAAACTTAATCTTCTATTTACTTCATGCTAATCATGGTAAAGTTACCAGAAATAGTTTTATTACTTAGTATCTATCTTATAAGTAGAAGGAAAATTAGGGAATACACCAGGCAGTCAAATGTTTTAAAGCTTGTTGCTATGTTATTGCACTTTGGTTTTCTTTGCCATAAATAAAACAAAAGAAAAATGAATCACAAAATGCTATTTTAAAATTAAACCAAATAATAAGAAATATCTTGGAAATGGTTAATTCCACACAAAAGAATTATACAGCATAAATTGTGTGTTTTAACGAGATCTACATTTTTGTGAGTAAGTTTTTTTTTCCAGCTCTTACCAGTTATGTAAAACATCCAGAATGAAGAGGTCTAGTTCCACAGAATTAAAAATACATATTAGTCATAGAAATATCTTTATTTTTTTTCCGGATCCTTAAAGTATGCAGGATTTACGGTGATATCTGGGAATCGAATTTTTGGGTGTAATACAATACTTCTCTATCTACTGTATACGTACATAGTACTCGGTAGAGAGGGGAAATGAGTTTGTCTAAAATTAAGAATGACACAGAATTAAAGTATTAAGTTACGTCTTACAGAACAGTGTCGTATAAAAAACTTCTCTTTTGGGTTCGTTGAGAAGAGAGAAAGAAAAAAAATCTATCTTCGAGAACTGTTGACGTCAGAATTGCTCAACATTGACAACAGTTAGTAACAAAATCTCTTGATCTAAAGCCAACATAATTATCCATTCTTTTTCGAGAACATTGTCTGCCTCACATTATTTCTGAAAACACTCTAGTGCTTCAAATGTATTGTTTTCTAGGCTTTTATTTATTTATTTTACTTTCTCTAAACGTACTATGTACATAGTGTATAGAGAAGGTATTACACTCCACTAAAAAATTCGATAACGAAATTTAACCGGAAATACATCTTTTGGGTCCCCTAAATACAGAAAAATCAATTTTAGAAAAAAAGGTCTGTGTGTGTGCGTGTGTCTGTGTGTCTGTGGACAGCATAGCTCAAAAACGAAAAGACCGTTGAATACCAAACTTGGTATTTATCTTTGGTATCTTCCAAGGATACGACACGAAGATTTTCAAGAAAATCCCCCAATCCCAAAATACCCTTTACATGTAAATTTTTTCGAAAATTTTGATTTTGTCAAAAATGGCTCTAACGATTTTGATTAAAATATCGTATATTAAAGATATTTATCTCATAAATAAAATGTATATCTTGAATTTTCTGGGAATGGCCTGTGAAGACCTCTTGATTCTGGATGAAGTATACGAAATGTTGTATAACTGCTAAACCGCAAGAGATGGACAAAAACTTACCACACAAAAAATGTAGAGCACGTTAAAACATATGTTATATACATTTTTTTTCGTTGAGTTGGTCGTTTTTGAGATATTCCTTGTTTTTAGTTTCAGGTTTTTTTTTCATACAGGAATTTGTAAACTCCCGTCCATACAAACAAAGGGACTTCAGTCACATAGCAACCAGCTATCATTTTAACCTATAATCTCCCTTTGCTTATTCTTAAAATGAACCAAGTAATAAGATTATGTCTGCTATATTTTTCTCGATTAGTAAATAGAAGCATAAGCTTTTTAACAAAAATGTGTTGCAGAGATGTAGAGAGAGTCATATGAATGGAACACATCAGAGTTTTTTAAGAAATAGCTATAACATGTTTTTACCACTCGAAGAATTTTCCGTTGCACACTTGACTTGCAGAAGTATCGTTAGGATGTTTTGGAAGCAGACCTCTCCAGTTGAGCAAACTACTTTTCTTGAGCTTAATTTAAAAGAATGGATGATAAAGCTGTGTGTATGTGCTGTGTCCCCCGAGAATAGCGTTTCTCTTTTCACCCTCTTTTGTTTCTCCTGCAGAGAAGAAGAAACAGGGATGCAGCGGAAGACAAGGGACGTGGAGAATAAAAAGAAAGAAAATAAATTGGGAAGTTTAATTAAGATGTTATTAAGGGATAAAACTCTCTTTTGTTTCATTTTTCATAAGATATCGCACAGTCAGTGTAAGGTAGGGTTGTAGTACAGCACAATTATTATTATTATTATTACTAATTCCAGATTATTAATTTATCATTAGAGTGAGTGTTTGCATTTTTGCTGTGATAGTTGTGTATGTCTAATGTGCAGAAATGCAGTCCATTGTAAGCAAAAACAAATAGCAATCTTAAGAAAAAACAGCATCGTACATAACATAATTGATTATGGACATGCATTTTCTAAGTTACTCTTTGAATAAACATTTTAATACAGGAATTCACAACCAGTGTTATCGATAGAGTATTGACAGTTAAGACCTAAGAAGTGAAGGAACCTCTGAAGGCCACAGGTCGCAGCCAGAGAGCCTACAGAGCAGAAGTCTCTAACAGTTACTGGCTCCAAAACCCGTCCCGTAGTTGTTCAGAGAAGGCAAGAATGACAACTAACCAAGCTGGAGCATCTGTACAGTCTGTCCGACACCACCATACACGTCGAAGCTTAGAAGCTCACCTGAAAGATGACAAGGAAATGGAATGAAAGGAAAATGAGGGAAAGGTTATAATGAATATGAGAATATGAGAAACAACCCCAGCAATCCCTTACCGATCACAAAAATTCGACAGTTAAGGTGTTACACGTTACTATGGAACAACTCGCTGACTCAAATTACACATATTAGTTTTTATCGCGCTTGAATCTAAATTTTTTTGTGATATACTGATATTAGCGGAGGAATTTCAAATGTCTTTTCGTTATTTTGATTTCCTTTAACTTCTCTGGTGAGAATTTTGAACTTCTTCTGTATATTGGAATTTCTTGTTTCTCAGCCTTTTACTCTCTGAAAATCTCTTTTCTGAGACATATTGTTTCCTAACTGTTTCCGTTCAATGAAGTTGGCACTGATAATCTTCTTTAATACAATTGTATCAGAAATTTTGCAGGTAATTTTCGCCTTCAAATGAATAAATTATATTGAAAAGTAAAATGGCCTACCACTTTACATGACAGAAAATAAACTGGATGGTTCCAATGGCGCGAAATATGATAAAATGAGATTATTATTATTATTATTATTATTGCCATTTTAAAAGTTATTAAAGAAAAATTGAATGTTTCATTCTTAAAGAATTTGGGGGGGGGGGATTAATATTTTACTGTAAGTCTTAAGTGTGCGTCAGTCCTTAATACGGGGAGGGTAAGCAGACTACAAAAACGATTTATATTTAACACGTTATACATCTTTTCCATCAACTTTATTTATATGCAAACCGTTTACCACGAGAAACAGTGTAGGATCGACTGATCTACAAGCATAAGAGGAGGTACAAAATTTTCTGCTCTTTAGTTAAAAACTGTTACAAAGACCAGAGAAAAATCAGTTTTATAACCGGTAGGTATTTAAAATATTTCACGATATTTAAGAGGGAGCTTTAGAGGAGGAACTTTAGAGGAGGCAGGTGGCGGGACGGAATGAAAAGCGAAAACAGGAAAGAGAAGAATCGCCGCATTTAACATAGTGCTCTAGTGTTTAGTAAGCTTATAATAAAATTCCCTTTTTACTTTCTCTATACGCACTATGTACATAGTGTATGGAGAAGGTATTGCACTCCCCAAAAAATTCGATACCGATTTCACCGGAAATATATGTTTTAGGGTCCCCAATATTAAAAAAAAAGCATTTTCACAAAAAGGTCCGTGTGCGTATGTGTGTGTGTGTGTGTGTGTGTGTGTGTGTGTGTGTCTGGGTGTCTGTGAACATAACTCAAAAACGAAAAGTCGATAAAATACCAAACGTGGTATTTAAGTTTAGTATCTTCCAGGGAACGACACGAAGCTTTTGAGAAAAATTCCCCCACCCCCAACTACCCTTTACATGGAACTTTTTTCGAAAATGTTGATTTTCTCAAAAATGCCTCTAACGATTTTGATTATTAAAGATATTTACTTGACAAATAAAATGTATATCTTGAATTTTCTGAGAATAGCCTCTGAAGAGTAGTTTATTCTGGATGAATGTTGCTGAATTTTGAATAACTGCTAAACCGTAAGAGATGGACAAAAACTTACTTCACAAAAAATGTAGAGCACACTAAAACACACAATTTATGTTATATACAATTTTTTTCGTGGAGTTCGTCGTTTTTGAGACATTCCTTATTTTTGGTTTCTGCTATGAAAAACGTATACTTTTCTCATAAAGGAACTTGTCAACTCCTATTCATATAAACAAAGTAACTTCATTGACATAGCAACCAGCTTTTGACTATTACTTTAACCTATGGTGGTCCCTTATTTCGCTTCTACTTACAAGGAAGCAAATAATAAGACTATTTCTGCTAATTTTTTCTGATTAGCATAAAGTAAATAGAAGGATAAGCTTTTTAAGAATAATTTGTTGCAGGGATATAGAGAAAGTCATATGAATGGTACGCATAAGATTTTTTCGATTTAAGTTTCTGATTCTGAAAATATGTCGAGGTCTCAGCGTCATTAAATTAGTAAGGCAAGTATTTATTATGTGTTTTCAAGTGTTCAGATTCAAAACATCCCAACAACTTTGTTAAGTTAGAAAATTGCTTTAAACTGTATAATCCAGATATTATAATTACCAGTTATTTTAAGTGGGCTCTTCCCATCCATTAATATATGTGGTAGACAGCATTGCATTGCTGTGAAAATGTTATTGGTTCATTTGTGTCTCATCAGATTTAATGCACAGGGTTAAATGGTTGTCTGGAGTATGAATCCAACCTTCTCTAACACTAAGTAAAAACTACTCCACCTCAAGAATCTGTGAACTGGCGAAGGAAAACATTGATGTGTCTTCAAATAAGGAAGTGAAGTCAACCCCTCAGGGTAAAAGGATCAACGAAGATGGGCACTTGTGAATGTTAACAGCGATATAACTTGCATCAATTCATTAAATCTGCTTCTTGCTTGCGGCTGGAGCAAATATTGTTAGAGTGATACAAGTGATAAGGGTGTGGAATTAGAAATGTTCTTTACTTTAGTGTGACAGGCGTTACGGCAAGACGCCGCTAGGGGGACGAGAACTTTAATTAACTAAGACAGAGACGTGGTCTCGCGCAGGACACCTCTAATTTCCAGTGTCACCAAGGAATTGTTCTTAAGACAAGATAAGGAAGGCGGGGGAAGATTGCATTGTACAGAAGGGGAAACTAAGAATAGGGGAGGCGTTGAGCAGGAAATGAGCTTGGTCCTGTCACCCCAGCTTCTTGTTCCGGGACTTATACAGATCTTAACACCTTCTTCCTGCATGGTCCACTCGATATTAACAATGTCCTTACCAAATACGACATTGCATCTCACTTTTAAAGATTTGTATCAGCTTCACCTGTCCCTAAAGCACATCGAATGGTTGAAAAATCTGATGTGCTCCATTCACATGACTTTCTCTACATCTCTGTAACAAATACTGTTAATAAGCTTAATCTTCTATCTATTTAATGCTACAACATTAGCAGAAATTGTCTTATTACTTAGTTCGTTTATAAGTAGAAGGGAAATAAGGGAATACATAAGGCTAAACTGACAGTCAAATATTTCAAAATGCTGTTTCTAAGGGGTTGAAATCCGATCTTTTTTGTGTGGCCAAACGTTAACAAGTTCCCCTGGCCAACTCCACGAAAAAAAAATGTATATGACATAAACAGTGTGTTTTATCGTGATCTACATTTTTGTGGAGTAAGTTTTTATTTGTCTCTTACGGTTTACCAGTTCAGCAAAATTCAATAAAAACCAACCATAATAAAGAGGTCTTTAGAGACTATTCCCAGAAAATTCAAAATATACATCTTATTTGTCATGTAAATATCTTAAATATAAGAGATTTTAATCAAAATCGTTAGAGAAAATAAACATTTTCGAATTTTTTTCCATGTAAAGGGTAGTTTGGGGTGGGAGGATTTTCTTGAAAACCTTCATGTCGCATGCTTGGAAGATACCAAACTTAAATACCAATTTTGGTACTTAACGGTCTTTTCGTTTTTGAGATATGCTGTCCACAGTCACACACATACACACACACACACACACACACACACAGCACACACACGGTTGAGCCTTTTTAAAAAATATTCTTTTTGGATTCAGGGGGGGGCCAAAACATGTATTTCCGGTGAAATCTCGGTATCGATTTTTTGGGTGTAATACCATACCTTCTCTATACACTGTATAAGTACATAGTACGTGTAGATAAAGTAAAAAACCGATAAAGCACAGTACTATCCGGTTTATAGAGAAGGGCGGTTTATATGAAATAGTCTTCTACTGCGGCAAGTATATTAACACTTACTTAAAATTACTGTAGCCTGCGTCTTTTAGACATCGATCTTAAATTTTGGAAAAATAATGCCAAAATATCAATAAAATAATGGATATTATTCCGTATACGCTATTTTTATTCTCTCTTACTTTTTCTAGCATACATGTACAATGTACATAGTAGACAAAGAAGGTATTGCATTCAAAATAAATTTGATTAGGAGATTTCACTGGAAATATGTGTTTTGAGACACCCTGATTCTAAAGAAAGGTATTTTTAGTAAAATGTCCACGTGGGTGAGTCCGAAAAAACACATTTAAGTTCAGTATCTCCCAAGGATACGACACGAAGATTTAAGACAATCTTCCCATCCCCAACTAACCTTTACATGGAAAAGTTTTCGAAAATTATTTTCTCAAAAATGGCCCGAACGAATTTCATTAACATGAAGTATATTTAAAATATATTCACGATAAATGAAATGTTCATGCTCAATTTTCTGGGTATTGCCTCTGAAGATCTCTTTTTCTGGATGCCTTTTGTATAACTCGTAAACCGTTAGGGCCATACAAAGAGTTACAACACAAAGTAGTTCTTATTAAAACACACAATTTATGTTATACATATCTGTTTTGTATCGTTTCCGAGATATTCTTTGTTATTGGTTTCACTTTTAAACTCTTAATCTTTTCTCAAGCAAGAAGTCTAACTTTCGTTTCATCTGTTTGGTTTTACTTCCGCAAATGCAACAGAGAAACAGATTTCAACTGTTTCAAATAGCGATAGCTTTTAAGAGATTTGACTATCCACTATTTCCCTTCTACTTTTAAGGAAGCAAGTAATAAGACAAATTATATTAACATTTATCTCGATTAGCATGATGTAAATAAAAGAATAATCTTTTGTAAGGAAAGTTATATACAAGACAGACACGTGTGTGTAGGGAATGCAGGTATTTGTATGTGTTACCTAGTTTTCAATATTGTAATACAAAATCGAGATTTACAATGTGTTTAAGTGAACATAAGCAATGCTTGAATCAGTAATTCGTTACAGCCCACTAGCTGAAAGCTTTTACTGCACTTCTAGCACATCCCTAGCAAACAGGGAGCATGAACAAAAAGCAGCACTTTGGTACAACGAGATCCCCTTCCGGACAACCTTAATGTGGTAAAATGGATCGCACTATTTCTTTGTTATTCCGTGCTTTGTGTTATATCTACCTGAGCGCTCGTCCCTAGGGATGCGAGCGTGGCAACCCCCAGGTCGCCGATGTCCTCCGTCCATTGTCAGCGTTCATTGCCGCTGCATTCATCGCTCGCTCTCAGCTTCACATTGTTCGCTCGAGAAGAAAAGGGAAAACTTTCCTACTCCGTGGTGTGTGTGTGTGTGTGTGTGTGTGTGTGTGTGTGTGTTCGATGGATAAAATAAAATGCCCCTCAAGACAAACAGGTAAGCCAGAGCATTTCGCTTCTTAATGATATTCGAGAGTATTTCCCACTTATCGTTATGTTAACTATAGTAGCTAAGGGTTAACTATAGTGGTTATCGTCCGAATCTTAATATGAATCTCGTTATAGTTAGATCTAGTAGTTATCTGTAACGATAAATTTAGAACGTATACTTTCTTTAGCAGAGTAATTCCGGTATTTCATTACATGCAAGACCTTTAATATTGTATAGATTTTTAAATTCAGGAGATAAGATTATTTTATTTCTTAATTAATATGAACAAATCCGATTGTTGTATTAGTATATGTACATCATTATGCAGAGATATTTTGTGCGTACACCTCTTTCTTGAGCAAACAACACACTTTGGGTTACTAGGTCTTCAATTCATCAATTGTCCTAAGAAAACTCATACAGAGGTTTCTCCACTTTTTACTTTGCGAATAAGCAGAGGAAATATTGCATTCCAGTCAAAATTCGATGTCAAGGTTTTCCCTGAAAAAAAAAAAAAAAGATCAATGTGTGTATGTGAGAACTAAAACCAAAAGCTGGGTAAATACGAAACTTTATGTTAAGTTCAGCATATTTCAAGATGCTGAAGAAAATACTTCCACCCTGAACTACATTCGAAACATTTCGAAAATCTTGATTTAAAAATGGCTGCAACGTCTTTGATTAAAATACCATTAACATATTTTCCTGAATAGGATGAAATGTGCCTCTGAAGATCTCTTCATCTGCATGTCTGAACCACAACTGGTCAAACGTAAGAGATAAAGTCTTACTGCACAAAAAATGTAGATCTCATCAAAGCACATGATTTATGTCGAATACTTTTTTTTTTTTTTTTTTTTTTTTGTGATTTATCACTTCACGGATCTTGTTGTTATTTGTTTACATTTGCTAAATGTCAGTATGGAATGTAAATCCATTGATTGGCATTGAACCGAGTCAAATCTAACCCAATATCATCACTAGGGAGCGCATTTGGGTACATAAAGACCGAAGTTCACATCTCAGTTACCTTAGCCACAAATAGCACGTGTTCTTCGAACCGGTTTCTGAAGAGAGAGGCGGGAGCAGTAACCGTGGTTGTCATGAGCGGGCAGTGAGCGTACAAACGTTCTCTGACATCATCAATTCCGTATTCACTGGTAATGCCTCAAACGTACCCCATCTGCACACGCACTCTAATCATCACTTAACGAAGCTTTGCTCTAGCCTAATGTAATCCTTTATTTCCTTGTACAAAAAAGGATTGACATCTGATTCTTAGAAAATAAAATGAACTTGATAACGCCTTTTGGCCTCCGGATAAATAAAAGTTGAGTATGACTAATTTGGCGAATTTAATGTCGTACCTTAATGTTGCATATCGCCCTCCGTGGTGTAATGGTTACCATGCTAGCTTCATATACCCAAGGTCGCAGGTTCAAACCCGGCGGAGGACGATGGATTTTTTCGGGTGTAAAAATCCTTAGCATGGCTTCCTTCGGAAGGGAAGTAAAGCCGTTGGTCCCGTGTCGTAGATTTACGGCACGTAAAAGAACCTCAAGCCTGATAAGAGAGGCCTCTCTGGTCTTTCACGCCCAATTTAGAATGGGACGCTGAGAACCACAGCAGTTAAAGAGCGTCCATAAATAACATGCAATTTCCATTTTTTTTTCATGTTGCATAGTAGCCTAGTTGACTAGAATCAGAACGCGGAGGTTCAAATTGCGGCTATGACTATATTTTCAGTATGGTCTTAGCCTGCAAAATAATAAACTTCCATTCTTTTGGTTAATGGAATTATAGAAATTAGATACTGCTTTGCAAGATAATTTCCAATAATCAGTACTCTTATTTTGATCAGGAGAAATATAATGTACCCAAGCAGCAGATCATTCCACAGTGTGAGATTTGTGGTGGACAAAGCGGCGCAGGGGCGGATTTTCTCCGGTTTCCATCGCATTCCACCGGTGCTCCATTTTCATCCATATATCACCATCGCCTGCGGTGCAATGGTAGTAAAAGCGGGCTTTAAACACTATAAAAAAAAATCCACAGTGTCAGGCTTTCCTGTCTCAAAGTTAACCTTCCCTTTCAGGTATAATAGGTATCATTCTGAGCGAACTGTAAAATTACATTATATACAATAAAACAAGATTACAATGAGCCCACCTGGACAGTGTAGAGGTAGCGAGTTTGCCTCATATTCAACAGGTCGTGAGTTCGAACCTCGCTAAGGGTGAGTGTCACAAACATTAAAAATGCTTTATTGGTAATGAAATATTTATCGGGGATTTCTCTTATCTTGGGAAGACGAATGTCGAGTTACTTTTAGCTCCATGTATTTGAGATCATTTGAATATCATTTCACCAAATTCATTTCATCGCCCGATATGGCTAGCCAGGTCAAAGGACGTTAAGCTAATAAAAAAAAAAAAAAAAAAAAAAAATACAATGGTATGCAATGCTGCAGTTTTGCTTGGGAATGATCTTCATGGAATACCGTTCTGACCCCTATAATAATACACAAGTTCTGTAAATATATTTAGAATCCCCGTGAAACGGAAGCGAAGGGTACTCGAGCTGTGGAATTTTTGTATTGTAATTTACTGCAATCCTTCCGTGCCCTTTAGCACGCAGATTATTTCCGCATAGCTGCACTTTTTTGTACCACTGAACTATTTGCAAGTCCGCAAACAACAACATGCTCCCTTCCCTCAATCTACAGAACAATCTATCAAGTACGTGCTGTCACCTCTCCCTAGATGTGTGTATGTGTTTTCTAGGATATTACAAAACAGCTCCGGGCGACGTGTAACAAAGGGGCTGGATACGGCAGGGGGTGGGGGTTGTAATTCCGAGCAAGAGATGAATGGATGCAACACCGTCGCCTGGTAACCGCCGATTGTTGTTGCTCGATTCTCAACGTCCGCGGTAACAAAGATTTTAAAACGCGCAAGAGAATGAAAGCGTAATCAATGCAGGCAACCCTCTGCAGTCACCCCTTCTTCTTTTCAAGCGCTCTACAGGATCACTGGCAAAGGTGGGCTGTATGACTGTCAGCGTGACGTCGGGACAATGGCAGGTTTAGCTCTCCCCGTAATATTTTAATAAGCACTTTAATCTCAACGTGGTTTCGACTTTATGCCTTTTGGCCGCTCGAGTCGCCGACGTCGCTATCAAAAGCTGACCACCACAATGTGCTCGAGTGGCGAGGGAGTGGTTACATTAGAATTTTTATTGATGTTTACAAAACATGTGCAAATGTGTAAACTTGGCAACAAAATAGGTTTTAAGTGCATTACGCTGTAGATAACCCAGCCTTTTTTACTACTTCAGTCCTTACCTTCTTACTATCTGTCTTTTTTAAAAGTTATATTTCATTTTACGTCGATTAACAGTTTGGTCGTACTGTGACGAAATTCTTCAGTAAGATACCTCACTGCCGCTGTGATGGAAGCAGCCTTAAAAGTCTCATCTCCGTACTGTATTACTCTCGCTTTGCGCCAAGCAGATGATGTCAAGAGTGGCTGCTATTACCATCCGTAGTCAATGGCTAAGTGCAGCCAGTCACCTCCTTATACCATATCACTTGGCTCGGCGACAAGAAGATGACCTTAGAGGCATCTGCTTTCACTGTCTGTGGTTAGATAGTGCAAACGCAATTACCATATATTTTAATTTTGATATTGTTTTAGACTGAGGATGAAATTTGGGTTGCGGGATTAATATCCAATCCGGTGTTTACCTTGGCGACTGAGGGAAACCACGATAAAACCCAACCAGATTAGTCGGACCACGAGATTTGAACCCAGTACCTCCCGAATGCGGGCCACAGACGTATCCGCTGGAACCACCCGCTATATATCCATCTTCTGTAGCTTCAATACTTTTTGTTTATTCACAATTCTCAGAGAGCGTGGATGAACCCAACAAACTAGTTTTATTGATGTATTTACAATGACGTCACAATCCCCTCCCCCAAAAAATCCAGTAACTTCTAAAGTATTTTGGTAGACATTTTTAAAACGTCCTGTGCAACTCTCCAATATTAGGACTTTGGGATTTAGACGATTAACATTGCAAAATGATGATACGAGAGACGCGTTATACTGTATGCTTCATTCTTTTCCTAAAATATTACAAAATTAAAAAACGGTAGAGATTCCAGCCTCTTAATATAGTCCTCATATTCATATACGACATATATGTCGCAGTTCCCCAAACGCCCTAGACTCTTTCAGAGTACCTATGTCGTAACTTCTACTGGACAATTACTTCTATGTTTTCAAAATCGGTGAAATGCCTCTGTAATCTTTGGGAAGATGATCAGATGGAGCCATGCTGAGAGGGTATGATGGTTGGCAGCCTAAAACCCATCTCAACATCGTGGGAACTGGTTTCCTCCTCTGTTGACGTGAGGTGTTTCCCCCAATTTTCATTCATGCTGGATGTGTTTCTTCGATGGTTCACCTCTAAATATCTGCAAACTTCACACCTCTTTCCAGTTCATCTCTCCGTGTATACTGATAATGAAGGCCGTGTATTCAGTTTGCAAGCCGTTGCCCGGTTCTTCCTCTAATAGCTAGACCAGTAATAATCAACAATGGCCTTCATTGACATAATGGAATGTTATGTGGCGGGAAAAAGTAAAATGCAAATCAATATGGCACGCCCCTCATAATTAACGGAAAGAAATCTGAGCACCAGCACGATGATTTTCTTTGTGTTGACAGACAAAACACCGTATGTCGCCCTGCATAGTCGTGCACGTTCTAACGGAGTGGCAGTAGTGAAGAGAGGAGGGTCGTGCACTTCAACTCGAGGACTCTCGTCCTGCGATCTGCAACTGGTAATTGCCTACACACGTCGAGACATCCTTCCTTCTGTACAGTAAAAACCTTCATCACTAAACGCTTTGCAGTCACCCTCAGGCATTTGAGATGAAAGGATGCGCACCGCACAAGTAAATTAGGGCTGCAATAATAGCAAACTTCTTTCGAGAGCCTAATTCGAAGGAGATGCATATGGAATATCCGAAAGCCGAATGTTCAAATGTCGACAAAACAAAGAATGAATCACTTCATAGTTAAAGATTAAGGGATATTACTCTAGGATAGCCAAAAATCAATCAACCAATACTAACCCAGTCAATAATAATACACAAGGCTATGATTTAAATAATTTCCTTCGGCAAGTTAATGCCTAAGACTCGCTATCCAGACTTCACATAAAATGCGCGGTTTGAAGGCCACTGAGCAGAAAACCATTTGAAAATGTTGCGTGCATGTTACAGTAGAGAAAGGATAGATAAATAAATAACTAGGCCAGCAATCCTTTCAGTGTATAGTGCCAAAATAATACACTTTTGGCTAAAAACATCACATTTTTTTTAAATATTGGAACTATATGAAATGATGAAACACACTTCTGGGGGACGACGAATGAAATCGACAATCAACTTTTCAGGATAAGGGAAAACCTCGAAAAAAGTAACTCTAAGTGAGATACACACTCGGGACCTTTTGAATGTGAGACAGAAAGGTTACCCCACACCATAGGCGGGCACTTATTATTTTCCTGTTTGGTGAGCAGCCTCCGAAGTTCTTTTCATTCTCAATAATGGCAAACCTTGCTCCATGAAACCCGATGCTATAAAAGATCTGTCTAGCAAGCATAATTGGCTCTAATACTAAATTAAAAATATATAATCCTTTCGTAAATTGTACATTTAAGATACACTAAATTAAATATAAAGTAGAATGCAGGACACGCATACACACAATAAAATAAATAATTATAAACCATGTGCTTAGTGTAGAGAATGATCATTACCATAATTTTTTATTTCTTTATTTCTGCAATCTGTGAATGAGCTTTAGGTTTTTCAAATTAAGTATAGTTTTTTAAAAGCTTCTTTAAAGCTTTAAATTGCTTTTTGAAGAAACGGTTCACTTTTTTCGCTGCTTGAGCAGAAATATCCACTACTGATTTTTATTTAACTTTTTCTGTTTTAATTTTTAAGGAATGCATCTTTAAATTGAAGAGAACGTTCTATTGCTTTTCATGACCTTACCGTCAAATCTTTTCCATGTTAAAATTATTTGCTAAATTGAATTACAGAATTAGAGATTAAGATAATTTGGGGAAGTATTCCGTAATTTTAAAAATGTTTTAAAACACGTTTCTGTTAATAAATTACTATATTTTCTCAGTTGATAGGGTATAAAAATCTCCAAACTGAAGGAAAATTGATTTACAACATCTCATTATTAGGTTTACGATTAGTTCATCTCTCTTTTTCCAGTTTTTGTAGCAATAGCTTCCTAAGTGCCACACTTTCTTTCCAAAGCCTTCAGCACAACAAAATCCATTTACTGGCACAAAAAATTGGAAAGCAGAAGAGTCACAAAGAGAATAGACTGACAGCTTCGTAGTGATGAAGAGGGTATGGTTCACCTCAGAGAGAGAGATGCCTGTCAGAGAAGGGCCGTTCCACCCTCACTCGGTGTGAATCTCATTTATTAGGAGAGATAAAAATCGTCTTCTTTTACCACGCTCATGAGTTATGAAGAGAGGAAGAGTTGGCGGAGGGTTTAGGGCATACTTGTGGTTTTGAAAGATGTTTCACATTCATAAACCATGGTCTGTGGTCTCTTGACTTGCTTGGCAGCGTATACATGTGAAGGAGACAGGGGCTTGGAGGCTGTCAGGAAGTGGCAATCGTCGATGGATGGTGAGGAACTTGATGCATCAAGTGGCTGTTCCACGTTTCAAGATTTAAAGTGTGTTGTTTGGGTTTTCGTAATGCTGAATGTAGCTTGGAGTACAGTGTCTGCAAGTCAAGGGCAATTCTATCGCACAATTCCTATCAAATAGTTGTTTATATGTTTGTATTGGTAAAATTAAAAAGAAATTAGAAGTAAACGAAGTAGTTGTATTGTGTTATGCAATAAATAACAAGCAAAAATTAATTAAGAAGTTCAGAAGTTTTGGAACCGTGGAATGGAACAGTGTAGCGACGAATATAAAATCTAGAATATAATCGATCGTTACGTCATGTTTCACTAAATTGAAAAAATGTGTGGTCACATAAAAGAAAAAAAAATTACAGGGAAGTATAATAAATTGTTGCGTAACTTCACCACTGCAAGTTCATCACACGTTTTTGTTTTCTTAAAGGACGCTAAGAGTTGATAATTTCTAAGGTCAATGTTATCAGAAAAATGTACGACCCCTCCAAAAACACTGACTTTTTAACATCATTTTTGACAACTATTTATTTTATTTATATGTTTCATGGAAACAAACTATGTCCAGGGCACCAAAGCTGCTTTTGCTCGGCCATTCTACAAACTTTAAAAAAAATTAGAAATAAAAATCATGTTGCGCTTATATTAGATTAATTCATTCTAAATGATTAATAACCTACAGAAGGAAACATACAATTTAATTATGCTGACGTTTTCAACTGTGACAAATAGCAGGTCAAATGCCTTTTTTCGGGTCCATTTTTATGACAGGCAGCACACAAATATTGACTCCTCATCAAACATAAATGTATTAGTTAACTGATTAAGAGCTTGTATATGATTAAATAATGCTTTAAATAAAGCATGGGACAAATGAAAGAAATCTAAACTAGTTAAGTCAACAATTTTTTAAAACTAATGTGAACTGATGGTTCCTTTCTTAAACTTATATGACCTAGCTCGCGATTCATTCTCTGACGCGTAATATGGCTCCCATTATAGAAGATTTGGCAACCGCACTGTCAGCCGACAAAAGTCATGGTTGCCAGTCCTGTTTCTCCTCCGAGATTCGGAACTTAGCTACTGCTGAGGGTTGCCTTGCCATATGTGAATATGTTTGTATATGTGTGGTTATTTTTACAGTGGCCCCTTTTCTTTCAGTCCGCTTTTTAAAGCACATGGTGGGCTTATATAATACCAGGAAAACAGAGATGGGGCCCAACAGTTCCTTTTTTTTTTTCGTTCCTTGTCGGAAAGAAGGGGAAGTGCAGCGAGGGTGAAGAGCAACCGCATGGGAGAGTGAGAAGAGGTGTAGGGGTGTGATCTGGTCTAACAAAGACAGTCTTTCTAGAAAACAGTGAACGTGTGTGTTTTTGGTGTCTGGCTCCTTGAGCAGGAGGGGAGGGGAAACATAATTGAGACGACAAAAGACATCAGCTCAACAAGTTATAACATCTCCAAACCGAGTTACATTCATCTATTTGACGAGCACGTTTGGTACCACTACGTAATCGTTTAACGAGAACTAAGGACTGTTTGACATTCGTATCTCGGTGCTAAATTATTATTATTATTTTCGTCGCTGCTTTAATCCACACTAAGAGGCATCAAGGCACAGGAAAAGTGCTGCAAGCCATTGAGGCAATGTATTGTGAAAAAAAAAAAATCCATACCGTTCTTCTAATTCATTATACCTTTTTTTTTACTTTCTCCACCAGCACTATGTACGTATATAGTAGTTATTTCATTCAAAACTTAGATACCGTGATTTCACCGGAAATACATGCTTTGAGGACTCCTGAATCAAAACAAGAAAAAGTCGGTGTGGATTTTTTTTATGGTGTGGAAGATAACATAACTCATAAACAAAAAGTTCTTGGTATTTAATTTAAGCATCTTGCAAGGATGCGACCAAGATTTTCAGGAATATCCCCTCGACCCAAATTACGCGTTACATGGAAGATTTTTCAAAATGTTTGATTTTCCCAAATATTTCTGTAACGATTTTGATTAAAAAACCTAAAGATAATTACATGACTAATAAACTTATATCTAGAATTTGTTTGGAATATCCTCTGAAGTCCTTTTCATTCTTATTCTGGTAAACCGTAGGACACGGACACAACTTACTACAAAAAAAAATTATTGTCAACACCCAATTTATGTCCATACGTATTTCTTGTAAAGCTGGCCATTTCCGAAACATCCTTGTTATTGGTTTTAACAATTTCATTAACTTTTTCTGAAATGGAAAGTCGTTATTCACATTTTCATCCTGGTCATGCAAAGAGAAGGGAATTTCAATTGTATCACACTTCGAGCGGCTTTACTTCCCCTCTACTTATAAGGAACTATGGTGATATCTACTAAATTTTATCACGATTGCCACGAAGATAGAAGAATAAGCTTTTGCAAGACTAATTTGTTGCAAAATAGATAGCGGAAGTTATGTGAATGGAACACATTCAGATTTCGTTTACCATAAGCTCAGATCGTACATTTTTAACGAGTTATCTTCAGCCGTCGGTAAGATTTTACATGTTTGTTCAAAATGAATCACTTTTGATATGGTAATATACAATACTTCTTGAACCCCACGGTTTGTCGAAATGCTCCCATTTTTATTTGAGCATTAAGAAATCGCTGTGCAAGCATTTTTAAATTTAAACTTTTAAAAAATATGCTTGTATACATGTTATTGGCAAAGGTTGAAAAACTTTTCGATGTTGTTATGGAATCTCATTGTTTCAGTTGAGCTATTGAGTATTATTAGTAAAGCAAAAAAAATCATAATTTCTGAACAACTTTCGTCTGAAAGTTATACGAGTATTGCAATTTTTTCTTTTAATTGCAACTTAATTTCAGTTTTCTGCATTATACCTGAATTACTCTATTAATTCTGTGCTGGAATTGTTAAAAGTGAAAGCGAATCTTTCCGAGCATTTAAAAACCACACTAAACGTACAGTTCGTTTAATGAAATAGTGGAACGGAAATTTCAATTACCCCCCCCCCAAAAACGCATATGATAAAAAATTACTGTTATAATTGAATTGCGTTCTAAATTAAGCACAAATTTTAAAGAATTTTAAATATTAATATTTCAAGATCCGAAGATATTACCGTCTAGAGAATTTCGGAAAGAAAATTGGTATATTTGTTTTTCCTGCCATTTAAAATGCATAGAACTTAAGCAAGTAAAATACACTGTTTTACGAGGTTATTTTCTCTCTTAATACACTATAAAGAAAGTATAAACCCCAGCCCTGGACAGACGACAAAAAACAGACATAAAGTTAGTAGGGAGAGAACTAACTGTCTATAAAGAAGTCACATTTTTAACCCACCATCGTTACCAGCCACTCTGAGAACCATAAAAGCACGACAAAAGTCGTAATCTCTGTGTTGTGTCGAAAGTCAGTAGTTTGCTCCGAATGTGTCAGCATCCAAAGATGGTATTCATCATGGTGCGATATGCAGAGGCCTCCTAATCGTGTAAGAGGAGACCACGTCACCGAAATCAAAGGAAGGCCGCTGTCGGCGCACAGAGCACAGATTCTTGTAAACCTCCTCTTCCCCCGACCATCAAATTAAGAGAACCGGGGAAAAAACAGCAGAGTATATTTCACGCATGTTAGAAATTCAGGTTCAGCCGGCGAGAGGAAAATAGGAAGAAAAAACTGCAAGCAAGTCGACTGGAAGAACCACGCGCCTTTTTGGTCTGCAACCCGCCCGACTTTTAATCCCTTTATCTTAGTCTCTCAGCATCTCTTAGTGTCCCTGTAAATCATTGCCTCGTACCCTAGTAAGCAAAAATCTTGCAGCTAAAAGGAATCAAACTACTATAGAGTATTTCTGCAGAAGTTGTTGAAAAACAAGTATTTAATGTCAACCATTCTTTTACTTTCTCTACCGATGTACACTAAAATACTCTACACGGAGGTTTCACTAGAAACACAAGCATCGAGAGCGTGTGAATCCAAAAGAAAATAATTTTTAAAAAAGGTTTATGTGTGTGTGCGAACAACTTAGTTCAAAAACGAAAACTCCGATAAATATTAAACTTGGCATTTATGTTTAGTATTTTCCAAGGATACGACAAGAAACATCCCCTCCACCCAAACTACCCTTTACATGGTAACTTTATTGAAAATGTTGTTATTTTCAAAAATGGCTTAAAGATATTTACATGAAAAATAAAATGTATATCGTGAATTTTCTGGAAAGAGCCTCTCAAAAACCTCTTCATTCTGGATGACCTTTGGTAAATCATAAGAGATATAAAAAACCTTACAACACAAAAATGTAAGGCACAATGTATATCACAAAACGTTTTTTGTGGAGTTAACCATGTAACCGATATTCCTTATTACTAGTTTCTATTTTAAAATACTTCCAAGTTTTCTAAAACGTAAATTTGTTATTTTTTTCTTTTGTTTTACTCTGTCCATCTAAAGTAAACAGTTTTTAAGAGATTTGATTATAGCTTTAGCTTAGTTTATTCCCTTCTACTTAAAAGGAACTAAGTTACATTTATCTTGATTAGCATGAAGTATTGAGAAGAATAAGCTTTTGTAGGAATCGTTTGTTACAGAATATCAGAATACTTCATGTGAATGGAACATGCTAGATGTTGAAACACTGAACTCTGCTCATTCATTTCATCAAGAAATTTTAGTTATTCGTCAGAAATAAAAATAAAATAGAGGGGAAAGGAGTGTAAGTGAGCAGAGAAAGGAGGGCAAAAGAAGTGGGGGATTATGAAAAGAAGGAATGAGGAAGATAACGGAAAGAGTAGTGGGAGGCATAGCAGAGAACAGAAATGAAACGAAGGTAAGACAAGTGAATAAATGAATTTTTGAAAATAGGAGAAGGGAATAGTTGATAAGAAATTGAGGAGAGGTGTAAAGGCGAGAAAATATAGAGTGAAGATAAAAGAGGCGAGAAAAAAGGAAGTAAATGGAAGTAGTACACATGACAGAGATAACAGAAGTGAAAGAAAGGAAAATAACTAAAAGAAGAAGAGAAAATGATGTAAGAAAATGAAAGAATAGGAGAAGGGAAGAGAATGGAAAATAGAGGAGAGAGCTGGAAAGATGAAGAAAATAACTCAAGAGAGAAGAGAAGGGAAGGAAACAGAAGAGATGACAGAGAAGAGTAGAGAAGGGAAAGGAAGTTATTGAAAATTCAGGAGAAAAGGAAGAAGGAAAGGTGAGAGGAAAATATCAGAGAAGAGCACAGAACAGAAAAGAAAGTAACAGAATGCTGATGGGTACATCACATACATAAGAGTGCGTTTCACTCCAAACAGGGATGCAGTGTTTACATTGTCTGCAGGAGGTTTTTAGATTAGGAACCGTTCTGGAAACATGTTTACGCCCCCCATGGAGTGTTTCTCGAAAATGAATCAGATTTATGGCAGCCAGCCCTCATTTGCATGCTACACTACAACAAAACAAAAATTAATTTAACTGAAACGTTATCAGGATTCACAGCTGGTTGAGCTTTCTTGACCCCTTTTTTCTATGAAAAACAACACGAACCTCTGAGGGAAATTTGACTTGACAGTTGTAAGGCAATAAAATGAAAAACTGCAGAAATAAGTAAATTATGTTGTAGAATTTGAACACAAGTACACTTTAAAATAAAAAACAAGAACAATACACTGCCATAATTGCCCTCAAATTGTGAAATTTACATGTGGGTAGTTGAGAATAAAACGAATTCTTATTTTCGTTGGGCCAAGATATCTATATTAAAATGCCAAAGCTCACTGAAGTGAAAGAAAATAAATAGTTCTTAATTAAATTAAGAAATACCGTCACTATGCGTACGTAACGAAATACTTTGAAAGAAATACACACCTTAGATAAAAGTATTGGGGCATCTTCGTCATTATAGAATTTTACTAATTCTAACTGGTAATTCTGCTTTAGCAACACTTAACCAGGAAACAAGTGATATCTACAAAAAATTCTTGATTTAAACATTGTGCCCTCTTTGAGTTTCGTACCAATAGCCGAGAATTTCAGAATTTCAACAACAGAAACATTTTAATGTCCAAAAATACTTTTGAGTATTCAACTTCAAATACTCTCTGAGTCCTTTAAAGCTTCAACACATGTTCATTAACGCTCCATGATCCAATGGCCTTTTACTTCCGATTGAGTTTTCTTACACCTTTGCTCATTAAAATATTCTGTATGATGTAGTTTGTAACCAATTTTGATCAAATTTTAGCAGAAAATTGGAGAATGAAGAAACTAGCATATAATTTTTGCTTCACTTGCAAATTGCTTAAGTTACTGCAGATATTTAAAGATTTAGATTGTTTCCTGAACAACCGGAAGAATGAAAAAATATGTATATGACAGTTTTGTGCATTAGCGTTGAAATAGCGTGACAGTGTTTTTCCAAAATTATCATTTCTGCGTCATGTTTAGCACCTGATTAATTAAACGTAAAATGTTTTTCTCAGAAACTATACTCCGTATAAAATATATACATGACATTTTAAACAATCATAATATTTGGGTTAGAGCCGTACATGTGACTAAATTATTTAAAATGCTTGGTTATAAAGGGTGAATTGGATTGGTTTGCGAGGGGTGAATTGAGTAAAATTAAACAAAAGCATTTCCTCCTAAAAAAAGAATTTTGCCCAAAATTCAAACTTTTAAGAACAAAACAATTGGTTCATTAACAATACTTCCAGTGTATTTTATACTCACAGATTCCATTTTTATAGAGGAGAGCAAAATATAAAACTTTCACTTAGGTGTATAATTTACTTTCAGCTCTAAAACTATATGCTTCGGTAATAATGTGGAATTAGTTTGATTATCTGGTTGGAAACGAGGAAAGCAAGTAAAATAATACAAAGCAAATTACCTGTATCAATAAATGTTTAAGAGGTATTATAAGAATACGAGTTATAAAATTTCAATTCTAGGATTGTAGAAATTAACAAATCAAATATAAATCATAAAGTTCAATGTTTAGGCTGAATAGCCCGTTCCGGCGAAGTCGAAAATGGAGTCCAGGTTTTATAGAGCGGCCAATATCTGTTGTTCCTCTTGGGTTAAACTAGGTGGCCCAATTGCCCCGTATTTCACGAGTTCAGATCTCCCTTCGTGCGTTATAAGTGTTGTATAACTTAATGGGTCTATTTAGTTAAATTAAGTTAAGCCCTTTCAATGAGTCTGATAAACAGCACCGTTGAGTTCTGCAACTCTTTTAACCCACGAAGGGATACCTGCACACTTCAAATATGGGGCAGTGGGTCCACCTGGTATAGGAAAGTTGTATTAGGTGTTCGATTGTAATCCATTCTCATTAGATGTTCTGTCTATTTTCTTTTGTGAACGTCAAGTTTATCTTCGATCTTATTTGGTAGTATCATTTGTAACCCTGTCTGTTCTCGTATTCTGTTTATGTCTTTTGACTTCATTATCAAATTATCGCTATCATATAATAGTGAGAGAACGGCCACTCTTATACAGAGTTTAATTTTTGTATCTTTTCTTGTTTTCAGTCCTAAGTTTCTTTTGATAGCTCCATATATAGTCTGAATTTGTTTACCTATTTAATGTTCCATTCTTTTATTATCTTCTTGGGTTTTGTCACATCCCAAATACTGAAAATGTGAAACCTGTTTTATTATTTCATTTTATGAACATTTTCAATCTAATTACATTAAAAAAATCTGACGAGATACACCCACATGACTTTATCTAGCTGCTCTGCAAATAAACTTCTTACAAACGATTATTCTTCTATCTTCATGCTAATCGATATAAATATTAGCAGGATGTTCTTATTACATAGTTCCTTATAAGAAGAAGGGAAATGAAGGAATACGCTTTGCTAAAGTCAAATGTTTTAAAAGCTGTCGTTATGCGAGTCATTGCAAATCGCTTCTTTGCTTGGCCAGGAGTAGAACAAAAGAAAAACGGACACTTCCTGTCTAACTATAAGCACTTTACAACTGAAATCAATAACAAGGAATATTTCTGTGTATTTTGACGAGATTTAAATTTTTTTATGCAGTAAGTTTTTTGTCTATCTCTTACAGTTTAGCAGCTAAGCAAAATTCTTCTGGAAAGGAGGTCTTCAGAGGCTAACCCTAGAAAAATCTATCTATATATAAACTTTATTTGGGATGTAAATATCTTTAATATACGGAATTTTAATCAAAATCATTACAGGCATTTTTGAGAAAATTAAAATTTTCGAAAAATTTTCCATGTAAAGGATAATTTGTGGTGGGGAATTTAACTTCTTTTCGTTTTTGAGCTATGCTATCCACAGACCCACACGGATCTTTTTCTAAAATGCGTTTTCGGGCTCAGGGGATGTCAAAACATATATTTTCGGTGAAATTTCGATATTGAATTATTGGGTGGAATACAATACCTTCTCTATCTACTATGTAAATTGTATATGTGGGCTAGAGAAAGTAATAAGTTATAATTAAATAAAAACGATAGTACATACATTAAAAAAAAAAAACCGTGAAACGCATGGCCGTAAATTGTAAACTGCAGGGTACAGGTATCAAAAAAACACATGGAAAAGAACAAAGATTGAAGACATTTCTGAACAAGGAAAAACAGGAAAGAAGTAAAGAAGTTCGCAAAAATAGGCCCACGTTTCTTAAAGTAGATACAAGAGATTGATTGATTAATGCAATTGATATAAAGTATATATATAGTTGTTTATCACAAAACAAAAGAAGAAATCCGGCAATAACAGTGGAAGTGGCAAGTAAAGTCAGGTAGAAGCAACTTTCAGAAGTAGGCCTAAGACTTATGGTTGTAATCTATGTGCAAGAAATGTCAGACTTCTTCGCTGGCGCTTTTCTGCGAGTTCTCCCTCACCCCAAAGCCACCTTCCATTACACAACCCTTACTAAAACTTGATGCTCTAATTTTCCTCTCGTAAGCACTCTGCCGTATGAAAACTAAAAGCATCCCCAGCTTTTCCACCCGACTTCGCCCAGTGTTTTAGCAAAGAGTCTTATGTAAATATACAAAGATTCTCTCCCGCGTCAGGCGAGACAGTAGTTTTCATATAACAAGCAATGTTTCCCGCGGAAATGTTAAACATTAGAAGTCGACTGTCACTTTTCACCAAGTAACCTGTAGGTTCTGTATTCAATGCAAAACACAAGTATTTATGCTTTCCTTCAACTCTATTTTATTACTTTCTCTACATGTACTATGTGCATAGTGTATACAGAAGGTATTGTATTGCACCCAAAAATTTGATACCGGTATTTCACCGGAAATATACGTTTTCAGACCCCTGAATCCACATTTTTTTATACAAATATCTGTGTGTGGTGTGGGCAGCATAGTTAAAAATCTGATGTGTTCCATTCACATGATTTTCTCTATATCACTGCAACAAAGTATTCTATTTACTTCATCTAATGGAGCAAAAATTAACAGAAATATGTTTTTACTTGCTTCCTTATTAGTAGAAGCGAAATAAGGGTTACCATAGGTTAAAGTGATAGTCAAAAGCTGGTTGCTCTGCGACTGAAGTTGCTTTGCTTGTCCTGTATGAGAAAAGTATAAGTTTTTTATAGCCGAAACCAAAAACAAGAAATATCTTAAAAACAATGAACTCCGCGAAAAAAAATGTATATAACATAAATTGTGTGTTTCAAGGTGCTCTACATTTGTTGTGTGGTAAGTTTTTGGTCCATCTCTTACGGTTTAGCAGTTATGCAAACTTCCGTAAAATTGACCCAGAATAAAGTAGTCTTCAGAGGCTATTCACAGAAAATTCAAAATATACATTTTATTTGTCAGGTAAATATCTTTAATATACGATATATTAATCAAAATCGTTAGTCATTTTTTTAGAAAATCAAAATTTTCGAAATAAGTTCCATGTAAAGGGTAGTTGGAGGTGGGGGAATTTTTCTCAAAATCTGTGTCGCATCCCTGGAAGATACTAATCTTTTACATAAAAAATAAAATGCATGTATATCTTCAATTTTCTGGGAATACCCTCTGAAGACATGTCTATTCTGGATGAATTAGGCGGAATATTGCATAACTGGTAAACGTAAGAGATAGACAAACATTACCACGATAAAACAGAATTTATGTTATATAGGTACTTCTTTTTTTCCTGAAAGGTAACGTTTTTTGAGATATTTAAAATACTTATACTTTTGTCATAAGTGTATTTTTGTCATCTCTTAACCATACTTCACATAGCAACCAGCTCTTAAAAGATTTAACCATCGATTTAGCCTATGGTGTTTCCTTATTTCCTTTCCACTTACAAGAAGCAAGTAATAAGACTTTTTTCTGCTACTTCTTTCTCGATTAGAATTAAGTAAGTAGAAGAATAACCTTTTTAACAATAATTTATTGTAAAGATGTAAAGAAGGTCGTGTGAATGGAACACATCAGATTCTTTCATTCAGTTCCTTAAATGCTTTTCACCTTTTCCTTCTCTTTATTCTAATCTGTCTTCCGTTGTTTAGCTTCTTGGCTTAACTTCTCTACATTTTATTATTAAATTCCCTTTCCTTCCTTTGTTATTTATTTTATATTTGCTTCGATATCCACTTCTAAGTAATAAATTTAGACTTTTCCTTTCACTACATTAACGTCTTCAAATCTGTTATTACGTGTTTCCTTCCTTCTCTTATCTATTTTTTTTTTTATTATTTTTAGATTAATATTAATCGTTCTGCTTATCTTATTTTTGCACTTTAGTCCCTTAGTCTTCATCTACTCCCTTTTTCGTTTTGTCTTCCTTTTACAGTTTTTTATATCTTATTCATTCCCTCTGTTTCTTTTTTCTCTTTGCTTTTTGTTTAGTCCAACACCTTAGTTCCTTTAGCGCTTACTTATTTTCTCTTCATTTTTTATCCCTTTTCACTTCTCTCATTTTCCTTAATTTCATCTGTGCTTTTCCTTTACTGCTTATAATATCTTTAGATGTTTTATCTCGATTTAAAATCTTCGATGCTTTACCTTGATTTATTTAAGTTGAACGCAATCTCTTTATTATTGCTAAGATACCACATGAAAATAACGGAATGGGTATTTGATGACGGTGCAAATGAGCTCTGAGTCCTAGCATCATAATCTTCATTGACAGTCTCTGGAAAATTCCTGAAAAAAAAAACAGCAGGACTGGTATACAACTGTACCTTTGGTACGGAGAAGATTTGCAGCTTTTTACTACTCCTTTTCTTTCCTTAATCTTATAATCTTCCTATGGTTTCTTGAGCCCGGGCACTATAAATAAGTGCCTTTCAAGTTATCAGTTTACCCTGAAGATGAAGATGATGCACATCTTCGAAGCAATCCATCTACTTACCTGGCTAGAATTCTGAGAACACTTACAGCTAATACGTTTTTAGGAAAGTTTCAGTCTTACTTTAAAATTTTATTTTTGTGCTTGAAAACTGGAAACTTCCTATGCTTAAGTACATCTGACAGTAAAACCTAGGGCAACTCTTATTCATTATACCTCTGTAAACATGTACAGCACATTTTATTAATGTACAGAAATAAAAATTCTGAAAATATCAATACAAGGAAAGATTTAAATGCATGACTCACATTAAAATCCACCAGCTTTCCTTATCCTCTCCTCTGCTTCTATTCTTTTCTTATTGCATTGCAGCTTTTCATCTGCACAACTTCGTTTTTTACTTTGTATGATGTAATGAGATCTCGTCGAACTAACGTTTTTCTTGTCGAGCCCAGCACAACCTCTAATGCTTTGTTGTAGCTCCAGTTAAGGCATTTAAAATGTCACTTTGGTATTTTATGGGATTAAAATAAAATAAAAAAGTTTATACAGTCATACAGCTTAACCTAAACCATTTTCTCCACACCTAACTACTTGTTTACATTTGCTTTTCTGTTTTATTTCTTCATCTATTTCTTACCCAAGTGAAGGGCGCTAGAAGATTGTGTTAAGAGAGGAAGAGAAACCTTAGGATGAATGTTATCGAACTCATCCTGCTACGAGACGATAGCACTAACAGACCTGTCTCATATCTGAGCAAAGAGGCCTGTATTATACAAGGAGCATCCAGTTTTTACTTTAACAGAGTATGTGCGGCAGACTGCAGCTTCGCTAATGGAAATTGTTTGAGCAGAAGCGCGAGCGCCTTTTCCAAACTTTTCCCCGAGTTAATAGCTTATACTCGCAGTTAGGGGGTCCTGATGGAGCTACCAGGAAAACAACTTTTCTAGCGTTTTCCTTCCCCAGACTACTTTTCTTCATCATGCTTGTCGGAACAAAGAAAAACGCAATTCATCTGTTTCGTCTCTTGAGAAACCAGTATCCACCATCTTCCGGACAGAAATAGAATGCCATTTTTCAGTCTAGAAAATACGACTTCTTAAGGTGATTTGGAAAATACAAAATAGGCAAGATATCTTGTTGAAATTTATGCCAATTTTTATAAACAATATTATTGATATTTTAGCCATGTATCAAAATTCTAGCTTGCATGGCCATTTAAATAATAATATTTTACTGTCCAAATACATTGTTCTATAAAAAAATCTGATGTGCTCCTTTCACTTGACTTTCTCTACATCTCTGCAACAATTATTATCACTAAGCTTATTCTTCTATTTACTTCATGCTAAGTGAGAAAAAAATAGCAAAAATAGACTCATTACTTGCTTCCTTGTAAGTAAAAAACCTAAAAAGGGAGCACCATAGGTTAAAATGATAGTCAAAAGCCTGGTTGCTATGTGACTGAAGTTCCTTTGTTTGTATGGAGAAGCGCTGATAAATTTCTGTATGAATAAGTTTTTCAAGGCTGAAACCAAAAACAAGGAATATCTAAAAAACAATCAATTCCACGAAAAAAGTGTACATAACATAAATTGTATGTTTAATATGCTCTACATTTTTTGTTTGGCAAGTTCCTGTCTATCTCTTACGGTTTACCAGTTACACAAAATTAAGTAAAATTCATCCAGAATAAAGTAGTGTTCAGAGGCTATTCCCAGAAAATTCAAGATATACATATTATTTGTCAGGTATATATCTTTAATATACGATATTTTCATAAAATATGTTAGAGCCATTTTTTAGAAAATACAAAATTTTCAAAATTTTTTTCCATGTGAAGGGTAGTTGGGGGTGGGGGATTTTCTTCAAAATCTTCGTGTCGCATCCTTGGAAGATACTGAACTTAAATACCAAGTTTGGTATTTAACAGTCTTTTCGTTTTTGAGCTATGCTGCCCATAGACATACACACCACAGACAGACAGACACACGCACGGACATTTTTCTAAAAATGCTTTTTTTTTATTCAGGTGGTCTCAAAACATGTATTTCCGGTGAAATCACGGTATCGAATTTTTGGGTACAATGCAATACCTTCTCTATACACTATGTACACAGTACGTATAGAGAAAGTTATAAACCTCATGGTGCATTTTTAAAATATTCGCATAAAAATGTCCAGTTTAATAGAAAATTATTTGACAAATAGATGTGTAATATTATTAAAATTTATCTAATTAGTGTAGAAAAATTATTACTTTCTTACTCTCCCAAAGTCTAGATTTTTCAATAGTTAATAATTTATTTCTCAAAATTAGAACATTATTTTAAAAAAAGAATATGATTACCTTTTTAATGTGATTTTTGAGCGCCAGTATAAATTTTTTGAAACAAATTAATGAAAAATTGCATCGCGTGGAAAATTGTTGGGAAAAAGTTTTGCGAGAAAAGAAGTTTTAAAATATGCAAGTACTTATTAATAAGTATGCGTCTACCCATTTATAGCTTTAGTTAATAAGTAGTGCCAAGCGGGGAAAATGGTCCATTTTCTTAAAGTTTAGAATTCATATTATTTTATTATGAATTTTTTTTTTTTTTTAATTTTTCACAATTTTTTGTTAAATTGCACAGATGCATTACTTTAAAGGCCATACTTATATACAATTTCAAGAACAATATCTAGTTTTGTTTACTTTTGAAAACTATCTCCTCATCAAGATTAACTACAAGACTTATTTTACTTAAAAAGTTCACATATCGTTTCACTATACAACTAGCGCCCTCTTTAATTAGCCAGATTATTTCGATGTACTGTAAGTTACAATAAAGAGTACTTGAAAGAGTTAGTAATACACCAGGGGACGTATTTGGGAAGATTAACTGCACATTCACCTACAGACGTAAGAAGCAGCGCACTCCGAACCGGTTTTTTACAGAGAAGACAAAACACAGCAGGCGAGAGCTCTAGGCTCACCAGTTGTGAGCGAACAGTGAGTTGATATCCACATCATCAATCACTGTAGTGCTGTTAACTTTCAATCCCTCAAACGATACTCCACCTGTGTTCTCTAATCATTACACATAGGGCTCATAGATTGTGGCGACAAAACGTCTTATCCTTTTCGGGAATGCACTTAGACATGTGTACACCGTTTACTATTTCAAAAATAATTGTCTGAATAAATCGTCCCCCACTGAAAAGTTTGGCAAGTGCACTTCAGATCAAGAAGGGAGGTTTTTACAGTAAGAACACAGTACACAACACTATTTTATTCCATTCTTGTGCAATGCTTTAAGGCAATACATCGGTGAAATTTGGTAAAAAGTGTGACACTTTTTAGATCTTTTGTTTTTTGCTACGTATTATACTTACAATTTGTATCTTGATGCTACATAATTGGTATTTCAATAAGTCTTGAAAAAGTTTAAAGCCACAGCATGACATTTAATTGGCCCTGTATCATTTAGCCAGACGGCGACGTGGTTGAATGGTTAGACCGCTCACCTTACATCTAGGCGGGCCCGGGTTCGATCCCAAGCGCCCGCATGTGGACGAAGCGGCGTCTGGGCGGGTTTTTTCCGGGTCCTCCGGTTTCCCCCGCCACTCATTCCATCAATTGCTCCATCATCACCTTTCCAATCATCAATTTCGCTTACATTTCATATCATCCACTTCCTCATGTTCATGCCTGGCTACGGGCCGACCTCTTGTAACAGGTTCTCCATTCAGTGGTTTCGTGCCGTTGGCTCCCCAACAGGCTTCTGACCCCTTGGCATTGGCTTGTAAGTCCTACAAATATGGATAGGGTAAGCCGATTATAAAACAAAAGAAAACCATTTCGGTAAATTATCGTGTTGAACTTTAAACTTAATTTTTATCAGTTTTGTATCTTCCAAAAAATTTTACTTTTAAAAAAATCTCCTTGGACCATATTTATATGTTATTAGATTAAAAATTTCAGGACAGCCTCAAGAATTATAGATTTTAAAACTCTTGTGTACTTGTTAAGAGCTATTAAAGCATTCAGTTGAAATTTATCTTCAATTACTCAAACTGAAAAATAGTTGAAAATGAGATGAAACATGTACAAAAAGGTGTTTACTCTTAAACTAGGAATGTGTGGCACAATATTTCTAACTTAAACCCAAATTAAAAATGATGAAGCGATACTACATACGCAATGTCCAAAAAACATTTCTTATAACCATATTATTACAACGGTCTGACATAGTTCGAAAAACTGTTGTGTACGTTGTTTCGTGTACTGTGTATTTCGTAAAAACATCAAAGAAGTCAAAAGAATACTCGTCTTTTTCCAGAAATATAAGCTTAAGAATACCAATAATACTGTTCTTGTTAAGATTAGCCATCTTATTTCTCTTGACATTGTTAAGTTGATGATTAATGCACACGCGTCTGACATTAATCGGGATGTATAAAGTCGAGGAAATAATAAATCTGCAGTAGATATCACGACGATATAAAGCTACAATTTGTTCATTATGGGAAATATGAGTGTGTAGCACACAACTTGGGGGGCGACAGTGTAAATGATAAGTCACTAATGTTCTACTGCAGGTCACAGACAACACTGATACTGCCTTGACGGTGGTCTGCGATAAACTCTGCGACCCTGCGGGAGGTCACAGTTCAAACATAACGATCGTTTTTGGTAATATCAATGGTCGCCTGTAACATAAATCTAAGTTCAAGTAAAGCAGAGCCAACTGTAATAAAAGCAATGTCTTTATTCGGTTCTTACCGAGACGGTTGTGAATCCCGCGTGGGCAATATATCTGCAGTGATATACTGAAATGCCGCGTCCATTATTTCACCGCTTGACGGATGTGAGGAATGCAAGGTTCCTTAGCTGCACAACGAATTACAAAGGATACATTTGAAGAGAAGAGTTTGCATCAAGGCAATGAATCTTTCTTGATTTATCCTTTATTATGCTCATCATAACAGATATGTCGCAGACCTTATGGCATCAATAATGTTTATGGTCATGTTCCGCGAGTGATTTAATATTTCCTCCAACTTTAGCCCCATATGCAGAAGTCGTTATTAAGAACACAGCAACAGAATAACTTGCCAAAGTTATCAAAACACACATTCAAAATCTTAATATTAGCAATCCATATGAAACCTAAAATCAAATTACTGCAAAATCTCTTTCCAAAATAATAATTCTAAAGATAATGTAATATTAAAAATAAATATTCTCGGGATAATTAGTTTAACTTAAAACCACAATAAATTAGAGATTAATATATTCACAAAAACATATTTGCAGATTTTAAAGTTAAAAGAGAAATTTGTGCAGATTATCATATTTGTTCTAGCCAAGATAATGGTAAAATTAATGCATTTTCGACATGAAAATTATAAAAAATTATTGCAATTAAAGAAAAATAGACGTAGGCTTAAGAATGACAATTATTATGTATTAAAAATCTGGTGTTATATTCGCATGATCTTCGTTACTCACTACATTTATATTTTTAACGGCTCTCTAGAAATTATAAATGTTTATTTTTGTATCTATGTCGTATTAATTGAGATAAACATTTGTGAAAATATTTTTGTTACACGTTTCGTTGTATGCACATGGGAGTTGAAGCGATAGTCAAATCATCAAAAAGAAGTTCACTATATAGTGGCTTTGAAATTATAGTTTGTTTGTTTAGTTCTTTTACATGACATCATAAAAAATATATTAATTGTGCCTTAGCACTTAAAACAATTTATATAGTTTTGAAAAATTAAAACCACTTGGAACAAATATGTATAAAACGATTAATGTCACATATAATTTGATATAAATGAGGCAATTTAACAAAATTAATGCAGATTGAAGAGAAGTACACAGATCTTTGGTATAACATTAAAGTTTTATTTTATTAATCATGCAAAGATCTGACAATATTTTCAGTTTGATAAAACTGTATATGTCATTTGTGAGAGAAGCAAACTTAAATAATTTTTCATTCTTTAAAGAATACTTTACGAGGGTTTATTGAAAATGTTCATGTCTCGCGAATCTTTATTTGAAATTAATACAAGTATATAGCTGTACTGTGTGTATTCTATCGGCTTTCATTCTTTTTAATTAGCTTAGCATGTTCTTTAACCTGGTTGGTTATATTGGATGATAAATTACATCGATGAAATGCTGCTCAAATGCTCTCGGCGTACATGGAGCTTAAACTTACTTAAGCTGGAAAAGGGAAACCTTATCTGGGTAAGTTACCTTTTTTTTTTTAAACAGTAACGGAGTCTGATCAGGACTCCGGTACTGTATCCCTATTTACATTTCCCCCCGTAGGTTTTACTGATTACTGGTTTACTGGTTTTACTGTTTCTTTTACAAACATATACACATTGCACAAACATATAACATCCATGCCCAAGGCGGGAATCGAACCCACGATCCCCTGCCCACGAAGCACCAAAGCGAGACGCTTTAGCGAGCGTGGCCATGGGGACCGGCACCTTAGGAAAGATTCAAACTCGCGACCTGTGAGGCAGACACGCTACACGCACACCATAGAGGCGGGCACAACTGGGCGATGTTCCACTGTTGCTAAGCGTTTTAACGGCAGATGAGAAAAGCACTCAGTAAGAGAGCAGAAAAACGCTAATCTTATCGCATTGGAGTGTTTCGCAACGTGAAGATATATCAGCTGCTCGATTCAAAAAGGAGATCTGAAGGAATCGGACTTCGTAAGACAGGCTTGCCGAAAGGAAGACGACCACGTCACCGTGTCAAGGGGTCACACTTCCCGTGGCGGGCACTCCCTCTTCATTCTCAGAAAGCACTAATGGTTTTCCTTAGGAACGCCACTGACCAAGCTGATAGCTTATTATGGATATTAAAATACTTACGTCCCAATAACAGAGCTAATTACTTACTGATGAATAGATAAACGTTTTAAGCAAAATTTTCAATTGAATTGTAATTTTAGCGACGGATACGTTAATAAGTTTATTAATTTTCAATATATTTTATACTTAAGGATACCCATTAGTGAAATTTCTAAATTTTATTTTGATATTTATAATCAACTAACAGACCATATTATAAGCATATATACAGATTTCCGTTTCAGTATTTTTACTGGATTTTAAGTTATTGAATATTTGATTGATTATTTTAATGCTAAGCAAACTATACTCCTCACGATGAAAGTATTAAACGTTTGCTTTGTTGTTTAAAAATATTTTAGAAGAAATGTTTAAAACATGAATAAAAATATTTCTTTTTGATTTGGGGCAAAAACTGTAAACTTATGATAAACAATATTTTTCACTAAATTTAGTGTATTATTTATATATTCAATTAATATCCCTCCAATGATTATTTTGTAAAAAAATTACTTTACAAACGTACTAAAAGGTCTACATTTTCGTTTCCTTACGAGAGTATACAACTTCTGTTTAAAGTATTTACATTTAAGGGAGAATTTTAAATCTGTACAAATAATAAATATCAGAGACAACAGAAATACTACATTTATATTATCTAATACTATATTCTTCACTCTGCAAGTAATATGCTGCTTTTTGATAAGCAGTTCATTATATAAATTGCATTGTTATATATATATATATATATATATATATATATATACATATATATTTTATACACCATTACTTTTGAACATTTCATATTTTTAAAATGTCACCTATACGAAGTTTCTAAGTTATAATAGAAAACTTAGACTATTAACGTCGCCACTGTGATTTCAAATAAGCGAAAAACATAGTATTATCTGGATGGCCTCTTCTTCTATTGCAGCTGCTTTGAATGACAAACAGGGCTGGAATTCATCTTAAAGAATTGATCTAGTTATGTTTCATTTGACTAATTGCTACATTCCCCTTAATTCGTTCTTGCAGACAACTTTCGGCGTTAAATGTGATATGAGATAGTCCAAATTAATGGATAATTACCAGATATCACTAGTCATTTGTTTCTCAAGATGTGAGAATGACACTGGCCCTCTTAAGAGTCCATAAATATTAGAAACACTGTCCATTGCTGTGGAGGAGTTGCATTCCTCAGTAAGTATCGGGGGGGAAGGGTGGCAGGCTTCTGTTTTCTTTCACTAACAGCTGTAACGGATGTGGCTGAGTCGATCTCTGCTTCCTGTTCTATCCGGATAACCTCGTACCTATCTCTACCTAACGAAATGAGTGTCTCACACCCACAAATTCCCTGATACCCAGCTATACTTATGTTTCTGCTTGAAAAAACTAAATATGCAGCAGTGCTACTCACAAATTGTTTTGGAAATACCAACATTTGGGAAGTTAGTTAGCTTACATATAATAAGGTTAGCTTTTGATTCTGCTATCAATAATGAGGCATTATTAATCGGGGGCGCCTTGGGTGAGTGGTTAGAGCGCTCGCCTCACATGTAGACGGCACGGGTTCGATTCCAAGCACCTCACCTCCACCAATTGAGGGGGTCAGTGCAACAGTGGTCTAACCAATCTTTTTAAAAATGGAGCATAACTCAGTTAAACACACCTGGTTTCTTTGAGAATAACGAAAACCGAATTTTAATCGAACTGATTGTTCACTGACACTTTTCCAGATTATTACACAGCAACACATTGAGTACTGGTGTGTCTTCTTAGCTTCCGGAAAAGGTCGCGTTATCTTGCATGGGAATGCCGACGTTTCGCTCATCTTGCCGTGAGCTTCTTCTGGGCTCTTGTGTACAAGAAACGTCGGCATTCCCATGCAAGATAACGCGGCCTTCTCCGGAAGCTAAGAAGACACATCAAGACACAGGTCGTGGAAGCCTACGCATCCACATTGAGTACTGTTAACATACTTTTGAGATATACCTAACAATTTTTATTAGTGTGGTGCAAATCTTTTTCTGGGTTAGACCACTGTCTCAATTGCTCCATCATAACCTTTCTAATCATCAATTTCGCTTACATTTCATACCATCTACTTGCTCATGTTTATGGCTGGCTACGGGCCGACCCCTCGTAACAGGTTCTCCATTCATGCGAATCATGACTCACCCAAAGGCGCACTATTTCTTATACTACAATGGACTTGGATTGTCTATAATATCACCAGGTAAGCTAAAGCCGCCGGGATACTGAACTTAAATACAGTGAGGTTGCAGCTTGTCCGGGACTCATGAGTTCAATTGCAGTTATAGGCACACAAAAATAAAACTGTCGTACTTCATGGTTTTAAGGACTGCGAACAGGAACAAGTGCCAACAAAGATGGATGTAATACAATGAGCTATTTCTTGCTTCCTCAAGAAATGATTTTGTAATTAGGCTTCCAAATAAACACAAAATGCATTGGTATGTGTGAAATGGTCCTCTGAAAACCGTACTTGGTTCAAAAATGATGTCCAAGCCGACTATTGTTTTTCAGTGAGGGTATATACACCGGAAGCGAGAGAGAGCTTGAGGGCCCGATATAAACTACTATCATGACGAGTTGCTCCACCATAACAGCATTCGGGAGGTCCCGGTTCGATTATGTTCGACCGTCCACTCCAACGTTTCGTTTTTCATGCTTTTCCTCTTCTTCTTCTTCTTCTTCTTCTTCTTCTTTTTTTTTTTTTTAATGTACTGGAGTCTGGTCAGGACTCCGGCGCTGTATCCCCAATTTACATTCCCCCCTGTATGATTACTGGTTTTACTGTTCCTTAACGCAAACATATACACACTGCACAAACATATAACACCCATGCCCAAGGCGGGGCTCGAACCCACGATCCCCTGCCCACGAAGCACCAAAGCGAGACGCCCTAGCGAGCGTGGCCATGGGGACCGGCTCTCTGTGGTAGGTGAATGCTGTGATGGCCTCTCGTCTACTAAGATTGCCGTTCTATCATTTTCTCTTCATTTCGTTTCCCTCTCATCTTTCAGTGTGTTTTTAGATTTCATGATGCCTGGCATCGCCGAACAGATTGCTCGAATGGAAAGAGTAATCTCTGCGCACTAAGAAATGTTTGATTGGAGGGGTCGTTAATCGCCCTCTATGGGTAGTTCCAGTAGTGGGACGGGGCTTCTGGCCTGAAACTCTTAGGTACTTCCGCGTGTCTTGTGGCTTGTAGCCTCCTGTTGTTCCTTCACTTCATCTCGTGGTCTTGAGTGTGTTAGGTCTTTAGCGGCTATTCCCAGAAAATTCAAGATATACACTTTATTTGGCATATAAATATCTTAAATATAAGATATTTTTATCAAAATCGTTACAGCCATTTTTGAGAAAATCAAAATGTTCGAATTTTTTTCCATATAAAGGATAGTTGGGTGTGAGGTATTTTCTTGAAAATCTTCGTGTCGCACCCTTGGAAGATATCAAACTTAAATATCAAGTTTGATATTTAACGGTCTTTTAGTTTTTCAGCTATGCTGTCCACAGACACACACACACACACGGATCTTTTTCCAAAAATGCTTTTTTGGATTCAGGGGGACGCAAAACATGTATTTCCGGTGCAATCTTGATATCGAATTTTTGGGTGGAATGCAATACCTTCTCTATACACTATGTACATAGTACGTGTAGAGAAAGTAAACATGTTACCTTGGTGGGATGAGATAATCGCCCCCCTGTGCATGCAGATATGCGTACTAACTGATCTTGCACAAACAGCGCTTAACGGTGGCTCAAAAAACTGTCAATTTGTGCCGGGCTTACCATTTCACGAACAATGACGTAAATAGAGAAAATACTCTCTCCGATTGACGCATCCGCTCCAAATGGAATTAATACAATGGAATATATTCAATTAAACGAGTTACATCGTTCCCAACTTTAGCGATCTTGTTATAAATCAATACGTCATATTTGATAATGAGAAGGGGTAATGCCAAAACCATGTTTGCTAGATAGTTTACTAATGAACCGATGCTCTTTTTTTTTCCCTCCCTCTCCCAACCCCGCCGTCGCTCAATGCTCGACCACAGTATCCTATTGGTTGATGAATAAAACCAAGCGATACTGCAGCAAAGCATTTTTTTAGTTAGATAATACCTTTGACCTACAATTCGATTAGTTCCTTTGTATAGGCATATAAATAATAAAACTCCGTAATGCATATAATTTGATTATACCTCCTTTTTCCAGTAAGGGATTTGAATCTCATCAGATTGAGCTCCTGTTTCGAGTATTGTTATGTTTAAACTAATGTACGATGTATGAAAAATAAGAGGATTTTTGAGCCGAACGCAGCTAAAAATTTGCATTACTAATGCGCCTTTTAATGACATTAACCATTTGGGGATTTTATATAACTTTTGTTTTAATAATTGCTCATGATAACAGCATATTTTTTTTAAGAGTTCTTATTGAAAGAGAAGATTGTGACCGAATGGGAATTAATTAGATTAAGATCTTCTATTGTTATAACCTTATATGTTTCTTTAACTAAGTTATGAAAGGAAATGGGAAAGAAATTAAACCCGATAATAAAGTGTGAAGATTAAGAAAGAAGATTGTTAAAAAAACAGTGATCACATTTCTTTACTCCATTGTTATTATTATATTATCAAGTGTTTAACATCGTTGTGTTTACACACACGAAAACAATAATCACACCATATTTAGCACTGAAACATTTAATGTTTAATGTCTACATGACCTTCCTTATCTATTGATACCTATCAGCGCTAAGATGCGCTTGACATTTATCGCTAGAGAGTTTCGAATCCTGAATGGGTGTTTGCAGGACATGAAATGATATCGCCACGCTCATTACATTAACATCGGCGCCTTCTCCCTTTATACCTAAAGGAGTCAGGTTAAATTTTATTATTTCTGCTCTCGAACATAGATTATGTCTATATATTTTCAAATTCCAGCAACTATTGGTTGCAGTTAAGAAAATGCTAATAGGAAAAGTTAGACAGAGAGAGACAGTTCTTAACTTCTATAAGGTAATGTCACTTCTACTGGAACGTGGACAATGGTCTTGAAAACAGAAACGAGAATCGAGTTGCTACGATCACTGGATACTCGTATTAGACCTTCAAAGTGCAAATAAAACCTGCAATACAAGTTTTAAATAAATAGATATTTCAATAGTTGATATACCAACTAACGAGAACGTAGCCATGGGGTACACTTTTGAAACACTACAAAGTAACCCAAGAGGTCGCAGAAATTCAGAGTTAACCACGAAAAGATAATTTCAATCTATAGAGAGAATAGGCGAGTAGATCCAATACTTGTTAAAGAAGAAGACGAAGCTTTTCTATCGTGAGACAGAGTAGGTAATTTTTACTTTCTCTACACCTACTATGATCATAGCTTTGTAATGCACTCAAAAATTCGATACAAGATTTTACCGGAAATATATGTTTAGATTCCAAAAAAATAACATGTTTAGAAAAATGTTCAAGTATGTGTGTACATCAGCTCAAAAACGAAAAGGCCTTTAAATCCCAAACTTGGTATTTAAGTTCAGTATTTTCCAAGGATGCAATGCGAAGATTTTCAAGAAAATCCCCTCACCTCCCACTACCCTTTACATGGAACATTTATAGAACATTTTGATTTTCTCAAAAATGACTCTAAAGATTTTGATTAAAATGTAGTATATTTAAGATATTTACATGACAAATAAAATGTATATCTTAAATTTTCTAAGAATTGCCTCTGAAGACATTTTTATTCTGGATTAATTTTGCGGAACTTTGCATAACTAGCAAAGCGTAAGAGATAGAGAAAAACTTACTTAACCAAAAAGGTAGATCTTGTTAAAACACCAATTTATGCTATATACATGTTTTTCATGGAGTTGACTGTTTTTGAGGTTTTTAAGTTATTTGTTTCAGATTTAAAATACTTAAACTTTTCTCACGCTTTTTTCCTGGTCATGCATAGAAACCTTTTTCAACCACATGACAACCAACTTTTAAAAGATTTGACTATCACTTTACCCTAGTGTATTCTTCTTCTTACATGGAAGCAGTTAATTAAGACAATTTCTGCTAATGTTAATCTTTATTAACATACGGTATGCAGGAGAATATGCTTTTTAACAATAATGTATTACAGTGATGTAGAGAAATTCATGTGAATGGAACATATCAGATTTTTCTTTTTCCTCTCAGGGCATAGAAATATGTGGGCCAATGATAGAGTAGGGGTGGAAAAAGGAATGTACTCCTATTACACATAAGTTGATAGGGAAGTTAGTTTTTAACATCAGCAATGACTGGCTAAGGTTACCCACAGCGAGCTGAGCTGTGTACGATAATCGGCCGATTATTAACTAAATGAGTATGGAAAGGAAGGAAACTAATACTTTAAAACAAGCAACTATTATTAAAGTATTCAAATAGTTGAACAGAACTGGCATAAATGAATGTATAATTTTATAAAATAATCACAATTGAGATGCATCAAAATTACAAATAATAAAAAAATCCGAGAAAATACCTTGCAACAAACACATACGCATTCTAATTTCTAGGTAGGCATTTGAGCTGTTCATATGATTAAATTTACGATGAAGAAAGTCTAAAATTAACAATTCTTTGACGCAGCTTCGCTTAACAAACTGGTTCTCTGCATATGAAACAACGAAAAACTTTACACACATTAAGAGAGCTTAAAAAAAGTCTGATGTGCTCCATTCACACGACTTTCTCTACATTCCTGCAAAAACATATTGTTATAAAGCCTATGCTTCTATTTACTTCATGCTAATCGAAAAAAATTAGTAGAAATAGTCTTATTACTTGCTTCCTTGTAAGTAGAAGCGAAATAAGGGACTACTGTAGGTTAAAGTGATAGTCAAAAGCTGGTTGCTATATGACTAAGTTCCTTGTTTGTATGGACAGGAGTTGACAAATTCTCATATGAGAAAAGTATGTTTTTCAAAGTTGAAACTAATAACAAGAAATATCTCAAAAACGATAAATTCCACGAGAAAAAATGTATATAACATAAATTGTGTGTTTTAACGTACTCTACAGTTTTGGTGTTGTAAGTCTTTGTCCATCTCTTACGGTTTACCTGTTATGCAAAATTCCGTAAAATACATCCAGAGTAAAGTGGCCTTCAAAGGCTATTCTCAGAAAATTCAAGATATACATTTTATTTGTCAGGAAAGTGTCTTTAATATGCGACATTTTAATCAAAATCGTTTGAGCCATTTTTAAGAAAATCAAAATTTTCGACAATTTTTCCATATAAAGGGTAGTTAGGGTGGGGGTATTTTCTTAAAAATCTTTGTATCGCATCCTTGGAAGATACCAAACTTAAATACCAAGTTTGGTATTTAATGTCTTTTCGATTTCAAGCTATGCTGCCCACAGTCACACACATACACACACACGCACACGCACACCACACACACACGGCAATTTTTCTAAAAATGCTTTTCTTGGATTCAGGGTGTCTCAAAACATATATTTCCGGTGAAATCTTGGTATCGAATTTTGGGTGCAATACAATACCTTCTCTATACAGTATGTACATACCTAGTACGTGTAAGAAAGTGAAAACAACCTTTGCCATAGCTTGACACGAAAAAGTCTCAGCATGACGATCCATGACGGATTGCATTTTCCACTACATGTGAGTTTCTGGCGAGTGCATCTGCGCAATGCATACATGCCATAAAAACTACAGAAATCTGAAACGGAAATTTGTTACCTGATACGGAACCTTGCACGACAACGTCCCCCAGACATCACTAGATGGTTATAATATTTTATTGCAGTTGTAGTTACCAGCGACAAGCTTTGCGTCGACATTTCAACGCTACAGATTCCCTTACACCAGACGTCGTAAAACTCGAGCAGGCGGAGAAAGTTATTTTACTTTTTAAGCTCCATGAAACGGGCACTGTTCTCCGTGCTGATGAATATTATAGTGTTGGTGAAGACTAAAGGCATTTTAATGACGAATTTGGTTCCGGAGAAAACAAATTATTCTAACGTTGTGAACATTCTGGCAGCCTTAACTTGTAGTTGTTATGGGCAATGAAGGAGAAAGAAACAAGGTCTTCGAGGATGTAGCTGTGGAACAGACTAAAAAGCAATAAAAGCCGCATAATTTTTAGTTTCTCTACTAAGTATAGCAAGCATGGGAAGCATGATATTCCATCCACAAGTTCGATGTTCAGATTTCATAGGGAAAAAAACAAAAACAAATCTGATGTGTTCCATTCACGTGACTTTCTCGACATCTCTGCAACAAATTAATGTTAAAAAGCTTATGCTTCTTTTTTACTCCAAGCTAATCCGGAAAAAAATAGCAGAAATAGTCTTATCACTTGCTTCCATGCAAGTAGAAGGGAAATAAAAGGAATAGCTAAGACTAAAGATGCAGTCAAAAGCTGGTTGCTGTGTGACTGAAAGTCCTTTGTTTCTATGGACAGGAGTTGACAAATTCCGTATGAGAAAAGTATGTCATTTAAAGCTGAAACCAATAACAAGGAATATCTCAAAAACGATTCACTGCACGAAAAAAATGTATATAACATAAATTGTGTGTTTTAGCGTGTTCTACATTTTCTGTTATGTACATTTTTTTTTCTATCTCTAATAACCATGTTATACAAAATTCCGTAAAATTCATCCAGAATAAAGTAGCCTTCAGAAGTTATTCCCAGAAAATTCAAGATATACATTTTATTTGTCAGGTAAATAACTTTAATATTCGATCTTTTAATCAAAATCCTTAGAGCCATTTTTGAGAAAATCAACATTTTCGAAAAAGTTCGTGCAAAGAGTAGTTGGGTGGAAGGATTTTCTTGAAAATCTTCGTGTCGCATCCTTAGAAGATACCAAACCTATATACCAAGTTTGGTTTTTAAGGGTGTTTTCATTTTTGAGTTATGCTGCACACAGACACACACACATACACACGGACATTTTTCTAAGAGTGCTATATCTGGATTCAGGGGGGCTCAAAACATGCATTTCCTGTGAAATCTCAGTATCGAATTTTTGGGTACATTAAAATAGCTTCTCTATACACAATGTACATAATACTATAGAGAAAATAAGAATTGGTGCTCCACAACGAGGCTGTAGACCAAATGCATGACCATTACTTTCTTTCCCTTTTAACAATTGCTTGCAATACATAGAGAAGTAACACAGAAGCTCCGAGTACTAGATTATCCATTGTTGCTCCCATTATTACTTTCTCTATACGCACTATGTGCATAGTGTATAGAGAATGTACTGAATCGCACCCAAAATTTCGATACCGAAATTTCACCGGAAATATATGTTTTGAGACCCTCTGAATCCAAAAAAAGCATTTCTAGAAAAATATCCGCGTGTGTGTCTGTGTGTGTCTGTGGGCAGCATAGCTCAAAAACGAAAAGACAGTTAAATACCAAACTTGGTATTTAAGTTTGGTATCGTCCAAAGATGCGACACGAAGATTCACAAAAAATTCCCGCACTCCAAACTACTCTTTACATGGAAAGAATTTTGAAAATTTTGATTTTCTTAAAAATGGCTCTAACGATTTTGATTAAAATATCGTATATTAAAGATATTTGCCTGAAAAATAAAATGTATATCTTGAATTTTCTGGGAATAGCCTTTGAAGACTAATTTATTCTGGATGAATTCTACGGAATTTTGCATAACTGCTAAACCGTAAGAGATGGACGAAAACTTAAAACACACAAAATGTAGAGCACGTTAAAACACACAATTTATGTTATACAATATTTTTTCGTGGAATTGATTGTTTTTTAGATATTCCTTGCTTTTGGCTTCAGCATTGAAAAATATACTTTTCTCATACAGGAATTTATCAACTCCTGTCCATACAAACAAAGGAACTTCAGTCACATAGAAACCAGCTTTTGACTATCACTTTAACCTATAGTCCTGCCTCATTTCGCTTCTACTAACAAGGAAGCAAGTAATAAGAGTATTTCTGCTAATTTCTTCTCGATTAGGTGAAGTAAATAGAATAATTTGTTGCAGAGATGTAGATAAAGTCATGTGAATGGAACACATCAGATTTTTTTTCGAAAAGAATTTTGCAGAATATATGTATGCCACTACTTTCTTTCCAATGGAACAACTCTATGTGTACTACACACAGAATTCTAACGATTGCTGCTGATGTAAACATGAAAGCACACGCGCCCACGGAAAGAAAAAAGGCTAAAAAGGGAGATGAGAACTGCCTACCTCACGTTACATGGTAATATAGCGTCATTTTCTGTATTAAACGAGTGAGTGTCGCTTTTGGCCTGGGAAAATGTATCGGACATGCAAATCGAAATTTACGAGTTCTGTAATTAGCGTTGAAACCTGGAGCGTCATAATAATAAATTCTGGTCACAAAGCCACATGTAAACATATCCACCACCCTCCACTGGGCCTTATACCGTTGGCGGCGGCGCATGCTTATTTATAGATTCCTAACAATAATATAACCCCAACATGGCGTGTTATTGACGTGCCGGAGCCGTGTATGATTATCAAATTATATTATTACGCCAGTGCTCGTACGTTACCCTTTTGACAGTATCCATTCTGCCCCTTCCTGCGAGAAAGACGTAGCAAAATTCACACGCCATGTATCCCAGAGGTCATTGCCAGAGATTGCCTTATAATTAGCCAACAGTTTTATGCTATCACAACTGCAGACGACCAAGCCTCTACTGGAGATAATCTGCAAAAATGTCCTCTATAATTTTAGCACGGTAACGACTGAATATAATTTTAAATTTTCAACAGGGAAGACAAAAATGGTATTTCTTGGACAGGATCCTATTGGATCCAAAATTATTATTGATACAGTGGTGGCATTAATTATGGACACTTTTGTTAAATAACTTTAAAATTTGATTATTGCATTCACTCTCATTCAGGTTCGTTCTTTTCTAATAATAGATAACCAGGAAGTATTATAAAACAGTATTGAGCGTTTTTCCATAAACTGGGGGCCATTTGGCCCTTAAGGACCTACTTTGATCCAACTTTGGAAAGTATATTATTTCTTAAATATACACATATATTTTATTTTATGTTGTATTCAATGTGAAAATGAGAATTATTGCTCTCATACTACAAAGAAAAGCTGACATTTTGATGATTACAGTAATTTTATGTTGTATTCAATGTGAAAATGAGAATTATTGCTCTCATACTACAAAGAAAAGCTGACATTTTGATGATTACAGTAATTTTATGTTGTATTCAATGTGAAAATGAGAATTATTGCTCTCATACTACAAAGAAAAGCTGACATTTTGATGATTACAGTAATTTTAGGATTAAGACATTTGAATTCCATGACTAACATCATAAAAAAACTGCATTTTCCATTTAGAGCCCCTCTACTATAGGGGAGTATTAATGATTCTATTTCATATTGGATGCACAATAAAATGAAATGTATATTTTGAATTTGAATTTTTATTTAACAAAAAATATAATGGATTATTATTCTCATATAAAAGAGGGCCTAAAATTGGAGAAATCTGGTATTCTTACATTATGATGTTGAATTGTCATAAACCCAAAATTGGCCGCGCCTTGGCCGAGTGGTCAGACCATTTGCCTCTCACCTAGAGGGCCCGGGTTCGATCCCAAGCGACCGCATGTGAGATTTGTGGTGGACAAAGCGGTGCAGGGGCGGGTTTTCTCCGGGTTCTCCGGTTTCCCCCGCCATCTCATTCCACCGGGGCTCCATCATCACTGTCATCGCCTTAGGTGCCAGAGCAGTAAAAACGGGCGTTAAACATTACCAAAATAAAAAAATAACAGATTTCTTCAAACGTTGTGCTCCTCTATGTAATATGAAAGCAAAACCTCCAGCTTTAACATTATATATAAGGTAAAATAAAAAAAATATATCTTTATAAAATAATATATTTTAAAAGTTGGGCCAAATAAGCATTAAGGAAAAAATTTAGCTCCAGTTATGCTTAAAGATTCAATATTATATTATGGTAATAGTTTCTTGGCTATAGTTATCAAATAACAATGATCCTGAAAGAGTTGAATGCAATATTAGAATCTGAAAGTTAATTTAACTAAAAAATGTCCAGAACTAAGCCACTGCTGTAATACCTCTATAAAGCAAGTCTTTTTCTTTATCTTCTTCTTTACCTGTTTACCCTCCTCATATGGAAGGACATACACCCACTTCCCACGACTTACCAGCCAATGCCTGGGGTCAGACGCCTGCTGAGGAGCAAACGGGCTGTGGATCAGGCGTCGCAGCAACTCACTTGATTTTGTAATAGAGCAAACAGTCTTGTTCTGTGCCCGCGATGCATCAACACGTGACATCAGTGGATGCTGTCTGGTTCAGTGTGTCGTGTGTCAACTTATTTCGAGTTGTGTTAGAAACCAAATAATTTCCAAGAAACCTGTTTATATTCCTTGCTATAACTGTGAATGTTGGACGTTCTAAAGACAAAAAAGTTCAGAAGTATCAGAAATACTTCTTACGGTCTTACATTTTTCATCAGTTCACCCTGAAGACGAGGAAGATGCACTTCTTCGAAACGTTGGTGTCAAGCCAAGTTTTTACCTGGCTAGAAGCCTGAGAAGATTTTGAATTAATACGTCGCCAGGAAAGCTTCAGTTCTTATTTTACATTTTTCTTTGTTTCCTTTTGTTCATCTTCCTTTTTAACGCACCATACATCAGTTACCCCTTTATCTTTTCGAAAACTGATGTAAGATATCTGGCGGTTTTTAAACGCCCGTGATCTAGCACCTCTGATGTAAAGAATATATGGCTTCTACGTACGTTCTTCATTAATTTCAATTTTACGCTGTTAATTTCTTCCCAGTCACAAATAAAAGGTCAACGGCTATTTCAGATATAAACCAGTTGAACTCGTTATCACACCTGGAAAAGAATCGTGAGCAAGATTTGTTTTGAAACCGACTCCGTTAAGAGCACCTGAACCTATGCAACTAAATTGAACGAGTTTTGTAAACAATCCGGATATACTGATACGAAATTAACAGCAGGCATTGGAACAAAAAAAAAAAAAATTAATTACAAGACTCTCAGATCAACAAACGGGTGTTTTTTCTGAAGAAAATGAACTAACAAGAGCCTAAAAATCGCAGTTAACCAGTATGAGATATAAACGCTATACCTTAGCATTCTAGATTATTAAAAATAAAAACTGTCGTATCCTTACCTGGATCGCTGTTATCGACACTCTGTTGGGAGCTAGGTTGCTGCGAGAGGGGTCCCGGAGTGCCCCCGGAACCCGGAGATCGAACATCGTCGTTACCAGGTCCGGGGTACGACAGTGACGACGAGGGGGGCCTCTGAAAACAAAAGAGAAACACCGGTACATGTCCATACTTCGTAGTTAATATAAAAAAAAAAGATCTAGATATCTATTATACATAAGCGACACTGAACAAGCTATTTGTGATATTTTAAAACATGTTCCATAATCATATTGTGTGGGTAATCAACTAAATTTTAAACATCCTTTTGACAGTGTGTAGTTTATTATTTGGAATAGATGTGGCGACCGACCACACTCAACGGAGTAGTCTTAATACGAGCTTTCCTCTGTTTACATGGAAGGCGCGTGCTGTTTCAGTGTTGTGTCTCAGGATTTTCGACTGTTAGGAGTAAATATTTTGTTTAAAGTATTACTCATTTTTAAGAACTGTCACCAACAACAATATTCACACTTTCGTTCAGTGGCGCTTATGCAGACAGAATAAATAAGAACATAATGTTGAAAAGTATAATTTTGATAATGGAGCTTAATAAATATAAAGGAAGTATAAAAAGTTAGATGTTACGTAGCGTTAAGGTTCCTTTGAATAACATGTTAATGCACAAGCTCTATTACTTTCTCTACACGTAGCATGCACATAGTGTATAGAGAAGGTATTGTGTTGCACTAAAAAATTCGATACCGAGATTTCACCGAAAATACATGTTTTGGGTCCCCCTGAATCCAAAAAAAGAATTTTTGGAAAAAGGTTCCTGTATATGTGGGCAGATAGCATAGCAGTATAGCTCAAAAACGAAAAGTTCGGTAAATATCAAAATCCCCCCACCCCCAACTATTCTTTACATGGAAAAATGTTCATAATTTAGATTTTCTCAAAGATGGCTCTAACAATTTTGATTAAAATATCGTATATTAAAGATATTTACATGATAAATAAAATGTATGTTTTGAATTTTTATGGGAATAGCCTCTGAAGACCTTTATTCAGGATGAATTTTGTGGAATTTTGCATAACTGGTAAACCGTAAGAGATAGATAGAAACTTTCTTAACAAACGATGTAGATCTCGTTAAAGCACACAATTTAAGAGATGTACATTTTTTTATAGACTTTACCATATTTCTTATTATTGGTTTCAGTATTAAAATGCTGATACTTATATGGGAATTTGTCAACTACAAACAAAGGAACTTCAATCACATAGCAACCAGCTTATTGAACTATTGCTTTAGCCTAGAGTATTTCCTTTAATTCCCTTCTACTTACAGGGAAGCAAATAATAGGACAATTTCTGTTAATTCTTCTTGTACAGCATGAAGTAAGTAGAAGAATAAGCTTTTTAAGAATAATTTGCTGTAGAGATTGGAGAAAGTCATATGAATGCAACACAGATTTTTTTCAGTCTAGAGGCCATTTTCTCGCACTACGTGTATATAGACTGTCTCAGAATCACCAGTCATTTCTTAAATGCATCTTAAATGATTTTCAGTGGATTTTGTGTACCAAGAATCTGATGCCTTATATAGTTTAACTGTTTGCTCGAGAGAACGGAGATCGTGGCATTATTTTACACAAACAAAGAAAATAATTGCAAATATTTCAACATCCTTAAATCTCTTCAGCAGTTTTACTTTACTTGCAAAATAATTTTACTTCTAAAAAAGGTTCCCATGTATTAGGTTTTAGCTTTTTTTTTTCTTCTGCTAGATATGGCATTAATAGGTCACATATTTCATTGCCTCATATGTTGTGAAAGACTATAAATCTAGAAAGGTCTGGTAAAGTTGCTAGCCACATGCCTACTTTGAACCTGTTATTGCGAACACGGGCAAAATCTGCGGATATTTGAGATGATGCTGAAAATATTTGCAGTTACTTATTTACCTATCATAGTAATATAGTAAAATAACCTTAAATATGTATTCATCTTAAAAATAGATATGCAATCCATATATTATAATATCAAATTTACAATCAATCCAAATTTGAGATTAGCCTCAAATGAAATATTTTTCTAATCCAATAAAATTTTATGAACTATTGTTTCTTTCCCTATTATCCTTATAAGAATTTGTTATAACAATACAAATTATTCTATAAATTTATATGAACGTCTAGAAAATAGATTAACATTATGTTTTTCAGGAAGTTGCATTTTACATACTTACGAATTTAGTCTATATTCTAACATAAGTGCACTAGAGGTACTCTTATACACTAATGTGTGTGTATATTTTGAGTAGATACTAAAATGCTCACCTATATAATGGATTCATTTATTGTGCCACGTCAGGGTTTTACATTTCTGCTGAATTATGTAGGAATCAAATTGAAAGCCTTGTGATGTCAACTTCCTGAAATAGTGTATAATTTCTGTGCCAGACATGCGTCCGACAGGTTCCATGTTTATCATATTTACTTATGTATAAGATCTGCCCTGATGTGCTTATAACCTTTAAATGTATGAATAACACAAGGTCAGCTTGCAAATCGGATACCTATCAGGGCTCCCAAGAACGTACAGATTTTGCCTTGACCACCGTAAACTTCAGAATGAAACTGTTTTTCGTAGAACTAACCAAAACTCCCGCAAATAAAATGTGGCCCATAATGCGGCGTTTTAAGTCTGGTTGTGACTAATCAGATCACCCTGCCAGCTTGATCTCTGTTTCTTGCGTACAATGCCTCCCAACGTGCTTGCACGCCTAAAGAGCAGCAAGTAACTCGCGACTTACAGGGGTATACCTGCAACATGCAATACAGCGCAGCATTGAGAGTAAGCTGTCATCACGGCTGAATCAAGTGTTGGAAATGAAGCGGCAGGACGAAGTATTGTGGTATGGGCTTTGCCCAGTGACGTATTTTCTACCAAGCTCTCCAGTTTTGCTTCTGAGTTTTGTGGTTAAGCACGTACGTGTATTCCGACTCACCGGAATCCAGTTGGAACAGTCTGGTCTATGTTCTAACTTATGGAGTTCCGTTCCGGCGCAAAAATAAAATATAATACAGTAAAAAGTCACAAATAATTTCGCTAATGAAAACTATTATAAATATCGTAATACGGCCGAAGTATGCTGTAATGGTTAAATTGTTCTGTGTGAACCAATCATACTTGATGTGATTGCTGGTTGGTTTGGTATTTAACGGACTTTTCCTTTTTGAGCTATGCTGCCTACAGCACGCTCGTGCGCGCGCACACACACATACACATGGGCATTTTTCAAAAAATGATTTTCTTTTGTATTCAGGGTCTCAAAACGTAATTCAGATGAAATCTCTATATCGAAATTTTGGGTGGAATACATTTTTTGACTGCCTCCATGGTCGAGTGGATAGCGAGCTGACTTCTCATCCGGAGGTACCGGGTTCAATCCCGGCTGGGATGGGGAATTTTTCTTTAACCAGAATTATTCCTTATCCCCCACAGAGTGTGGAAGTATGAATGTGAGAGTGAATGTACGTATGTTTAGGAATATAAAAATGATTAATCTAATGTTCGAAACCTGCAGTAATACGAGTTGTTTCACAAGTCAAAGTCTCCGATATGACCAATGAAGTTAAAGGGGGCTATACAAATGAAACAATTAAAAAAAAAAAATCCTTCATTCACTATGCACATTGTACATACAGGCCAGGGAAAGTAAATAGTGTCGCACAGGAGTTTTACTTTCTCTACACGTATTAGGTACATAGTGTATAGAAAAACTATTGTGTTGCACCCAAAAATTAGATACTCAGATTTCACCGGAAATACATGTTTTGAGTGCCTCTGAATGTTAAAAAAAACATTTTTGCAAAAAGGTCGTGTGTGTGTGTGTGTGTGTGTGTGTGTGTGTGTGTGTGTGTGTCTGTGGACAGCATAGGTCAAAAATGAAAAGACCGTTGGTATTTAAGTTTGGTATCTTCCAAGGATGCGACACAAAGATTTTTAAGAAAATTCCCCTACTTCCAACTACCATTTACAGGAATTTTTTTAGAAAATTTTTGATTTTCTCAAAAATCGCTCAAACGATTTTTATTAAAATCCTTTATATTTAAAATATTTATATGCCAAATAAAATGTATATCTTGAATTTTCTGGGAATAGCCTCTAAATACCTCTTTATTCTGGATGATTTTTATTGAATTTTGCATAAATGGTAAACCGGAAGAGATAGGCAAAAACTTACCACACAAAAATTTAGATCACGATAAAACACACAATTTATGTCATATATTTTTTTTTCCTGGAGTTGATCGCTTTTGAGATATTCCTTATATTAGGTCTCAGCTTTGAAAAACTTGTACTTTTCTCATAAAGGAATCTGTCAACTGCTGTGCATACAAACAAAGAAACTTCAGTCACATAACAACCAGCTTTAGACTATCACTTTAACCTATGATACTCCTTTATTTCGCTTTTACTTACAAGTAAGCAAGTAAAACGATATTATGCTAATTTTTTCTCGTTTAGCATGAAGGAAATAGATAACTTTAATAATAATTTGTTGCCGAGATGTAGAGAAAGTTATGTGAATGCAACACATGTGATTTTTTGTTATATTAGAGATTAGGATTGCAATGTTGGCAGCGTGCCTTGTTTGTCTGACATAAGATGCAGTTGGGAATTGGGCATGCTGTCGCACAGATGGTACAGACAGAGAGACTGCAGTAACACGGCACATTTATGTCCCTGGGGACAACCTACAACATGATACTTTACTTTCACTTGGTTAGCATGCACTCAACTTTCCCTCTATTCTCTGCGACACTAGGGAAATATGACGAGAGAACATATAATCGGGCGCACGCAAGCACGCATGCGCGCGCGGATAGGGGATCTATATAGTCTTACGAGCCTCTATGTCCTATATTATATCCGCTTTAAAATTTTTCAACCTTGACACGACACCTGTTTCCCAGTCCTTAATTCCCCAGCTGAGACTAACTGTGAGATGAATGATAGGCATAATTTGTGTTCTGCAGCTCAGCTGATGTCACGCATGTTTACTTAATTTTTAGGAATACAAAAGCTACGAAAGGAAATGTGGGCTTTTAACAGGGGTTTATGACACAAATTCTGACTACAGAATCAGTGGCGATCCACTATTTTAAGTGAAAACTGACGGGAAACTGAGTTGGGAACCTCATCTACGATTTATGCTAGTATAAACCAAAAGTGAAATATGTTGATCTTCCAGAAAAAGAATCTGCTCTTATAAAAGACTATTCTTCTTTCTACACATCGCTAATCGAGATAAATACTAGCCGAATGTTCTTATTACTTACATAGTACATTATAAGTAGAAAGAAACTAAGGCACTGAACTAGCCTAAGTGATAGTCAAATGTTTTAAAAGCTGTCGTTATGCCATTGTCATTGCAAATCGCTTCTTTGCTCGGCCAAGAGTAGAACAAAAGAAAAACGGACACTTCCTGTCTGAGAAAAAGTATAAGTACTTTACAAGGAATATCTTGGAAAGGGTTACCTCCACAACAAAAGCGTGTTTTGGCGAGATATACATGTTTTTGTGTAGTACGTTTTTGTCTATCTCTTGGGATGTATATAGTTTTAATATGCGGGATTTTTAATCAAAATCGTTATAGCCATTTTTAAGAAAATCAAAAACTTCGAAAATGTTTCCATGTAAAATTTAGTTTGGGGTGGGGGGATTTTCTTGAAAATCTTTGTGTCGCATACTTGGAAGATACCTAACGTACATACCAAGTTTGGTATTTAACGGTCTTTTCGTTTTTGAGCTATGCTGTCCAGACACACACACTCACGCGAGTGGACCTTTTTCTAAAAATGCTTTTTTCGGACTCAAGGGACCCCAAAATATATATTTCCGGTGAAATCACGACATCGAATTTTTGAATGGAATACAATACCTTTTCTATCCACTATGTATGTACACTGTACATGCAGTAATACTAAGTGAGAGACCACATTTTCAAATATACCATAATATATTATTTTGTAAACGGTACAAAGTATGAACCTGCAAATTTAGGTTTACAAAATACAGAGAAATACAGCCTTACAAACCATTGGAACTTTGTCATTTAAAAATAAATATTAACGTGTACAAAATTGTTAATAGCGCATAATAGAACACTTACTGTGAAATGGCTGTAAGAGGTTAACTTTTTAAACTAATTCTTTTTAAATTCAGTGTTACTTTTAGACAATATTACTACAGTTTTTTTATTTACTTTGTTGATTTTATACCTAGCATATTAATTATATGAAGCCGCGATTCGTGTTTACCTTATGTTCAAAACGGTACAGATTCTTAACTTTGGATTCAAAAAAGGAATGCTGAGTAACTTTTAGAGCTCGGGTTTCATTGTTTTTGCTTATTTAGCTACATAAAAAGACCCTATTGATTACTATGTTTTTAACTAAATATTACCTGTAGTAAGAGTTATTTGTTTAATTTTAATATTCATAAGACAGCCTTTGTGTTCTTCGTTACTGCTTAAAGAGACTCCTGCTTTCATTTAAATGTAAGTATTTAAATACAGGTTTTGTAATAATATATTTTAAACAAATACAAAACACTATCTTTCAGGCATTATCATACGAACAGAGGAAACGCCACTGAATAGTTCGTTGTCTTTAAATAAATGCATATAATAAAAATAAAATCTGATGTGTTAAACTCTCTAAACTCTCTAAACTCTCTAGCTGCTCTACAAAACTCCTACAAAAGATTCTTCTTCTTTGTATACAATGCTAATCAAGATAAATATTAGCAGAATGTTATTACTTAGTTCCTTATAAGTAGAAGGGAATAAGGGAATGCACTATGCTAAAGTGACTGTCAAATGTTTTAAAAGCTATCGTTATGCGATTGTCATTGCAAATCACTTCTTTGCTTGGCCAGGAGTAGAACAAAAGAAAAACAGACACTCCCTGTGTGATAAAAGTTTAAGTACTTCACAATTGAAACGAATAACAAGGAATATCTCGAAAACGGTTACCTCCACAATAAAAAAAAAAAAAAAAAAAACGTAAAGGACAAAAATTGTGTGTTTTGTCATGAGGTACATTTTTTGTGAAGTACTTTTTTTCCTATCTCTTATAGTTTGGCAGTTAAGCAAAATTCATCCAGAATAAAGAGGTCTTCAGAGGCTATTCCCCAAAAATTCTAGATATACATTTTATTTCGGACATAAATAGCTGTAATATACGGGATTTTAATCAAAATCGTTAAGAGCCATTTTTAAGAAAATCACAATTTTCGAAATCTTTTCCATGTAAAGGGTAGTTTTTGGTGAGGGGATTTTTTTTTTTAAATCTTCGTGTCGCATCCTTGGAAGATACTAAACCTAAATATCAACTTTGGTATTTAACGGTCTTTTTGTTTTGGGACTATGATGTCCACAGACACGCACACACACACGGACCTTTTTTTAAAAAAAATTTTTCGGACTCAGGGGACCCCAAAGCATATATTTCCGGTGAAATCTCGGTATCGAATTTTTGGATGCATTACAATACCTTCTATATCCCTATGTACATTGTACATATGGGGCTAGAGAAAGTAAAAAATAAAACTAGAACTTTGTACTACTAACTGAATAGTATCAGTTTTCGAAATAGATCCAGTAAAACGTTAGCTCAGCACCTGTAGTATTATTGGTTATTTTATTCTACATAATTTATCCATGAAAAATAAATAAAAGAGAACGTATGTTAAATGGAGGTCTACATTGCAGGCCATTACAATGATCCTGATCGCATGAGAGCCGCCGGTGTTGCCAGATCTAGCTTCCTGCACCTGCTGATGCGAGTTTGTTAATTAGTTAAATGTCGCTGGTGGAAAACAACACGGGAGCGCTAAAGGAAAACAGAATTCCTATGGCATAACTGTTAACACAACCAAGCAAATATAAAATTAGTCTCAGCTGTTTCGACTATGAAGTTCTCTATAATATGTTCAAATACTAGTTAATATCATTTTTATGTTTCGTAATTTTTATTCAAAATAAGTCGTCAATGTTCTCTATTTGTTGAAGTTGTTTTTGCCATAAGCTATTACCAAGGTATCCGTTATTAATGGTTCAAATTATTCATATTTTGTCATTCTTTTAACGCCCTTTCGTAATTCAGTTGTTTCCCGCGATTACTTAGGAGTTTGGAATTTTAAAGCCAGCATATAGCGTCCAGTTCTTAAACATTTCACAATCGCTATTCTTTTAAAATGTATAATGAAATGTGTAATGTAGTTATTTGTGCAAAGCTTTATCTCAATTAAAATTAAGTAAATGGAAAGGTAAACTTTGAGAAACTTTGCTTATGGCCACAGTTAGACCCTGGAACCTGATATTGAATATTATATTTTAGTTTTGGAAAAGTTAAAAAAGAAAGTAATTTTTAGCTGATTAGAAAATTAACGGCTGCTCCTGTGACAGTAGGTTTTCGCAAAGTCTGTATTGAGAAATAAAAGGACAGAAATATAAATTGGAATAGCACTATCTTTTTCTTTATGCCTTGGAAATTCGCTGATTTAATGGCAACAGATGAGTAAACATTTCCGTTCTTGGCCTTCTTGTATAGTGCAGTGCACCAGAAGGTTCGCGTCGCAGCTCAGGCTGGGTTCCAGAGTTCACATGTGACATCACCATCCACTCAGGTATAGGACACATTTGTATAATTTCATACACAATGCGAAAAGGGTACTAGCAGGCTGCAAACACCGGTGCATTGCACGACGCAGAGTGAAAAATACGACTTGTTTAGATTGACGACAGTGCAAACTCCAACTCCTGATGTGTAGCAATAGTGCTCTCTCTTTCTTTAGACCTGTCGGGCTACCTCCGCCTGTCTTCCCCTTATTCTTCCTCGCTGCATATTGTTCCGAGTCGAGATGGACCAATGCAGGGTGCACAGAATCTCTACACCTTGGTTTGCAAGCGTTTGATAGGCCTGTATTAGTTATTAGTTGTCTCTGGTATGACATTTGTTTATCTTCTGAGTGACTTAAGATACCTTAACTCCTACCTTTGACTATGCTTTAGGTAGAGAATGCAGGGTGGCCAACCGGCGGCAGAGAGAAACGGAATGAGAGATTTGAACAATCCCTGTAATGCAGTATAGAAATAAAGATAAAGGGTGGGTGAGAGAGGGACAGTAATAGAGAAGATCCATAGACAACGTACCATCATGGGCTGACGAGTCATTAAAGCACGTGAATGGGAGTTTTCTATCCTCCTTGTCTGATTTTTTATTCCAGGCTTCCCTCAGTCAAAACCAAATGTCGGGGAGATAACTAAACCCAAATTTTCTTTCCCAATTATTATTTCCCTTCATATATGCTGTCACCGTCTGTGGTTACACAAGTAGTAAGAGCGGACGTTAAGCTCTAAATTTTCTATTCCGTAGTGCCACAAATCTATGCTGCTTGGGCTTGAACAACGGCAGCAATTTAGACGATGCGTTTCCAGACATTACGTGTCTTCTGCGCATTAAATCCATCTTTTTTCTTGTCTCTAGGTTCCAAGTTATGCCTGTAATGTATTGTGCGAGACGGTTGTGAAATGATAATAGCGCGGTAGATGTATGTTTGAAGAAGTTGGCAAGTCAAATACATGCGGAAGCTGAAAGAAATGAGAGGCACGATATTGCACGTGTTATTTGGCTGCTCGTCCCCGGGACCAAAGGTAAATAATTCCATAAATTTGTCGTCACCTTAAGGAGGACAAAGCAATATGTCACAAGTCCCATCAGCAACTCAAGGTTACATGAAGCGAATACTTCCTCACCAACATTTGTAGTCCTTAACCAAAATAGCTTAGTTTATGCATTACGGTCATGACAATGATAGATTTCGAGCCGATACATATGTGCTGACGGAATTGTGTTCCTAATGCTTCGAGAGTGATGTTGCAGGAACTGAAAAGAAAGTATTAAACATAAAAGATGGCTTTTGAAGCCAAGAGAAATCGGTGGATGGCAACGACATCCAAATGCAGCATGGTAGAGTCTAGTAGAAGGAGTCTGTAACCTCCAAAAAGCACCCATGTCACTGATCCCATCAAATTACGTACATTTACAATGACATTCCCAAACATGAGCCTATTAATTAGCAACCATATAGTAAAACTGCGACAAAAAAGGCATGCCCCCTACTCCAAAATTTTTGAGTTGGTAAATATGATCACTACGGCTCAAATGTTTGTAGCAAAAACCTTCATTTCAGGCTTCTATCAATACAGGCACTAACCACAAGGAGATCTCAAATTATTTTGAGATGCCATGCATATGTCCACTGATAATGTAGTTAGTACTTTAAGTCCTCTTTACTTAGGTTAATCAGTCTAAAATCAAGGAAAATGTAATGCTGTGTCAGCATGTTGTCATGATAGTTTTGTGGTTTGAGCAACTGGCTGGAGGCCAGGAGATCCGTGGTTCAAATCCCGGCTACGGCATTGAATTTTTCAATCTCACTCTACCTTTCCAACTCCCATCTTGCATGATAGTGTGGAAGAAACAATCATTTCATAGTTTTACCCTTATCTTGTTTTGTTTCTAACTTCTTGTTTTGTGGGTGTGTTTTTGTTTTGTTTTTTAACCCAAAAGAACTGCTGATTTGAGATTTAAACTTTCAATCCCTGAAACCTGCGTCTTGCCACTCTAAAATGCCTTACACATCGGTAATACCCTAAATCTTTGCCCGACCTTAATTAATATATAATATACATTATAAAATTTGTCATGTTCATTGTTTTGCTTCCACATAGCACTTTTTTCCTGTTCTGGTTACACAGGCGTTTTTAGAGGGCGCTGCCAACAATTTATCCGCATTAGCCGAGCTAATGCTCCATCATCATGAAATCCAATGGAATGGACACATAATGCCAGGAGCAATCGATACCATTACACATCCATGTGGCTCCATTAATAATGGCATTCGATATAAAAGCGTGGTTACGAAATTAGGGGAAAATAAACCAGTCTGATTCATAGCTCATATTTAAATACGTGCAATGCAATGCGCGGAATTTCAACGACAAAAGAGTTGACGAGACCCGGCCTTTCAGCCATTTTTCATGTAATTTTGCTACTGTGCTGACGCAATGAAATTACACATTTACTGAAAAGTGCAAAACGATTCGTCGCGGACAAGCAAAAAAAAAAAAAAAATTTGCTCGCATGCGGCGCGCACTGTAGGTTGTATTATGAGTTAATGCCTCTTTTGTTTTGCAGTAATGCAGTAATACAATAACTAGGTTATGTAATAAAATATTTCCTCACAGTGCTCTAATAAGTGTATTTATCACTTCTGATAGATGACAAAATCTAACATTTGTTACTTTTTTCCATACATATGTTTCAAAAAGTGTACAACAAAAGTAGGTTATAATACACTGCTAGAGAGAAACTTGCGTTTCTAATATGAAACGTTTTCTAATTGGCTCAGGTAGGAATAAATAGGTTTGTTTGAGATAAGAGTTAGCAAACTCTGTCAAGTATCTTCAACAGACTTTTTTTACTTTCTCTACCATGTACATAGTAGGTGGAGGAGATTTTGCATTTCGCTAAAAAATTCCTTACCGGGATTTCACCAGAAGCACGCTTTAAGGACTCCTGAATAAAAATAAAAAAAAATCCGCTTGTGTGTATGTGAAGAGAATAACTCAAAAACGAAAAGTTGAATAAATATCAAACTTGGCATTTAGTTTAGGAACTTTCGAAGATTTTCAGGAATATCTGCCCTACCCAAAGTTACCTTTTACATAAAAGACTTTTGAAGTTTTCGATTTTCTCAAAAATAGTTCTAACAGTTTTATTCCACAAAAAATGTAGACCTCCAATAACTTGTGCTATTGGCCATTCCTGAGAATCCGTTATCAATTCCCCCATGGACATTTTAAGGTGACTGTACAGTGCCCGGTTCTGAAAACTTGATTATCTTTATTCCATTTGAAATTAATGTAAGCATTTCTGCAGAGATTTATCTCAATTAACAAATGATAGAGCAGAGAAAGTTGTGTGAATGAATCTCATCAAAATGTTCTTATTATTGCTCTCACACACTACAAACTTCGGACGTGTTTTCCTATTATGAATTTTCTGATTACTTCAGTGTATTGGTAGCCTAGTAAACCCGAAGGCCAGAGACAGAAACTCGGTTGTTGCGTTGCTAGACGTAGCCTTATCTGATTTGCTATCCTTTTCATCATCATCATCATTATTTTAATTCTTCGGATAATTCAGAGTTCTATAAACACCATTTTAATAGAATATTTGCGGTAATGATGCCATGATAAATTATACATAACTGAATATTTGCATTATATGTTAATTTTTTCTCTATTTCTCAGTGAACTAAGGAAGAGGGCTACCCTGGTATCAACCATTAATCTCACTCGAAGTTGAAAAGGAATCTTCCTCAAACTCTTAAGTTTTAAAAATACATTCCAGATAGCTCAAAAGTAACAAAAATAATTTTCAAAATGAAAATTGGCAACAATCCTGCTCTGGAAGTGTTTAAATATCTCATGATTCATTTTAATTAGCTATGCTGTGTTCATCTTTGCTATTTGGATGAGCAAATTCCATAGATAAGCTTAAGTGTTCACTTACTATGTGCTGTACCTGTCTTCTTATTGGGAGAAAACCCTTCAGGAAATTATAGTTAGCATGTAGATCTCAAACAACAAACTTGATTAAAAGGGAGAGTCTCCAAATGATATTCTAATAACCCAAAATGGACGCTAGATGTTCTCTGATTCAAGATGAATAAAATGGCCTGCACTATTTACCAATGCTATTTACTACCACGCCCTCCGTAGTGTATTGGTTACCATGCTAGCCTGTAAAATTAAAATTGCAGGTTCAAACCTGGCAGAGGGTGATGGATATTTTCGGAAGCGGATTTTTCGCGTCCGCAAGTCGTGATTTCGTCCTACAGTGCCATCTGTGGGCGACGAGCAGATCTCTTGTCACCATGGCGCATAGCAACGAACTCGCAAATTAGAAATTCAAATCCGTTCACGGAAACATCGTAACGGAGCCCTGTGTTCCGCTTAGGAGTTACAGGGAATTACTAACTGCTGCTACCACTATCACCACTACCACCACCACCAACAACAACAACTACGGCTGACTCGTGAAGAAGTAAAACACACTATTGAAGAATTAAAATATGAATAAAAATAAACCATAAAATTTGTTTTAGAAAGAGGGGGCTGAGAATGAGAAGAAACGGCTTGATAAAAGATGGGCTGAAAGAAATGCTTAATGGCAAGAAAGGTCTGCAGCAGAAAAATAGATGATGTCCATGTTGAGATAAATCGCTCTTATACTGACAGAAAGACTTGAAGCTGAAAGAAGGGAAGAACTGGAGAAAGGTGGGTTTTGCAGCGAAGAACTCGCCCTCTTTATTATTATTATTATTATTATTATTATTATTATTATTATTATTATTATTATTATTATCATTATTATTAACTAAAATAATTAACTTATATCAATTCCTCCGAGTGAACTCTAACGTAACTCCATTAAGAATTATCTTAGTCTATAAAATGACCAGAATGTACCTAATTTAATTGTTAGTTATTGGCATAGCTAGACAGAATATGTTGATGCAGTGACTGCAGTAGTGACGGACTAACATTTCGTGCTTCATGAACTTATCAAGACCAGAGCAGTGTTACCAACCCCCCTCCCTTCATCTAATAACGCACGCAGCTATTCTGGCACGCAAAGCGTTCAACGCTGAATGGTACTTCAGCCAGAACGTGCAGTAATCTGTTTATTCTGCAATTTTTTATCCCTTAATCCCACCCATCTTCTGCAATTTTCCCTAAGACCAAGTAAATCATGCAATCGCAACAGTGTTTACGACTAAAAGCCAGGCGAGAAACGCCGATTGTGAATGCAGAATTTGTTCCTGCGATAAAATTTTTATTCAAAGCTGGCGAGAGCAAGAATCATTGACTGTCATTATTTATTAATAGTGTGATACAGTGTGTCGTAAATCTTCCGAAGCGGATGTGAGTCGCGATACAGCCACTTCCGGTCAATCAAGCTTCTTTCACAGAAACTGACAGAACTTCAAATCAGTGATGTATAACTTAACATCAAGCAGGATTGTGCATATTTAGTTTCGTATAAAAGTTGTTGGTTCAACGCAAACTGTATACTTTGGATGTGTGAAGAAAGTCGAGTTATATTCAAACAAAATGATAGCAACATTTGTTGTTTGCCATTAGGGTGCCTGCATTAATAACGAGCACTGGCACACAACCATTCTAGTGGGTATTTGGACAAAAAGACAATTTCAAGAAAATCTCTCCATCCCCCAACTACCCTTTACATGGAGAATTGTTCGAAAATCATGAATCATAATATCATATATTAAAGATATTTGCATGACAAATAAAATGTATATCATGAATTTTCTGGAAATAGCCTCTGAAGACACCTTTTTTTTCTGGATGAACTTTCCGGAATCTTGCATAAGCAGTAAACCGTAAGAGATACACAAAAACCGTAAGAGATACACAAAAACCTACGTAACAAAAAATATAGAGCTCGTTAAAACACACAATTTATGTTATATACATTTCCTTCGCAGAGTTCACCGTTTTTTGAAGTATTCCTTGTTATTCGTCAATTTTAAAATACTTATACCTTTAAATGTTTTGGCTGTCGCTTTAGCCTATGATGCTCCCTTATTTACAAGGAAGCAATTAATAAGACAATGTCTGCTCATTTTTTTCTCGATTATGATGTAAATAGAAAAATAAGATTTTTAACAATAATTTGTTGCATTTGTGAATGGAACACATCAGTTTTTATTTTTAAAGTATGTATATGGGTCAAACAAACGCAGCTCGTGGGCCTGTTTTGGTCCCCAGATCTTACTTTGGCAAACCTCAATACACCAACTAAAAATGTAATAAACACGATGTAATTAAAATCTCCTTTGTTATACTCACTCAAAATTGTGTCACTGAAGAAAAAGCCTTTGGAACAAATTGTGTATTTGAAGACTGGTTTCTTTTATTGTTTAGGTGTGAACTTTGTTGTCAATGTTGTGGTTTTTAAACGCCAAAGCGCTTTACAGAAATTGTTTACAAGTAGCGACAAGTGAGTATCCTGTTTGCTGATGATAAAGTTAGGGTTAAGGGACGGAAGGAGGTACAAAAACTACCGGTCACATCCTTAATAAATGGTTCAAGCCCCACAAGACTGCTACCGTTATAACAATTTCAGAAAGCTTATCCTTGCGGAGCGATGAGAGGTTGGGACGTATTGGGGTGGGGTAGGAGGGGGATTTTAACAGGTCAGGGGCCAATAAATCAAGAGCAGCATGCCGGCATGACATAGAGAGTGTACACACAACTCCGACGTTGCCACACGTACGGAAGATCATGGTGCAATACAGCGCGAAGCCTGAAAACCTGCGATCGGCTTTTACCGCCTTTCTCAAAAGCAAAGGGAGAGAGAGAGAGGCATTTCCCTAATGTACCTTTCTGAACACGCTTACGAAATACTTCACACCGCAACTGGAATTTTCCAGCCAGCACTACGTGTTAGATGCGGGTACTAATGTAATCCATTCGTGTGGACTCGTTTTGGCAGTTCCTTTAACGTCAGCTGCACACTTTGGGGAAATAATAATGATTCTTGGAAGCCTCACATGGTGGCACAATTTCCACAGCTCTTGAGAACACGTTAACTTAACTCATTTAGGAAAAAAGCTATAATATCTGAATCCAAAGTGATACAATGACTCATTAAAGAAAGAAAATACACATTTTCGAAAAATAAGTAATGGCATGAACACAAAATGTGCCATATAATACATTTTATAAAGCTTAAAAATCGACAAGTTCTGTACACTCTTTTGGTAACCCAAAAATGAGTTCAAACTGGAACATTTTCAATGTAATGTCCAAGCACAGTTTATTCACAGTTGTTTGGGGTATGATTAAAATTCTGTTAGGAAAATGATCATCTAATCGTGTGGCCACATAGAGTACTAGTATTTCACAAAGGTAGTTAATAGATTGCAGAAATGAAGAAACCGCTACCCTTCTAGATGATTAAATGTTTCTGAAGTAGGTACATCTGGATAGTCAATTATGGTTTGAATACTTAAAGTACCGCTTATCTTGATTCCAGTAAAAACAAAACATGAATGCTCAAGATTGTCTATGAAATGATATAGGTTCAAAAAGGAATTTACTGAAAACGCCAGCATGCACATGTGTTAAGCTACATTTGAAATCATTTTTGTACTAATTTTAAATATGTTACCAAAATTGACACATAAAGCTTCAAGGATGTGCTTGAAGCATTCTTTCAAAAGTTGTAAAACGTTTATTAGTATCTTCATATAAAGTAACTTTAACTGTTAACGATTTCAGTACTTTTTAAATGTGTTGAAAATTAAATTCAAGCTCTATTATGTAACATTTTGAGCCATACATGTAGCGATTTGTGAGCTACTTAAACGTAATAAAGAGCAGGAAGACTACAAAGTTCTGCTAATGGTTGAGGAACAGAGGCGAACACACCTAAATGACCCAATGAGTTGAAGGCAGAGCAACAAAACTGTCCTTATATAAGAGCCTTTCACTTCTTGGTTCCTTGTATCACTATGTATATCTCGGACAATGCTATGCTGCTAGTTTATATTCGATGAGGGTAGGTCTAACACTCACTTGCCCTCTGAGAAGGCTGAAGTCCAGGACGTGAGCATCTTTATCTTTTAGAAATGACAGTGCATCTGACTTTTTGTGGAGGCCACGAAGTAGTTCCCTATCAGATTTCTTGGTTGCATGATCAACCTCACAAGCACCAAAGCCTGAGGCAACATTGGAAGCGATGACCCTTGTCAAATCCAAGACATGCCTTAACGAGTGGGGCTGTGGCATTATTACATTGTCATCCTCACGACGGAGGACCTCTTCAGCGTATTCACACGCTCCCCGAGACACGTAAAACGAAGATGAAGACGCGAAACTAAGACAGTTGAAACGAATCGCATCACCAGTGGTTCCGTGCCTGTTAGCCACTTGGTGACTCAGCGAAACTTTCCAATAACACAGTCATGATCAGTATCAACAAAAAACTCCAGCTGACCTTAGATTCCAGAGGTATTTGTTACGGAGCAAGTTAGCGGGCGCCACATCCTAAAATAGATTATCATCGGTTCACTTTCTTCGGACATTTTTCTCAGATATGGCAGTGACTTGATGTCCAAGGTCTGATTCTTCTCATAGTTATTTCTCAGAACTCTGCTGTTGAAATAGCACCGGTTATGTTCTTCCAAGAATATCTACATCATATCTCAGTTGACAAATAATCGAAGATAACTAAAAAAGAAAATGTGAGCAATAGTTGGGCATATATATTCATTCAGAATTAAGATATATAGAGAGAATTAATCTGTCATTATCTGCATCATAACCTAGCATCTCGAGAGATTTCACTTCTCCAGCTAAGTTATTTCTTTACCATAAAGTGCGCCGCTAGATTATTATGATATTCTGGTTTTCCAATTCCTTCAAGCAAGCTCAAAATTCTTGAGTAAAGTTAAAATCAGCATATGGCTTGTGGCTGTGTTAGGTCCGTTTAAATATTTTAGTTTATAACTACAGATGCTTAAACCAAACACTAACATGATACATTCATCTTGTCAAGGTTTTCACCAAAGGTAGGATTCACAAATTATCTATTGTTTCTATAGAATGAAATTCGAAAACTTTACACGCTTTCTTCCATAAAGTTTCAACTAAATTCTTGAGTTCTAGGTTATTTTTGTAGTACGATGATGGTTATTAATTGATGATATATATATCATTTACCTCATAACAATTCTATTTGATTATAATTTAAACATAAGTAATGTATCTGTAACCTTGGTAGTTGTTTCCGCGTAGGACTAATGAGCATCTCAATTTCGACACTTTTTCACAATCTTTATGATAAATAGTCATTATGTCAAAATAAATCTACATATGAAAATGAGATGTAACCACAACTTCTCAAGCAAATCAAAATATCTTCTTTGAAAAACATAAGTTATACATTCTTTTCCCATATGAAATATAACGAGATCTTGAAGTGTTAAATCAGCTTGGAGTCTGCAACACTAATGTGTTCACACAGATGATTTTATAATAATTTGGAATCAAAAGAGTGGATGAGCAGTGTGCTTCTTTTAAGAACTCAAGGAGTTGATGAGCCCAAGTCAATGAAACAAGTGAAGAGTAAAAGAAATTAAAGGAAATTACACTTTGATAAAACGAAATATTTATCCATTATAGGCTATTCATAAGTTTGCTTTACGTCCATTATATGTATCTTAAAAACACTGTTGTAATAACCACTTAGGTTTCCCTAATTATTATTTAGAAAATATTCATTATGGCAACTAAAATAGAATTTTCATAACTGTCTGCCTCAAAAACAATTGAAAGGGCTTTCACTACTTCACATATGCATTTGACGGTTAGGTAATTGCTACCCACCGAATTTGAATGCAGCATTTTGACGTTAAATAAGTGAATATCATGTTCCTCACATAGTCACTGGCCATTACTCGCTCGCAACCCCTTTTTTAACACTCTGCATTTCATTTCACCCTGCCTTCCATCAACAGGGGCTGCAGCCCCATGGTATCGTTACTCACCTGCCGGTCTCATGGCAACGGCGCTGCCCCTTCAACTCGTCTTGCCATTGGTGCGAAAGTAATTTTGTGCGATCATTATTAAGTACAATAATTACGTCATGCTCCACCCCCGCACAAAAGAATTAACACCAGCTGACGCTCCCCATTCACATCCACAAAAAGGGGGGAGTTGTTCCGGTACCGCAACACCGCCCACCATGCCCATAAATTTACTTTTCATAATAGCATTTCGAGGATCCCCAAAAGGTTTAAAAACACGTTTAAATCCGTCCCCACCCACATTTTAGCAACATGATTTTGCTGTATATATCAGGACAATGCAACATTGTGCCAGAGATTAAGACAGGTGTGGGTGGGGTAGCGTCGAGTGGAAAAACAAGGAGCATGCTACTACCCGATTAACGTTCTGCCGCTGGATTTGCTATCCACATGCGTTCTTTGCACGCAATGCTTCAACACTGAATGGTTAGGGGAGAGTGAGGAAATTTGGCAGCGATGCTTGTAACTTAATACATGGTGCGACGATTTTTCTTTTCACTGTAACACTCAATGCATTAAACAATTTATTAAATGTTTCAAAATGTCAGTCAGATATAGCATGTAAAATCAAAACCTAAGCTCCATCAACTAAGAGATGTTGTTTATATGTACTACATTTTGAATTTAATTACAACTCCAATAGGAAAATGTTTCCACCAATAAAACTGCTCTGTTTCCTATCCTAGCGCTATTTCTCTCAAACTGTCATATTATGTCACATTTGGTCCCTTGTTATGTAATGTAAACTTCACCACTAACATGCCTTTAAATCACAGACGAATACTGTTAAAAGCTGTAGGGGTTTTCCTCAGAAATTATCAGTAATCACATTAAACGTCACTCGTGTATGGAAGACATACCAGCGACTATCCCATAGATTATTTATTGTTGACTGTTCAAGGTAAAATCCTATGCCATAGAACCAGGATACCCGCGAAATACTTGAGGAATAGTTCCCCAAATTTGCATCATCCTGGTAAATGTCAAGGATCAAGGATATTTTCATAATTGATACAGTTTGATCGCAAAAAGCTTCCTTTAAACTACGCACGCCCGCACACACCAGAAAACCAGTTTGCGAGCAGCTCTTATGCAGAGATACATCAGTAAATTATTTTTACAATCACATTTCCTCAAACACGGTAATTTTGGCCAAAAAAAAAGCTTGTATTTTAATCTGCGTTTCCGCTGGCAGCGACAAAAGAACAAGAGATATCGCCAATGCCCGCACTTCATACATCAACATAATTGCGGGCCGTCACCATCAACTCACCCATAAATTACTTCAGGCAGGCACAAAAAAGAAAAAAGCGACAGACAGCGAGAAATCCGATATAAGCATTTCCTGGTGTCCGGATTGAGTACACCGTACCACAGGAATGTCCCCGCTCGCCTACGACCACAACTTTTATCTTTCTGTCCTTAAGCTTGTCAAAACCATTGTAAAAGTTGTTATCGTGTGTCTCAGCTAGCGGAACCTGGTTCATTCAGGATAGTTTGCGTTGGATATCTCACATCTTTCATTAACTTCAGCTGTTCTCGCCAATTTTTCTTTAGATAGTAATTTATCTGTTGATTTATCGCCAAATTGCTACACCTCGTGTTGACTGCTAAAATTCACCTAGGAGTTTTCATTTCCTGTCTTCACACTCTTGTTTCTTTTTATTATTTTTTTCCCCCCTTTTTGTTTCCTGCCCCATGTAACCTGTTGTCACTACGTTTTAATACCAACGCTCAAGATAACATATGTCCTCTATTTTCCCCCCTCCCGAATAGAAAGACCAAAGGCGTATACCATAAATATATTCCTCTTTTTTTTTTTCTCCGTCCCAAAGAATATGTTCTAATTGGTTTTCTTATTAAATTAAAAAAAAAGAAACAACATAAAATATTAGTGACAATAAATTTAAATATCCCATCATGACTAAAACTCAGTAAGCTTTGAATATGTTTAGTGTAAACAGAACTGTTTATACACAATTCCTGCAAAAATAAATAAATTGTATCTTCTTAATATCTATACATCATATATAATAGCTAGTTGTAACTGTTCTCTTAAAAATCTACATTAAACAGTGACAACACAGAGAAATTAGAAAAAATACGCACATATATAATGTATTACATTTACACGAATGTTCCCCGCCATTCTTCTGCAAAAAGTTTTAAAAAACTTATTTTTCAATATATGTATTTCAAGTTACTAAAATTGCGGAAATAGTTTAATTACAGACTGTGTTGTAGACAGAAGGGGATATCGGAAGTGAAACTCAAATCTTTAGCTAGCACAAACAACAGAAACAAATTCACCTAGGAGCAACCAACAGAAACAAAAGAATGGGACTTGCGAGTATCACTTCAAAAATTTATAAAGTGCTTGATAATGTCTCGGTTAATGAATAGTTGATTTCGCATTAACTTGCCTTTAAAAGATCTACATTTTTATTGTTTACCAGTTACAGAAAAGTATATAAAATTCACTCAGAATGAATGCAACTCAAGATGAAGACGACTTCATGGTCTGTTTACATAAACTTCAGTATATACATTTTATTTGTCTTGAAAATATCTTAAATATGTTTATCTCAATCTTAACAACCACCCTTTTTTTTTTAAGATAAAATAGAAATGTTCCATGTAGGTGGGGACTACATTCAGAGAGAGAGAGAGAGAGAGAGAGAGAGAGAGAGAGAGAGAGAGCGACCCGGGACTTGTTCTAAAGGTGCCTTAATTGAGTCTTCAGAGAAACGCAAATAATAGATTTAGATTTCCACAAAAAAGAATATTTCTTACAAAAGATTATTCTTTTATCTATATCATGTTAATACGGATAAATATTAACTTTGCTCGATTTACTTCCATCTTGTAAGAAGAAGGAAATAAGCAACACAATAGAGTAAATTTATAATAGTCAAATCTTTTAAAAGCCGGTCGGTATGTATTCTCTTTGCTTGCCAGGAGTAAACAAAAGAGAGGCGAAAAGAGAGATGCCTCCCAGTTGGAGAAATGTTTAAGCAGCTTCAAATTAAAACCACTAACACGGATTATTTCCGAAAAGGTTAAATCTTACAAAAAATAAAAATAAATGAATAAATAAAATATAAAAAGGATGTGACATAAATTGTGTGTTTTAACATCTAGATTTTTTGTATACCTAATACATTTTTGTGTATCCCTTACGCTTTACCAAAATTGCAGAAGTCAGTAAAAAAGTAATTTTGAATAAAGAGATCTTCAGAGGCTATTCCCAGAAAAATCAGGATATACATTTTCTTTGTTATAAAAATGTTTTAAACGAAAACCGTAAGAGCTTGGAGAAAATCAGAATTTTCGAAAAATTTTCCTTGTAAAGGGTATTTTGGAATGGGGGCATTTTTTGAAAATCTTCCTGTGGAATTCTTAGAAGATAGAATTTTAACAATGCACTATAAAAATATGATATTATCAGAGTAACTAAAAAGTGTATTAATTTATATCACTAAACTTTTTAGAAGTTATACCTTCCGAAAGTTGGTAGGCATCCATTCCTAAGCAAACAAGAATTGTGGGGCACGCTGTACGTGCTTGAGTGGGTATTTTAGAGAAGAAGTTCCATTTTGACTATTTTATGTGACAATGCCATTTATATCATTATAACAAAGCTGAATAAATTGAATAGTGCGTGCATATACGGAGATAGAATTTCAGTACTGCTCTATAAAAAAAAAAAAAAAAACCTGACGTGTTCCACATGACTTTCTCTACATCTCTGCTATAAATTATTGTTAACAAGCTTATGCTTCTATTTACTTCATGGTCATCGAGAAAAAATTAGTCTTATTACTTGCTTCCTTGTAAGTAGAAGCGATAAGAGGGAGTACCATAGGTTAAAGTTGATTGCTATGTGACTGAAGCTCCTTTATTTGTATGGTGAACACGAGTTGACAAATTCCTGTATGAGAAAAGTATGTTTTTCAAAGCTGAAATAAAAAACAAGGAATATCTCTAAAACGATCAACTCCACGAAAAAAATGCATATAACATAAATTGCGCGTTTTAATGTTCTCTACGTTTTTTGTTTGGTAAGTTTTTGTCCATATCTTACGGTTTACTAGTTATACAAAATTCTGTAAAATTCATCCAGAATAAAGTAGTCTTCAGAGACTATTCCCAGAAAATTCAAGATATACATTTTATTTGTCAGGTAAATATATTTAATATACAATATTTTAATCAAAATCGTCAGTCAAACCTAATTACCAAGTTTGGTATTTAAGGACTTTTCGTTTTTGAGCTATGCTGCACACACACACACGAACATGTTTCTAAAAATGGTTTGTAATCGAATTTTTGGGTGCATTACAATACCTTCTCTATACACTATGTATATAGTACGTGTAGATAAAGTAATATCTTATCAAAGTAACTAAAATTGAGTTAATTAATATCACTAAACTTTATAGAAGTTATACCTTTCGAAAGTTGGTATCCATTCCTAAGGAGGCAGGAACTGTGAGGCACGCTGTATTATGTAGTTGTGTGTGCACAGGCTTCCTGCTATGTCACCAGTATAGTATGGTTGCTTACCAGCCCTCTGTAAATACACACGCGGCAGCAGCAGTAGTATACAAACTTGCACAAGCAGGACCCCCATCCCCAAGTGCTGCCACCTCTCGACAACCTCATGTCCTCCGAAACACTTTCTCAACCAACGTACCTTCAATCTTCTTAGAGTGTGTTTAAATGTCTAATAGGTGCATGGAATTGCTATACGTATTTACCTCTCCATTGTAAATGGTGCTAATTCGGGCTGGTAAAAAAGATTCTCCTCCAAAATATTCTCATTATCATCATCATCATCATCATCATCAACTCTTCACGAATTAGGAGAATTCTCCTGTTCCGGTCTCATATTTCTTCCCATCTTTTAACTGGTCTTCCTAGAGGTTTATATTTGTATGGCTGAAATGAAATACTAGTTATCCTTCTTTGTAAATACTTTTCCATTTTTCTCTATTTATTTGTATCCTTTCTTTTAAGGAAAATATGTCTAATTCTTTCTAATTCTTTATATTTTTAATATTCTTGAACCCCTATTTCTCTGTGATTCAATTAATCTTCACGTAACTGATGTTATGGTTTATACTACATTGTAGAGGTATAGTACAAAGCCGTATATACTCTTAAAATATTTGTACTACACTTAATTTCAACTTTTATGTGTAGTCTTTATAATAAGTATAATAGTACATCTGAAAGAAAGCCACAAAAATGATGTGTGTATACTTTGTAAGTAATTTACTTAATTTATAAATACTAATTTCTGTTAGAATTTGGAATGTGAAAATTTGTATTTAAGTTCTCCTACACAAAAATATAAATCATTTATTCTAATGGCAAATGTTTATAATGTAGTAATTAACATTTAGCATAATGCAAAAACATTAGAAGATTTGGACATAGGGAGGATATAGAGTGGGACAAACTGTAAAATTTTGACTGAGTATTCTAAAAATAAATTAACTTAATGAAGAAATTCATTAACACAAAAAGAATTACTTGAAAAAATATGTGATAATTTTAATTGTTTTCTCACAGAAACCGTGAGTAGAACAGGAGTTAAATAGGTAGAGTCAGACTGAAAAATTCAATGTCATAGCTGGGATTTGAACCACGGATCTCCCGGTCTCTAGCAGTTGCTCTACCACCGAGCTACCATGGCAATATGTCGGCATAGCATTGAATTTTTCAACTGACTCGCATGAAAAAAAAAAAAATTTGAAAAAAAAAATGTTTGCTTGTTAACGACGCTGTGAATTTCCAGGATCATATCAGCACCGCCGATGTGCCGGAATTTCGTCCCGCAAGTTCTTTTACATGCCAGTAAATCTGCTGATATAGGACTAAAAACCATCGTCTGTTCCAGGTTTGACGCCGACCAGACCTAGGAAGAATGTAAGAACAAATGTAGAATGCCAGTATAACTATCGACATATTGAATTATAAACCAAGAGGAATAAAACGGCCAAAAAGCAGGTGCACCGAAAGTTCAGACTTAAAGAATAAGGAGAAGGAAGAATTGGAAAAGTAATGATTTTCCTCACATCTATAACTTAATCAAGAAAATACAAATACTCAAAACCAACTTGTTAACGATATTTCCAGTTTTGTTTTAAAGTTTTTTCCCATTGCGTATGTTTGTTTATTTTCAGTTATATACCAGGTGCTAAGAACCTCCTTGTATTTCATTTTATTAACATTTATCATCTTAATATTGCCGGTCCTATTGGCCGCATTTTTTTTTTTTTTTTTTTTTAATTTAAAAACAGTTCCGGAGGCTTTTCAGAACTCCGGCGCTGTATTGCTTTTTTCTAGTTTCCTACATTTCTTTAGTAGACCTTATTATTCTTAACGTTTTCCTTTTACACATACATATACAAACATAGACACAATTACAAACACAGAAACACCCATGCCCAAGGCGGGACTCGATCCTGTGCACCACGAAGCGCCAAAGCGAGACACTTTAGCGAGCTCGGCCACCGGGATCGGCATCTCGTTAAAGTGCCTCGCTTTAGTCCTTTGTGGGGCAGGGGATCGTGGGTTCGAGTCCCGCCTTGTAAATGTGTATTTACCATGAAGCAGAAAACGGTAAACATATGAAATTTAGGGAAATTAAAATAAAAAGTATATATATATTTAACTTCAGGAAGAAGGTTCTGGAGAATTATTATTTTTTATTAAATATATGTAGCAATAAACGATAATGACTTTAGCAAAGGGTCTTACTCCAAAACCAGGATGTCATGCAGGCAGTAGAAAGCTATTTTACAAGGCTCGGTGGTAGATGGTTGTGTATATTAGCTTTATTAACACATACCTATAAACTCTTCGTTTACGTGCTATAACCTCCGAAACGGGCAGAGGGATGACTAGGTAAACAAATCGTAAACTACACAAGCAGTGCACGTCGTATTGGACAGTTGAAAGTTGTTTACCGATGATACTGCATCAGCTGTTACGCGATCCACAAATCTACAGCCAACGTTAGTGTTAGATACCATGCTGTCAATTAATGCCATATTTTGTGACCATTTGTGTGGTGATAGTTCTCAAATGACAATGAGCAATCGAGGTATTGTATACAAAAGCAGAATACACAAAGATGTTTCTCGCTTATAGAGAAGCTCAAAGGAATAGTAAGAGAGGCTTGCCATGACTGTGGCAGCTCAACAGGTGTCATTTTAACCTACACCAAAGATTGGCGAAGTTAAGGTGGCATATACAGATAAAGATAATCACATTTTGATACTATTAAACCTTTTTTCTGTAGAACTATGTTTACAATAAAGAGCATTTGTCCATGAGAAATACTTTATTTTATATTACCATTATATTTTTAATAGAAATATAAATTTCGACATAGTGCTTTTACTGTCCTCAGTTTTAAATTTCAAAATAATTACTGTTACCTCTAAAATCTCTGCTATTTTAAAAACGTTTTACATTACCTTCTTTTATTTCATTTCTACATATGATGCACTTAAAGCAATATGTAGCAACACATTTAATTTTTATTTTAGTGCTAAATACAATGTACACATTTTGGGGAAAAAATTAGAGATTTTAGTTTTTGTCTTTTAGTTTTTTAAGCAATTTTGCATGACATTGTATGCGTAACTCACAAAAAAACAAAAAACAAAAACAAAAAAACAGATACAAAAATTTCAGAGTCATTTTTTTAATAGTTTTACTTAGCAGGAAAACAATTTTGAAAATTGCGGGAAATGAGCATCAAACATTTGTTGAAGAGGGCGTGGCACTCCTCACACATGCCCATACCTTGATGTAGTATCTTATCTCTTAAACCATAACTCGAAAATTATACCAGATACTGAAATAATATATTCAGGAATATATTTTGGTAGAATTTCTGACAACCATATAAATAGTTTGAAAAATAGATTTTTGAAGTTTTTAAGCTGTCTCTGCCTCCTTAAGTGAAACTGGAGTCTTAAGTTCCTACAAAGATATTTGTGGACGTCTGCGGTCACGCCTTAAATAAGAGTTTCAAGCTTACTTATTTATTTTTGTCATACAAATTATAAGTGTATTACATGTAATCTAATGTATAAATTTGTAAATGAAGAATAAAGAAATTTCTTGATTTAGATTGTGGCAGCGCCGTGACCGAGTGGTTAGACCGCTCGCTTACTGCCAAGGCCCAGAAGTGGGATTTATGGTGGACGAAGCGATCTGGGAGGGTTTTCTCCGGGATCTCCGGTTTCTACCGCCACTCATTCCATAAATTGCATCATTTTTTCTATCATTCATTTCGCATGTATTTCTTATCATCCACTTTCTCAGGCTCATGCCTGGCTACGGACCGACCACTCGTTCCATGTTCCCCATTCTTGGTTTAGTGTCGTTGGCTTCCCGACAGGCTTCTGACCCCTAGGGGTCCGCTTGTAAATCCTAAACACGGGGAAGGTAAACCGATTACGAGTAAATTAGATTGTCTTGGCTCAAGAGGTGAGGGTGTTTGAAACGAGTAGTAATTCAACTGTTATTATTTCACACGACATGAGGTGCAAGTGTCTTCGAGACAATGCACACACAATGACTTTGGCGACGTTGACATAGACTCACCCACCGTGACGACAAGCTCAACGACAGTATTAGCCTTCCCCTTTCTTGTTTTCCTTTTTTCTTTACTTTTTCAAGCTGTATCTTATCGCTATGATGCACTTTACTGTGCTGTCACTTTCTGGCTCCCAGGGCATGTATAACTCTTCTGTTTTGTAAGTCCACTACAGTAAGCTTGTTTAAAACTTCACTTCCATTAGTGTACATTTAAGTCGAAATCTGGATATGTAACTCTATACGTATAATTATTTACAGCAAGTCCTATGACAGTAATATTAGGTAGTATTTAATGCCATGTTTCCCATTCCTATCAATGCCTCTGTTTACATAATTCGAGTTCCGAAGCAGGAAATTAAAAGCATCACCACGTAAAAAATTCATTTTGCACACAGCGTATCGTTTTCTTTTCCTCTCTTCGCTTTTAAGAAGTGAGGTACTTAAATAATAAAATATGTTACTACGGACGGAGAAATGTCTAGTTTGAACTGCTTAACTTAGCTGAACAAAACAAAAGAAGAACAAACAAAAGAAAAACAACATTCACAATTATATCCAATACTAATATATGTTAAACACTAATATAACTAAAAAAATCTGATGTATTACAGTCATATCACTTTCTGTAGCTGTTCGAAAAACAAACTTTCCATATAAAAATATTGTTTTATTTACCTCGTGCTATCAAGATAGCATTGCCAGAATTGGTCTTATTACTTGCTTCTTTGTAAGTAGGAGGGAAATAAGGGAATACACTAACATTAAGCGATAGTCAGATCTTTTAAAAGCCGGTCGCTAAGTGAAATAATTGAAATTCGTTTGCTAGAGGTAAACAAACGAGAAAGGAAAAGAAGCATGTCTCTCTTTTGAGGAAAGTGTTCAGTACCTTAAAACAAAACCAGTAACTCCTAATATCTCGAAAACGGTTAACTCCTTAAAAAAATGCATATATCAATGAGATCTATATTTAGTGTGGCAAGTGTTTGTTTATTTCTTGCGGTTTACCAGTTATACAAAACTCATCAAGAATGAAGAGGTTTTCAGAGGCTATTCCCAGAAAATTCAAGAAAATTCGTTTGTTATGAAACTAGCTCTTAATTTTCAAAAAATGTTCCATGTAGGAGGTAGTTGGGGCGGGAGGATTTTCTTTAAAATCTTCGGTCGCATCCTTGGAAAATACTGAATTTAAATACCCCCTTCTCCCCCAAAAGAGATGGAAAGACTAATTTCAATGGGAATCGTCGATTATATGAAGACGAGCAGGTCTTATGGTCTAAAATTGTTTTGCTACTATTGATTAGAGTGATTTAGTGTATTTAAACCGTTTGTTGTAATTTAGTTCATCTTCGTTGTGAGACGTCACAAGGTACCAAGGTGTGGAAAGTGAGGTTAGGATAAGACACCCACGTTCACTAACGAGCTCTGGCTGCTGGGTCACAATGGCTGGGTCACAGCGTCCAGGTGTTCTGAACTCGTGCCGGAAGTGGCCCTGCAGCGCCTTTTCATATCCGTCACTTCCTGCTATCATTGCTTCTTTCAATGAATTCTTCGACATCATTACGGCCATCCGCCCTTATTTCACAAGAGGGACGCTGACAACAACACCAACAAATAAAACATATGCACTACGCGGCTGCGTTCTCCATTCTGTCCATACAACCATTAACCACATTAATAGCCCCCACCGACCGACCTGCGATGCATTTGCTGTTCCACCCTCAAGTTAACAGTCATTAATCTCACTTACTGTAAATTAATAATGAAACATGAGCCCTGCCGTAAATTTTCGGACTGATTCCATTCCCTCATAAAAAGAATATCGACCCATTACTTTTCAGTATAACCCAATGGTCTCCCTATTCATTGATATAAACAGCCTGGACTTTTTTCTTCTGCCTTAGAAACAGATTTTCAGGAAAATCGCTAAAAATTGCCCTTAAACAGTAAGAGTTAGACAAAACCTTACAAAAGTAGATCTCCTTAAAACATATCATTTATGTCATATACCATTCCCGAGATATTCCTCGTTATTTCAATTTTAAAAAATCTTATGTGTTCCATTCACATGATTTTCTCCATATCACTGCAACAAATTATTGTTAAAAAACTTATGATTCTATTTACCTACTTCATGCTAATCGAGAAAAAATTAGCAGAAATAGGTTAAAGTGATAGTCAAAAGTGGTTGCTATGTGTCACAGGTTCCTTTATTTGTATGGACAGGAGTAGTTGACAAATTCCCGAATGAGAAAAGTATAAGATTTTAAAGGTGAAACAAAAAACAAGGAATATCTCAAAAACGATCAGTTCCACGTAAAAAAATGTATATAATATGAATTGTGTGTTTTAACGTGCTCTGCATTTTTTGTGTTGAAAGTTTTTATCCATTTCTTACGGTTTAGCAGTTATACAAAATTCCGTAAAATTTATCCAGTATAAAATAGTCTTCACAGGCCATTCCCAGAAAACTCAAGATATGCATTTTATTTGTCACTTGAATATCTTTAATATACGATATTTTAATCAAAATCGTTAGAGCCATTTTTGAGAAAATCAAGGTTTTCGAAAAAAGTTCCATGTAAAGGGTAGTTTGGTGTGGGTGGGATTTTTCTCAATTTTTTTCTGTCGCATCCTTGGAAGATACTGAACTTATACCAAGTTTGGTATTTTAACGACTTTCGTTTTTGAGTGATCGTGTTCACAGACACACTGACACACGGACACGCACACACACAGGCCTTTTTCTGAAAACGCTTTTTTTGGATACATATATTTCCGGTGACATCTTGGTATCGAATTTTTGGGTGGAGTATAAAACCTCTATACACTATGCACATCGTACGTGTAGAGAAAGTAAAAGTTAAACTTTCCTCACACAGGTATTAGTAATACCTGTTTCTTTTGTTTCACTCCTGGCCATGAAAATAAGACCGAATTTCAACCACATCGTAACCAGCTTTAAAATGTTTTTACTATCGTATTCGTGTATTTCCCTTCTACTTATAAGGAACTAAGTAATAAGACAATTTCTGCAAACGTTTATCTCGATTAGAATGATGTAGATAAAAGAAAAATCGTCTGTAAGAGTAGTTTGTTTCCAGAGCTGGTAGCAAAAGTCATGTCAATGGAACACATCGGATTTTTTGTTCCCTTTTCTCAGCATTATAATTAAAAGTATTAAAACCCTCTACCAAGTTGTGAAACGTTTTATTTATTTTATATATATATATATATATATTACCCTCGGATAGTAATATACCTAATTTATTATATTTTGGATTTGTGAAGCTATTCCATTATTTAATTGGGTTGAATGTAAGAATCAGGATTGAAAAATTCATTGTCACTTTCGGGAACTGAATCATTGATCTTCGGATTATCATACCCAAGATATAACATTCAATTATCACGAATGATGCCTCTTAAAGTGCATTTAACTCATCAGCTAGTTCTGCTAAAGGTAGCGAAAAAGGGTTGTTTGAGAAATATTCATAAGTCCATGGCACGACGGCTCACGGGGAACCTTAGCCTACCGCCCGGCCGCTGCGTCCCCCATCTCGGTCCACTACAGACGTCATGGATGGGGTGCAGTATTGGAGGGTGAGACGTGGTCAGCGCCACGAGCCACTCCCGGCCGGTTAATGCGGTCCTCACGACCTGGAGCCGCTACTTCTCCATCAAGTAGCTCCTCAATTGTCCCCCCAGGGACCTCACGAGGCTGAGTGCACCCCGGTCCAGGTCTCCCAGCGGGGGAAAAATCCCCACGCCGGTACTGGGAATCGAACCCAGGTCTCCCGCTTGGTAGGCAGTTGCGCTACCACCGCGCTAAGGAGACGACAAGGAGAAATATTCATCTTTAAATTAATAATACACTAAAATGAGTAGTTTTATTTTTCTTACTTTACAGAGATTTCGCGCCAAAGATATGTATTTAAATTCATCTGCCCACCTGATCCTCGACCGTCCTACATCTCGTCTTCTGTTTGACTTTTAACTAAAAGTGGCTATGATAGTCCGTTAGAGGACATTTTATTAATATGCTATTGCTACTTCTTTTTGTAGTCAACTAATATCGTTTATAGTTTATTTCTATATCTCACTTCTCATTCTGTCCTTTATACATAACTCTAGTAGCCTTACTATTATTTTCAAATTTATTTTCATATTTTACCCTCATAATCAAAGTTCACAAATATAAAGACAGTACTGGTTTCGAACAATATTAATGCTCGAGTTCAATTTCCTACCTCATTGTTTTTCCAAGTATCTATTAATACATTCATTTATTGAATTATATTTATTATATAGTTAACTAAATTATAAAATGAATGTCACATCACAAATATTTCAAGTTATTAGCCTGTTATATTATACACATTTTGCTCTTCTGTTGTGTTTGGGATCCATAGCATTACTTTAGTCACATTTAGGAAATAGAGATTTTCATATCGAAAAATATTGTTACATTTTCTAGCAGATAATTTTCAGAGTCGTCCAACATTACCTGAGTATCAGCACACAGGATATTCATTGATTTATTTCGTATTTAAGACTTAGTAGTTCCATTACTAGTTAACTGAAAGTTAGTTTTATATTTCATAGAACGACTCAACGAAACCGGATTTTGTATCACCGAAATACAATTAAACCAGCTCGCCTATATAGTGTAAGGGTAGCATATATGCCTCACATTAAAAAGGTCGCGAGTTCGAATCTCTGAGGGTGATTAAGATTTTTTCCGGGTTTTTCCTTATCCTAAAAAGACGAATGTCTTACCGATTTCAATCATCATCCGATATGACCCAATAGATTAATAAATAAATAAAGTGTTTATTTTTTAAATCTCGTACTGCCAACCATGAAAGAAAATACATCTGAAACCCCTGATTATTTACGAATTCTCTGGCTTAAGGAGTAGTATTTGTTGGAGGTTTGTAGCATTTCAAATTCACTCCACATTATTTTCTCTCCTCGTGAAACCCAAATGAAAATTCTCTGAGCAAGATAGCTCAACAAATCTTACAGAGAAACCTCGCATAGCATTAGCATGTGGTTTATATCAAATTACCCGTCTAGACAAGCAATGTGTGACCAATGCTTCCTTTATACGACGAAACAACGGCAGGACAGAAACCAATGTCGTCGCCTATTTTGACGTACAAACCGCAGAGTCATTTGCATTGTTCCAAATTGGTTCTGATGATCGACAATTTGAAAGATTGCTGGGATTCATCATGTGCCCACCGCTCATTAGGCGCACGCAGTCCACGTGACAAGACACAAGAGAGCCTTTTAAAGAAAGGCGCATAAAAAGCTGCCTTTTTATTGCCTCGGAAAATTATTCCTCGTAATAAAGAATAACATAAGTCCATTCTCTCAACAATGACAGCTGTGCCGCGAACAGATGGAGCCTTTCTTGAGCAGAAGTAGGAGGTGGAGGGTGCGGGGAGGAAATCTTCCCGCCCCACAAGGACCTAGCATTGCTAGAGATGCACTGAAAGGATATCTGTCTACGAATCACTATAACTCTGGCATTCTTGGCGATTTACTATGTATGTGACCACATATCTTTTGGCTCAAAAACCACACTTTTTTTTTACTTTCTCTACACGTACTATGTAATAGTGTATAGAGAAGTTATGAACAATTTGATACCGAGATTTCACCGGAAATACATGTTTTGGTCCGTGTGCGCCTGTACGTGTGTGTGTGTGTGTGTGTGTGTGTGTGTGTGTGTGAGAATTATACTAAAAAATTCGATATTGATATTTCATTAGAAATGCACCTTTTGAGACCTCCTAAATAAAAGAAAACATTCTCAGAAAAAGGTCCCACCTAAAACAAACCTTAACACAGAAAAAAATCCGTTATTCTTTTTAAAAACATGCCTCTAACGATTTGGGTTAAATGTCATATGTTTAAAATATTTTCATGACAATAAAAATGCACATTTTCAATTTTCTGGGAATAGTTTGTTAAGTCCTTTTCATTCTAAAGTAATTTTGTAGAATTGGTAAACTGGATGAGTCACACAAAATCTTACTACACAAAAAATTTAGATGTCATTAAAGTATTAAAACATTTTTCCACCTTTAATCTTTTCCAAGATGCTTTATCTGTTTAAATTGTGAATATTGAAACTTTTTAAGGGGTAATTTCTATTACTTTCTTATTTTCACTTTTTTATTTTATTTCTTCGTAGTCATTGAAAGACAACAGAATTTTAAAGCTACCACAGAGTGACCCACTTATACAAGATATCTGTCGATTTAATCCACTGTATTCTTCTTATTCTTACATGGAAATGTGTAAGTTAGCAATAACAGTGGACCTCATTGAAAAGTAGTAAGACAGTGTTCTAGCAGAGTGAGTAGAGAAAATTATGTAAATGCAGCCCATTAAAATTATTTTTACTTTAGGTGGGAAATGAGCATTAAACATCTGAAGCAAAAATTGTCCTTATTACTTAGTTCCTTGTAAGTAGAAGGGAGAAAATCTAGTGTGTACCATTCACATGATGTTCAAAACATTAATCTGTTATCTACATCATGCTTATCAAGATAAAAATAATCAAAAGCTTATTACTAGCTTCCTTGTAAATAGAAGGGAAATAATAAAATGCACAGGCTAAAGCGATAGTCTCTTCCTATATGAAACAACTGAAATTCCAATCTCTTTGCTTGCCAGGAGTATACAAACCAGAAACGAGAAGAAACGTTTGAGAAAAGTTGAAATGGCTAAAATTGAAAGTACTTATCCGAAACATCTCGAAAACGGCAAACGCTACAAAAAATGCATATGGCATAAATTATGTGTCTTAACAGGTTCTACTTTTTTGTGTGTTGAGTTTTTGTATATCTTTTACAGTTTACAAGTTATACAAAAGTCATTCAGAATGTCTTCAGTGGCTGTTCCTAGAAAATTCAAGATATAAACTTCGTTTGTCAAAAAAAATATAATAAAAATAAGGTAGTTTAATCAAAAGCGTTAGAGCTAGTTTTGAGAAAATCAAATGTTCCATGTAAAGGTTAGTTGGGAGTAGGGGAGATTGTCTTGAAAATCTTCGTGTCGCATCCTTATAGGTACCAAATTTAAATACCAAGTTTGGTATATAACGGTCTTTTCGTTTTTGAACTATGCTGTCCACAGACACAGACACTCACACACACACACACACACACATTTTCTAAAAATGCTTTTTGCATTCAATGTTCTCAAAACATGCATTTCTGGTATCTAATTTTTGGTGCAATACAATACCTTCTCTATACATTGCGTGCATAGTATGTGTAGAGAAAGTAAAATAATTAATGTACTGAATCAACTTTACAAAGATTATATCTGCCGGTACCGCTTCATAAAATGTCAGCCTAACGCTTCCTAGTATCTAACATCTCTCGTCTTCTTGCTTGTAGGTATCTCTCCTCTCTCATTCTCTTCATGTGCTCAATGAATTTTCCCCTTTACGTCATTACTTTGCTATATAAAGACTGCACTCTTAGTTCTTCACTTTTAATCTTGTCGAGTTTGGTTGCAATTCTTTACTTGCCTAAGGAACCTCATCTTTTTGGCATCTTGTAGAAACCGAAGTTTCATAGTCATAGACATTGTGGGGATTGACATAACTCTGTAGAATTTTATTTCACTTTATTTTCCTATTTCACTTTTAAATCTTCTATGTATAGTTCAGTAAACTAACTGAAATGTATTTATTTTCATATTAAAATTCCTATAAAAATTCCTATAAAATGTCTATATTAAAGCTAATATCATATCCAAAATATTTAAAATGTCCTGTTTAGTTTCCCTACACGTACTGTGTACAGTGTGTAGAGAAGGTATTGCATTCCACCCAAAAATTCGATACCAAGATTTATCCGGAAATTCATGTTTTGGGTCCCCCCTTAATAAAAAAAACATTTTTAGAAAAAGGTCCGAGTGAGTTGTATCTGTGTGTCTGCGGACAGCATAGCTCAAAAACGAAAACATTGTTGAATACAAACTTGGTATTTAAGTTTGGTATCTTCCAAGGATGCGACACGAAGATTTTCAAGAAACCCCCCCCCAACTACCTTTTACCAGGAAACATTTTTAGAAAATTTGGATTTTCTCAAAAATGGCTCTAACGATTTTGATTAAAACATCGTATATTAAAGATATTTCCTGACAAATAAAATGCATATCTTGAATTTTCTGGTAATAGCCTCTGAAGTCTACTTTATTTTGAATGAACTTTACGAAATTTTGCATAACTGCTAAACCGTAAGAGATGGTCAAAAACTTACCACACAAAAATGTTGAGCACGTTAAAACACACAATTTGTGTGGAGTTTATGGTTTTTGAGATATTCCTTGTCATTGATTTCAGCTTTATAAAACATATACTTTTCTCATACATGAATTCGTCAACTCCTCTCTATACAAACAAGGTAAATTATAGCATATAGCAACCAGCTTTTGACTATCACTTTAACCTACTCCAGTATTTTGCTTCTACTTACAAAGAGGTAAGTAACAAGTCTATTTCTAATAATTTTTTCTCGACTAGCCTGAAGTAAATAGAAGCATAAGCTTTCTAACAATAATTTGTGTGAATAGAACACATCAGATTTTTCTGTGATATTTTCTAATCCTTCAGATCTCACTTCCTAATTACACATGGTAACCGTTAGAAGGACGCTATACTGTTTACGTGGTGAAGAAGAAAACTAGAAAAGAAAAGTGAGTGCCACACCAGTACAGCACCCATAATGAAGTAACTCATTAGCACCAATTAAGTCCAGCAAGATTCCTATCGATAGCTACAGAATGTTGTAGTGAGGCAACCCGCTGTGAGCTGCAGCTCATGAACTTTCACTCCACTTTACCCCACTGCGATGGAAACAATGTGACAGTAAGTACTCATTAACCTTAAAAACCTACCGGTTCTGGGAACTGAGGAAGAAAAACAATAACTAAACAAGGTGAAGGGGCGTAGAAAATCATGCTTAATCCAAGAGATGACTCGCACTTCGAAGTCGTAGCTACAAATCCTAAAAAGGGGTCGCAATAAAATTTCTAAGGTTTTATGTGGCACTTCTTAAAAATTGACTCAAGCGGATTTGAAAAACTATGTCAGAGCACAGGTTCTCTCTGAGAATGGATCGGTCTGGGTATTTTTAAATAGTGTTTAATGCCCGCTTTTGTTGTTATATCACCGCAGAAAATGACACTGGTGACATAAGGAATGAAGATGGAGCACCGGTGGAATGCGATGGCTGGAGGAAACCGGAGTATCGGAGAAAATCCGTTGCTGCAACTCTTTGTCCACCACAAATCTCACATGTGGTCACCTGGAATCGAACCCGGGCTGCGTTGGTTCCGTCTGGGTAGCCCAATTGGTTAGGCGCAGGTCTTCTGATCTCAAGGTCGCGGCCCAGAATGACGGTTTTTAAGTGTGCTCAAAAGCGACAGCGCCATGTCAGTAGATTTAATGCCATGCTAAAGAACATTCCGGCACACCGGCGGTGCTGATATAATTTTGACAATTGACCGCATTCTTAACAAAACTTTTTTTTTTAATCTCCGAGAGAGTGGCACAATACGAACCTTAATAACGTTGAAAGTTCAATCTGGAGGAGCAAAGGACCGTCGATGTCATTTTCATTTTGTCCCCAAAGTTGCCACAATGTATCGAAAAACCTTGTGTCGTTTTCTTAACCACTAGTTTCAGGATTATGTTAAATACTTCACATTTTACCCTACATTTAATGCGTAGCTTAGCGTTAAAGAAACATCAAACAATAGAAGCAACATAAACTACTAAATTCTACAAGATACCTAGAAGGTATGAACTAAGCCTACTCTCTCATAATTTTTCTACAACTATAACTGTTTTATTAATGCTTCATAATATGGAATTAAAAAAATAATGCACCTGAGAAGAAGCACATTATTTATTTATACTAAGTAAACACTACTCAGTTTCCACAATAAATTAACTGAATTAAAAATGAATTACTGTGCCAAGCATTCATTACTCTACTCAGCATTAACACTAGCTCTTTGATAACCATCAGAAAAAGACCACGCGTTAAAATAAAGACCTTTTGTATGAAAAAAATGGATAGGAATTACTGAAACGTTTTGTCGACTTAACTGACTTCACACACGCTAGCGTGATACAGACACACAAATTTCATCATTTAATGACCCTACATTTTAATTTTATTTACTCCACAACGCAAAAAGTTGGTTCCATACCTGACCTAGCTAACAAGGAAACTGCAATGCCGTATTCACGTAACCTTCAACTGCTCACGAAGTCGACTTGTTCTGCCTATCAAACACACAGACAAAAGGGAAACGCTGTGGTAATTGCGCTGCCAATCAATTTAAATAAAGAAAACACGCTTTAATTGCAGGAATGTAATTTCTTTTGTTTACGGCCCCGTGGTAGTGTTATTAACAATGTGAGGTGGGAGTTTTCAGAAGTTCACACGAAATGTAGCGTTTAACCAGAGGTTGGATGCGTGTTACGCATGCGCGCATGTAGCATTCCATTATCTTGATCGAGGTTCCAGCTGCCTTGCTTCTCTAACAACCTCAACGGTAAAGTCTCTGAAAAAAACACCCAGCACAGTGATCTTGAATAAAAATGTATGGCTTAAATGCCTCGTGTATAATAAAATGTATAAGACGTAGTAACCAAATACTACACGCCTCGCGTAACAGTTGCACCCAGTCATCCGTCACTTGTTCACACTATCTTCTTCCCACTTTTTCACTAAACAGACCCGAACAACGTTAACAACTTGTGTACCAAGCGAGGCAGACTTGTTTGTCTGTGGCTCGCATTCCGGAGGTCCGGATTCACCTCCCGTCATGACCTATGGTTTTTTTTTGTGGTTTCCCAGGGTCGTCAAGTGAATACTGGATAGGTTACTGTCATTCCCAACATTTCCTCTCTCTCCATGTCGTTTCAATTGTCATTTAATTAGTTCTCCATTCTGTTGATTTATTTGAGGGTTGGAAGTGTCGGCGATGGTGCTCGGTGCGGCGTGGTCACTCCTGACGACAACATTGGACCCCACGTGGTGCGGGGGGTCAAAAACTGAAAATAAGTTAGTTATCATTTTCAAGTTAAAGTTTTAATAATTACTTTAGTTGAAGGAAGAGAATTTCTTTTATTATAAGATTTGCCTATTTGCTTCAAATCTGTGTAGTATGAAAAAAATCCCAATGTTTTGTAAATGTTTTTAAACTTCAATTTTTTTTTTGCAGATAACAACTTTACAAAATCATTAAATGGTTGTAGAATATCTACAAATACAACTACTGGAAACTTTAGGGAACCTGTCGTTGCTGTGTCGTTTCTCCTGGTTCCGGCCGCCCGGTGTATCCTCTCATCTCATCCCTCTTTCCCGGGGGCGCCCCCTCGTACAATAACCTCACGTTGGATGCCGAGTCCCCTCCAACCGTATCCTATCCTAACAATTTATATTATGCCTGATACGAAGATGCATCCCTCATTACCTAGCGAAGGTAATGGTGAGGGTGTACCGCAGACTTTATAATTTGTCACTTGTCTATACCATGGTACGCTCGTGGACTGTTGAAGGGAGCCTATGCCTTCCCTCACCTCCACTCTTGCTTCCAATCCAGCACAATTACGCTGAAATAAGTCAGTGGTAAAAACGTATGAAGTAATTTTATCTACATAATATGTAGGCACTTCACAACGGTTTCACCTAAGTTCTCAGTGCCCATTTATTTTAAAATAACTTCCCAGTTTTACGCTAGACAGAAAAAAGGTATCTTACTGAGCCAACAATCGCAAAAATGCAATTATGGTGAACCTTGATTAACAGAACGCTGACGCCTCACAGAATAGTTATTTATGCTGATCGAATTGAGGTCATCTTGAGAGACTCAAGACCCTGGTCGAATGCGTTGATCGTTCGTGACGAGACTTTTTGAAATTAACTGCACCACCTCCAGGTATTTAGCATGCTCAGCTACTGTCCCATTTACTGTTTGTCCAAAAGGTGTTATAAGACAGCTGATGTTCATCTTCACGTGGAGTTAAGACTGAGTTAGCATTTCAGAAGTCGTGCGAAATGTAGGGGAAGTGACCTAATTAATTTTGTTCAATGCCATTCTTATTGTCACCAATGGTGTTCGCGTAAATGAAATGCACACAGCTACGATTCATACTCCATATGGTATTGCTTTGTGAGGTGGATAATTAGAGGTATAAATCAAACTCAACAAAATACACTAAATCATTTATAATACAACACCTATGTACTAAACATAAATTTCTCCGTGTACTTTCCGTACCCGATATAGTCATAAAAGAAACCGCAAGTTGACACCAACTATACCGACAGCCTGGCCACAGGACTTAGGAGTATTACCCAGAGTTTTCTTAGCCACCACAATCCACAACTCCTTGGCCACCTGTTCTAGCTTGGGTGCGCTAAAAGAGCAACGAGTAACTTCCGACTCACAGGTGTATACTGGCAGCATGCAATACGGCTCAGCATTGAGGGAAAGTTATTCTCACAGCTAAATTAAGTGTTGGAAATGAAGTTGCTGGATACAAGTATTGTGGTATGGCCTTTGCCCAACTAACACGCTCCCCCTCCAGCTTTACTCAGATTTTTCTGGCTGAGTTATGTCACATGTGTATCAACCGACATTTCCCTGGCATTATGACATTACTTGCTGTGTAATTTTAATAAAATAAAAAGTATCCTCAAATCTTACAATTTTAATCTATGCCCTAGATTAATTAACAGAAATTAGTAAACGTTGGAAAGAAAAGAGCATGAAACCCGCCACTATTCCATATATGTATTACCCAACTAGGAATAGGAAAGGGCAATGTTTAATTTTATTGTTCTAAAAGATTTTGAGAGAACCACTACATGCATATTACAAATTACGAGTTTTCTGTGCGCTCTATAATCACAAAGAGAAACTCTGAAGTTACCTAGCCTAATGGACTTAACAGCGAAATAAACATATCTGACGTCACTAAAACGTAAGTTGTATTCACTGCATTTCATCCCCTTCCGTTCATAAACGAGCGAGTTTACTGTCTCCTTCCACCCCCTTCAAAACCTAAGAATCATAAAAAGACATTAGGGAACACCACGCTTATGCACAGCTCATTTTGTTTCAGCATATCATAAAAAAAACTTTCAGCAACACACTAGAAAAGGAAAAGGTTCAAAAAAAGACGTATCCCACCCGCGTTCCTCACAAAAGCTGCTGTATTATTACTGTTATTTACAAACCAGCATTCACTTTTTTTCACAACAAACAAAACAAAACGAAGGCGAAATCTATCAAACAGAGGGCGTACGGTCTAACTGCCACCTGGCACCCGCGTACCAACAAGCTCATGAAAGGGCGCGCACACGCGGGTGAAAAGACAAAAACGCAATTCTGACAGGCCTCAGTATGTAATCAACCAAACGAGCTTTCTTCTGGTTTCGTAGTATTATACCGAGGAAACTCGCGCTGCAGTTGTCAACTTTCCGTTTGGGTTTACAGACTAGACGCCTAAAATGTATGTAGTAGCCATTTATGCAACAATTAGATAAACGTGACAATTATGGCATAAGCGAATGTTTGTCGACAATCACACTAGTTCCATGATTTAGATATATTTTATGTAATCTTAGAATTATGAACTAGAAAATATATCATGAAACATTTGGACATCACAGCTGATGGCGTCTTCTTGTCCGTGAATGCATTTAATTCGTTACTACCTGCACGTTGAACCAATAAGCAACACAGCCACTGTCCACTGTATGTAGCCTATTATTAGCAATGAATCGTAAATAATTACTAATTCAATCTGAATCTATTTAACTATACATTTTTGTATCTTGGTTGCTCTCTCTATAAGACACAGCTACTTGGAATTCCGGTATTACTTCATTGCTATCACTGGCACACGAGCCTTAATGAGGCAACCACGCATAATATTAAATTCAGTAACTTATTTATGATGTTAAGATTACATAAAAATAATTACGCGAGATCCAAGGTGCCAAGCCGAGATTAGAGAAGCATAGTGCTTTATGCATCTAAAGCTTATGAATCAGATTTCGTTTTCTAGTACTATTCTGCACTTTGTTTGCTTTACTGCCAAAGAAATTCAGATGTATATACCTTTCTCTACCGCTTGTAACTCAGCGTCTTCAAATACTGGAAAATCCTCTCCGGAGTTGTCGATTTTCGCGTATCCGATGCGGAAGTCACATATGCCTTACTGCAAACGAGCAGACCAGTGGAGTCAGATACGTCCTCTTGTGGCGTAAAGATAACGACATTTAGTAGTTTAAAACCGTCCTTTATTATGTATGACTTACAAACAATGACACTGGGAATTTCAGTTACCATAGCAACATTTATTATATAAAACAATTGATAGCTTGTACACAGTAATCACACACAGTAATATAATTTGAGATCGTTTAAAACAAATTTATGGGGTGCTTTAGAAATATGTTCAATGACGTTTAAAAAAAACGTGTTTTAAAGTATGCTGTTTGAACTATCTGCGTTTTTAAAAATGTCATTTAACATTATTCCAGAAATTTCGAAACTCACGGTATGTAGGAAAGAACCTGCAGGTTACTGTCACTTTATGGCATCAGGTTAGAAGTGGCGTAAATGGACTACCCCGACTTTATGTGATTATCTAAAAAAAAAAGTTTTCTTAATGTAGAATAAAAACACGATGGGACAATGACCTTATTCTATCTGCACTCATTCAAACGTTTATTTTTGAAGGTCTTAAACAAACATCATTGTAATGCACTCAATTATACGCAAATATAAGTACATTAGCATCCCAATTTTCTTTGAAGAGGAGATATTTTGGATTCCGAGGCCCTCTATAACTGTCCAAACACCACGGTTCTGTAAACACATCCCAACAAATCGATGAGAAAAGTGCCAAGTAAAGACGATTTATCGCCCAAAACAATTATTGTTTATGGCTTACAGTAAGATTTTGAACGGGCCCTCAACTATGCATTTCCACACGTCAGAAACTGAATTACCGTTTCCTGTATTCTTTTTATAAAAACATCTAAGCGTATTATGACCTCTCTTCCTGCAATTCATTCATTACTTCCAAGTCTTGCTTGAGTTATTTTTACCATGGGAGAGTATGTTTATCCACATAACATGTCAAAGCAATTCACAGCTTAAAGAACTCATAGAGGCATTAAGAAATTATGAGATTCTTACATGGGTACAAAGCGACTGCTGATGTGAGAATGATTTACAGCAACATTTGGTACTCTAGTATGCTCAATAAAATTAAAACACTCTTCAATTTATATCACACTTTTAATAAGCTAGAATCAAATTCAGCAGCAGTAGGTTAGGATAGAGAATATTTTTATTTCAAAGAAAATGCTACTATTAACACTGATTTTATGGAATGCTAACATGTTTTTTAATATGTTGATACTATAAATGAAAACCTTTTTTTTTTTTTTTTTTGTTTTGTTTTTCACTTTCTTTTTCATCTGCAATAGAGAATCTAAAATTGAAATATGATTTGAACGTTTCTATTATCACATTATTGATTATATTTGAATTGTTTGCTCACATTCTTTTGGGTATTTATTATTATTCTGGAATTTATAGAAGAGTAAGAGGTTATTGTTCTGAATATTTATTACTTATGTTAATTGATTACCTTTAAATTTATTAATTTTCACAGAAATTATCTTATTATTTATTTGTTTTACACATATTTGAGGTTTTAGCAAATAAAACACATAACCTCATTCTTACTGAATTCGCCTATTATATGTAAATTGACTGAAACAAAATTAAAAGATCTTTAAATATAGAGTTATAATGAGTAAGCATTTTTGAACCGACCGGGAATCCATCTATCAACAAAATAGTTAAAGAGCTAGAGCGGATGGTACCCCATCTACTTGTCGCGGAATAAAGTAGTATAGTATAAAAGGATGTAACTTCGAGTTCTTGATGTACTCTGCCATCTGATTGCAGATGATGAAAGCAACTAGACTAACATATCCCCATCAGGATGGCACGAAAATAAAAGTAGCAAGATATGAGGATGTGCTCTTAAAGACTACTTACTGTCCATCATACACCGTCAACAGAACAGATTCGTTGCGAAATGACCAAGAAGTTCAAGCACGTAAATATATATATATATATTTACTCTCCTTGCTGATCTGTGAACCGTAAAGATCTGAAAAACCAGAAGCCAGATAAATACGGATTTCATGGGTCAGACAATTTTTAAGCATGGCAGGAGAAGATTTTCAAGTACATTTTTTCGTCCAAACTACGCCTTATAGAACAGTTTTTCAATTTCATTTTTTTAAAAAATGCTATTACGATTAAAATATCATATTTGCATGGTTAGAGCAATGTATACGTTCGGTTCTGAGTAAAGAGCCTCTTCATTGTGACAACATTTTGAAAAAGCTATATTGCTGGAAAACCATACAGGAAAAATGTAAAGATCATCAAAATACCCTCTCTGCGTCGAATACACTTTTTCGTACTTTAACCGTTTTGGAAGTATTAGTTGGATACTAACACCTTTCCAAGTCATCTGGTATGTATGAAAGTTTTTTTTCTTTATTTTCTTATCTTTTCATCAAGTGTCCCGTTAAAGCTGTTGTTTCGCAAGTTTTATATTGGACACCATCCTTACGAAAATATAATTGATTTTAAGAATTCCATAACATGAAAACGCCTTTTATATGCAAATTATTATGTATGGCGGATGTATAGGAATTTGTCATAGGTAGAAAAATTTTAGTAAATATTCACATCGAGATCTTTTGTAATTTCTCTACCTGGTACTATGCACATACATAGTAGCTAGGAGGGTAATGTATTCCACCCAAAAATGCAATACCGAGACTTCACCGTAAATACATTTTGAAGTCCCTAAGTTACCATTTGGGGTTCATAACTCAAAAATGAAAAGTCCAAATATGATATTTAAATTTAGAATCACTCAAAAATGCCACACACTTCGAGAAATTCCTCTCACCTAAACTAACTTACATCGAAATTTTCGATTTTCTCAAAAATGGCTCCAAAAATTTTTACTTTCTCTACATGTACTCGAAGCCAAGATTTCACCGGAAATACACGTTTGGGTCACCCTGATTCCAAAGAAAGCATTTTTAGAAAAAGGTCCGTGGGTATGCGTGTGTGTGTCTGTGGACAGCATAGCTCAAAAACGAAAAGACTGTCAAATACCAAACTTGGTATTTAAGTTTGGTATCCAAGGATGTGGCACGCAGATTTTTAAGAAAATCCCCCCACACCCAACTACTCTTTACATAGAAAAAATTTCGAAAAACTTGATTTTCTCAAAAATGGCTCTAACGATTTTGATTAAAATACGTATATTAAAGATATTTACCTGATAAATAATATGCATATCTTGAATTTTCTGGGAATAGCCTCTGAAGACTACTTTATTCTGGATGAATTTTACGAAATTTTGCATAACTGCTAAACCGTAAGAAATGGACAACAACATGTCACACAAAAAATGTAGAGCACATTAAAGCACACACTTTATGTTATATAACTTTTTTTCGAGGAGTTGATCGTTTTTTAGATATTCCTTGTTTTTGGTTTCAGCTTTGAAAAAAATTTTCAACTCGTGTCTATACAAACAAAGGAACTTCAGTGACATAGCAACCAGCTTTTGACTTCACTTTAACCTATGGTACTCCCATATTTTGCTTCTACTTACAAAGAAGCAAGTATTAAGTTTCTGCTGATTTTTTCTCAATTAGCATGAAGTAAATAGAAGAATAAGATTTTTAACAATAATTTGTTAAACAGAAGTCATGTGAATGGAACACATCAGATTTTTTTCTAGGAAAAGTAAAATATGCAAGAAATAGCCGGTATAAAAATGCATTAGAGATGCATATAAGAATATCTAATATCTAACAGCAAGGGGAAAGCCAATACATGTTTGTGTGCATATTATTTGCATACCTAGACTTATTTAGCAAGGCAGTAAACATGTCTCGCGCAAGATACTTGTTGCACATGGAGGTCCTGCATTATAAACGCACGTGTTGTGGGGCACGAAAACTACAGGTTCCGTGAGTACTTCCCGCTGCCGGAACAGTGGTCAGCGTGTCTGCTGTCGCAGTGTGTGTGTTTTTTGTTACCTTCCATAACGAGTTCAACACATTGCAATAGAGGGTTGGAGGAAATGTGTATTCTACCATATCCGTCACACTTCCTGATGTCCATGATGTAATGTCAACACATTATGTATACTCACTCTTTTATTTACCTTTCAGCCCCAAAATGAGTCCCTTGCTTCATATGCTGCCAACCAACCGAAGATATCTTTGCCCATAAAGTTCAGCAATCCAGAATCGGACTATCTACATAGACATATCCCTATTACGTTTTAGAACTCCACAGAAGTTTGAAATATCTCAAACAGGTATTCTGAATATCAAAAATCTGATATTCACATGTCTTTCTCTACATTTCTAAAACAAATCATTGTTAAAAAGCTCAGACTTCTAACTATTTCATGCCAATCGAGATAAACATTAGCAAAAATGCTTTCTTGTAAGTAGAAAAGAAATAAGGAAATACATTAGGCTAAAACGATATTAAAAGCTGGTTGGAATGAGGATGAATTCAGTTTCTATGCATTGCCAGGAGATCAAAATCTCGTATGTGAAACGTTTTAAGTATTTTAAAAATGAAAAAAAAAAAAAATCTATATATAACATAAATTGTGTGTTTTAAAGAGCTCTACATTTTCTGTTATGTAAGTTTTTCTCTATCTCCTACGGTTTGCCAGTTATACACAATTCCTAAAATTCATCCAGAATAAAGTAGTCTTCAGAGACTATTCCCAGAAAATTAAAAATATACATTCTATTTGTCAGGTAAATATCTTAAATATACGATATTTTAATCAAAATCGTTAGAGCCATTTTTAAGAAAATCAGAATTTTCGAAATTTTTACCGCATAAAGGGTAGTTGGGGTTGGAGAGATTTTCTGGAAAGTCTTCGTGTAGCATCCTTAGAAAATACTGAACTTAAATACTAAGTTTGGTATTTTACCGACTTTTTGTGTTTGAGTTATCACATGGACACACACACGAAGCTTTTTCTAATTTTTATTTTTTTTTGATACAGGGGACGCTAAAACGCCTATTTCAGGCGAAATCTCAGTATCGAATTTTTGGGTGCACTACAAATCCTTTTCTATGCACTGTGTATATAGTACGTGCAGAGAAAGTAAAAATGTAATAAAAAACAAAAACATTAAAATAACTGATCTTCCTTCACTTAACCTTCCTCTATCCGTATTTGCCTTTACGTCTTGACCTTTACACCCTTGGAAAACCCTTGTGTGTACTTAGAGATAGCTTACAAAGACACTGGTTTTCCTGAGAACTTTCTTCCTAAACAAATACAAAAACAAATTTAGGTCTGATAAACGGCGTTAGAAAATTAAAACTACCTTTCAGAGAAAAATATTAGCATTAAGTTTGAATATGTATGACTTGATCGAATCCTGTAGAAGCCTATTTAATTGATATCAGTAGCAAAGTATTTAAGTGAATCTACCTCCACCACATAATTGACGTTAAAACGAACAAAACCTGCGTTACCAAAGTGATTTTTAAAACGATTTCAAGATGAGGTAGTGACATGCAAGAAATCTTTATGTGCATGCAAAAATCAATAGAAGCTTTAACCACGGTTACTCATGTTTTGTGAACTATTGATATTATTGCACTGTAAATCAAAACAAAATATGGAAACAAAACCATATAAAGATTAAGCTTTTATGTCCATTATTTTTACTTTCTCTAGCCCCATATGTACAATATACATAGGGATAGAGAAGTATTGTATTCCACCCAAAAATTCGATACCGAGATTTCACCGGAAATACATGTTTTAGGATCCCCTGTATCAAAAAAAAAACATTTTCAGAAAAAGGTCCGTGTGTGTGCCCGTGTACACGATAAATCAAAAACGAAAAGTAGCTAAAATACCAAACTTGGTATTTAAGTTTAGTATCTTCTAGGGATGCGACACGAAGATTTTGAGAAAAATCCCCCCACCCCAAACTACCCTTTACATGAAACTTTTTTCGAAAATTTTGATTTTCTTAAAAATGGCCCTAACGATTTTGATTAAAATATCATATTTTAAAGATATTTACCTAACAAATAAAATGTATATCTTGAATTTTCTGGGAATAGCTTCTGGATGAATTTTGCTTAATTTGGCATAACTAGTAAACCGTAAAAGATAGACAAAAACTTGCTATACAAAAAATTTAGGTCTTATTAAAATACACAATCTATGTCATATACATTTTTCTCGTGGAGCTTACCGTTTTCGAGGTATTCATTGTTGTTAGTTTCAGTTGTGAAGTACTTATACTTTTCTCAGACGGGAGAGTCCGTTTTTCTTTTGTTCTACTCCTGGCCAAGAAAAGAAGCTATTTGCGATGACAATCGCATAACGACAGCTTTTAAAACGTTTGACTGTTGGTTTAGCCTAGTGTATTCCCTTATTTTCTTCCTACTTATACGGAACTAAATAATTAGAAAATTGTGCTAATGACTACCACGATTAGGAAGGTGTAGAAAGAAGAAGAATCTTATGTATGAATTTGGAGAACAGCTAGAGAAAGTCATGTGAGTGTAACACATCATATTTTTTAATTATTTACTTTGGGATGCAGTTTCTGATGTAAGAGAAACCACGAATTCATATAGACACATACAATGAGGCCAAAGTTAAGTTTACAATATTTCAGTATTTCTCCAATGTCCTTTTTGTGGCACATAGTAAAACGACGACATATCTGAAGGTGTCAGCTTCGTGAGATTTGATGTTTGTTCAGGTGAAAAAATCATCATAACAAAAACTCAGAAAAAGAGAAATAGGCACATAAAGGATCCAATACTCTGAGTTAAGTCCCTTCCCTGTTTGAAAACGGTCATTAATCTGCTGAGGAAGATACGTCGAAAGTTGTTATCCATAGTTTTTCTCAAAAGTCTTATGTCTTGTTTATAAATTTAGAGCTTTGTAACGTTATACTGATGAGTATTCAAATATAAAATTGTCATACATTACTGAAAATTAATGAGGTGAATAAATGGACCATGAGGCATTTATGGATAGAAAAGTTAGCTTTTACACTTAAGAGGACAAGGGAGTCCGCACATACGGAAATTACACCTTAGTTGAGTTGAATTACCACTGCTCTTAAATTGTTCAATTGTTTTTTCCCGAAATTTGTATAGTTATTGTATAAATAATAAAAATTATTTCAAGTGGTAGTTTGCATTAATAGCTTATGTGGTTGACTCTATAAAAAGTATTTCATTCAGAAGAAAAGTAACAAAACTTGATCTTAAAACAAGTAAATTTAAGTCCCTTTTTCTCTAATACCACTTGCAATACATAATCACATTTTTATATGCTTGTTCTTGGTATAATCTGCTATCTACTGAACCTCAATTATTAAGCTACGATACAATTTCAGTAAAATTAAAAAATAAATAGGTTTGCAAATTCAAAAAAGTAAAAATGTGGAAAATTTGATTAATATATTATACTATAACATCACGATTGTGGTTCAGAAAATTCAACTATGGGTTGTACATATGTGCTGAAAATGTTAGTTTTCCAGCTCTCATAGTTTCTGAGAAAAAGGCACACAAGTATCCAAAATTCAGTTTTGAGAATACTGATTTTAAAGATACAAATGTTCTAAAAAGGGGCATTGCATGACATCTTTAAAGAAATGCAGACTAGCATTTGAGTTTTATTAAAATTAATGAAAATTCTCTTCACCCCAAAAAAGTACACATTTTCTGAAACTAGAAATAATAGAGGTTTTGTATCTTGTCCCTTAAAGATTCCGACAGCCATGATGCGTCAGGACTAGCATAAATAATTGACTAAGAATTAGCAGGTGATTCCTCAAGAATATATACTCTGCATTTAACAGTTCTTTGATGGACAGAAGCAGTTATTTACATCCTGAAGAAGCACGTATATTTTTACGGATGATTAGCAGGGTAGATGTTGACGGAACATGTTTGTAAATGCCATGCATTCATGGCTGAGGACCAAGAATACATTCGTGCGTGGAACCGTAAGAAAAAAATTCCTCAACACCTGTTATGCTCATTTCAGTCAATGCCGTTACAGTTTGATTCTTGTGACGTTTCACTTTTTATGGAACATCTAGACAGATACATCCCTGGAGTACACGTGTAATCCGGCACGCATGGTATCTCGTCCCTACCACCGAATTCCATTAACTTTAATTAAGTTGTCCCTGCTTCAAGTTGATTTTGCTCGCAATTACACAGATTGCTTTCGGTTCCAAGATTTTCAAACGATTTGTCTATTGCGAAGTATTCTTATCAAATATCTAAATAGACATGGTCATGGATTTCTTTTAACTCGTCCCTCTACTTCTTAGAAAGCATTATACTAGAACTCGTAGTGCTCTCAATTAATAATGGGCTTTTGAAGAATCCCTAATTATACTGTGCATAATATTCATCGCCATGTGGAACGTTTCTAAGTTATTGTTCACTCATCTCTTGCTGCGTATTACTAGAACCTCACATTCAACAGGCCACGAGTTTGACTCTCGCCTAGAGAGGTCTTTTTCCGGAGTTTTCCTTTAACCTAAGAAGATAAATGCCCAGTAACTTTAAGTTCCATGGACCTCGAGATCATTTGAGTACAGTTTCACCAATTTCATTCATCGACCGAAATGACTAACCAGGTTAAAGGACGTAAAGCTAAACAAAACAAAACAAAAATTAAAAAATAAAAAGATAACCGAAACAGTAATATGCTGCGGCGACATGAATGAATTATTATTTGTTCCCTTTATCTATTCCATAGAGTAAACAAAGGTTTACGTCAACATTGATAAATTTGTTTCTGGAACATTCATGAGAGACTTGTTCACAGTTATTTTCTTTTTTTGTTATTGTTTAATTTGTACAGCTCCCTTTAACTTCAATGGTCATATCAGGGGCTTTGATTTGTGAAACAACTCATATTACTGTAGATGTTTTGGACGTTTGGTTAATCACTTTTTATTACTTTCTCTATCCCCGTATGTACAATGTACATAGGGATAGAGAAGTATTGTATTCCACCTAAAAATTCGATACCGAGATTTTACCGGAAATACATGTTTTAGGACCCCCCTATATCCAAAAAAAGCATTTTCAGAAAAAGGTCAGTGTGTGTGTGTGTGTGTGTGTGTGTGTCTGTGAACACTATAACTCAAAAACGAAAAGAAGCTAAAATACCAAGCTTGGTATTTAAGTTTAGTATCTTCCAGGGATGCGACACGAAGATTTTGAGGAAATTCCCCCCACCCCAAATTACTCTTTATATGGAACTTTTTTCGAAAATTTTGATTTTCTTAAAAATGGCTCTAAGGATTTTGATTAAAATATCATATATTAAAGATATTTACCTAGCAAATAAAATGTATATCTTGAATTTTCTGGGAATAGCTTCTGAAGACCTGTTTATTCTTAATGCATTTCGCTTAATTTGGCATAACTAGTAAACCGTAAGAGATAGACAAAAACTTACTACACAAAAAATGTAGGTCTTGTTAAAATACACAAGTTATGTCATATACATTTTTCTCGTGGATTTACCGTTTTCGAGGTATTCATTATTATTAGTTTCAGTTGTGAAGTACTTATACTGTTCTCAAACGGTAGTGTCGTTTTTCTTTTGTTCTACTCCTGGGCAAGAAAAGAAATGATTTGTAATGACAATCGCATAACGACAGCTTTTAAAGCATTTGACTATCGGTTTAGCCTAGTGTATTCCCTTATTCACTTCCTATTTATAAGGAACTAAGTAATAAGAACATTGTGCTAATGAGTACCTCGATTAGCAAGGTGCAGAAAGAGTAATAATCTTATGTAAGAAGTTTAGAACAGCTAGAGAAAGTCATGCGAGTGTAACACATCAGATTTTTTCGTTAAACACACGCACAGTCACTTGCACATTCATACTTCTAGACTCTGTGGGGGATAGGGAATAATTCTGGTTAAAGAAAACTTCCCTGTCCCAGCCGGGAATCAAACCCGAGACCCCCGGGTGAGAAGTTAGGTCACTGACTGACTACTCGACCACGGCGGCAACCAATTATAGCTTATGTTTTTACAGGCTTGGCTATTGCAAAGGTAGATATAAGATGCGTTAGTTCGCAATGACAGTTGGATTTTTGGAATCAAACTGAATAGAAGGCACTAATGGGGCCCAGAAATATCTCGAAACACATATTTGTTCCAAACATGTAGCTTAAACTGCCTGAACAGCTTCCAACATTAAATATTAGAGCTCGAGATTTTAGACCATCATCTCCGTACTGCATGAAGAGACAGGCAATTTCAATTTGACTGGACACGTACTGACTCTGAAACTCTAGTTTAAAAGAAATATACCAAATTTTTGCATCGTTAATTTATGTTTCATGAAATTACAATGACATTGATTTAGAAATACTCTTTAAATAAAAAATCTCGTGTTCCAATCACATGACCTCTACATTCTGTACTTTCTCTACATCTCATTATTGTTGAAAACCTCATTTTTGGCCCACTTCATACTAATCAAGAAAAACATTAACAGAAATTGGCTGTATTACTTACTTTTTGTAAGTGGAAAAGAAATAAGGGAACACACCAGGCTAAAGCGATAGTCGAAAGCTAGTTGCCAAGGTTGAAATCCCTTTCTTTACAAGGGCAGGTGTTTACAAGTTGGTTCAGATTTAAATTCATTTATATTATATTTGCAATTAATTTTAAAACTAAAACCAATAACAAGGAATATCTCGGAAATGGCCAACTCCACGAAAATAAAATGTATATGACAAAATTCTGTGTTTTAATGAGATCTGCATTTTTTGTCTGCTAAGTTTTTGTCTCTCTCTTACAGTTTACTAGTTGTGCAAAATTCAATAAAATGCATCCAGAATAAAGAGGATTTCAGAGTCTATTCTCAGAAAATTCAAGATATACCTTATTTGTCATTTTGAATATACGGTATTTTAATCAAAAACTTTATAACTATTTTTGAGAAAATCAATATTTCGAAATTTTTTCGATGTAAAGGGTAGTTTGGGGTGGGGATTTTTTCAAAATGTTCGTGTTGCATCCTTGAAATGTGCTAAACTTAACAACCTACATACATAGGCACACACGGACCTTTTTCTAAACGAGGCTTCGATATCTTGTATCAAGATGTTGGGTGGAGTGCAATGCATTTTCTAGTTATGTACTATGTAGAGAAAGTATTATGGAAGCATCACTATTCTTATTTTTTCTCTGCAGTTCCTTTCTGTCCAAAATATCCAATAACCAAACCACTCCTACAAGTTAACTCTCTGTATACTGTACTGCTATTTTATTAACATTTTCCCTAGGTATCCATTAAATATGATGAGAATAGAAAACAAATGAACTTGATTACAACTTGCAACTTCTGTGAGCAGTTGAAAACCCATCGCAGCTACCGAGCCGTTCCGCAGTTCATTAAATCAAAAGAATTTCGTTTGGGTCAAGCCGTGGAGAAAATGTTCATCAAAGAAGGTTAATTTATGCCATTTTTTTAAACAGAAAAAAAGGAAAAGGCCTCACGCACCAAAGATGCTGCACCTAACGAAGCTGGAATGCCGTCGTCGCCCGTTCCTTTTCATTTTAGGGGAACGAGAATGTGGGGGAGGGGAAGCATGAGGTCCAGGGTTGCCAAATCTCTTAAATGGCACAGCTGTAGCTTAGCGGAACATTTCCTAGCTCAAATGTATCAATAGGAAACGTATGTTTGGTTTTAGAAGCCTGTCATGTTGGGATAACTGTTTCTGCAGCTTTCAGGACTAACAAAAGAATACCATAATCGTATTATACGGGGAAGTGAGCCACTAGATTACTTTATGTCGAATTTTTAAACTTTGCTATTTATCTTATACGCGTTATTTTAATTTCTAACCTAACTATTTTAGCCATTATTTGAAATTAGCTTTTTAAACAAATATCCGAAGACTCAATACATTTATCAGTTTGTTTTTTTTCCAGAGCAACATGCCGCTAAGCCTTTTTAGCTATGCAATCCAAATGATCAGAAATGTGACTTAAGCAACACAGTGAGTGAAATTTCAAATTTATATATCTTGATATTAATTTTTCTGAAAACTTTACTGTGATAACATTACTGCTATGTGAACATGATTACTAAATCCCATTCAAATTTAATAACATCTTTCCAGATTATAAACTATTTCATAAATTTTATTACGAAAATATATTGCATAATCAAAATAACCCTTCCACGCGTTTTAAAATTTAATAGATCTATTTGGCATGTTTGAATTGAAGCTTTGAACTCCACACAAAAACTTCACGTGGTGATATTTCACTGTAAGTTTTGTTAAAAGGTTACACATTTTTTGATCTCTAAAGTTAATAATTTTTTATAATTTTTATTTTGAAAAATCGCTATTGATGTTAGGATCCTTTTGTCACCTGTAATATTAAAATAGTTACTTCTGAACTTTCTGAAATGCGGGGAAGATTTTTAAAGAATAATAGTCTTTACAAAGCCGCGGTTTTATGAAATAATATGCTAGGAAACATATGTATTGTGCTTTCTTTAAATCTGTAGAGTCCGAAGCAGGTGAAGTGGGGCAAATACATTTTTAATCTAGATTCCAGCAACCATGTGCTATTTGCGTGTGTTTTTTTGTCAAAATTTCACTCACAGTGTACCTTAATGTTTTATCGGGGTATTACTGGATGTATAATTTTTGCTATGCATTGTTTTATCCTAATATCTATTTTTACTGATGTGGGCTTTGCTCAGATTCTATTCATGTGTAAATTCCCAATTAACAACTGTTCTTCAAATAAGTCTCAACTCTAAACCTACTTTCTCCCCAAAGTATTTATTTTCTTTCATGAAGACATTTTTACTACCATGCCTAATTTTCGTAGCTTTATACAAGTATTGCTTTATGTTGTAAATATTGAAAGACTTATCAGTTGAAGTTCCTCAACTCCTTTGTCTCAATGGAACTTGTTGGTGTGTGTACTTACCCACTGGTTTCATGCAAATAACACTATCATGAATTTATGGGTACTTGGAAATTCATTTCGTAGTATTGAAATTTCGTTAATACGGTTATTCAATGTTTATATTAAAAAGGGTAAAATTACAAGATTTAAATCTAACATGATACTGATTTTTTTTTACAGCTCATTGCGGGATGAACAAACTACTCTCAGCAAACGACACCATAACTAGGTTACCACTTAATTTTTTCAAAGTATAATTTTAGAGTAAAGTAGTTTTTTTTAATAATTCTTAAGACAAGGCACAGATATTTGAAATATCTGAAGGAATCAGTAAAACATACTCAACATCTCTGCCTTGACCCTAGTACCATTAACATTTCACGAATTATACCTTGAATTTATTTACTTATTTATCAACTGGTGTAGGCCCTCATTTACTAAAACTCAGCAATAAAATTGCCTTTAAAAGATAGAATGGGACATAACACATTTACCCAATTATATCTCATTTTACTTTTTCCAAATTGTAACGCAACACTTTCTCTCTCTTGGTCCTTCAATTATGGCGATGTCTATTGCCAATAATTTAATTAACTTGAATACGTACCTAATTAAAGCTAATTTACATGCATCACATTTTAAAAAGTTTTTTCATTATTATATCCTATTTTAAATATTTTACATCTTTTCAAAGGTTTTTTGAGGCAATTTATAGTCTTCAAGTCAAGATGTTCATCGTTTTAAGGATATTTAGTGTAAAGGAATGTAAATTATTTATTAATTAAGTAAAATTAGACAAAAGTCTATCCTCCCAAAATAAAAGAATTTGCTCAAAATTCAAACTTAAAAAAAAATACTTTTAGTTTTTTTTTGTTTGTTGTTTTAATACTCACAGATTCCATTTTTATTTAAATATTTATGTTCCTAATTGTAAAAGGTATTAGTTTTTTTGTAATATAATTATAATAACTTTAATTGAAAGGATTTTCGAGGCTTAGTTATGTCTTGAGAGAAATTATGTTTCTTACAATAACAGTGAATGAATACTCCGTTAATCATTATGTTAAAAAATTCTGTTTTTGATAAGATTCTGCACCAAGACACTTGGGGGCAAGGAGTTCCCAGAACTGAAACTTTGCGGTACAGTTAACTCATCTCCATTACCGCATTACAAAAGAAGGGAAATTAAGGGGAACGTTACAACCAATCTTATAAATCTTATTTTGAAGTGTTTTTAAACGGTAACAACCGAACGGGACAAACCGTGTTGGAGATTAACAGAGGAAGGGGGGGGGGAGGATCCAGCCTCTTCATTCCGGCATGGCTGGGGAGGGTTTACAAACTTTATTTATGGCACCCGAAATGACAAGCTTTCCAGCAAGGTGGAGGGCTACCTTTTTATTACCTAACCTCGTACAGGTGTAGTCATAAAAACTACCTGCAACAATGGGGCCCATGCAATAACAATGGCAACTGTTACGCTGTGCAACAATGAAGCGACAATTCGGCCATAAATCAATACTAAAGAGCTGCTTGGGAAAACTTTTCCAGGCCTTTTCCATTGTGAAAAATGGGGTACAAGTAAACCCAATGTAACATGTACACAGTGCCACCACAATAAAAAGATATGTATCTCTATTCCCTTTTGAACACAAAATAAGCTTCTTAAACATGAAAACACAAGGGGACTTCCAACTGCCTTATCTCTACCGATGTGTGAGTACAAGAAGTGCTTTGAGTTTTATTGGCAGGTTTTTTGCTCTTTTCATTATTGCCTTTGAAATTAAACTGTCTAAATATTATTGAGACATGAAGTTTCGTAACTGGTTTTACGTAAGAAGTATATATTAGTATAAAGATTTTTTTTCAAACGAGCTGAAAACATATATATTTTTTCAAAAATAAGGATTGCAGTTTTCTTTTTCTCCTTTCTAATTTTATTTTTCACACTTAAAACTTATTAAATAATATTCCAATCACTTTTATTTCCCATAAAAGTTCCCATAAAACATATTGACATTGCAGAGATCTCAGTTATTTAAAGAAAACAAATATCCTACGATAAAATTAAATAATAATTCTCTTATCCATAGTATTGATGTTCAGATTTTATGCAAGCATCCATGTGTATTGTGCAAGCTTATATATGGAGTCCAAAGTTGTCCATCCACACAAAACACAACGGTATGTGCATAAATTAATTGAAGGCATGTATGTAGATCGGTATAAACTTTAACTTTATTAAAATACATAAATCTGCACGCCAAAATTAAATATACGTATATATTATTTGATATTGCCATATTTTATTAGAGTTAGATTTAAAGTACCCATCTCAAACTTATTTTTATGTAGAACGCAAAGCATTTCAACTTATTTTATTGTGCTTATGGAATAAAACACAAACTTAAAATAAAACATAAAAACATATTTCTTGGTTAGAATGAAGCTTAAGCTACATAACCTTTAATTATTATTAACACAAAACACTTGCGCGTTAAATTTAGAGTACATTAGTGATTATTAGAAATAAATTATGAAACTTTCTTGAAAGCATATTTCAGACGCCAATCAAAATCAGTCAAGTCAGTGCCTGTTCTTTATGAACATTACACAGATGAAAGACCTTTGTAATATTCTTGATAAACTGGAGACACGTAATTGAGCAGTTCAAGCACATCTTAAGAGTTTTGGCAGAGTTATGGGCTTTGGATTTTCATATTTATGTGGTAAGGACACTGATCGTATGAAATATAATCCTTTATATTTACTTACAAATTTGGTTTTAGACTATCTATAAATCAATGGTATTTGAACCAAACAAGAGATGGCGGCACTAATCAGAACTTTATTTGGTTTAGAGAATTAGAACGTTTTTATTCATATGCTCTCAATTGTACCTTTATGTAATAAAGAAAGTCTGCATTATTATTATTATTATTATTATTATTATTACTAGTGTCATTGCAGAATGAAAAGTTGAGTGTGCTGCATTCCTCTCTCGCTGGCCGAAAGCTACGGAGGTTGACTGCTCCCAACGTTCCAGGCTACCTCCCCCACGCCAAGGGTCTGCGCCTGCTGCCGCTGTTGAAACCACAAGGACCCCTAAAAACTACGTGAAGCGACCCTCCAGCCTACCGGATCTCGGGTTACACTTTCCTGGTTGGCGTGGTTCGTACAGTGTTCTCAACAAGTTTGTTACCGTGTGCAAAAAATAAATATATAAATAAAATAAATACTAATAAAACTTGTTTAAGTTATAATTACACCCTGAAAGTGTACGCTAAGGGTTCGCTGCTTAGCGTATTAGGATATATTCATCTTCGTAAAGGTCCTAATAAAGTAGGATTTGTAGGAATTTTACAACCTTTTAGTGATACTGTAAAATTATTTTGTAAAGAACACAATTTCACTCGCAAAGAACCCAAAGTATAATACAAATACGTAACCATAGGGCCTACAAATCTATTATGAATTTTATCCTTTTGTGTCGGTTCCCAAGGTCACCAGTAAAAATTGATATAATAGATATTCTCTCCATTCCAGAGAAAGAATTAGAAAGTCATTATGAAGTTTTACAAGATATTGGGTAGTTGCACTATTTCTCTATTCCTCATTATACTACTGCTAAGAAAAAATAATAAAATGAAGATAAATTATACAAATGAGATCCTTCAGAACAATAGCAAACTCTCGATTACAAGGCCAGATAAGAGATAACCATATCAAAAAAAAGAGAATATTTTAATATAAATGAAACAGAAGAGCAACATCAGTACAATATGAAACCCCATTAGAAAAGTTGATTCAAAACAAAACACCTCAACTAGCTATGTATTCAGGATAAACCTGGAATGAAAAGAAACGCAGATAAAACGATCTATAGAGCAGTTCCAAAGAAACAGGCAAAGTATCAATCTAACTAAGGTGACACATACAGCTTACCATTATGAAATTCTGATGATATTAAACTTTATTTTCAATAGAACTATAATATTTTAAATAACGAAAATGTATGCATGAGAAATATATACTTTATTTTATAATATCATGATATCAGAAATGTAAATCTTAACAAGTTTTAATATTCAAAATTGCGATTGTTTTCCCTGCAAGATTACTGCGTTTTCCTAAAATCTCTGATATTTTTACAACGTTTTACATTATAGTTTGTTCACTTCATATTTAATCTTATACCTACAATATCACACAATTTCAACAATATTTAGCAATAAATTATATTTTTAATTTAGTGAAGAATACAAAATAAATATTGACTTTAGAAACAAAATTGAACCTTTTATTTTTATCAGAAAAGGCATACAACAAAAATAAACAATTATACACACTGAAAAACTTTACCAGTTTCACTATATTATGTAAGAATTTCTAACATTAGGAATTTGAAGGTCTTAAATCTCTTAAATCAAATAGCAGAGAGGCAATAAAAATAATGTAAGTTCAGAAATATTAGCCATAATGCATACGTAAACTATTTATTTTCCCCAGTTGTGCATGAGCATCTTGATTTCTGATTTTATGTCGTCTTCTTTTTTCCATCAATTATCTCCTAATGTACATCTGAGATGTCTCTAATCACCGCTGATTTTGAGCTCATATATTCATGTTTCGCTGCCATACTTCAAAGGCTGTGTGGAGACTATATTATATAATTTACAAATGACGATGTCTGTTCAATAAGCTCATCAAAGTCTCAGATCTTCATAGAGTATCTTCTGATTCTAACAATAAACCTGGTTCATCAGCGAACCTGATATTATGTCGCGCAGTTAAGAGGAAATCTTTAGGGGTAATAATATCAATTTTTCAATTAACTTATTTATATAGAACGAACTGCATGACCATAGTCATGTATTCACCGGAAAGATTTTGTAAAGGTATTAAAGTGATTATTACTTTCTCTACAGGTACTATGCATATAGTGTATAGAGAAGGAAGGTATTGTATTGCAACCAAAAATTCGATACCGGGTTTTCACCGGAAATACATGTTTTGGGTCCCCCTGAATCCAAAAAAAGCATTTTTGGAAAAAGGTGCGAGTGTGTGTGTGTGTGTGTGTGTGTGTCTGTGGACAGCATAGCTCAAAAACGAAAATACCGTTGAATACCAAACTTGGTATTTAAGTTTGGTATCTTCCAAGGATGCGACACGAAGATTTTCAAGAAAAACCCGCACCCCAAACTATCCTTTACATGGAACTTTTTTCGAAAAGGTTTATTTTCTTAAAAATGGCTCTAACGATTTTGTTTAAAATATCTATGTTAAAGATATTTACCTGACAAATAAAATGTATGTCTTGAATTTCCTGGGAATAGCCTCTGAAGAATATTCTAGATGAATTTCACGGAATTTTGTATAACTGCTAAACCGTAAGAGATGGGCAAAAACATACCACACAAAAAATGTAGAGCACATTAAAACACACAATTTATGTTATATACATTTTTTTTTTTTTTTTGTGGAGTTGATCGTTTTTGACATATTCCTTGTTTTTGTTTTCGGCTATGAAAAACTTATAATTTTCTCATACAGAAATTTGTCATCTCCTGTCCATACAAACAAAGAAACTTCAGTCACATAGCAACCAGCTTTTGATTATTAGTTTAGCCTATAGTGCTCCCTTATTTCCCTTCTGTTTACAGGGAAGCAAGTAATAAGGCTATTTGTGCTAATTTTTTTCTCGATTAGCATGAAGTAAATAGAAGCATAAGCTTTTTAACAATAATTTGTTGCAGAGAGGTAGAGAAAGTCATTTGAATGGAACACATCCGATTTTGTTATTACTATTTTGGATTTACTATACAATGCTTTTATAGCATTAATGAAGCTGGAGTTTATTTTATACTGTTGTTGGAATATCCCATTAACTCTCTAAATCGTCTATTTCATCCTGGGTGCGCACCAAAAGAGTAACGAGTACTTGTGACTCACAGGGGAATGCTTGCAACATGCAATACGGCGCAGCATTGAGGGAAAACTATCATCACGGTTGAATCAAACGTTGGAAATGAAGTTTCAGGACGCAATAACAAAAGTGTTCAGTTCTGTTTTTCTGAGTACGGTGGTATACTCTTACTCACACGAGGCTAGTTGGAACCGCCTCCTCTAAATTTTACTCGACTGTACCAGGGACATACATGAGACGTTAGGTCCTTAGTAACTTAGTTACTTAGGCGCTGGCCGAGTGCCTCCCGCATGAAAGAACTTGAAACCTCCAGGGCAAACCAGCTCTCAAGCACTGCGGGACATTTCCACACTAGGATTATCAGATTATTCGCATCTATGTAATGTTACTCAATCTAGTGCCGTTATGGAAGTGTCATTAGGAGTCGAAGTTTGGCTTCCAACCCTAAGTAATGAAATGAATAACAGCCTAAAAGGGGAGCTAAAAAAGGGAGTGAAATTCATGAAACTCATCGCTATTCCTCACACCCGTCAGTCAGTCACATGGGGCGGACAATCAACGCAAGCAGCAGCAGACAGCTGAGGAAGCTCCGGTCTCATGAATAACAACGCCCTCCTCCCTATGAAGCAACAACCCTCCTTCCTGCAGACCAAGCCTGCTGCTGGTTGCTGCCTTGCCCTTCCTTCCTTGCTTGCTCGCTTGCTTTCCGATCGCTTCACAAGTCTTCGCAAACAGCACAGTCGTAACGGCATCGTATTCCATTCTACCCGGTTTCCGAGAGACAAGAAGCCTGAGCAAATGAAATTTTACCGGATCTACCGAGATTTCACTGATGTGTGTGTGTGTGTGTGTGCGCGCGCGCGCGTGTGTGTGTGCGTGTGTGTGAAGAACGAAGGTCTGTTAAAAATCAAGTTTTATATTTAAGTTCAGCATCTTCCAAGAAAGCAACCGGAAGGTTTACAAGAAACTCCCCCCATACCCAAACCACCCTTTATATGAAACATTTTTCGAAAATAATGATTTTCTCAAAAATGGATCTAACGATTTTGCTTGAAATTCGTATGTTTGAGTTTTTACGACAAACAAAATGAATCTTTAATTTTTTTGGGAATGATGTACTCTTCATTCTGGATGACTTTTACATAGCTGGTAAACCGTTTTATACTCGTTAAAGCACACAAGTCATTCAATTCATTCATTTTCTTTCTTTCTCTCTTTATTTTGTTCCTGTGAAGTTAACCTTTTCCGAGATACTCCTTGTTATTCATAATGCATATGCAGTCCAAGCCTGCTACAGGTTGCCTTGCCTTTCCTTTCTTGCTTGCTTGATTTTCGATCGCTTCACAATTCTACGAAACAACACATTCGTAAAGGCATCGTGTTCCATTCTATACGGTTTCCGAAAGTCGAGAGCCTTAGCAAATGAAATTACCGCATCTACACGTTTTGGGGACTTGACAAGTAGACCACTATTGACTTCGCATTCTCTTCACATTGCCACGTACATGGTAGACAAAGAAGATATTGCATTCCAACTAAAAATCAGATATCGAGATTTCACTGGACATACACAGGTACTCTGAATAAAAAAAATAATAAAAAAAAAAAAAGCCTTTTTATAAAAAAAAAATGCCGTGTGTGCGAGTATGTGAGTGAAGAGCATAACTCAAAACCGATCTCTATTAAAAATGAAATGTTACATTTAAGTTCAGCACCTTCCAAGAAACAACAGGAAGTTTTACAAGAAACTTCCCCCACCCCCAAACTACCCTTTTTATGAAACATTTTTCGAAAATGATGAGAAACAAAATGCATACCTGAATTTTTTGGGAATAGCCTCTGACGTAATCTTCATTTTGCATAAACCGTATGACACTCGTTAAAGGACACAATTCATTCAGTTCATTCTTTTTTCTTTCTTTCTTTCCTTTTTTGTTGTGGAATTAGCTTTTTCCGAGATATTCCTTGTCATTGGTTAGCATTTTTTAATGCACAGGCTTACGTTTTTTTCTTCTTCTTTTTTACTTCCATCCCGTCATAAAAAGACAACGGAATTTCAATGTTATTCATTACATAGCGTCAACTATTAACATGCTTGACAGTCGCTTTAGCCCGGTGCCTTATTTCCCTTGTACCTATAAGGAAATTGATTTGTGAGGGGTGGATTGAGTAAAATAAAACAAAAGTCTTCCGTTCAAAACAAATTGTCTGCAAAATTAGATTTATTAGTAATAATTAGTAGCAACCAATAACACTATTTCTATTAATGTTTATCTCGATTAGGATAAAGCAGATAGAAGAATAAGCCTTTATAAAAATAACTAAATTTGTTGCAGGATTGGTATAAAAGGTCATATGAATGGAACCAGTTAGAGCCCGGGTCTTCCGTTAGGGAAGCAGCTACGCTACCACCGAGCTAAAGAGACGACCAATAATTATATAGCCCTGCTGATAAATTGTAGTGAACAATATAGACCAGCCAAATTTGCAATTACATAACAAATGAAGCGACATACCTCACTTCCCATTCTCTGTGCTCCAATTTCAGGCAGTTACAGCAATGTATAAAATAAAACACTGACGCAGTGCTCGTTTCAATGGCATGGAAATATGACGAGTACTAATGTCTTCCAAAAGGGTTTGTATTTTACAGGTTTCAACCACAAATCTCCGGACTTTTATACAACAGAAGTCATGACAAACAGATCCTGGGCCAACAGAAATCAAAAACCTGCGACATCAAGTGAACTCATGGATACCACTACAAAACATGCAACAGCAAGAGTTTCCTCGATCCCGGACCAACCATGTGTCCACTGCCATGTGATCAACTGTACAAAAATCTGATGTGTTTCATTCACATGACTTTCTCTAGATCTCTGCAACAAATTATTGTTAAAAAGCTTATGCTTCCATTTACTTCATGCTAATCGAGAAAAAAGTAGCAGAAATTGCCTTATTACTTGCTTTCTTGTAAGTAGAAGCGAAATAAGGGAGTAACGCAAGTTAAAGTGGCAGTCTAAAGCTGGTTGCTATGTGACTGATGTTCCTTTGTTTGTATGGACAGGAGTTGACAAATTTCTGTATGAGAAAAGTATAAGTTTTTCAAAGCTGAAACCAAAAACAAGGAATATCTTAAAAAAACACAAAAACAAAACGATCCACTCCACAAAAAAGGTATATAACATATATTGTGCGTCTTTACGTGTTCTACATTTTTTGTGTGACAAGTTTTTGTCCATCTCTTACGATTTAGCAGTTATGCATACTTCCGTAAAATGTTCCCAGAGTCTTTAGAGGCTATTGACAGAAAATTCATGTGGATATGGCATGTAAATATCTTAAATATAAGACATTTTAATCAAAATCGTTAGAGCCATTTTTGAGAAAATCAAAATTTTCGAAAAAAGTTCCATGTAAAGAGTAGTTGGAGGTGGGGAGATTTTCTTGAAAGTCTTTGTGTTGAATCCTTGGGAGATACCAAACTTAATACCAAGTTTGGTATTTAACAGTCTTTTTGTTTTTGAGCACACACACGAACCTTTTTCCAAAAATGCTTTTGTTGGATTCAGGGAACCCAAAACATGTATTTCCGGTGAAATCTCGGTATCGAATTTTTGGGTGCATTACAATACCTTTTCTATACACTATGTACATAGTGTGAACACTGAAAGTGCAACGCACGCGGAGTGATAACAAGGGCCTAGTAATTTATATAACTTATGCGCAACTTGTGCGCATTTATTCTTTTATTACTTTACAGGTTTATATGCATCTTCGGGAATAACTAGACAGTGTAGTTTGCTCAAGACAAGGCATCAAGGAAAACCTCCTAAAGTTGATGTCGCCATCAGTATGAAGGATTTGTGACGAAATGCAGACGCGTGGGTGTTCGACAGACTTCCTCCAGTTGTTGAATGACACGAGGCCATCAGCAATAACAACAACGTGTCTGAATCATGTATAATTCATCGACACGTTTTGCCCATCTCCTTGCCTCTTCTGTTTACAGAGCAACAAAGTGTCAATGACGCACCCTGTTGCTCTTCTTCATTTGCTCAGAGCAGGAAGTTCGGACCGTGGGCACGATTTAATGGAATCGAGCAAGTCACGTTCACAAACCGGCCGTCCGCTCAATCAAAGTTTACGTGCATGTTCTTTCCACTACGACTTTTTTATGTTAACGTCATTCTTGCGAAATTCTCTTCCCTCCTCTGGTTCCGTGCTTCTCCGTTTACTTTGATCTCGTGCAAGAACAGGCCCTAGACTTTCATTTGTTCTGGTAATACATACATTATTATACCACCCTTCTTTGCTCAAAATCAGCTTTGTTACGTTCTCTACACGTACTATGTATATAGTGTATAGAGAAGGTAGATATTGCATTGCACCAAAACATTCGATACCGAGATTTCACCGGAAATGTATGTTTTGAGACCTCCTGAATCCAATAAAGCATTTTTAGAAAAATGTCCGTGTGTGTGTGTGTGTCTCTGTGTGCGTTATGTATGTGTCTGTGAACAGCATAGCTCAAAAGCGAAAAGTGCATTACATACCAAACTTGGTATTTAAGTTCAGTATGTTCCAAGGATGCGACATGAACATTTTCAAGAAAATCCCCCCACCCCAAACTACCTTTCACATGGAAAAAATTTCTAAAATTTTGATTTTCTCAAAAATGGCTCTAACGATTTTGATTAAAATATCTTATATTTAAGATGTTTACATGCCAAATAAAATGTATATATTGAATTTTCTGTGAATAGCCTCTAAAGACCTATTTATTGCAGATGATTTTTATTGAACCGTAAGAGAGAGACAAAAGCTAACTTAACAGAAACTGTTGAGCTCGTTAGAACACACAATTTATGTGATATACGTGGAGTAAATAGTTTTTGAGATATTCCTGATTATTGGTTTGAGCTTTAAAATATTTATACTTTTCTCACGCGGGAATTTGTCAACTCCTCCCCATACAAACAAAGGCACTACAATCCATAGTAACTAGCTTTTGCTATCATTTTAACCCTTATTACCCTCCTACTTACAAGGAAGTAAGTAATAAGACTGTTTCTGATCATGTTTCCTCGATTAGCACGAAGTTAATATAAGAATAAGGTTTTTAAGAATAATATGTTATAGGAATGTAGAGAAAGCCATGTGAATGGAACAGAGCGGATTTTTGTTTCCTCCAAACATGGTGTCTTTCTTTCTTTCTTTCTTTCTTCCTAACTGCGTGTCCATAATAACGGCGGCGTCCTGTCCTGACCTAGTGGTTAGACCACCAAGCTCTCACCTAGATGACCTGGGTTCGATTTCAGAGGACAGCATTGGAGATAGACGTGTATTTTTTCTCCGAGTTCTCAGTATTTCCCATTATTCTTTACACCTATTGCACCATCCAACCCTTCATCCACCCCGCCATCACTTTATATGATCCACTTCCTTATTTTTATACCAGGCATCAGGCTGATAAACCATTTTTGAGAAAATAAAATATTTCGAATTTTTTTCCATGTAAAGGGTAGTTTGTAGTTGGGGATTTTCTTGAAAATCTTCGTGATTCCTTGGAAGATACTAAAATTAAACACTAAGTTTGGTATTTAATGCTCTTTTCATTTTTCAGCTATGCTGTCCACACAAGGACCTTTTTTCTAAAAACGCTTTTTTCGGACTCAGGGGAACACAAAAAAATATATTTCCGGTGAAATCGCGACGTCGAATTCCACTATGTACAGGGTACATATGGGGCTAGAGAAAGTAATAGAATGTTGTGCATCTTAACAATTTGAACTAATAAGGCTGACCGTAGAGCTAAAGGAGCTTCCTTGAGAACATTACGAGCTTTTAACAAAGATAAAGTAACCGAGCAGTAGCTAAATAAGAAATGAGCGAGTAGTCTTATTCTACTGTAAATAAAGTCTAAGGCCGCATTACAAACAAATGATAGCTTTCCGATTCCCAGAACAGGGAGCATAATGTTTTGATTATTGAAAGCCACATAAACAAACGTGCGTGTGTGTAATGCGGGATGCCACGAAAAACAAACAGTGGCTAGGGCAGGGAGGGATCGCTTCCTTTCAGGAAGCTTGTCACAACATTCGAGTCGAGCCTGTCCGTGACGTAGTCGCTCCTATTGGTTCACATATGACAGCTGCTCAAAATTGCTCACGATAAGTACATTAATATGCACTCTCCATCTTCGCTCCTACTTCCCTTGTGTTTTCATTTTATAAATGCACTCAAAGCCTTAATTCATTTCTAATCAAAATAAACCAAACTTGAAATCAAGTTTTAATTGGATTCTTTGAAATTTTCAGTAAATGTTTTAACCTGAAACAGAAATAGAATTAGCATTTCAATCTTAATTACAGAATTTTTACTTTCTCTACACATACTATATATACTGTATAGAGAAGATATTGTATTCCACCCAAAAATTCGATACCGAGATTTCACCGTAAAAACGTGTGTTGGGTCCCACTGAATTAAAAAAAAAAAAAAAATTGGACAGCATTGCTCAAAAACGAAAAGAAAGTTAAATACAAAATTTGGTATTTCAGTTTGGTATCTTCTAAGGATGCGACTCGAAATTTTCAATAACCCCCCCCCTAAACTACCATTTACGATTTTGATTAAAAGCTCTTATATTTAAGATATTTACATACCAAATAAAATGTATATCTTGAGCTTTCTGGGAATACCCTCTAAAGACTTCTTTAATCTGGATGATTTTTATTGAATTTTGCATTATTAGTATTATAGGTAACACGAACTCACACTTGCGGACGTGAAAATGGCAAATTTAGCCCAAGGAATTTTTCTTTCAAGATTTGGAATTCTTTTACGTGCAAATAAACGTTACAAGGTATCAACGGCTTTACTTCCGAAGGAAAATGCATCATCCTCCGCGGGGTTTGAACCCGTAACCTAGGGTATTAGAGGTTAGCATGGTAACCACTACACAACGGAGGGCGACAGTCTAGAACAATAATAAAACCGAAAAAAGATGGTGATTGCGATTATGCCGCCATCTATCCACAGATAATGAAAGAAACTGAACCGTACACCACACTAACAACCTTCTGCTTGCCGCGTGGCAAACTGGCATGGTGTAAAGGGCTGAGATGGTGAAAAAGTAGCTAGATTGGATGGGATCCAAACATCATTTGCTTTATACGAATCGAAAGTGGTATGGTACGGGGATGAGACCATGAAGGCTGCTGTCTACCAATATCAATCAACGAGTATCTAAATATCTCTCGTGATATGACCAAGTAGTTAAAGCGAAGTTAAGCAAGTAGAAAACATTTCTCTATTCTTTTCTTTCACCTTACAAGATAATACTTAAAGCAATTTCTAAAAATAAACAGAAGAGTATACTGATACCATCACACTGTTAACAGCCCGAACCGAAAACAAGTAAAATGTACTTGGGGCATCTTGTTTACAGACGAGTTGCTAAAAATGTTCAACCTCTAAAAAGCTCTTACATTCACGCTTCACACAAAAGGAAGACGGTTGTCGTCAGCTACCCAAACCATTTCTCTAACGGTTTCTCGGAACAACGGAAGCCCGCACACAAACAAATTCCTGTACAACACAACCAACTCTCAGCAGAACACTGCCCTCCTCCAAAACAGCTTCTTACCTAACTTAATGGATTCCCAAAGTGCATGCAGGTTAAAATCTAATGCATCCACAAATAAACTCCAGTAGCATATACCTATGTTTACTGCTAAATACTCTATTACTGAGAAATAGAGATAAATAAAAACTAACGTGATCCAAATTGCATTAATGTACATTACACACTCCGTGGTGTAGTGGTTATCATGCTAGCTTCTAAAACCCAAGTTTGCGGGTTCAAACCCAGTGGAGGGTGATGGATTCTTTTCGGGCGTAAAAATTCTTTGTGACTTCCTCCAGAAGGGAAGTAAATCCTTTGGTCCGTGTTTATTTGCACAATAAGAAAATCCATACCTTGAAAGAAAAGGTTCCTCGCCTAAGTTCAACATCTCTCACGTCCGTAAGTCACGATTTCGTCCCATCAACCTATGGTTGATGAGTTGAACCTCAACATGTGCACGAAGTGTTGAACTCGCGCACTAGAAATTCCCTGGCCAAAATTCTTGCAAAATTCGAAAAAGTACAAACCATATGCAGTTTCTTTGCAAAAGTCCATTAACGCATACTTTCAACAAGCCGTGTGAGACCTGCTTATTTGTTCGAGACTATAAATGCGGAGGTGTCTTTGTTGCATTGTGGATAGGAAGTGCAGCCAAAAAATAAACACTCATAAACTTGTAAGGTCAGGAATGAATGGCAACTGTTAACACTTCAGTCAAGCGGGATATCGTTTAAACCGTTTTTAAATTGTGTACAACTATAGACTGCGGTACGCCATCATAATTTAGGCAAGAGTATTTGGACATAAGTTTATTACACCTACTATGCAATGTGCAAGACAGAAATTAAACATGAGCTTCTCCCAAGAACATGCAATCGAGATATAAAAGCCAACAGCATTTGTAGCCGAAATAAAAGCCGTCGATGTGACATTATATGTTACCTTAAAACTTTCTATGCTATTTAAGAATTGGGCTAAAGTAAACCAGATTTTTATAATCTGGAGCCAACGAAAAGGCTGAAGATGATGAATATTAAACTCGAAGGACGATCAATGGCCGTGACGGAATAGTGGGAGAGACCACAATCGTCCTCGGCGTTCAGGCAAGGATTTATCGCGGTGGTGTTGCCATTTCCGTACAGCGAAGTGGTGATGATGAAAGGGCACACATCCAGTCCTCCCAGCGGGTAGGTACTGGGAATCAAATCTGGCCCCTTGCGCCAGAGGTAAACGCGCTATCACTTCGCTAACGGAACGGACATTAAAAACCTAAGAGTAAAAAAATTGTTTGCTGAGAAGCCCGGATGACGTTTAACGCCCGCTCTTACCACATATGGCACCACAAGTGGTGGTACTGATGGTGCCTGAAATTATTATTGGGTAAGGACACCTGGGAAGGCAGTGTGAGTTTAGGGATTTGCCAGGACTGAAGCAACTTTTTAGGGGGTAGGGGGAAAATTTCAATTAGGAGGAATAGCCCTGTTCAAAAATCCATGTCTTAACGACCTTGACCACCCGTATCGGTGTAATACTAGCTGGTGGTTAAATTTGTAGAACTCTCCAGTCAAAGTATTCTCATGTGATTTCAGATCTTCTTTCAACGTGTTATTTATTCATGTTACTAGCTAACCTAGAGCTTCTGGGCGTACTGAATCGGCTGATAGAGGTTAATGGTTACTGAACGGAATGGAAACGATATCTCATTTGGTAAGACCGTTGACACGAAAAGCAAAAGCTCGAATCTGCTAATTTTACAACTGTGAATCATGACAAATTGTATCACTCCTTTTCCTAAACGCATCAGTTTTCTGCAACGTTCTTCAAATGGGAAACAATATTGCCACAGGGTTTTAAAATACTTATTAAAGGAAGCGGTATTGAGAATGACAGTAATGAAACACACAGCGTACTTGAATGGTTTGCCTCTAATTACATTTGAGAGAGGTGTTGGTGGGCAGGGCTTTCAGATTAGATTACTTCTCCCTCGTCTCGCAGCATCACGCCATTTTCTGCCATTTGGCTAAGAATCAATTGATTCTATTAGATTGACGCCTTTTGTGTTGCAGACGAAGCAACTGCGATTGAAGAAATTAGTGCATCGCTGGCTGCCACTCCATGGAAGTTCCTTGCTGGTAATCACGTTACAGCCAGCACTCCAAAGAGAAGAGGGCGACGATACAAAACAGCTACCCTACGGCACATCCCCTACCCCAGAGCCATCTGCACAGCCAGTTCGATACCCGATGCTGCGCAGGCTCCCGCTTGTAATATATGTAAGCTAAGAAAAAAGCTCGACATATGCAAATCTACCACTGGAGTGAATTATGATACTTCATTTCTTGTAGCTCCACGAGAATTGGCATAATTCCCGGGATTGCATGAACTTAACCTCTCGGAATGTAATTTGTGAGTTAAGAAAAAACACTAAATTAAAGAACGAATTAGGATACACTTAACCTAATGGGTACGATTCTGATTTGTGTTGTTTTTACTACTCGAGGTCACCACTTCACGCCAACTGGTTCAAATTAGTCAAGTCAATCAAAACTTGGGTAATTTTGACAAACAAACTCTTTAAATTACGTCGCATTAAGTTAATTTACGTTACATTGAGTTCTTCGTAATCCCGGGTTTTACGTCTTTAAGATATATCCAACAGCACTAACAAGCCGAGATGAAACATTTGAGTAACGTTTTCTTTCCGTTTCATCGCGCCAGGATCCTAATGTTCGGAGGCATAACTCTAGTCGTCGGAATATTAAACACTATTGCATTAATTACTTTTCTACTAATTAGCTACCTGCGGTAAGTGTAGGAAGTACTGCATTTCTATATAGAAACAGGATAGCGAGATTTCACCGGAAATAAACATTTAGGGGCGTCCTAATTCCAAAATGTGTGTATGTGTGCGTGTGTGTGAAAAGAGCACAGTCAAAACCGAAGAGTCGGTTAAATATTAAGATCGATATTTAACTGCAGCATCTTCATAGGATTCGTCATGAAAATTTCAAGAACATACCTCCCATCCCAAACTCTAGAATTATCTGCGAGTAGCCTGATAGGTCCCTCTCGTTAGCGTAGCCTCTGGTGCAGAGGGACCTGGATTCGATTTCGATACTAGTGTGGGGACGTTCTCGCCCCGCAGAGAGGACAGGGAAATTCAATAACACCGCGGTATTAAAGTTGCCTGTACGCCAACGTCGGGTTGAGGTCTCTCCCACCATTCTTTCCCGGCCATTGACCGACCTTCGTGTTGAATTACGCATCATCAGTTTGTGGAATCCAATTCGCTTTGAGGACTTTTGTTCAACTAGTGTGCTTGTCGTTAAAATTTAAACGTTTTCTAAAAAAATGTTTGTTCTTTCTTTTTTTAATTCAGACTCCAAAACTAGAATTTCCAGTGAAATCTCCTTATTAAATTTTTGTGTTGAATGCAACACTTCCTCAGCTTACTATACCTAAGTACCCAGTAGAGAAAGTAAAAGAATGTTACAGAAATGCTTCACGCCACTGAGATATGACATATATTAACAAATATTGTGTAATAAGATTTTGTCTATTTCTTACAGTTCACTTACTAGCAAAAGTCATTCACAATGAAGAGGACTTCAAAGATTATGAGCAGAAAATTCACTTTATTTGTCATCAAAATAACAAACACGTTATAGTATTAAAATCTAATCGTCAACGCCATTTTTCAGGGCAAAATTAAGAAACATTTTCTCACTAAAGGGATATTTGAAATGGGAGAATGTTCTTGACGGCGGCGCTCGGGGTTTGATCCCAGGTGATTTCACGTGAATGAAGAGGCGTCTGAGCAATTATCTGCGATTTTCCCCACTAATAATTCCACCAATTATTGCTCCATCCTGTCATTCATTTCACCGTCATTTCATATAATCCACTTCCTTACTTCCATACCAAACATCGGCCAGATCACCCATCTTGGCTTTTTCTGATCCACAGTCTCTGCTCCTCATGTACACATAAATAATAAAGTTTTAAATAAAGCATGAGTTAATAAATGAAAAAATGAAAATCAGCAAATCCTATACATAAAATTCTTATTACTGTCTTAATGCAGACAAAGCAATAATTTTCTTTAAATCATGTTCAAAATTAGCTTCTAACATTGATATAAATATTATTAAAACAGTTTGAATTAAAATTCTTAGACATGTTCCTAATATTCTCATATTTTTAATTTTTCACAATAATCAGATTTTTATTAATAGCTATATCTTTATTAAGATACAAAAATAAAAATTAACTTAAAATAAAATATAAATTAATTTAAATCAGAACCCCCCCCCCCAAAAAGTAGCATTAATACACCAGTAGCTTCTTTCTTTTTAGGAAATTTTTTGTTCATCGGAATACATAAATATTTCTATATTTTAGTTTTTTAATTAAGTAGACCTAAGTATACAAATGCAATTATAATATAATAATTACTTAATAGAATGTATTTATTTTATTTATATTAAAATCTTATCTTGAGGCATATAAATCCTGAGAAATACAGAAAAAATAATGCTCTTGAAATCCTTACGCACTTATAAGTAAACTGAAACGAATCGCATTTATTTTTTTTTTCTGTCATGTTCACACACGAATGCACGCGGGCCTTTGTCTATTTTTTTTTAAGTTCAAAAAGGTGTATTGCCAGACTTCCAATGTGTAAGTAGTAGAAAAAGTAAAAAAGCTAAGCGTTGTGATGTCAAAATACAAGAAAATGCAGATGCTCACATCGCTGTAAACCAATACTTCAGAGTGGATGGTCTCTGTTTTGTTGGAAACGAGATAGAGAAGGATTCTAGGATTTCTAGGTTCCAGAGCTGCCGCTGTAATGTCCTGCAGCCGATATAATCATTGTAATTGGAAACGCGCCGGGACACAGGGAGAAGGCGGCGGCGAAATTGCGTTACATCATAAAATAGCTCGCTTGTTCCCCCATTGCAACAATCCATCAGACTCTCCGGTTACTCTCTCTCTCTCTATCTCGCTCGCTCGCTCGCTCACTTCTTGACAAAAATTAACTATGACACACTAATGCATATAATCGCGTTACGAGGGAAACGTGTTTTCCTGCGTCTTGATGGCGCATCGCAATGTTTTAACCTAATTGGCTCGCCTCCCGACGGACAGGCTTCACGTCGTCGTGTCCTCCTGCACTTTAGAAATGAGGCTACCCTTTCCATCCATTTAGTACTGGAGAAAATGCGGTTCAAACTCATAAACAGACTCTTATTTTTCATACGTGGGAATATGGTGAGCATTTGCCATTTTCGATGAAAGAAAAATGAAAAAGAAAAACTGATGCGTTACATTCATATTAATTTCTCTATTCACTACCATGAATTTTGGAATACCTTCTATAAATTGGATAGGAAGACAGACTGAAAAATTCAGTGCCATAGCCGGGGTTTGAACCACGGTCTCTAGCCTTTTTTATTTTGGTAGTGTTTAACGCCTGCTTTAACTACTTATGGCACCGCAGGCGATGACACTGATGATACATGCATGATGATGGAGCACCGGTGGAATGCTAAGGCGGGGGAAACAGGAGTGCGCAGAGAAAACCCGCCCCAGCGCCGCTTTGTCCACCACAAATCTTACATGCGATCGCTTGGGATTGAACCCCGGCCGTCTAGGTGAGAGGCAAGTGGTCTAACCACTGAACCACGGCGCGGCCTCTAGCCGGTTGCTCTACCACTGAGCTACCATGGCAAAATGCCGGTACGCCATTAAATTTCTAGACTCCTATCCAACTGCTATCCTATACACGGTTTCTGAGAGAAAATAATTAAATTATCACAGTTGTCCATAATAGTAGGCTACACGATGAATCCTGGGTCTTGAAGTACTTACAACACTGTAAGTCGCGACTGGGGTTTGTCATCTCAAAATAATATGAGATCACTTTGAGGTTTACCGCGAAACATGCGAGTAGCCATGGTAGCTCAGTGGTAGAGCAAGCGCCTAGAGACCGGGAGATCCGTGGTGCAACTCTCGACTATGGCACTGAATTTTTCAGTCTGACTCTACATATCCAACTTCTGTCCTATAAAATGTTTTTGAAGGGATATCTACACTCTCTACCAATGTTGCACTAAATTGAAAATTGTAACGGCAACATTTCGCTATAAATACACGTTTTGAGGTCCCCTGAATAAAATCTTATTTTAGAAAAAGGTACATGATGCGTATTTGTGTCTGTGAACACCATGACCCAACCACGAAAGATCAGTTTATCACCCAACTTGATTTTTTATGTTCAGCATTTTCCAAAGATGCAACACGAAGATTTTCAAGAAAATCCATTCACCACGAACTACTCTTTAGCATAAAATTCGAAAATGTTGATATTCTCAAAAATAACTAACGACTTCTATTAAAATTTCGTATATTAAAGATATTTACAAGACAAATAAAATGTATATCCTAATTTCTTGGGGACAGGCTACGAAGCCTTCTGCACAACTGACTCACCCTAAGACATAACAAATGCTTCTAAACAAAAAATGCAGATCTCATCAAAACACCAAATTTATGTGATATACATTTTTGTTGAAAGTTTACTATTTTCGAGATATTATTTGCTATAGTTTAAAGTTTCCAATACTTATTCTTTTCTGAAATTGGTAGTCGTTATTCATGTTTTAGCGACCGAGTTTTAGAGGATTTGACTATCGTTTTAGTTTATTCTACTTCCTTATTCCCGTCGTATGTAGAAATAATATCGTAATAAGATCATTTCTACTAATGAAATAGGCTCTGAAGCTTTCCTGGCGACGAACATATTCTAGACGTTCGTGAGTCATCATCCTGATGATGAGAGAGATGCAAGTTCCCGAAATGTCGATGACTCTTCATCACTACACCTGGCTTGAAGCCCGAGAACGTCAAGAATATATTCATTTCTGCTAATGTTTATCTCTAGATAGAAAAATCTGATGTGTACCATTCACATGAATTTCTCTATATCCCTGCAACAAATTATTCTTAAAAAGCTTATACTTCCATTTACTTCATGCTAATCAGAAAAAATTAGCAGAAATAGCCTTACTACTTGCTTCCTTGTAAGTAGAAGCGAACTAAGGGACTACCATAGGTTAAAGTGATAGTCAAAAGCTGGTTGTTAAGTGACAAGTTCCTTTGTGGGTACGGACAGAAGTTGACAAATTCCTGTATGAGAAAAGTATAAGTTTTTCAAAGCAGAAACCAAAAGCAAGGAATGTCTCAAAAACAATGAACTCCACGAAAAAATGTATATAACATAAATTGTGTGTTTTAACGTGTTATACATTTTTCGTGTAGTAAGGTTTTGTCCATCTCTTATGGTCTAGCAGTTATTCAAAATTCCGTAAAATTCATCCAGAATAAAGTACTCTTCAGAGGCTATTCCCAGAAAATTCAAAATATACATTTTATTTGTTAGGTAAATAGCTTTAATATACGATATTTTAATAAAAATCGTTAGAGCCATTTTTGAAAAAATCAAAATTTTCGAAAAAAGTTCTATGTAAAGGGTAGTTTGGGGTGGGGGGATTTTTCTCAAAATCTTCGTGTCGCATTCCTGTTGATATTTTACCGACTATTCGTGTTTGAGTTATCGTATTCACAGGCACACGGACACACACACGGATCTTTTTGAGAAAATGATTTTTCTGGATACAGGGGACCCTAAAACATACATTTTTGGGTGGAGTGCAATACCTTCTCTATACACTATGTACATAATAAGTGTAGAGAAAGTAGTAAGCCTCTTTGCCGCAGCATATATAGAAAGAGCTATTTAAATGTAGGATATCAGAAATTTTACATATGAATCGTGTGTGCCTAGTACCAGCAGAGCATACACACTTATTATTTCGATATCATTGCTTTTATTTCCTGTTTCCTCCCTTCCTTCTCCAACTTAAACGATGCCCTATATCTTGTCGAGTCTTTGATAAATCCCTCCTAAGATCGTGTTACCTGTTGAAAAAAATCTAGATAGTAAATGATACAGCAGATGCAATATTCCATCTAATTTTTAGTTAGATAGTAAGCTAAGGGAAACCCGATTAGAGGCAATATTTGAAATAAGCGCAGCGTGTGGAAATGTTTTGACACGATTTCCAGCTCCCTCTGAGAGGGGACAATGGTCCCTAAGTGTAACAGTGGGGTTGGAATCTCTTGCCTGGAAGTCATTGTCAGCAACCTAGCCAGGTATAAAAGAAATAAAAAGTTTTCTGTGGGGCTGTACGCTTGTTTGCTTCACGATGGGAGCCTACTGGCCCCGTGGCACGCTCGACTGAGTTTCTAAAACCTTGGCTGCGAGTGGCAGCTAGAATCACCAGGGGGCCTACAGTGCGTTCGTTTGCATTTGGGGCACCGTTATCTCCAACCACGATAAGAATCTAGAGAATTTGGGCATAAAATAATCGTTGTTGCCCATTTATTACAGCAACATCAAGTCAACAAATCTCTTGTTTCAAAATCCTCTCTTGAAAACGGAGCCATCATTGTTCGATTTTAACAGAAACTAAGTTTCTTAAAAGTTATTACACTATGAAGCTCCCGATTACATAAAACACCATGCAAACGTGCAATATATTATCTTTTACTTTCTCTAGCACGTATGTACAATGCACATAGTAAGTAGAATAGATATACCCAAAGTTTCGATACCGAGATTTCACCAGACATGCTTTGAGACCCCTTGAGTAAAAAACAAAAAATTAGAAAAAGGTTCAAGTTTGTATGTATGTATGTGTCTAAAAGAATAGTTCAAAATTGAAAAATCGGCTAAATACCAAATTTGATCTTTGAGTTCAGCTTTTTACGAGGATGCGATATGAAGATTTTATCCTTTACATCGAACATTTCTTCGAAAATTTTTATTTTCTCAAAAATAGCTTTCATGACTAGTTAAAATACTATATTCTTAAGATGTTTTTGTGACAAATAAAGTGCATATCTTTAATTTTCTGGGAATGGCTCTGAAGACCTCTTTATTCTTAATCACTTTTGTATAACTGGTAAACCGTAGGAGAGAAAAAACCTTACTGTAGATCTCACAATTTATTTCATATATTTAAGAGATAACCATTTCCGAGATATTTCTTGGTACAGGTTTCAGTTCAAAAATAAATTTAACTTTTCGCAAGCAGAGAGCAGCCATTCATTTCATATTTATTTTGTTTTACTCCTGGACATGCAAGGAAATGCGAATTTCAATTATATCACATAGCGACCAGTTTTTAAAAGGGTTGTCTATGGCATTAGTCTATTCTATTCCTTTATTCCCTGTGCACTTCCAAGGAGGTGGCAATAAGACCATTTTACAATGTTTATTTCTATTAGCATGACGTAGATAAAAGAATAATAATGGTAAGAATAGCTTGTTTGCAGAAAAGACAGAGAACGTCATGTGAATTAAACACATCAGTTCTTTGGGGGAGGGGGGCAGAGATCGAATATCTAATATCTGGAACTAAAAGGTCCTAAATGGAGAAAACTTAATAACACAGTCACTATTGCTAACTTAAATATATTCTGTGAAAGATTAAATATTTACTTTTTAACATCTGTTAAAAACATAACAAAATTAGTTATCTTAAATGTTCAACTTGTTACATCGTTCTTTGTCTGATAGGGTTTAAAAACTATTTTCCAAATATAGCGCTCCAATAACGGAAACTTAAACTGGATAACTGATTTTGGAGATTAATCAGAGAGCTTATAGTACAAATATATATCATTCTATTATTACATGTACCTTTTGCGATACAGAACATGTGTTCCAAATTAAAACAAACACACAATAAACACTATCGTACACCATATAATGGTACATAATTTAGAAATATGATATACATTTTGTCTTCTGAAATTAGTTTCAGGCTTCTGGAAATTAAAAAACAAAATGCTATTTAATATTTATACAAAAGCTGTTACGATGTTTCTTTGAACGGATTTGAATTTCTAGTTGTTGAGTTCGCCGCTACGCGCCATGGTGACGATGGATCGGCCCGTCGCTCACAGATGGCGCTGTAGGACAAAATCATGAATTACGGACGCGAAATGGCGGATTTTGCCCAGAAACCTTCTTCTTTCAAGGTATGAGGTTCTTTAAGAGCAAATATGTATTTCACGGGACCATCGACTTTATTTCCCTTCCGAAGGAAGCCATTCTAAGGATTTTTTCATTACTTTCCGCCAGGTTTGAACCTGCAATCTTGGGTTTTAGAGACTAGCATGATAAACCACTACCACGGAGGTGACCTTTTGAATAAGCTGGGCTATTATTTTAATTTTATTATTCAGAGCAGTATTATTCTGATCTATTTATATTCTATTATTACAAAATATGGAAATAAGTGCCACTGCTTATCTACCTCCATCCTTCCCTAATTTCAACCGTACGGGAGAGCAACAAATTTGAAGATTATTGCCCTTGGAGAACAAGTGGCTGTTCCATTGTGACGTAAGCTATAACTGGTTTAGTTATGGAACGAATAAAATTTTCACCTTGTAGATGTCACCACTACTTTCCGAAAGTTATTGCTGCTGCAACTCAAGGCTATCCGAATTTCACGCCGCTGGCAGTAATTAGTAATAATGATAAAACGTCAAGTGCACAGAGGGGGAGCGAAGAGGCATTTATCCGACTGGCCGTGATTTACGAGCGGCAGGAACAGTGCGCAGGCGCGAGCGAGCGACACGGTTTGCTGCCCGTGATGAAGCTTCCTAATACGTGTTACTTACTTGTTAGAATTTATTAATGCGGAATAAAAATGCTCCACATGCGCGTATATATCATAATAGTGCATCCCAGCACTTAATAGCATGGGCCCTTCCATTTAAAAAACGCTTCATCTTGCCCTCTCTTTGCAGGAACATCAATCTCGGGGCTCTACGACTCGATGAGGAGTTCCATACGGCCCTTCTTATCGACCACTGAACACTTGCACTTCCTACTAAAATTAGATGCAGTCTTTCCCAACCACCTCACTTCCTATATATACATTATTCACGTCTTTAACCAACACAGCATACGAAAATATCTCAACTTCATTATCCTATCAAATGGAGAGAATAGGCAATCCAAGAAGGATAGCTTATAGCTTATTTTTTACTTTCGCCACACGTACTATACACATAGTGTATAGAGATGGTAAAGTATTGCACCCAAATTTCACCGGAAATACATGTTCGGGATCCTCCCCGAATAAAAAAAAAAAAAAAAAAAAAAAAAAAAAAAAAAAAAAATTGGAAAAACGTCCGTGTGTTTGTATGTGTGTGTGTCTGTGGAAAACATAGCTCAAAAACGAAAATACCGTTAAATACCAAACTTGGTATTTAAGTTTGGCTTCTTCTAAGGATGCGACACGAAGATTTTCAAGAAAATTCCACCACCACAAACTACCCTTTACATGGAAAAAAATTCGAAAATTTTGATTTTCTCAAAAATGGCTCCAGCGATTTTGATTAAAAGCCCGTATATTAAAGATATTTACATACCAAATAAAATGTAGAATTTTCTGGGAATAGCCCCTGAAGACTACTTTATTCTAGATGAATTTTGCTGAATTTTGTATAACTGTGAGAGATATTACAGAAAGATGTAGATCTCATTAAAACAAACATGTATATAAAATACACTTTTTTCGTGGAGTTGACTATTTGTGAGATATTCCTTGTTATTGGTTTCAGTTTTAAAATAATTCAAAATTTTCTCATACGGAATTTTTCAACTTCTGGTCATGAAAGAAACGGATTTCAACTGGATGACAACTAGCTTTTAAAAAAAATTGACATTTGGTCTTATCCCAGGGCATTTTCTTATTTCCCTTCTACTTATAAGGAAGCAGCTAATAAGACCATTTCTCTCGATTATCATGAAGTAGATAAAAGAAGAAGTTTTTTTAGCAAACGTTTGTTGTAGAAGTGTAGAGAAAGTTGTGTGAATGGAGCAAGACAGAAGGTTTAATCGTTTCTTTTGATCGTGTTGAAGTTGCTAAGTCTTTATATAGTCTATATTCAATTTATAATTAGTTTTGTGTCTTTATTGAAGCTATTGGTGGAGTTAATCGAATTTCTATTCGTAAAATCTTATCATTTTCATCAATTAATCATAATGGATAAATACTGATACATGAAACTGTGAAGGCCAAAACAAAACCATTTCCTTATGGTGTGAGGATGATGTATAATTGTTGTACCGTATGCATCAACAAGCAGTATTGTTAAATACGATGTTAATCGTTGGGAAAGATCTAACATGTTTGGCTCATATTTCTAACCAGTAATCACCTTTACATACAATGCAGTAATGAGATCTGCTCCACTCAACTTTAGTGAAAGTGCATTAGTGAAGTAAATAATAACAGCGAGATTTTATCTAAAAATTTTAATTATACGGGACTCCAATCCAGTTTGCCATTACCCAATCACACCATTAATTGCTGCACGGACCGAGTTACAGGTGGCCGAGTCATTTATCATTCATGGCACGTAGTCTTGGCCGGGGCACAGAACTGCTACTGTTTCAGGTCTCGTTAGGCACACCTCCCCACGTCACTAACCCGTGGACAAGGGGTGCCTATTAAGGGCTACTCATGTTCTTTAAAAAGCAGCTACATTGCCTTTGTCTATGCTACGATAAATTGAGTTTATTTATTAACGCTCTATAACAGCTGCACTTTTCACAATTGAGATCGTGTTATGTGCCACAAAACTACGACAAGGGACCAACGGCTTTACTTCTCTTCCGAAGGAAGCCATGCTAAGGATTTTTACGCCCGAAAAAAATCCATCTCCTTCCGTCGGGTTTGAACCCGCGACCCTGGGAACCAGAGGTTAGCATTTTACCCTTAGACCACGAGGACCACATGCTGCGATGTATCTATAAACAGCTTGTTATTTAAAATCACTTTTCCGTTGCTTTATTCATCGTTGTCATGAACAAGATATTCTAATGAAATAAATAATCAAGCACTGGTGGGTGTCTCTGTTCATTGTACATTAAACATCATTAAAAATGCGCCTGACGCTATTTTGCTGAAAATGAAAAAAAATTGACGGGAACTCTGCTCCGCAGTTTTTCATTGGTGCCATTCTGGTACAACATACCACGCAAGTAAGAAAAAATCAAAACGATTGGGTAATCCTCCTCTTCATCCCTCAACCCCGCTCGACGCTCCATCAGAACAGGTTGATTTGTATAACCACGTGTGCGAATTACCTTGGCATTAGAACTTCAGTATGCAGCACAGAGAAAAGATTAATCTAATTTTGTATCACACGGTAAAAGGGTCGATTATTGTGCAACCAGAAAGTTTAGGGATCACCAGTTCGCAGCCCAAACTTAATTTGTTGCAAGTTACGTTTCAAGCCCATCCCTTTCCGTTCGGTAACGTGGGCTGTCTATTCGCTTTTAAGAGCATAGTAAACAGGTGAAAGATATAGGCGGAGTCCGCGAAAAGACCCTGACTTACGATAAGTATTTCCAGGCGTATTTTTAATGTCTTTGAGTGTACTGTGTGTCGTGTGTCAGTTTATAATACCGGGAAAGAACGCAATCCAATACCCAGGCATAGACTCCTACGTTTATGCTTGGACGAATCTTTCTTTTATAGAAAGCAGCGCCTGTTTATATTGTTTCTCTCTTTGTTTACCCTCCTCGTATGTAGGGCTTACAGCCAACGAGTAGGGTCAGACGCCTGTTGAGTTGCAGAGGCTCTGGATCAGAGAGAAGCCAGGATTGGTGATCAGTCTAATGCCTGGTAAGAAAATGAGGAAGTGGACTATATGAAGATGAATTAGGTGACTAGAAGACAATTAAGGAGCAATTTGTGGAATAAATGGCAGGAGAACCCGAAGAAAACCCCTGCTGAAATCTAGTACAATAAAGTTAGAGCACCAAAAGTTGCGAAAATAGTGACAATCGTTATAGCATTAGCACAGAAAACAAAAATCTCCTTTCTTGGTCCAATACAATGCAGACACATTGTAACGCTACCAGCATGAGAATTAATTTGTAACGAAAAACTATCACATTCATAGCAGTGAATGAACAGAGCGGCGCTCGCGTCTCACATAGGTGGCCCGCGTTCGATCCCAGGGATGAATTTAGAATGGTGGTGGACGAAGCCATACTAAGGATTTTTACGCCCGAAAAAATCGATCGCCCTTAGTCGGGTTCAAACCCAGTACCTTGTGAGCCACACATACGAAAAAGAAATATGATTAACTTTTGCCATTTCATTTCATGTTCAAAATGAGTGGAGATTAAATTGTCACACTTCAGGACCCTCTGAGGCATCTTCATGCTATCGACTGTGGTCAATTTGATTAGGAATACGCGTGCAAAACCTTGTGTTGTGTCTTGGTGCAGTGACGTCACACTGCAGAGTGATTGTGGGAGCGTTGTATTATTTTTATCAGGAAAGTAATCCATCATTGTTTGACAGGCCGCAGTGAAGGGACTCGAGCTCCAGGTCTCACACTTGTAAATACGGGAATACGATATCAAAAAGTGATTGTTAGAGCGTGATTCTCTTTAAAGATGCTGAGATTGATACAGAGGTTAGAGTTCTGTTTATGGCGATGCCGGAACCTCTCTCCCTCTCTCTCTATGTTCAAATTCTGAAAGTGGAATACCAAACAATGAGATTAATGGAGTGTCAAGCATTTACCTCCATTAACCAAGTCTCACACATGATATGTACAGCTAATGCTGTTCCCCTTTCTTTAAATATCTCTAACCTCAAGGAGAACAGTTCTGTAAATTACTCCTTTATATACTTAATTAATTTAACAATTGATTCCCTTGCATTTTGTTTCCTGTTACTTCTTAGCGATTAAAAGTACGTGTTTTCTGTGAAGAAATCCACTGTAAAAAAGAAAACATTAAAAGCACGATGAGGTGAGGAAAGAAGCTATGTTAGAAAGAATATACCGTTGTGCACGATCAGAATTGGACACTGAATGAGAACAACTGCTTCAGATGTGCCAGAGGAATGGCAGAAATGAACCTTGATATCGCTACACACACTGATGTTCATTAACATACATCTCTAACTCCGGAATTTGCAACTACTGAATGTAAAACAAATCTCTTGTAAAAGATCATGAGTGTGTGAGAATACTCAAAAAAGAAATTGGATAGATACCAAAGTTGATGTGGAAGTTGTGGCAGGATTTTAAACAAAATATCCACCCCAAACTGCACTTTATATCAGGCTGTTCCAGCTAGGTTGCGCGCCAAAGACCAGTGAATTACTCACTTACTCACAGGGGTATGCTTGCAAAATGCACCACGCCTAGGCATGGAATGCAACCTATCCTCAGACAGAATTTAGTGTTGGGCGCATTTGATTGAAGGAGCTAATATTTAAGGCATTCACACAATATAAAATGTATATCTTGGGCTTTTTCGAAAATTAATATTGTGTGATTTGGTATGACTCATAAACGATAAGAGATATACACGAAAAACTGTAGATATCTTTAGAGCACTATTTATTTCAGTTTTTTCTTCTTCCACTTTTTGTGACATCAGCCATTTCCGTTGTTAGTAGTTTGATTTGTCAATATTTTGCCTTTTTTTCTGTCTCTCTATATTGCCCTTCAATTCTATCTCGCGACATCAAGGCATTTTTTGTTTTAAACACTGGAGATCATTTCAGTTTACTGTGGCGCTTGTGTGCCTGCAACGAAAAGTGTAATAAGACTATTTCTATGAACGTTTATTTCTACTGACATGAGGTATATTTATTTATTTGTGTTAAGCTAATATATACTTGAATATAGAGGGCGTTCAGCCCAAGCTCTTAGTGTGCCATACTCACCTACATAATTACATCCATAGATGATTTAGTTCCCTAAAACTATCAAAACATCAATAACAACGGAAAATTATGTAACGTTAATTCCGTTTCCATTTTTTCTTCGGTCATCCTTTCTAAAAAGTCCTCTTAACGCTGTTCTCCTATCCATCTTGTCCTATTTCTGCCTCAGGAATTCTTTCCTGCATAAATCCATTCCTAGGCATTCAAATACTGTATACTTCCCTTCCTCCGCAGTGGGATGCCTTTTTTATGAGGTATATACATAAAAAGAATAACCTTCTATAGAAATAATTGGATATTTTTTTAGGGCATTACTCAAATTGACTACGAAGAAGCTTTGTCTGGGGCATCGAATTAGATCTGGGAGGACGGTAAGAAATGATGACTCATAAATGCTTTCTAGCTAGACTGAGCTTTGTGCATCACTAACCTAATTAATTTTTCTTTGAACTTCCGGATTTTGGATTCACTATGATACGGGGTTTGCTGAAACAATTCAATGATTCGTCTTCCAGCACAGTTTGGTCCCAACATTTTCAAATTAATAGAAATATGACCAAAAAAAAAAAAAGGGCATATGTACTTGTTTTCATTTCTTAGTAGAAAGTCAGAACACGATTCATACTTAAACTAAAGTTTCTGTACGTATGTTTGTCATTTCTTGTGTAGAACGCTGCGCACCTGTCACACCCCATACAGTGAAGACGCATTTAAATGGCAGAGACTTGAGGTTTTGTCTCTTGAGGAGGAAAGGTTCATGCTGTGACAAAAGAGGCTGTTACCTTTCTTGTCCTGTCGACTGGGAAAAATACCTGGAAGGTGGAAGATTCCAGAAGAGAAAAAAATGTGGACTATTGTCGACCTGTAGCTTATGTTAATTACACGGGGGACCTTGTGAACAGAGAAATGTGAGGTTTGACTAGAGACCCCTGCTGCGCCGAAGGTCGAGGAGAGTGATGGACATCGCACACAAGTTGGCTTTCCTCTGACCATCCTCTGGAGGTCACTCGCCACGTTACTGTCGTTCTTTACGGCCACAGATTCGGGTTTCTTGCTCTATAGTCTTGTTATCGCTTGATTTATTCTCTATTACGCCATAAAGACACTGCAGTGGCCACGCTTGAGCAACGGTCTGTGAGTTCGATTCCTGCATCTGTGGCAGTAGTGATTCTCATTGCTTTCCCATTATCTAATTTAACCTAACGTTTGTCGATGTAGTCAAAAAGTAAAATAAACTCCTTATGAAACTATAACTAAGAGTTTATTTCCTTCACTTTTGCGCAAAATAAAATCAATTTATTTACTTTAAACATACATAATCATATGACAACTATTCTTCAACAAAACATTTTTTCAACGAGATGTCAAAGGCCAGAATATTGTTGTGTTATTACTGATTACGAATACAATTTTCCATTAAATTGTTTAAAAACCTTCCCTGCGTTTTATTTAGCAGTTCCTAATTTTATGTACTTATGTTCTGAAAACTAAGGTAATCGTTTTTTAAATTAACTTAAAAGCCAGTATTCACTTTAGGATAGGATTAAATGACGCGTCTATTTAGTAATCCCGATGATCTGAGATACAATTTCTGTTGAGGTTAGTTTTAGGATGAACTATCAAGAGTTCCACTATCTTAAATATACTATGGGTTATTCTGAGGTTTCTTTTTGGATCTCGGTTAAATCTGAGCATTCTTTATTCAGAATTTTGCTCTGTATCTCTCGACCAGATAGGTATGCTTTGAAAATTAAGGGGCCCGGATCAAGTTGCAAAATAGATATGACTGTCGTACCACCAGACCCCACCTCATGGATACATTATTCATCCTACAATCAGAACAGAGACATCAGAAAACCAACCAGAAGATGCTCATAAGGAGAAATGTGCCTAAAATTCCTTTTTTTAAACATAAATACCATCTAAGATCCATCGAAATACTACGGAAGTGACGTCGTTATCCCCCCCTTCCAATGTCTCAAAGACTGTGACCGAGCAATATTTCCTACACGGAAATAAGTAATAAGACAATTACTGATAATGTTTATATCCATTATTAGTATGAAGTACATAAAAGAATAAACTTTTTGCTTTCCCTAGCCCGCATGTACAATGTACATAGTAGATAGAGAAGGTATTGTATTCCACCTAAAATTCGATGTCGAGATTTCAAAGGAAACATGTTTTGGAGTCCCTTAAGTACGAAAAAAAATTAGAAAAAGGTCCGTATGTGTGTGTGGACAGTATAGCTCAAAAACGAAAAGACCGTTAAATACCATACTTGGTATTTAGATTTAGTATCTTCCAAGGATGCAACACAAAGATTTTCAAGAAAATCCCCCTACCGCAAACTTCCCTTTACATGGCAAAATTTTCCGAAGTTTTGATTTTCTTAAAACTGGCTCTAACGATTTGATTAAAATCCAGTATATAAATGATATTCGCACCCAAATAAAATGAATATCTTTAATTTTCTGGGAATAGCCTCTAAAGACCTCTTTATTCGGGATGAATTTTGTCGAATTTTGCTTAACTGCTAAACCGTAAGGGAACTTACTGCACAAAAAATGTAGATCTCGTCAAAAGACACAATTTATGTCATTTATGTTTTTGTAGTGGAAGTAACCGTTTCCGAGAAATTCCTTGTCATTGGTTTCAATTGTAAAGTACTTATAGGTACTTTTCGCAGACAGGAAATGTCCGTATTGATTTTACTACTCCTGGCCAAGCAAAGTAGCCATTTGCAATGACAAATAGCTTAACGACAGCTTTTAAAACATTTGACTATCACTTTAGCCTGGTGCATTCCTTTAGTTCCCTTCTGCTTATAAGGCACTAAGTAATAAGAACATTCTGCTAGTGCTTATCTCGACTAACATTGTGTGGAAAGAAAAATAATCTTTTCTAAGAGGTTTGTTTGTAGAGCAGCCAGAGAAAGTCATGTGAGTGTGACACATCAGATTTTTTACTTTCTCTATACGAACTATGTACATGCACCCCAAAATTCGATACCGAGATTACACCAGAAATAGCGTTTTGAGACTCCCTGAATCCAAAAAAAGCATATTTAGAAAAATGTCCGTGTATGTGTGTGTGTGTGTGTGTGTGTGTGTGTGTGTGTGTGTATTTGTGGACAGCATAGCTCATAAGCGAAAAGACCGTTAAAACCAAAACTTGGTATTTATGTTTGGTATCTTCCAAGGACGCGACACTTAGATTTTCAAGAAAATCCCCCCACCCCAAACTAACCTTAATATGGAAAAGTTTCGACCGTCTTATTTTTCTTAAAATGGCTCTAACGATTTTGATTAAAATATCCTATATTACAGATATTTACCTGACAAATAAAATGTACATCTTGAATTTTCTGGGAATAGCTCATGAAGACTACTTTATTCTGGATGAATTTTACGGAATTGTGCTTAACTGTTAAACCGTAAGAGATGGACAAAACTTTACTACACAGGAAATGTAGAGCACGTTAAAACACACAATTTATGTCATATACATTTTTTTCGTGGAGTTAATCGTTTTTAAGATATTCTTGGCTTTTCGTTTCAGCTTTAAAAAACTTACACTTTTCTCATACAGGAATTTGTCAACTCCTGTCAACACAAATAAAGGAAATTCAGTCACATAGCAACCAGCTTTTGACAATCACTTTAACCTGTTGTACTCCCTTATTTCCCTTTTACTTACAAGGAAGCAAGTAATAAGACTATTTCTGTTTTTTTTTTCTCGATTAGCGTGAAGTAAATAAAAGCATAAGCTTTTTAACAATAAATTGTTGCACAGATGTAGAGAACGTCACGTGAATGAAACACATCAGATTTTTTTAAATTACCTATTCAGCGCAGAGAAGAGAGATGGACAGTTACATACCCGTTTCAGCTTTGGCTTTATGAGATCGTAAAAACATAGAAGCATGGCTGGTACCAGGTCCAACAGGGAAACATGTTCTCTTTCTGTACCTGCTATGTTAAGCGAATGGCCATGACCGTATTGTCAGCCAGGGGTGTCCATTTCTCTAACCCGACAACAAAATCGAGATTTATTTCCTTGTATAATTAATAATTACTTATTCCAATGTTCTATAAGCAAACAGAGTGCAGATTTCTAAATACACCTGCTACTAATCGAGGAGTTAGCCTCCGTTTGATAAAATCGATCACTGCACACTTCTTAAACGATATTTCTATTACTTAGTTAGCAGACAAACTATTGCGTTCTACACAAAACACTTTTTTTTTAGTGTTCCATTCATATGACATGCTCTATCATTGCAAAAAAATCATCCTTATAAAGCATTTTCTTACAACTATTTCATGCTAATCAAGCTAAATATTAAGAAAGTCACTTATTACTTAGTTCCTTATGAGTATAACGGAAATAAGGGAATACGCTAGACTAAACCGACATCTAAATGTTTTCAAAGCTGGTTGCTCTGTGATTAGAACCATTTTTGAGAAAATCAAAATTTTGGACACGTTTCCTTGTAAAGGGTAGTTTAGGATGAAGGGATTTTCTTGAAAACCTTTGTGTAATTCTAGGAAAATGCTGACTTAAATATAAAGTTTGGTATATTTAATTGACCTTTTGTTTTTGAGTATAGTGTTCACAGAAACGCGCGCGCGCGCGCACACACACACCCATACACAGGATTTTTTTCTAAAAATGCTTTTGTTGTGTAACAGGGGACCCTGAAAGAGTATTTTCGTTGAAATGAAACACCTTCTCTACCTATATACTATGTACTAATTAGAAAAAGAAAAATGTTGTGGTGTTCCATTCACACCACTTCTCTTGGTCTGTGTAACAAATTACTGTCAAAAAGATTATTCTTCTGTCTACTTCATGCTAATCGAGATAAACATTAGCAGAAATGATCTTATTACTTTGTTCCTTATAAGTAGAAAGAAAGTAGGGCAGTACATCAGGCTAAAACAATATTGAAATCTTTAAAAAGCTAATTGTTGGGTGATTGTATGGCAAATACATAAAATGCATAGCTTAGATTTTTTGGGATTATCCGGTGGTCTCTCTCCATTTTGAAGAAACACTGTACAATTTTGCAGAATTGGTCAACAAATGAGATAAATTAAAATATATTAAAGAAAAGCTATGCAACTGAAATAGCTTCATCTGTTCCAAATTATGTATTGGTTTTATTTTTTATTACCTTTGTAATTTTTTTAAGTGCTAGTGGTATCCATAACTACTGAGGGTACCAAATTTCCGGACCACCATATAGCATCTTATTTTAAACATCCTGTTTCTACCTTGTGCTCACAACGAAATTTGTAGTGTACTGCTTCGCAAGATTTATCCCGATTAGAACGAAGCAGAGATAAAATACGCTTTGATAAGAATAGTGTGTAGAAACTATATAAAAATAAACGATGGTGGGTAGAGGAATTCATTTGTTTAAATTTTTACTCATTTTTAACAGGAGACGTTAGTTTTCATACTTTCACTGTCCATATTGATTGCCAAATTTGAAGCTGATCAGATCATTGTTTTTATTAAACATTTTAAATATCAATGGCGAAATTACTGTTACTGAATTAGTATTTCGCATCATTGATGAATACTTTTGTGGGTGGAAAGTAGTGAAAAATCGCTAATTTTACTAGTGATAATTTAAGAGTTACCAAACAGCTTTTATTTCTAATCAAATTTCTAGTGAAGTTGCACCATTTTAAATATATGAATGACAAGCTTGTTTGGAGGCTTTAAATAATTGTAAAAGTGCACTTTTAAGAAACTACAGTAACTGCTTAACTTTTCGTGTGCACAGTACTGTTTAAAAGCATGCTAATACAACAATAAGAAAAAAAAAAAAAAAAAAAAAAAAAAAAAGCTAACTGATGAATAGATGCTACATTATTTAAAGCTCAAAAATTATAATTTCTAAGTTGACCATTTCAGAAGCAAACAACTTGCAGCGTAGTACTAGATATGTGCATTTATTAAACGTATAGCAGAGCTTTCTTCAATCAATTCTTATCCAGTCTTCAATGTTTAAGAAATAATGTACCATTATATGACGAAAAAGAAGAGCATTAATGATATCCCCAAGTGTATCAGTACAGTATCACTTATAGATTACCAAGGTATATCTCTAGACCTTGTAGTTTCTTGTAACGGAATCCAAGATAAGCACAATCTATACCACCGAGATAGCAGGAAGATAATCTTCCACTAAATAAACTTGCCTTTTTGGTTTAAAAAACTTAAGTAAATCTTGTAGAACAGAAAAGACAAGATAAATTGAAAGAAACCAATGTCATCTTATCCTCAAGTGTTACATCAAGATGACATCAGTTCTTAAAATAATCCCTAGAGTCACGTAATTAAATACAGAATGTATTAGACCTGGTCAATAAGAGATTATAATTACATTGATGCTTTTAAGATAGCTACACATAGAAATTGTATTTTATCTAAATATGGTTTCGTGAAACAAGTAAAAATGTATCCTTATCTTCAAAACGGTTTTATCTTATTTAAAAACTCACATACACGATGGCAGAATTAGATAGAAGAAAACAATTCTACAAATCATTTTTATACATCGTTTAACAGCATTGAAATTATTGAACTTTTACATTCTTCATCGAAACGCCGCTCAACATTAGGCCAAATGCCCAAGAAGTTTGGAATGTGAAATGCAGCAAGCTTACCGTTGCAGGGACAAGATTCTACCATCATGTGCACATGTTGATGTGAATATTTATGAGTAGACACTAGGATCTCAAAATTGGTTTAATTTTATTATTAAGAAAAAAATCCCCGTGTATGTGTGTGTCTGCGAGCAAAACCACAAAAGTCACATAAATATTACTCAACTGATACCTATTTATATTTTACATCTTCTGAGGACGCAATACGAAGATTTTCAAGAAAAACCCTCCAACCCAAACCGTTTACATGGACATTTTTTTAATAACATGTACATAATATTATATAATTTTTTGTGGAGTTAACTATTGTGATATTTCCTTGTTATTAGTCCAAAATTTCCAATACTTTTCTCAAATGAAAGCTTACATCCCTCAAGCAAAAGTACAGAATTTCAACATCACCTAGCGACCAGCTCGTGAAAGAGTATAGCATCGCTTTATGCTCCGCTACAAAGAAATATAAAAACGATTTCTGCTAATGATTAGCATGAAGTAGACAGAAAGAATGGGATTTTATAAGCATAGGTGGTGGCAAATAAAAAGCGTATGGATTAACATATTATATTTTTATATTAATTTCTATCGAAATAATAGCTGCACGGGAAGTGGTTTCGCAAATTCTTTATTATGCGGTAAATCATTGGTCATCGCGCAATTGTTAGGCACACTAAATTCTTATAATATAATATGTAGTGTTTACACACACACACACATTTCCCTGCCTAAGACACACCTCAATATACTCCAAAGGCTAACTGTTATTTGAAAGTATTTAAACCTGATTGCAAAATAATGTAAACACGAAAAAACTTTAATCGTTTTAGGAAAAATATTTATTTTTACTTTACTAAGTGTTTAACGCCGTTTTTACTAAAATGGGCACTGATGATACATGAATTGGGAAAGGAAATTTTGGAAAGTAAACATCCAGATCTGTTATGAGGACTGAGGAAGGCCTGGGAAAAACCTGTCAGGAAGCCCGATTCTTGCAGGATTTGCACTGATTAGGCAAACGATTGTTATCTAGTAAATACTGTATATGATGCATTAATACTCTGGTCTGTTTAACTTACATGGCTACACCAGATTAGTGATCTTCACCATCGTGAAGCTAAAAACCAGAAACTTAGGTTTAATTTATCTCATTTATGTCATATTATCACAGTAAGACTATCTTACGAGTACCTAATTGATGGAACTTTTTCAATTATATGTAAATGAGAAATGAGTCATTAGAAAACGTATTTTCTACCAAGAAAATTTAAAAGCAAATAAAAGGAGGAGTGACTCTCAGCATAACAAAACTATACCTTGAACAAAAGCTCCTAAATTACAAAGACAGAAAGCGTAGGCAGAACGGAAATCCGCCCACACGTGTAGCTTATGCTGCACAAGAAATGGATGGAAGCATGGAGAAACCACTGAGAGAGCAGAGGAAGGGAAAGAATATGAAAGAATAACAATCTGATGTGTACCATTCAGTTATTCAAAATTCAGTAAAATTCATCCAGAATAAACTACTCTTCAGAGGCTATTCCCAGAAAATTCAATATATACATTTTATTTGTGAGGTAAATATCTTTAATATACGAAATTTTAATCAAAATCGTTAGAGCCATTTTTGAGAGAACCAAACTTTTCGAAAAAAGTTCTATGTAAAGGGTAGTTAGGGGTGGGGGGATTTTTCTCAAAATCTTCGTGTTGCATCCCTGGAAGATACTAAACTTAAATACCAAGTTTAGTATTTTAGCTACTATTCGTTTTTGAGCTATCGTGTTCACAGACACACACACAAACACACACTCGGACCTTTTTGTGGAAATGCTTTTTTTGGATACAGGTGACTCTAAAACATATATTTCCAGTAAAATCTCGGAATCGAATTTTTAGGTGGAGTGCAATACCTTCTCTATACACTATGTACATAGTGCGTATAGAGAAAGTAAAAAACGCATATCCAAAGAAAACTTGCTCTCACTTCAGCTCTCCTATGCGAGAAAGGAGAGACATTTATTTACCTTCACGATTGGAGTGCAAATTTTGGGCTAAATTGTGTCAAACGCTTTTGGATACTAATGATTTGTGCGAAGAAACATGTTATTGAAGGAAATATTTTATTGTGCATTATGTTGAAATTGAAATGGAAGTTACATTTATAAAATGATCTCCGGGCTCGAATCTCAGTTAGTGTGTGTTACCCGAATAAGCATAATCACTGGGGTTTAAGCTGATGGGCTCCGGGCTTCTTTGAGCCACATTTCACCGATTTCATTCATCGTGCATTTTGCCTACCACATTAAAGGACGTTAAACTACCCCCAAAAGTTGCTAAAAATGAAATCCATAGTAATGTCTAGAATTTAGAGAATATTGCGATTAATTTTGATTTCATTTGAGAAATGTAGCCTTAGCTAATGGTTTAAAAAACTATCTTTTGATTCGTAGCACTAAATGGCCTCAATTTCATAATTAAATATATTTACTATCATGCATTCTTAAGTATTACATTTGGAAATTAAGTTGTCCTTTCCACTCGGCGAGCTTTGATGTCAGGAGTGTTTGGGAATGTAGGTTAAAATATGTTTATAAGAAAGCGGAAAGCAAAATATGTTCGCACTGGAAACCACTAAGCGGTCTTTGAGGTCTGCAGTTGGAGAGGAAGCATTAGTGACAAACAAAACATCCAAGCGGTTTCCATTGTTATCAAGTAGAATTGGGTATAATTCAACAAAGGCCTTTCCTTAAAAAAAAACCTGCCCAAAATTAAAATTTAAAAAAGAAAAAAAAAATTTGCTCTATCTATGATTTTCGGTGCAGCGTGACATGAAACTTTCTCCATCCCTTGCCCTCGGCTGGTTGTCGAGTTACGGACCGCCCCTTGAGCACCATCTAGATGGGACGGTAGTCTCCGGTCTGCTTATCCGGCTGACGTGGCGTCCCAATTTCGAAACTTAGGAACCCTTTTATTGCTGTGTCATCACGCCTGGTTCCCGCCGCCCGGTGTCTTTTGTCATATCTACCTTCCCCGTAGGGGAACTCTTTCTTGAGGCATAGGTAAAATAACTTGAACGCTACCCGTATCATGTGTTATCAAGTTTGACTAACGCAACATTTAGTTTAAGCTTGCTCGTTAAAGATACCTTTTGTTCACTTTCTAAAATCCACAATTTCAGCCCCATTCGTAAGCAACGAGGATTTTGTGTATAAGTTGCACACAAACTGTCATCAATGTGTTTAAATTGGTCTCTAAGGTATTATTATTTCTTTGAAAATTGCTCCACATGATAGATTATTTTTAAAATATTAATATTTATACACTAAATAATATATAAACAATTAATAATTATATACATATATAATAAAGTATAGAGTGTTAAATATAAGAGTATCGTTTAATAACTCAAAACTAATCATGTAAACAAAACTTCATTTGTTTACCCTGACATTTATAAGGAGGTAAAGAAAATGACAGGGATTTGTTGGAAAGATACATCGTAAGGAACAATTTGAAAATTATCCATACGAAGGGAAGAATGAAATTCCGAGAAAGTAAAAGAACTGTAACGCCCTTATATCAAGCTTACGACTTTATGGTGTTTGAAGAGTATTTAAAACACATCATAAATCTTCCTTCGTTTTTTACTTTCTCTATACGTGCTATGTACATAAGTGTATAGAGAATGTATTGCACTCCACCAAAATTTCGATACCGAGATTTCACCGGAAATATATGTTTTAGGGTCCCCTGTATCCCAAAAAAAAGTGTTTTCAGAAAAAGGTCCGTATGTGTGTGTCCGTGTGCGCGTGTGTCCGTGTGTCTGTGAACACGATAACTCAAAAACGAAAAGTCGGTAAAATACCAAACTAGGTATTTTAAGTTTAGTATTTTCCAGGGATGCGACACGAAGATTTAGAGAAAAATCTCCCCACCCCCAACTACCCTTTACATGGAACTTTTTTCGAAAATTTTGATTTTCTTAAAAATGACTCTAACAATTTTTATTAAAATATCGTATATTAAAGATATTTATCTGACAAATAAAATGTATATTTTGAATTTTCTGGGAATAGCCTCTGAAGACTACTTTATTCTGGGTCAATTTTACGGATTTTTGCATAACTGCTAAACCGTAAGAGACGGACAAAAACTTACCACACAACAAATGTAGAACACCTTAAAACAATATACAATTTATATTACATACATTTTTTTCGTGGAGTTGATTGTTTTTGAGATATTCCTTGTTTTTGGTTTCAGCTATAAAAACATACTTTTCTCATACAGGACTTTGTGAACTCGTGTCCATACAAACAAAGGAACTTTAGTCGCAGAGCAACCAGCTTTTGACTATCACTTTAACCTATGGTACCCCCTTATTTCGCTTCTACTAACAAGGAAGCAAGTAATAAGTCTATTTCTGCTAATTTTTGCTCCATTAGAAGAAGTAAATAGAATAATTTGTTGCAGTAATATAGAGAAAGTCATGTGAATGGAGCACATCAGACTTTTTCAGCTGCTGTGTAGCAAATTTAGCATTTGAAGATTCCTGGACCGTCTCTTGAATGGATTGTACTAAAACTTTTAATATATTAAAGTGAATAGATTCTCATTTTAATCTATTAAAAGTTTTAGTACAATTTTATACGAAGCTAGGCCTATTGGTATATGTTACACACGCAGAAGACACTTCGTGCACAGTGACCTATATAATATGTTGTGGAAAAGGGGGCGAAGTGAAGGAACTACAGGAGGATACAGACCACAGAGAAACGCGGAATTCCCCAACAATTTCAGGCCCGAAAACCCGCACTACTGATGGAGTTGTCTAGAGAGGGCAAAGAACGACTCGTCGACCAAGCAGCTCTATAGTGGTCCGGGAGAGTACTTTTTCCTTTGAGCAAGTATCTGCTATGATTCATACGCTACGAAACCGAGAAGCATACCTGAAAATGTCGTCTTCCATGCCTAGGGGTAACATGCTAGTCTCTAGTTCCCCAAGATCGCGGATTTAAACCCAGGCGAAAGTAAATGAATTTTTTGGGGCGTAAAATCCTTAGCAGCCTTCAGAATGATGTAAAGGTATTGGTCCCGTGTCGTATATTTACGGTATCTAAAAAAAACCAAAACTGGATAAAAAAGGACTCCAAGCAAAATTAAGGGATCTCTCGTGCGCAATATATAGCGGAACGCTAAGAACCATAGCAGTCAGAAAGTTTTTATTTTACACCTTAAAGATAAAAAGGAAACGGAGTGAAAGGGAAATGATGGGAGGAAAGGGGTGCTAGATTAGAAACCATACAGGCATTCGTTTATCAACCAGGAATAACCACGAAAAATTAGGCAGAGTCATAGGCTTACAGGTAGAGATTTAAATCTCTATATGAAAGACCGCACACCAATAAAGCTTTTTCCTGTAACTCCTAAGTGGAGCATAGAGCATGGGTACGATGTTTCCATGATCGGATTTCTAGTTCATGAGTTCGCCGCTGTGCGCCAAGGTAACGAGGTACATGGCCTTTTTCGAGATATTCCTTGTTACTGATTTCAGTTTTAAAATACTTACACTTTTCTCATAAGGGATCTTGTCAATGCTTGGGCACACACACACACACACACACACAAAAAAAAAAAGGGATTTCAATTTCTTAGCAAACACATTTTAAAACATTTGACAATTGCTTTAGCCTAATGTATTCACTCTTTATTCTAAGTAATAAGACCGTTTGTGCTAAAATTTTAGCATTAAATAGATAAAAGAACAAGCTTATTAACAATAATTTGTTACAGTTTTGTAGAGAAAGTCATGTAAATAGAGCACATCAGATTTTTTTTTTTTTTTTTATCTATACGAGGCAATGTTTGAGATTTCAGAACCTATCTGCTATCGGATCACACGCTATGAGTCTGTTTTCTATTTGGACGCGGAAGGAAAGGATACACATGTGGTCGGCAACAATTGGGTGCTCTTCACGTCAACTGCAGCTACTGGCTTGTCAGATGCACGAGGTGGTACAATAATTAGCCCGTAATATTGCTACTGTAATGCAAAGCCTTTGTTGCCCTTCTCAAAGGCTTAACTTCGTCTTGCGAACCTTGATGGAATCAATAACAGACAACGCCTTACTAGGCCTTTGGATTCCCATATCGCGGTGCTATTATTAGCCTTATAAGCTTTTGTGTCTTATCAGCTAACTGGAACACAGAATCACAAGGGTTTCATTTGCATCCTACCTTAAAAATTAACCACTAAAGTAATTAAAACTATTGTACCTAATTAATTCGTTCTTCAAAGTATGTTCTAAGAATAAAAAATTAAGAACAACAAAGTGACGTTGCTTTTACCTTTACTGCTGAGAACGAGTATCTTCTTTCCCAAAAGTTGGCAGAGTCACTTACCTGAAAAACAGAAAGAAAGCCTTAATTATAACACGAGTTTGACCAAACCGAAAATAAATGTTAACCATTGTTATGTAATGTTCAGTTGAATATGGACACACATTATGAAAGCTGTTTAGTAGGAATCATAATATCACTACCCGTAGGTCCCGGGTCCGATTCCCGGCTGGGGCGGGGAATTTTTCTTTAACCACAATTATTCCTTATCCCCAACAGAGTCTGAAAGTATGTATGTGAGAGTGAACGTAGGTGTGTTTGAGGAAAATAAAAATACGATTTTAACCCAACGTAAGGAATCTACAACCAGCTAGTTTTGTTTTTGTTTTTGTTTTTTTGTAATGGAAAGCCTTCCGATATGACTTTAGGTGTTAAAGGGGGCTTTATAAATGAAACAATTAAAACAATATATATCACTGCCATTTTAGGACACGTGTCGTGCGTTTGTATACTTTCAGTCACATTAATTTGCGCTCGGAAAGTACTAAAACTATCAATTTCCCTTAAAATACATAACAAGCAAATTAAATGCCTAAGGTTTCATTATGGCTTAACTTCTGCATAGAAAGTTTTGATTTTATGTTCATTGTTATTCGTGTACCTGCATATTTTAAAAGCTTAACATCCTTTAACCTGATTGGTCACATCGGAGGATCAATGAAATTGACAAATGATGCTCAAATGATCTCGAGGTCCATGGAGCTTTTGTCCATCTCTTACGGTTTATCGTTGCGCAAAAGTCTTCCAAATGAAGAGATCTTGAGATGCAATTCCCAGAAAATTCAAGTTATACATTTTATTTGTCCTACAAATATTTTTAATATACGGTATTTTCATCAAAGTTGTTACAGCCACTTTTGAGTGAGTCAAAATTTTCGAAAATTTTTCCTTGCAAGGAGTACATTTGGGTGGAAAGTTCCTTAAAATGTTAGTGTCGAATCCTTGGAAGACACTAAATCTATAGAACACGTTTAGTATTTAAGCAATTTTTTTTATTTTTTTTTTATTTTGAATGTTGCCCACAGACGGAAAGACACACAGACACAAACACGGACCTTTTTTAATTTTTACTTTCTCTACACGTACTATGTATATAGTGTATAGAGATGGTATTGTATTGCACCCAAAAATTCTGTTATATAATTCTGTCACTTATAATAAATAAATTTATAGATCGATATGTAATAGACGGTCAATATTTAGAAAGTCTTTGAACAATTTTACCTGATACCAAGATTTCACCGGAAATACATATATTGGATCCCCCTGAATTAAAAAAAAAAGCATTTTTGGAAAAAGGTTCGTGTGTGTGTCTGTGGATAGCATAGCTCAAAAACGAAAAGACTGTTCAATACCAAACTTGGTATTTAAGTTTGGTATCTTCCAAGGATGCCACACGAAGATTTTCAAGAAAATCTCCCCACCCCCAACTACCCTTTACATGGAACTTTTTTCGAAAATTTTGATTTTCTTAAAAATGGCTCTAACGATTTTGATCAAAATATCGTATATTAAAGATATTTACCTAACAAATAAAATGTATATCTTGAATTTTCTGGGAATAGCCTCTGAAGACTACTTTATTCTGGATGAATTTCACGGAATTTTGCATAACTGATAAACCGTAAGAGATGGGCAAAAATTTAACAGACAAAAGATGTAGAGCACATTAAAATACACAATTTATATTTTTTTCGTGGAGTTGATCGTTTTTGACATATTCCTTGTTTTTGGTTTCAGCTATGAAAAACTTATACTTTTCTCATACAGAAATTTGACAACTCCTGTTCATACAAACAAAGGAACTTGAGTCACATAGCAACCAGTTTTTGATTATTAGTTTAGCCTATAGTACACCCTTATTTCCCTTCTGCGTACAAGGAAGCAAGTAATAAGACCATTTGTGCTAGTTTTTTTCTCGATTAGCATGAAGTTAATAGAAGCATAAGCTTTTTAACAATACTTTGTTGCAGAGAGGTAGAGAAAGTCATGTGAATGGAATACATAAGATTTTTTTTCTATTTCTTTTTTTGATTTATGGGTCCTCAAAACTTGTCCGGTGAAATCTCAATATAGAATTTTTGTATGAAATACAATACCTTTTCTAACTGCTATGTGTGTGTAAAGTAATTGGTGGAGAAAGTAATTAGGTATTTGGTTTTTATGATGTCCTAGTTATTCTGCTTTAAGCTGTACTGAATATTGGTTGCTGGTAGGAGGTCAATGCATTCCTGCAGTTTGCGTCCATGTTTTACTTGTGCTTGCACGCGCGTGTGTAGTGTTTGTGTTGGGGAGAGAGCAGCACAAGAAGGGGATGGAGTTCTGATGGAACAATTCTCATCCAAATTGAGAACATCTGGCTGTGACAGTACGGAGAAAGACGAAAGGCCAGTTACGCCGCTTCATTGTCCATCTCCCTCTCGTTCTCTCTCCCCCTCCCCCATTTTTAATCCGTCCCATCCTCCGAAAGCTTCAATTCATTCAACTCATTTGTTCGTTTGGTCTCCTCAATATCAAACCGGTATATACCGCAGCAATGGAACCCTTCACGAAGCAAACGCGTGCGGGTGGTTGCTTCTACAAAAGCCTTCACGAAACAATACCCTAATAGGTTTGTGGGGAATTTCCTATTCTGCAGCAATGGTCTGTCAGATAGGGGTCATCTTGCCTTGGATAGACAAGTTTTTAAGTTTTGGTCTTGAATCTTCAAATCCGATGTTTGTCGAAATCTCTGCTTCAAATTAATCTACTTTACAATTCAGTATTTGAGCTATAGATCCCGTGGTGCAACCGAGCACTTTCTTTCGACGCATACTTTACTTAACGCACTATTTTACATTCTTAAGGCTTAAGGTTTCAAAATCAGGAGTATATTTTACAATATTACACAATATTTACTATGCGCCCACCTTTTCTTGGGCGCTAGTTTTACGAAGAATCGAGGGCCGGGGCAAGAGGAAAGAGCTCGCACGTCTGTCATTCCGCAATTGATAAACAAAGAAATTTTTTTTTATTGGTTGGTGAATAGGTTATTTAATTTACCGCAAACTGGCTAAATTATTAGCGTAAACTTCATGTAAATTTTTCTTTACATAGAACATAGCTCTAAATCTCTAACAATTTTAATTTAAATATCACATTAAAATTAAATTAAAAGTTGTGCCTTGCGTTTTCTGGGAAAATCCTCTTCATCGGAAGGAATTTCGTATAATTTTCTGAAGTTGGTTACAAATAAATTAAGCAGCACACAAAATATGTACTTAAATTTATTTATAATTTACATAATTAACAAACAAACTATCTATTTCCAATAACCTTTATTGTGATATGAGCCATTTCTGAGATTAATATCCGAACCTAATACTTTCATTGTATTAAATCCCTCGATTTTCAATTGTTTCTGGAGATTTCGAAGAAAGTATATGGGATAATAAAATTAGCACATAACGTCCAGTTCTTAAACATTTGACCATCATTGATCACTATGTGTCTATAACGGAATGTTACTATAGTTATTCTGCAAAAGTTTATTTCGATTCAAATAGAATAGGGAGAAAAATAAGCTTTCGTGAAAAGTATTTCTGTACTCACTACAAACGAAATAGTGAAAATCGTGTGAATGTAACACATAAGATTTTTTATATTTGATCTGATAGCTTTGAATTTGAAAGTAATTGCAATATTTTGGGCTTCCAAGGATTTTTTTTTATTTTAAATTATTTCAAGATTGATACACATATACTCTTACATTTGAAGCTCCAGAATGTTTGAAAATGTAAAATGATTTTAATTGAGGAACAATTTCAACAACCGCGAATCGAAACCGGGAGTATAACGACGAGAAATCATAACATTGACCATTCGATCCTAAAGACATAAATGTGCAGATTTCTGAAGGAAGTGAATGCAAAAAGGTAGTTTAGCTTTGATCTCCAAATGGAACCACATAAAGACCAAAATTTGTTATACTACCCATTCACTCACCTACTCTTTAGGTGTAGTGCAGTTAAAGTGAGTTAATTAAAATGAGTCCAATTTTTAGAATTAATAAAATAATAGACTTATAGTTTTTCAAATTATTATGTTTGATCTGAAAGGAATAATACTTTTTGCACTACGGTGCCTCTGTTATGTTCAATTCATACCCTTAAAATGGCATACATTTCTGGTTTATGCTTTTGAAATGTGTTTTTGACTAATATTTCAAATTTATTTGTTGAATTTACTCCACAAAATTGTCGTACATTGATAGCTATGCCTAATAGCCTTAGTAGATACACTTATCATTATTTTATTTTATTTATTTTATTTTTACGTTTTTAATTTATTTGTTTATTTAAGTTTACTCTTTTACCTCTCTTCTTTATTTTACTCTACATCACTTTAATTACGTGGTCATGTCGGATTTATTAGGAGAAACTTCATTGCTCGGTTTGTGGTAAAGTTAACCTTCTAGGTCTCATCCCTATCGAATAACATCTTGCTCTAACACTCTCGTAGAGGCCTTAGTGTTGCATAACTGACTTCTGCTTCTGTGCGTGGACAGATAACTGCTTCGACGCGTGTTCACAGAGACCTCACTACCAGTCAACTATACAATCTGTTTTACACACACCGGGCAGATGTCGTCCAGTTTACCTGCTTTTATTATCTGTGCATAGATGGCAGCTCAATCGCTATTATAATCTATTTTAATTGTATTGTTTTGCATAGACTTAAGATGGAACTTGGTTGTGGTATTAAATATCTAATCCGGCACATATTTATGGGCTGGTGGAGATCACGATAAAAAAAGAAAAAAAAAAAGTAGGAAAGAATATAAAGATGGATAATATTTTTTTTATTGTTCCATTTATATGGCGTTGACTCGCGTGTATCTATTTGTTGTCGTTAGGTTTCCACTTTCTTTAATTGTATTCATTCGAACCCGGGATCATTATTGTTGTTGAAAGTTAAAACATATACTTACATTTGACTTCTTGCAATTACACCGCCTCCTCGATTTATTTTTGGTTGAAGAAAAGGTAAAAATAGGGTGATTTTTGTCGTTACTAGGTGTACTTTACGGGAATGTTAATAGCATAAAAACGCCCCAACGTTCTTTAAAAGCAGGCAGGAATGTCTTACTTTTATGCTACCACAATTATGTGTGAAGAGGGAGGGAGGGGTAACACATATTTACCCAGTCGTCGCGTAAATGAACAAAAAATGTAGCACTATTAAGACATTTGCAAATTTAGTTTTTTGTTGTTGTTGTTTTTTTGTTTTTGGTTTCTACCGCTATTGGAATATTATTCTCAGTATCATGTTTACTGCTGATTCAAACATTTTACTACAGAGAAAAAATTGAAACATTAATTTTCACTTTCTCTACCAGATAGATACAGTGAACATACTCGTAATAATTAGTGAAGGTATTTATTGCATTCCACCCAAAAATAATATCTATACCAAGATTTCACTGGAAATCACGTTTTGAGGTCACTTGAATAAAAAATAGAATTTTTAGAAAAGGTTGCCCTTGTGTGTGAGTGTGTATGTGTGTGGTATTTAGTTTTATCTTATAAGTATACTACTAGAATATTATCAGGAAAATCCCCTCACCTCAAACTACCCTTTATATGGTAAATGTTCAACATTATTGGTTTTCTCAAAAATGGCTCTAACGGTTTTGATATTACTAAAGGCATTTATATAAAGATATATGTATATATTAAGTATATGGAAAATAGAATTTCTATCATGAATTTTCTGGGAATAGCCTCTGAAGGTCTCCATTCTGGAGACTTTTGCGTCCTCCAGAACGGTAAATACAAATTTTTTCTTCACAAAAGTTGTGGGGCTCGTTAAACATACATGTAAGTTATGTTTAGTTAACCTCTTTAAGAGATATTTATTGTTATTGCTGTCAATTTCATAATACCTATACTTTTTCCCTTCATGGTAAGTTAAGAGAACTAAATTACAACCCTTCACAAAGCGATTAGCTCTCAATGTAAACGGCGTTTTATTTATGGACGCTCTTTAACTAATGTAGTTCTCAGCGTCCCATTCTATGCTGGGCGTGAAAGACCGCTTAATTTTGCTCAGAGGCCTATCAGGATTGAGGTTCTTTTACGTGCCATAAATCTACGACACGGGACCAACGGATTTACTTCCCTTCCGAAGGAAGCCATGCTAAGGATTTTTACGCCCGAAAAAATCCATCGTTCTCCGCCGGGTTTGAACCCGTGACCTTGGAAGTTAGCATGGTAAGGCGACGATTAGCTCTTAAAAGATTTTGAATAAAGCCTATGTCTACTTAATTCCCCTATTCTCATTGTACGTACTAGTAAATATGTATTTTCTACGTATATCGGTTAACTTGAAGTAGATAGTAGAATAAATTGTTGTAAGAATACTGTGTTGAAAATGGGTATAGAAAACCATGTGGTTAGATTAAGGAATATTTCTGTAGAAGGAGCGAAAAAGAAAGAAAGAGAAGCACAGTAAGCTAGATCTCCAGGGGGACAACATAAATATTGACAACTCGTTCCAAATACATTTAAGCTGGTGTATGAATTATTTTATAAACGATAGGAATTTTCTTCTTGAAAATGAAATGGAGTTTTATTTATGGACGATCTTTAACTGCTGTGGTTCTCAGTGTCCCATTCTATCCTGGGCATGAAAGACTATTTAATTTTGCTCAGAGGCCTCTTTATCAGGCTTGAGGTTCTTTCACGTGCCGTAAAGGTACGACACGGGACCAACGGCTTTACTTCCCTTCAGAAAGAAGCCATTGCTAAGGATTTTTACGCCCGAAAAAATTCATCGTCCTCCACCGGGTTTGAACCGGCGACCTTGGGTGTATGAAGAGCATGGTAACCATTACACCATTATGGGGTGAAATTACAGTTTCGTTTCTGTTTCAATTTTGCATGAAATGAGATCCAATTTTGCATGTAAGGTGAGATATGCCACCCTAGAGAAGCCACCCTTGATCTAGAAAGCCACGTGTCGTCCGAAAAGTGTGTACACAAACAATGGACCGTTGGGCGGATGTTGTACTGGGGTGATTATTATTATTATTACTACTCCAACTACATGGGTTTGAATGCGTAGCCGCTCAGATGAGACACAGAGCTGTGGTTTGGGAAAAACTCTTACACACACACATACAGACAGGAAAAGACTTCACCCCAACCCTTATATGCACTCAGCTTCCGCCCGCACAAAACACAATCGTCTAGCACGCGCATAGCCGAGCTTCATTTGTTCTGTTTTGAAAAGAATGGATTCCCCAGTCAGTCACGGTCACACAGAGCTAATCATTGCCGTCATTGTCAGCATCACTTGGGCAACAACCACATGGGAGTCCAAATGTAAACCTCTTGCATGTATTACCCACCAAGCGTGGGAGAAACCTCCATTCATCCCTTCTGGACAACTCAATGGTTTGTTAATCCCTCATTATCCCCCTTGTTACTCCCGAGGCGTTTAAGAAATCCAAAACGTTTCCAATCTAAATTAAGCTTATACAAAATCCTCCCAAATGATTTGCGAAGAAACTTACAACTTAAAAAACAAATAACAAAGCCCGCTTGGGTAGTGTGGTGGTAGCATATCTGCTTCACATTCAACAGGTCGTGAGTTCGAATCTCGCTTATGATGAGCTATCCGGATGAGTTATTCGGATTTTCTCTTATCCTGAGAAGACGAATGTCGAGTAACTTTAAGCTCCATGGACCCCGAGATCATGAGTAGCATTTCACCAATTTCATTCATCGTCCAGTATGATCAACCAGGTTAAAGGACGTTAAACTGCTATCTATTTGAATCAGGTGGTATAAGTGTATGATCCGCATTCAGGAGGTCCTGATTCAATGACTTTTTTTGGGGGGATGCCTTCGTGGTTTGCCCTCAATCATCAAGATATATGCCTGATTGGATATTTAATCCCATGACCCAAAATTCCACTTTTAGCCTAAAATAATAGTAATACTGACTGCCTCCGTGGTCGAGTGGTCAGCAGGTCCCGGGTTCGATTCCCGGCTGGGGCGTGAATGTGCGTGTGTATTAGTAATATAATGATGATTAACCTAATGTTCTAACCTACAGTAATACGAGTTGTTTCACAAGTCAAAGCCCCCGATATGACCATTGAAGTTAAAGGGGGCTATACAAATGAAACAATAAAATAAAAAAAAAATATATATAGTAATACTGAAAATACATGGTAATAGCCACTGTTCTGCCATCTATCCATAGATACTTAAACCAGATACTTAAACATTTAAATGAGGAATTTGACTATTGCAAAAAGTTGGAAAAAATGTATTGGAGTAAAAGGTATTTTAAAAATTGGAGTAGGTATAAGCAAAATGTATGTGCACCAACTTTTAAATTTCAGAATTACTTCGCAAATATAATACTGGAATGCTAAAAGCAAATATCGATTTTTGGACAAAATGTCATAGATACAAGTGAACTTCTAAAAGCAATTAGTGTTTGTCATGCAGAGTTTGCAGTGTTCGTCAGCGCTGTAAAATATACCTATGACACATTTTGGTTAAAAAGTTTTGAGCTGGAAGTGAAAAGCTTTCTCTGTAAGTATCAGGTTGTGTGTTGCGCAGTAAACATCATCCATCAGCGCTGCTCGGCGCTCCAGTGGTGATATTTCTCGAGAACATTGGGTTCTGTTGATTACGGCGAGCGCGGAGCCATCCCACTAGCATAACAAAAGCCTGGGCACAGTCATCCCGGTGGCGATATTTTCGCCTCGTACAAGTTTCCAGCGCTATGATCGCCTCTACTCTCGCTGCGGTATTACGTCGCAGCTTCCGACCGTGACACAGTTCCACTGCAGAATTCCAACTTGGAGCCCATTAAGCGTTATCGTAGCAACTTTTGTGTTACCGCTAACATCTACAATTTAATTCATATCACAATTATTATATTCTCTACCATTACTATGAGAGAGCAAATAGTGTATTCGAGTAAAAATTCCGTGTTGAGATTTCACTGAAAATAATACTATAAATATACTACAAATCTCCTGAAACCACTCCCATTCTCAACCCTACTAAGGCAAGAACAAAATCTGACGTGAAACATTCACAAATTATTGTTAAAAACTTATTTTTTATTTACTTTATATTAATAAAGGAAAAAAATTAACAGAAATGATCCTATTAGTTTTTTCTCTGTAAGTAAAAGGGAAATAAGAAAATACCATAGGATAAAGTGATAGTCAAATCTTTTAAAGGCTGGTTGCTATGTGATTGAATTTCCTTTGTTTATATGGACAGGAGTCGACAAATTCCCTATGAGAAAATTACAAGTATCTATTTTAAAACTGAAACCAATAACATAGAATATCTAAAATACGGTCAACTCCACGAAAAAATGTATACTACATGTACTGTCTGTTTTAACGAGATCTATACTTTTTGTTAAGTAAGGTTTTGCCTACTTCTTACGGTTTAGCAGATATGCAAAATTCCGCAAAATTCATTCAGAAAAGATATCTTCAGAGGCTATTCGCAGTAAATTCAAAATATAGATTTTATTTGACATGTAAATATATTTAATATACGACATTTTAGTCAAAATCTTTAGAGCCATTTTTGAGAGAAACGAAATTTTCGAAAGTTTTTCCATGTAAAGGGTAATTGGGGGTGGGGGAATTTTCTTGAAAACCTTTGTCACGCATTCTTGGAAGATACTGAACTTAAATATTAACTTTGGTATTTAATGGACTTTTCGTTTTTGAGCTATGCAGTTCACAGACACACATACACACACGGACATTTTTCTCAAAATGCTTACTTTGGATTCAGGGGGTCTCAAAACATATATTTCCGGTGAAATCTCGGTATCAAATTTTTGGGTGCAATTCAATGCCTTCTCTATATACTACGTACATAGTACGTGTACAGAAAGTAAAAACGTTAATGTATTACATTCACATACTTTCCCTACTCTCAATAGTTTACACAGACGGCCACGTCGTGGCCGAGTGCTTAGACTACTCCCTTCCACTTAGACGGACCCGGGTTCAATCCCAAGCGAGCTCATGTGAGATTTGTGGTGGACAAAGCGGTGCAGGGGCGGGTTTTCTCTGGTTTCTCCAGTTTCCCCCGCCATCACATTCCACCGGTGCTCCATGTATCATCAGTGTCTTCGCCTGCGGTGCCATAGTAGTAATAGTTGGCGTTAAACACTATAAAAAAGTACACAAACTATGTAAGGCCTACCTTATATAATTTAACACATGTCATATTGGACGAAGGATGAACAAAATTGGTGAAATGATACTTTAATATGCCCGAAGTCTATAGACGATCCAACATTTACTTTTAAGATGAAGGGAAACAACAGAAAAAAATTAGATAATCCACCCTGGCCGAGATTCGAATTCACGACCTTCCGAATGTGAGGTAGACACGGAGGTGGATCTGCCTATTCTTTGGTCAGAATTTGGAGACAGTGGAAAGGGCATAGGTGGCAAACAGATTACTACTATCCAGGTCAATTACTTGTGTCGGTACTTTGTGATAGCAGCCTAGTGACGTCCCTATCTTCCCTTTCCATTGTTTTAAAAGACTCGACCAAAGAATACTTAATTCTAATCGATATAAACTTCACTTAAATAAGCTGTATTACACATTTCGTTATACATACAAAGAGAATAGCGATAATGAAATGTTTAAGAATCGAACGCTATATGCTGGTCATGCGTGAACATTTTTGAAAATTTTGTGTTTATTGGAATATCAATAGAGAAAAAATGATTAACTTTATTATTTGATTATGGTTTCTGAATCAGAAGAGGCTGATATATAAGTGGTAAAAGTTTCATTATGATAGATTGCATAGCCTTCAAGAATCACTAACATATATTGCATTGAAATACTACATGGAAATGGTTACTCTGACACTACCAAGTGTCATAGGTATTGCAGTTAAATCAACCAGAGTCAATTTTGAGAAAAAATAAATAAAAAAGTATTCATATGGGTTGAGGAATTTTCTTGCATATCTTCGTGTCACGTCTTTGGAGGATGCATAGCTTAAATGATAATCGATGTCTAGATTTCAGTGGAAATATATACTTTGAGGTTCCCATGAATAAAAAAAAACATTTTTAGAAAAATGTGTGTGTATGTATGTATGTATGTATGTGTGTATATACTATATAACTTAAAAACGGAAAATCTATCTAATGGCAAACTTTCACAAACATTTTTCAAGGAAACGAAACAAAGATTTTCAAGAAAATTCCCCATTCCAAACTACCTTTTACATGTTAACCTTTTTATTTTCCTAAAAAAGACTGACGATTTTAATTAAACACAATATGACATTTTTGTCATCATTCTGGGATGACTTTTGCATAACTGGTAAACTTTAAGATATAGACAAAAAAAAAAAAAAACAACTTACAATACAAAAACATAGATCTTGTCAAAATTCACAATTTATGCCACATGCAGTTTTTTTTTTTTTTTTTGAGTTGCACAATCATCATATAGCGACCGGCTTTCAAAAGATGTGACTATTGCTTTAGTTTTTTGTATTTGCTTACACCTTGTGCAATGAAATAATGTGTAATAAACTCATTTCTGCTAATGCTTACCGTGAGGTAGGTAGAAGGTTCGTAAAAATAGTTTGATATAGCATGCGTAGAGAAAGTTATGTGAATGTAACATTTGTTCAAGTGGTTTCTTTTGCATCATTCTTCTAAATGTTTTGCCATAGAAGTTTTAAAGGACAGCGTTGCAATTTCGTGCCCTGTTTGAAGATAAGTTTCAAAAAGATAAACACTGGCCATGGAAATGAAATCTTATCGCGTCTTGTTGTCCAAAGATGGAAGAAAAATCGGAATGCGTACCTTTTATTTACTCAGTCGAACAAACAACTATGTTACTTAAAGCTAACAAGTGCTATCGTCGGATTTTAAAGACAGTTTAATGTATTTGTTATTTGCAAGTGCTTACGAGATGTATGATTGTTACTGATAAAGGTTATTGACTGTACAGTACATTAGCCATGTTAGCAGAAACAATGTGATTTATGGAATTCACATACCTTTTTCTATTCACTTTGCTGTACACTATTCTTAAAGAGTCTATACTTTATTTTTTGTAATCGAGATAAACCTCCAGTACATATCTGCATTTCGTTGTAAAATAAAGCATGACTCGATGGCTATATTTTTAAAACTGAAAATTGTTAATGACAAAATGTGTCTCCTTTAACGGGATCTACATTACGTGTGCAGTAAACTGTTGGTTGTTAATGCCTCGCGTAAGATTGTCTACTGCAGCATGCAATACAACTCGGCACTGGGGATGTTGTAATGGCTAACTTGTGTTGTATAATGATGCTATACCTATATTCCTGGTCAATCTCAGTGCATTTTAACATACAATACACTGCGTAAGTCAGGCCTTTTAGGTATACCGAAACTGTTATTCCCACGCAAAAATCCACGAATCTCCCTGGCTAGATACAGTGATATATTTTATGAACTATTGCTGCTTAGGCCGAGTACTCGGGCTCAGCCGAGTTAAGATGTTAAAGGCGGCGTATACATGAAATTAATCAGGTGTCTTCCATTCACATGGCTTTCTCTACCTATTCGGCAACATATTCTTAAAAAGATTATTCTATCTGCTTCATTCTAATCAAATAAGTACAAACACAAACGCTTTTTTTAAACTTATTTCCTTGTAAGTAGAAGGAAAATAAGGGAATAGACTAGGCTAAAGCGATAGTCAAATCTAGTAAGAGATCTTGCCATGCAATGACATTGAAATTCAGTTCCCTTTGGATGACCAGGAGCAATGTAAAAATTACTTCTTTTTGAGAAAAGTTTAAGTACTTTAAAAGTGCAACCAATAACAAAAAATATTTCGGAAACGGTTAACTCTTTTAAAAAATGTAAAACACAAACTGTGTGTATTAACGAGATCTGTAGTTTTTGTCTAGTAAGTTTTGCCTATCTCTTACGGTTTACCAGTTAGTCAAAAGTCATCCAGAATGAAAAAGTTTTCAAAGGCTATTTCCAAAATTCAAGATATACATATGTTATAAAATATTTTAAACATATGATATTTTAATAATAATAGTTATCATTTTTGAATTAAAATCATTTTTTTGAAAAGTTGCATGTAAAGTATTGGAGTTAGGGAACTTTCCTGAAACACTTCGTGTCGCATTCTTGAAAGATACTGAACTTAAATACCAGGTATATAACCGACTTTTCATTTTTGAATTATGATGTCCACAGTCACACTATGGAACTTTTGTCAAAAATATTGTTTGCATTCAGGGGTGTTCAAAACGTGTATTTCCGGTGAAACTCGGTATCTAATTTTGGGTGGAATACAATGCCTTCTCTACCTACTATAATTGTACACATGGGCTACATTTTGTTAAATTTTAGCAATAGTCTGATAAGTAATAACAACTACCAGTTATCTATGTTGCTGGATTCCAGAAATTAATAATAATTGGTTTAGTGTAGTGTTTCTGTTTGAACGTTGCTTTACGTTTATATATAAACGTAAACATAAACGGGAATTGCGTTTGTTTATGTTAACTCTATGTTAGTTTATCTCATTTTAGAGTTCATTTGTTGTAGTTATTAGTATATAAGTTATATCTATAAAATAATGAAAAAAAAAATGAAATGTGGTAAATAAAATTTAAATTTTGCAATATACATTCCGATTGTTGTATTAAAGATTTTATTTTATTTTAGTTTTTGTCTATACGAGCTAGAGAAAGTAAGAAAACATACGAGTATATACTAGTTTCATACACTTTACACATTCTTCTGAAATTGCTCTCATATTCTAATATCAAAGTTCTAGCAGTATCGGTATGATAGGAAGGTCGACTCCTTAGCACAGCTGCTTACCAAGTGGGAGACCTGGGTTCGATTCCCGGTACTAGCGTGGAAATTTTTCTCCCGTTAGGAAATCTGGTCCGGGGTGCCCTCAGCCTCGTAAGGTCCCTGGGGGGCCAATTGAGGAGCGACCAGTCGGGGAGGTTCTAGGCGCTGACCACGTCTCACCCTCTAATATTGTACCCCATCCAGACGTCTGTCATGGACCGAAACGGGGGATGCAGCGGCCGGGCGGTAGGCCTAGGTTCCATGTGAGTTGTCGTGCCATAGAGTTATTATATGATAGGAACGCTCTGCGATACATAGAAATCCCATCTTTGCATGCAATAGTAGGTACTCGGTATTCGACTTAGAAATTTATTCAACATATTTTATGGATATAGTGTAGTAGCAAGGTCTTCGCTGTCCGAATTCTGATACATCCATATTCATCAAACATTTTACGTTGACATCCATGGCAGGTGTAGGTTTCTAGAAGCAAGGAAACCGCCTGCCCCTTAGAGTCGTACTGCAGTAGAAGCATGGTAGGTCTTATCGCAGACAGCAGGATAATTAAATTTGTCCATGTGATTTATCGCGGAGGTACGAGAGGGGTAAGGCGTCGCCTCGCGTCGCGGCGCTCTCAGAGAGAAGATCCTGGGCCCTATCCCTCTGTTATCCTTATCCTAAATCTTAAGAGCCAGCACACAAAACTGATGTATGTATCCCACGAGAGAGGGACGGTTCCCTGTTACAGGTATATCGCGTCAATACGCACTTCCCGTCACTTCCTCACACCTCCGATTTTTCTCTCTCGAGCTCCGAAAATTTACGAGGAGCTGATGTTTCCCTTCCATCGCTCTACGGCTCGTAACAGGGGTCAAAAGATGTGAACAGGAAAAGAGAGGGAAAAAAAAGCAAAGTAAAGACTGGAATATTCCCTCGAAAATAATACTCAAAGAAACATTTTTGTACTCTCTCTTCCCGCTATTCTATGAACCATTCTTACCAAAGCTAATTCTTCTATTAGGTAAGAATTTGCAGATATAGTTGTAATGGACATTTTTTTTGCAGGTACAAGGGAAATATTGTAAGTTTAAGCGATAGTCAAATCCATCTCTATGCAATGTATTTAAAATTCCGTCCTCCTTGCGAATGCGTATTTGAAAATTAAAAACAGTACCGCAAATTGTTAACACCAACAAATTTTATTTCACGTAAATTGTGTGCTTTAACGAGATCCACATTATTGCGCAATATGAATTCGTCAGTCTCTTACAGTTTAGCAATATAGAAAAGTAACTCAAATTACACGGGTATTACCAGAAAATTCAAAACAAATTTTCTTCGTTATGGAAATATTTTAAACATATGCATTTTAACCGAAATCGTTATAACTATTTAAAAAAAAAAAACTTCAGATGAAGTACCTTAAACCCTCTTTTCGTTTTTGATTTATGCTGTTTATAGACATACATGCGCGTGCACTTTTCCTTCTAATTCAATCTTCCTATATATTCACGCTACCTCGTAAAATTTGGTACTGAATTTTTGGGTAGAATGCCTTATCTATACGTGTGAGCTATATGCGAAGTAAAAGCTACAAGTTAATTCTGTAAACAAAAGTACTTTCTTCCAAATTCAACAATTCTACTTCCAAATTCCTATGAAAATAACTTTAAGTTTTGAATATTTGTATATTTTATATCTAAATTTAAAAATTATTGTTTATTGCTTCACGCTAGCATGTATTTTGATGTCTAAACATAAACTTAAGCCACAGTAAGCAGATACTGTGTGACCGATCCACCGCTGATTTCAGCTACTAAAACATTTATGGTTGTTCAAGACTCCAGACAAATGTTTTCAGCGTATGTCACATCTGTGGACGCATAATTTAGGCTTAGTAGGCTCATTAATGGCAGCGACGAACCATGGGTGTCTTTCAGAACAACGAAAGCAACCAAATGATTAAACTTCCAACCTCATCTTAGAGAAAATTAAGATACATTTTTCAAACTGAGGAATTGGAAATTACTTTTGGAGGGCAGCATCATCACATTCCAGCCGTAGAGTCGCTGTAACAAGCGGTCTCAGTTACTCAAGCCTCCAAACTTAATCATTAGTACGATATTTTTAAAATATTGACTCCAATTTGTCACGCCGCCACCTAAAACAATTTATATTACACATATTTGTCGGAGTTGATTGTGCTTGGCACATGATGCAGTTGCTGGCGCACCAGCACTGACAAGGTATAAATGGAAGAACATTTGACAAAACTGTTCCAGTATGTAACATTCCACTGGGTTCCCCTAAGTAGCTTGCGATTTATTACAAGTATGTAACTACAATTCGCCAAAGTTGTAACATTTTAAGCATCAACACTGTCGCTTCTAGAGAACTTAATGAAGCCCTCAGTTAACAAAATAAAATTGGAAGTTCATCTGAACGGCAACGTGATATTTGCTATCATGGTATCTAAATGTTCATTTCAAGTGAGGGGAGGGCCTCAGTGATGATTATTTTAATAAAGTTGATGAAGAAGACATAAATCAGTGAAGGTAAAATAAAAACTATGAAAATAGGTGAGGTAACTCATAGCAAGAAAACTTTTTCAACTGGTATAATTGATATAATGTTGCAGATGAAATAGCTACGTCGAACGCTAAAGCTTCAGGAAGACTCCGAAAGTTTGACAAATTTGTAAATATCGTAATCATTAGAAAACAATAATGACTACACAGAAAAAAGCGGAGATCTTCAACTAGCATGACTTATCCTTACATATCCAATGGAAAATACAACTTTTTATCTTCCTTTACATTCATCATTGGAAATTCATATACGATAGGAATCGTATTATTTAACACTGAGATACAATTTATCCTCTACGATTCAACATGTTTATGATAATCATTCTGGCACTGCATTGTATAAATGCTCTTGATATATGTATATACACAGCAACTTTGGAGGGAAAATATCTACTTGCTCCTTATTCGAATTTATGTCGAAAACATGAAGAAAGGATGTTATGATGAATATTTTAAATTAAGAGGCATGGATCCTTAAGTAAATGGAAATGGGTTTTATTTATAGACGCTCTTTAACTACTGCTGTTCTCAGAGTTCCATTCTATATTGGGCGTGAAAGACCGCTTACTTTTGCTCAGAGGCTTTAACCTCAACGGCTTTACTTCCGAAGGAAGCTATGCTAAGAATTTTTATGCCCAAAACAATGCATCGCCCTCCAAGAACTTGGATATATGTAGTTAGCATGGAAATCACTACACCACGGAGGGCGACAGATTCTTAAGTAAATGGAAGTATGGAAAGGAAAAATTGAAACTATCAGAGTTCTCAATTCATTATCTGCAGAGTCTTTGTTAGAAGAGTTAAACACTAACATACTTTGATGCACATAGTCATTTAAAACTCGAAAAACGTTGCTATTTGATGCACAATGAACAACCAATGCCAGGTTAGTTGCAGGGAAATATACAAGAGTATTATTTATGAATGCTCTTTAACTACATGTTTGTATTGGGCATGAAAGACAGGAAATGTTTTTCAGGGGGGCCTCCAAAGGCTTCTTTTACTTTTCATAAATCTACAATACGTGACCATCATGGCTTTAATTTCCCTTTGAAGGAAGTCATGTTGAAGATTATTACTCCCAAAACATCCATCGTCTCACCGGATTTGAACCCGCGAGCTCAGGAACTAGCGGCTAGCATATAACCCTAGACCATGGAGGATGAAGTTACAAGGAGCTGAAGAACATCGGCAAGCAGATATTCTCTCTCCTAGGTCGCCTATGTATTAATATCGTACAAAAAACAGAAGCCTTACAAGATTCCCAAATGACGTTTCTATGTTAGTCATCAATCGCATTTTCTTGCAATGTTTTTAACTGAAGCTGTGGGATGGCTTGTGGGCCCCATGTGACTCGGGGGTGCATGATTCCCATAGTCTTGAATATTAAAATCAATACAGCAGCATTACCTATTCATAAAAAAGGAGCTGATATCGCGGCAGAGGCCGCCGTTGTGCGGGCGACATTAGAAAAAGAAGATAACTCGAGGGAGCCCGTCGAGGGTGATATTGTATTACCAACGTGAATATTTTATAAGCTTACGCATACACAGATGATATGAGAGGGGTTGGTTTTAAAACGTTATGCATGTAGGGTTCAATGTTTGCCTTCTGCGGGGAACCAGTATTATGAAGCTGCAACCTTCCTTTTCACTTCACTGTTTATTTAAACCTATTTAGCAATCAACTTTACATTGCGTATTATCCTTAACAATCTTCTACCAGTTTGGCTGAACTTTAATGTAGGATGTCAATAGCCAATCTTGACAATCATTTCTTTGGAATTATAAAAGAAGGTGTATCTCAAAAAACAGATTTCTTTATTCATTCTTTCCATGAAGCGTGTGTGTTTATTTTGTCCACAACAAACAGCTGAGGCGATAATTTCCGCATTAAAGTATTTTTGTCTCTTTAACAAACGTTAGGACAACAGTATTGAACAGTTTCAAAATTCCATATCCCAAAACTGTGTGCAAGTAATTGCGTGTGGAGTTTTCTTATAAATTGTTAACGAAATTATTTCTTGTGTATCGCATAAAATTTCCATATCCACTGTCGAAGTTAGATTTTTTCATCTATATTTACAACATTCACAATGGAATTATTATACCGGTTATCTCATCACGTAATTCAGCACTGTTTTGAAGTAATACATTTTCCTTTACATAAACATGCTATCCTGCCTTATAGCATAAATAAGAGCTTATCGGATAACTCAAAAGATTATTATAAACGACTTTGAGAAATAAGAAAAACCCAAATTACGAAACTTGTGTAACCTTATCACTAACATTATCAATACCAGTGCAAATTAGATTTCTCAGTGCCATTTAGTAGTCTTTAGTGTTTAAATAAATAATTAGCCATATCGAGATGATCCATGCAAAGGACCTTAAATATAGTCCTTGCCTACAGTTGAGCGATTCTGTAATAATTCATCATGCAGTTTAAATGATATCTCAGTCAACTGCGAAACATTTATTTGATCCTTGATAACTGAACGACCAGAGATAATCTGTCTATTGTTAGCGATATATTAGCATTTTTCTAGAAGCCATATTCGGTTAGAATAATTACTTTTTTACTGCTATTTTCCCACCTTGTAGATTAGCCAGTTTCTAAGGTTTGTCCTCCAGTTGCAACTTCTGGATGGATGGATGGATGGATGGATGGATGGATAGATAGATGGATGGACGGATGGATGGATAGATGGATGGATGGATGTATGGATGGTTGGATTATGGTTTAATTACCTCCAATTATCTGGTAATTTGTTGTAAAGGGACAAACTTTGGTGTGATATGCTCTGAAGGTAGATGCTACTATTTTGATGATGGATATGTCAGTTTGTGATCCCCTGGTATTGTAGGATGCAATGAAATAAAAATCGTCGACCTCTTCTAGCTGCTCGAAAAAGGTTACATCTGTCGCCTAGTATTTGACGAGTCATACCCAAAACATGAACCTGGATGCAGAAGCAGATAAAGCCTTTGTGGTCAGCGAGCTTTGCAAGAAACCGCGCTTCGCGGTGAATTTGAATTACCTATGCAAGGGCAAGCTGGGCGATGTACTGGAAACATTAATTAGGCCGACAACGTTGGTGGCCACTGGTAGGTAACAAGCTCGGCATGGAGGAGGCAAAAACAGTAGAGAGATAAAAAGGAAATCGTATGAGATAAAAGAAAACAGGAATGACAGAGAGAGTGAAAGAGAGGGTGGGAGAGTGACCACGCCTATCCATCTAACTTTAGATTGATCCTGTTCAAAGAGTCCCTAACTTGGAAATTTCGGTTAAGGGCGACTTGCTTCAGCGAAATTTCACAGCGAAACAGGCGCAAGTCCAGGGCTGCACATCCTTGAGCCACATTGGGCATTTAAACTATTTTCGCTTACATGTATTTCTCCACTCGCTCTTGTACACATTTTCTTATATCCACTTCATGGTATTGATGTAAAATTTGCAGAAATTGTCTTCTGGCGTAGTATTTTCTTGTAGATACAAAGGAATTAGGGAAATACATTAAACAATAGTCAGTGGCTTTGAAATTCTGTTTTCCTTGCATGACAAAGAGAGTTCCGAGTTATGCAAAAGCCACTCACAAGGGAAAGGACCCAAGACTATTTCCAGAAAATTTAAAATATGCATTTCATTTGTTATATCTCAAACAGGTACTTTAATAAACATTTCCAAACATACCCTAAGTACAAATAATAAAATGCATAAATTGCTTGTTCTTTAATAACGTGTGAATTATTTTCATTTTGATCCAGTTTGTATAATTGGTATTTCTTGACAGATAGACGGAAAATGTCTACGAAAAATAAATGCAACTCTCGTTAAGGTATAAAATTTATTTAGCATTTACGCCAAATAAATCTGTTTCCTTACATTAAGATAAGCTGTTTTTGAAATAATTATTCTTTTAATATATTTATAAAAATAAAATTGTATTTTTATTACCAAAATGCTTTGCTTGAACTATATAAATTAAATATACCATGCACATGGATTTAAATCTCTTGTCAATTGAATTTTTCAGTGTTTCAAAATAAATATGAGGTATAATTCTGCTATTTCTTAGTTTTTCCTACTCGCTTATTCTGTGTTAAAAAGTACAAAACATTGTGGATTATTTTTTATCTATACCGGTGTACTATAAAATTGTTTCTGGTGTTTCTTTTTTGATGGATATTTGGAAGGATATGTGAAGTTTGAGCGTGAGAAGGAGATGAGGGACAGAAAATGGAGAGAGGATAACTTAAGTGTAACTACGGATAACGCTTGTGCTTTTTTTTCCCCCCATTTACATTTCCCCCCCATAGGTTTTACTGATTACTGGTTTTACTGTTCCTTTACAAATATATACACATTTCACACCCATGCCCAAGGCGGGACTCGAACCCACGAACACCTGCCCAGGAAGCACCAAAGCGAGACGCTTTAGCGAGCGTGACCATGGGGACCAGCTGCTTAAAATGCAGCATATTTTTATTGCTATAACTGCATTAATGAGCTGATTTAATTAATAATTGTATGTTGGATGGGTAGTCAGACTGAAACATTCAATGCCATAGCCGGGATTTGAACCACGGATCTCCCGGTCTCTAGCCGGTTGCTCCATCACTGAGCTAACATGGCAACATGCAGGCATAGCATTGAACTTCTCAACTGACTCAAATGTTTCCCGGTGAATCACTAGTTGAGATGACAACCCCAATGGCGATTTACGATGTTGTAAGTAAGTACTTTAAGTCCCAGGATTCATAGCATCATCAACTATTATGGTGAATGATAATTTTAAGGTAGAGTCAGACTGAAAATTTTTCTGTCTGACAACCTATCCAACTCCTGTCCTGCATACGGTTTCTGTGAGAAAACAATTAAAATTATCAATAATTGTATGTTGTCGCGGTATTTGCACATTTCGATCCTTAGATATTGTTTTGTTATCCGCAAGGCACTGATTTCCTTTGCAAAACTAATAGCACTGTAAACCATCGAAAAATAATCGATTAGTGGACGCAGCATCAACAAAGGACAGTTACGCGGCTGGTACGGAACAGATCACCCGCTCCACGTCGATACCGGAAGTGAGCTACAGAAGTCGAAATTACATGCACAGAAACCAATATCCGGCGACCGTGTGGCGAATTCCGGCAGCACGACTAAGATAAGGAGTGGTACCATAGTTAATGAGCTGTGCCTTGTGTCAGTCGCTGCAGTAAAATGATCCGCGTCACAATGATAAGGCACAAGCAAAGCTGCTCGGACTAACGGGAACACTTGATATCGCGTAAGAAAATATTGTCAGGGCTCCAGATTTTTAATGACCGAGAACGAATGCTGATGTACCTGGCACATTTAAGATAGTATTCAGCTACTTCATGCTGTGTAACATTTACGAGCACACAATCTAAAGATAGAGCGCTCCAAGCAAGCAGATAAAACTGGCAAAGAAGGTCATTGCTAAAATCTATGATAGGATATTGCTAGGTACACCATTTGTAGCATTGATGACGTTAAGATGAACAAAAGGTTTTATGTAACTAGTTAAAACATCCTAATAAGCAAAATGTGTTAAGTTGTTCTATAACAGTCTACAACAATGAACAAATATTTGGGATAAGCATCTGCAATACTGAAACTAACTTGAAAAATCTGATGTGTTCCCTTCACATGATTTTCTCTACATCTCAGCAACGAATTTTTGTTAAAAAGCGTATGCTTCTATTTATTTCATGATAATCGAGAAAAATTAGCAGTAGAAGCGAAATAAGTGACTACCATAGGTTAAAGTGATAGTCAAAAGCTAGTTGCTATGTGACAGGAGTTTCTTGGTTTGTATGGACAGGAGCTGACACATTCCTGTATGAGAAGGGTATACGTTTTTTAAAGTTGAAACTTATAGCAAAGAATATCTCAAAAACGATCAACTCCACGAAAAAAAAAAAAAATATGTATGAGATAAATCGCCTGTTCTACATTTTTGGGTAATACATTTTTGTCTATCAGTTATGCAAAATTCAACAAAAATCGTACTCGCGCGCGTGTATATTTCTGTGGACAGCATAACTAAGAAAAAAAAACCGTTAAATACCAAACTTGGTATTTAAGTTTGGTATCTTCCAAGGATGCGACACAAAGATTTTCAAGAAAATTTCCCCACACCCAACTACCCTTTACGTGGAAAAAGTTTCTAAAATGTTTAATTTCTCAAAAATGGCTTTAATTATTTTCATTAAAATCCCATATATTAAGGATATTTACATCCCAAATAAAATGTATATCTTGAATTTTCTGGGAATAGCCTCTGAAGACATCTTTATTCTAGATATTTTGCGGAATTTTGCATAGCTGGTAAACCGTAACAGATAAACAAGAAGTTACTTAACAAAAAATGTAGAGCGCGTTCAGACACACAATTTATGTCATATACATTTATTTCGTGGATTTGGCCGTTTTTGAGACATTCCTTGTTATTGGTTTCAGTTTTAAAATACTTTTCTCATACGGTAACTTGTCAACAACACCTGGCCACGCAAAGAAACGGATTTAAATCCCATAGCAACTGCATTTTACTATCGGTTTAGCCTAGTTACAGAGATGTAGAGAAAGTCATGTGAATGGAGCACATCAGATGTTTACAATAATTGTGCCACAACTTGATAATTACCTATAATAATTAAACATTCCTGTTCCATCACATGGTAGCCATATTTGTAATGATATACGTTGACATTCATCCTTTGCGTTGTGTATTGGTTTACATTCACTAGGTTAGTTATGGTGGAGGGAGAAATGCCCATTATTTCTTACACAATCTCTCCTTTGCTCAAACCCATTCGAGTTCGTGATCTCGTTTCAAATGTCAGCTTCTATTGATATCTGTCAGAGCAGCTGGTAGACTAATTTCTGCTTTGTGAAAATAACGCCGTTTAAACATAAATCGGACATTTGAGAAGGTGATGAGGTACATGGTACATTTTTGCACGTATGATGCAACACCCACAAGCGGCAAAACTACGAACTCGCCAGTACAGGGCGCTACCCTTTGCACAACTACAGTATTTCATTTTAATGGTCCCCAAGGTCCGAGGGATTCCATTAGAGTGTTTCCTCTGCCCACTGCCGTGGCAGAGAAGTTTACTTTGGTAGCGGTGGCCGCTAGTACTTGCAAACCTAAAACGAGATTCCATCAGAGTGGGATGATGCCCAACATTTAACCTGTCACTTCAGGGTCACCCTTGGGAGGGCGCAGGGGAAATAGCGTAAACATTGTTAATTCCGAATTGAAAGCTGGCTTCTGAGGCAACCAAAGCTTCTGGGAAACTCATGTACAAAGAGACAAACGCTACTTCGTCTTTAAAATTCACATATAAAATTTAATATAATACATTTATTTGATATTAGTTGCTACTTTCTCTGACGCATATGTACAACGTAATTAGTAGACAGTCAGATAGATGAACGGACGGACGGATGGATGGATGGACGGACGGATGGGTGGATGCATGGATGGATACGTTTATTTGCCAGAACAAAGTGCATTGTGTAGCAACGTCAATTACAAGTGATATCAACAACAATTGGCAGTATCATAAAATTCATCCAGACAATAAAATGGATTTAAAATCAAAGTGCGCTTCACTGACCTCTTAAAAGATTCAATGGAGAGTGCTTTAGTGCTATTACTAAGATTGTTAAATCGATTTAATGATATTGTCTCGAAGAAATTTTGAATCTTACTATATTTGCATCTATTTATGTAAATATTGAAAATAGTTCTGGTGTGATGAAGATGAATTACGGAACATGGATTGTATTTATGACTATTTTTCTTAGCAAATAAGAGGCAGTGGAACACAAACAATGAAGTCAAAGTTCAAAAATCCAACTTAACAAATAAAGGTTTACAATGAGTTCTGGGGCTACACCACATAAAATTCGAATTGCCTTTTACTGTAATAAAAGTATATTTTTAGCTAAAGCATGGTTGCCCCAAAATAAAATACCATAACTCAAATGGAAAAATGAAAATCTTAACTTTAAGTTTAATCTATATAAATCATTCTAGGTACATCTCCCGATACGGATTTGCTCATACTAAATAGATAATAAAACACTGTAACAATTTATTTTTTAAAACACGTAACATAAATATACCTCTACTTACTTTGTTGGCGATATAATTAATAAGTGAACGCCAACCTAGACCAGGTTCGAAATGAATGCCTAGAAATGTTGTACTAGTTTCAGTTGTAGAAGCAGAACAACTAATATTAAAAGTGAGGTCATTTGTTTTGTCCTCATTGAGAACAAGACTATTGTATTTGCACCATTTACCAATTTTTTCAGTAAGTGCATCAAGTTTATCGTGCAGACTGCCATCAGAAGTGACAGAGATACTGTCAAATCGTCCGCATACAAATATGTTTCTAGATGGTGAAGGTATTGTATTCCACCCTACCAAAATTCGACACCGAGATTTCACCGGAAATATGTTTTCAGAACCTCTGAATCCAATGTGTGTCTGTGTGGACACACGAAAAGCTCGTTAAATGGCATTGAATTTTTCGGTCTGACTCTTAACTTTCCAGAAACAGCTGAGTTAAAACACTATGCTTTCTGTCTTCAAAGTAAGTGAGAAAAAAGTTTCTACTTTAAGCTAATTTAACACAATATATGTAAACAAAGTGTAAAGGAGAAATTATTTTTAATCACTCAGGCTGTGTTAGGAAAAGGTAAAGAGCTAAACACACACACACACACACATACACGCACGAAAATTGCGTCTGTTGTGCACACTAGATGTATAATTCTAATACGATTAGCACTATGTTAAGATATTACTGGACCATCAGTCATATTGAAAAGGCTTGCAGAGCGCGACCTAATGTGTGAGAGAGAAAAATGGATGGCTGATGACCTGTGACGCCGAGGTACATACAAAGAGAAGGGTTTCGACGCCACCCATTTCCCTTATGAGGGCAGGAAGTGCAATAATGTAATTATAAATTTACGTTTTAGCAGGGGACGCTGAAACTGTCCTAAAACATTAACGGGCCTGATGAGGCTCGCTAGCTAGTAAAAAGGTTCGCATTAAGTATTGAAGCCTCATTACGAAAGCTGGTGTAATAACACTTTGCATGGTCTGACTGTCACGCGCACCCCCAGCGCTAGGACGGGGAGGGCGGGGGGGGGGGGGTAATTGAGCAGCTCACAGCCCTGCTTGCCGGCTTGCAAATCCTATTAAAATATTTGTTACTCCCTCTTGCGCCTGCTTAGCGGCATGCCCGCAAGAAGTAACTAACTTCTTCCAATCGGCCATGTTCAAACCTTTTGCTAACTAGCTCCAGACATGATATGTAGATATTTTATCAGTGGCAGCCAGTGCATTTTTTCTGGTATACCTTCTTAAAAAGTATATCGCTTCTTTTTGTTTTTAATATACAGTTCCGAAGTGTGGTCGGGACTCATGCGCTGTATTCCCTTTTCCTCTTTTTTCATTTTCCTAGCATTTACTCTGTCTATTTCTGTTTGATTACCGTTTGCTTTTTTCTGCTAATACACACACACATATATGCATTTTACAAATATATAAACACCCATGCTCAAAGCGGGACTGGAGCCCACGATCCCCTGCGCCACGAAGCACCAAAGCGAGGCACTTTAGCGAGCGCGGCCTTGGGGACCGGCAAAATTCTTTAAAACTCTATGTAAACTAACATTGGCGTTCGCAGTGAAAGTGACTACAGATCAGTTTGGTGCCAGTAAGGCTATGGTCTTTCTTCCAGCTCCTCCAACATTGAATTCATTAAATTCTCTAAATTTTATAAATACTTTTAACACAGACGGTTTTAGTCTCTTTTTACTCTACCACATACCTATACCAAGTACCCCAACGCGCCATATTTCACATTTGCAGATATCACTTCGGGCGTTAAAAGAGTTGCAGAAACCTATGGAGCAATTCCAAGTAAACACAGTGGAGTATTGGCGCATTTGCGTGACCAGTTTTACTCCTCTTGTTTATCAGACGATGAGCGCATTATAAAGAAAGTTTGCATTCTAACCAAAAATTTGATACGGAGATTTCACTGGAAATACATATTTTGAGAACCCTGATTCCAATAAAAAAAAGCATTTAAAAAAGGTCCGCGCGTGTGTGTGTATGTGGACGGCATAACTCAAAAAGTCGCTTAAATACCAATCTTGGAATTTAAATTCAGTATCTTTCAAGAAAATCCCCCCCCCAATTATCCTTTACATGGTACATTGTTTCGAAAATTTTGATTTCTCAGAAAGGCCTCTGACTATTTTGATTAAAAAGCATGTGTTTTGAGACATTTCATGACAAATGATATTTATGTCTTGAATTTTCTGGGAATAGCTCCTGTAGTCCTCTTCATTATGGATGACTTTTGCATAACTGGTAAACCGTAAACGACAGAGAAAAAACTTTCTTCACCAAAAGTGTAGTAGATATTTTAAAGCAAATAATTTGGCATATGCATTGTTTAGTTAACAATTTCAGAAATATTTCTAATTATTAGTTTCAATTTGTCAACAAATGGTAAGCAGTCATTCGTTTTTCTTTTATTTTACTGCAAGGCTTGCAAAGAGAGTGAAATTCCCTTATCTAACGACTAGCTCTTTATATATTTTTTATATCTTCAGCCTAATGTACTCCCTTGTTTCCAATAGGAAAACGTAATAGGACCACTTCTGCTAAGTGGATAGAAGTGGATAGAACAAGTTGTTGTAGGAGAAACTTGTTGCAGCATAGGTAGAGAAATTCATGTGAATGTAACACATCAGACATTTTTTCTTGTAGCTCTCTATGTTCTAAAGCTATTATTATGAAACTTGGTACACAACATATATTATTTCCACTTAAAAAGTGAATTACACGCCATCATAATTGTATTCCTTAAAGGCGTGTGTTTAATGATGCGCAAAATTAAATAGGTATTCAAAAAACCTCTTTTAATTGTCAGCTTTTATGTTTTTTCTACTAAAGAAACAGCAATCTTGTAAGTATACCGGTTCTGTTATTTAAAATGCTCGACTGGATGGATATTTAAGAACTTATAGAAATGTTCTTTTTCCTTCTCTACTCCTTACGTGCAGTAAGGTACGTATTGCATTCCATCCAAAATTTCGATTTCCGGTTTAACTGGAAATAAATGCTTTGAGGGTTGTTGAATAATAATAATAATAATAATAATAACAATAATAATAATATATCCGTGTGAAGCATTAACACAAAAACCAAAGGACGATTAAGTACCACACTTAGAATTTACGTTCGGTATCTTTCAAGGATGCAACACAAAGGTTTTCAGCTAATCCCTCCACTACACTTTACATGCAAGAGCTTTAGAAATTTTCGATTTTCTCAAAACTGACAAACGAGTTTGATTAAAATATTATGTATTAAAGATATTTACATGAAAAATGACATTTATATCTTGAGCTTTCGACTAATAGCCTCTGAATCCCTCTAATTCTACATGACGTTTGCATAACTGGTAAACAAAACAAAATCTTGCAACACAAAAAATGTAGATCTCGTAAAAACAAACAATTTTTGTCAAATACATTTTAAGTTAACAATTTCCAGATAGCATTTGATTGATAGCATTTCTTTGTATTTGATTTAAATTCGCAATACTTTATAGTCATCAGATAGCAGCCAGCTCTTTTAAAGATTTGACTAACGCTTTATTCTCCTTGAACCTTTAGAAACTATGCAAAAATTACATTTCTGCTAATGTTATGCTTTATTTAGCTTTAGGCAGATAGGAGAATAAACCTTTTTAAGAATAATTTGGTGGAGAATAGGTAGATAAAGTCACATATTAGATTTTATTTTCACATAATATTATAATAATTTTACGATGTAAGAATTATTTTCAAAACTCTTATCTTTACTTTCCAAACTCTCTACTCTACATGAGTATTAAAATGTATTTCAAACCAGTTTGCTCTTCAAATGTAAATCTATACCTCTACTTGACCAGCACATTTACAGGTTTTGTAGACTGATGATGGATTGTTTCTATAAACTCAGTGAAGGTTTTCTGGGCATTGATATGTTTATAAAATCAATTGGGAATGCAGTATTTAGTATGAATACTGCCTTAAAGAAAAGGTAAAGCTAAACATCCTTTCATTCATTTCATTTTCTTCCATTCATTTATAATTTCAACAAAGGCCTACAACGCCTGTAAGATTTTGCTTAAATTAGAAAAGGAAATGTTGACGATATGGCAAATTGCATTAAAGTTGATGCTCAAATGCAGAAAATATATAATAGTGCTTGTGGTTCCTGAAGAGGTTGTTTATTACAAAATTCCTCTCTGCCTGTAGAAAGAATGTCATCTTTGTATGTTAAATGGATCTAAATCCTATAGAGGCTTAAGAATGTAGCAACAAATTCTGAATGAATATTTTGAAGATGCAATTATCGGCTTAACTTTATTTTCTCAAAGCATTAGCTGTGTTTTATTGTTGTAATTATTTATGACATACTAAATCTCTATTTGGTGCTTTATGGTCTTATAAAGAGCAATATCAAATATCTTTTCACTAAAATATTAATCACCATAGCACTGTTAAATAGTAGCTTTAAGAGTAAACAAGGGAAGTTGAAAAGATAGAAACTAATTGAACATTTCTTAGCCGAGATTTGAACCTCGGATCTCCCGAGTTTACTCTATCCACTGGTAATGTGACGAAATGAGGACATTGAATTCCTCTGTCTCGCATTTTTCCCGGTAAAACACAAAGAGATCTCAAATTATTGAGACGACATACACCAATGGCATTGAATTTTTCAGTGTGACTACCCTTTCAACTCCTGTACTACACACGGATTGTGTGGAGAAGAACTGATAAACAAGCGGAGTTGACACATTAATTGAAACGATGCATACTCTTTGTTACTGTAAGAAAAGTAGGCACTCAATAGAAATTATATGAACACATCCTTTGCAAATTATTTTATAATACGTAATTCCACGAGAGGTTACAATTGTGACTTGATCAAACAACTTCGAATGGTCTCCAAGGCTATTCATGAATAAACTGTAACACATTGCATAAATCATCAGATCACCATTGTGTCAGCTAATCAGATCAAGGACATGCCTACTAAATAAATGAACAATCGATTGTGCTGCGGAATACTCACCAATAATGTCAAACAGTGGCAATGAAAAGCATAATTAATCTTGAAATAATATAAAATCAGAACTCAGAATACATTTTTGAAAATGTCTTTGAAGCTGAACTAATTAAAAAGTACAATATGTGACAAGTATTAATCAGGGTATACTGATGTACGAATGGACGATATCCCAAACGTTAAAGGTTAAAGATCAATCAATATAAGCGGCGTATGAATGAAATGGTCGTATTAACTTATCCTGAATAAATGGAGCCGTAATCAGTGTATGCGTTTATAAACTCAAGTATTAATTGCATAAATGTATTCATTAAAATAATTAAAACCAACGTAATACCACACAGGATGTTGTGGGTTACTATTGAAAGTTGATTATAGATTCGTTCATTTTTAAATTTCGGCCTCACCGTAAATAACCACTTTCAATCTTTGTGACATAAATTGCAGCTCCAGCTGAACATTGTTGATGGATAATACAACAAAAGCCATTTTGACTGTGGTGTTACAGGTGGCAGACGAAAGAAACCGAGCAGAAAAGCTTCGTTCAGTTTTCCCCGATCTGGAAAAGGGAAGGGACCAATGCCATCAACGAAGCGGATGTCCGGATTTCTGCCTTTTACTATGTCTTGCGACGCCGATTACACGCCATTACCACCGACCGAATTAGGCTGTTTCGCTCTTCCCTTCAGACGATACACACAGACCCTTCACCCCTTTTCCTACACCGGTGCGCCGCGTCCCGTTTTACAAGCTATTTGGAGTCAGTAAAATGATAATGCTTCAATAAAACTGAGGCTCACTGCATAGGGGTGCTGAGTCGCCCACTGCAGAAACCCTTCGCACACTCGCTACTGCAACAAATGGCGAATTCTGCTGAAGGCTCACTTGGTTACTCCTTTCTGAGATGTATCTTTAGAGGCGAATTTCATATTTGCTTGGCGTTATATAATCTTTATGCTAAAATAACTCTGTAAAAATCTGATGTGTTCCATTCACATAACTTTCTCTATATCACTGCAACAAATTATTCTATTTACTTTCTCTAATGGAGCAAAATATAGCAGAAATTGCCTTATTACTTGCTTCCTTGTTAGTAGAAGCGAAATAAGGGGTACCATAGGTTAAAGTGACAGTCAAAACCTGGTTGCTCTGCGACTGAAGTTCCTTTGTATTGACACGAGTTCATAAAGTCCTGCATGAGAAAATGTTTAAGTTTTTATAGCTGAAACCAAAAACACGGAATATCTCAATAACAATCCACTCCACGAAAACAAAATATATTTAACATAAATCGTGTGTTTTAAGGTGCTTAACATTTGTTATGTGGTAAGTTTTTGTCCATCTCTTACGGTTTAGCAGTTATGCAAAATTCTGTAAAATTGACCCAGAATAGTCTTCAGGGGCTATTTCCAGAAAATTGAAGATATACATTTTATTTCTCAGGTAAATATCTTTAATATATGATATTTTAATCAAAATCGTTAGAGCCATTTTTTAGAAAATCGAAATTTTCGAAAAAAGTTCCATGTAAAGGGTAGTTGGGGGTGGGGGGATTTTTCTCAAAATCTTCGTGTCGCATTCCTAGAAGATATTAAACTTAAATACCAAGTTTGGTATTTTAACTAGTTTTCGTTTTTGAGTTATCGAGTTCATAGACACACGGATACACACGCACACACGGACCTTTTTCTGGAAATACTTTTTTTGGATACAGGGGACCCTAAAACATATATTTCCGGTGAAATTTCGGTATCGAATTTTTTGGTGGTGTGTAACACCTTCTCTATACACTATGTACATAGCGCGTATAGAGAAAGAAAAATGGAATACCTTCTAAAGTCGATTGTTTTTATCAGCTAATCTGGCTTGAAGCCCAAGGATATCTAGAGCAGTAAATGAACATTGAGTAACACGAAAAATATAGCTGCGAACAAATGTTTCCTTACTAAATAGTCTCAGCCAAGATCTATTATTGGCCATTTATAATTTAAGTTGGCTGGGTCATGATGATTTAGGTGAGGATATTTTCAGTTAGGATATATTAGACTAGTTTGTTGTTCCCCTTTATTAAATGTTCGATTTTATGAAGGTTGATATTTAGAAGATTGAGATATTATTAGTACTAAGGCTCGGAGGTTTGGATCTTGTGTCCTTAAAAGACCGGTATTCAAAGTCAACAAGAGCCTTCTAAAACAGAGGTCTGTCATTAACTACAAGGTGTGTTAGCTTTGTTTCCGTCATAATGTAGTCTACACCGAAGGCACGCTAGGCCCCAAGTTCCGACCCTTATTACAAAACGATGATTGATTCGTGCGTTGCTCATTGGTCAAGTCAAGATTTACCCAACAATAACAAGGCAATAGTGCACCGGTTTGTCATTGCTTTATCACCACGTCACTATTACAGATCGCAAACTAAATTAACGCATTGGGAGCAAAGTTTTCCTTACTGTTATATCTGAAACATCTCTTCGACATTTGGAATATAGTACATTTGCATTATATGCAGCACGCAATATCAATTATAAAATGCCACATGTGTTAATCCTCTGTGTCGAAGACACTAAAAAGCACATTATCCTTTGGATCTTCACAAGAAACCTCCATGCGCAGGAAGTTTCTTCTAAGAGGAAAAGACAGCATGTTTGCGATTCTGCAGTGCAAACAATGATCCAATAGTAACGGGGAAAGTGCCTTTAGAGGATTCTCTTCTCCCGGAGCAAGTGATTCCAAGACGATGCAAATTGCGTCAGGAAGGAAATGGAACCGGCAAAACCAAAGAACAGAGTGGGGTCCACGAGGAAGTCACACTGTAGGGAGGACCAATAAAACCTGGAAACGACTCACGGAGTGAGTTTTAAACTCTCTCCCGAGATGTAAGAGTTGCCATCCTTTCCCTTTATTTCCACTTTATACCACGTGCTTATTAAGAAATTACACCAGTATTTATCCTTAGTGGAAAATTGTTTCAGAATTGCACAAACTTTCGTCTATTGAAAATGGTCGATAACAACAGTGCTCCATAATCTGTATTTCGCATTTTGCTGCACCTGCGTTGCTGAATGCCATGCGCGCAGATTATTTACATAAGCAAATATTGATGGAAAAACATGATTTATCAAAAGCTGAAGGGGAGAGAGAGAACGAAAAGACAAAGAGAAAGCGCACTTCGCCTTAACACGTGTAGAATAAATTACATAAACCTTTATATCCATATTGGATTTTCGAAGAATTGTGGAAAATAGTTCCTAAGTTACCACACAAGAAAATGCGTGCAGTTTGTAAGCCTATGTTTCCCTTGACTTCTTTTGGCTGTAAGTAAATATATGATGTACAAGTGACGTTTTCATCAAAAATAAAGCTACCTAATTAATCTATAGGTATAGTATAGGCGAAAACTCGAATAATATAATAAAACATCGAATTTTGGGGAAAATTATTTTCTTTGTTTAATTTTACTCAATTCGCCCCTCACCAACAAAACAAATTCACCCCTCATCAACCGAAACATTTGCGTTCATTTTGAAATAGTTTTTTAAAACTTGCTAAGTTTCAAGTTATTTTTGCAATTTTCGAGTAATAAAAAAAAAAAAAAGAAACCACACTCGTTCCACGAATAACTATTTAGCCCATGTCTTGCTCAAGAGCTAAATAAAAAATAAGAACATCCCGCTAATTTTATCTCAGCTGATATTTTACGGTACATAATGTATGTCATGTTTGACTCAATCCTTCCGCTTCAAAATGAAACGGGATTACCGAGTTCAAAGGGCACTGTTTTGCCACTGCAGAGCGTCAAATGTTTACTGTGAATGCAATCTCCAACAGGCGTGAGAGAAGCATATGCGCCATGGCTTCCAAATCGTTCTCATCTGTTAAACTTGGGATTTGTGTTGACAGTTTTCTTGGCGAAGCGTAATTCCAACGTAAGTAACCGGGTTTCCGGGACGTCACACAGCTCGCCGGGTGACAGACAACCGCGACGCCTCCGAGCCCCAGAATTTCCTCTGCAAACATGGGATCCACGGCCGGCGTGGGAAAACGCTCCTCACGGATTATTACGCGCGTGTACACACTACATTGTTGTGTGTACATACCGCGGCGAGGCAGCATACCTGAAATATTCACAGACTTGCGTTGTTGTCCCCAGCTACTACTACTGGAATGTCATCAGACTTAACACACAAGTGAACATGCTTCAAGCTTTATGTGACGTGCTATGACGTAGTCAACCATCTCGCCGCACCATTACACCGCGTGGCCCCCCGTAATTTCCTCTGTTCTGAATTCATAATGCTTCCTCTCATGTCTGACACATCCCAGGACGTCAACGGGGCTCTTATTTCTCACCTCTGTTTGTCATTAATTTGTTAACGCATGCGTTCCCTACATGCCTCAAGTGCAACACCAAAATTCTGTTTCAGCATAGCAGCGAAATGGCTACCCATCCTAGAGCTGGACCCACACAGTTTGTCATTTCTGGATAGCAAGCACAACGTGTTCATAAGCAGGCATGAAAGCATTTTTGCTTTCCAAATGTCAATCGAATTGCAGCAAAAACACTTCAAGAAAAACATTTCAACCAAAATATAACCCTCTAAATATCGGAGTCTAAAGTTCATTTCGATCTAATTACCAAACAGACCTAGGATCTTTCACAAAATATGCAATCTTCTAACCTCACCATCGTCATTATCATCATCCCGGACTTCTCTTAAAAACAGTATTTTAAAAGCGAATTTTCAAATGAACACTGTTAATGTTTTACATTATAGTAAAATATTTTACACTAACTAGTTCTGTACAATTTTGTTTTCATACACAGGATGTACCAAAGGTAGGATTATAGCAACTTTCACACATTATTTATCATGTTCATGTTTTGTTACCCCACATATTAACTTGATTAAAAAGTTTAATGACACTTAAAAATTCAATGTCACGACCGCAATTCGAAATTCAGTGCAAATACTACACTACTACACGTATTCACCTATGAACCGCATAGAGAAAGTCTAATGATTCATACAATTCAACGTGCCTTCAAGGAGTTATCAGATACTCTGAGATGGTCGTATCGTTAACGATGAGCGTCGAGACGATAATCGATCAATGGTTCGAATCGCAACCATTGCAATAACCTTTTCTGCAAACATGAATGTTACTAATCTGAGCCGATATATTGTTAGTGTGAAATAATTGTTAGACATGAGCCACACGATGAATAGTTTCGGCTATTTCAGTTTTGTGTTAAGTGATCTAGTCGAAAGAAAAATACTATCAATTTTGTCAACAACTTTTGTACTTCTCAAGTTTTATCCGTTTTTATTTTTTCAGTTCGGCGTAAACCGCTCCCGTGTCTTCTTACTGCTAATGTATTTTGCCATAAATATTAATATGCTACAACTGCGTTCCTAGGTACACACTATTTTATTTTATTAATTTATAAAAAAACATAATTCCAGCAAAAGATATTCAAGCAAAATATGGAGCACTTGTTGCATTGTTACTAACACAAACACTAATTAAATAACGTGATAGCATAGTCCACACGTGTATGCAACTCGCTTTTTTGTTGAATTGACATTCTAACACTATGAACACAGTTTCCTCTTAAAACTATGCGACAAGAGAGACGCTTCCACTTCCGTAGAAAGCAAACCCAAGTGAGGAAAAAAGGAGTGTTTAAAGACAAGCAACTCCTTGTTTTCTTGCCTGTAAACATTTTTGATAAGGATATATAAGTGACGCAGTGGCGCCTGTGTTAGACGTTGTGACCTACTCAGGAAGGAAGTGACTGTTTGCCCTAGTATACGAGAACCACCAAGTGTAAACGTGTTCCCAAGCTGAAACTCCAGTAACGAAAAGACTCTCGTGCACATTTAAAGACCCTTGACTATCATGTTGGTAAATTTGTAATTTCTGTAAATAAGCAACATATTTAAGGAAGCCATAGACTTTTACGCCTTATCACAAGAGTTCTAACGTCTTAATTATATCGTCATTAACCCTGGCGCAACCCCCAAAAGTTACTCTCTCCCGCACGAACTGATAACGTTCTGAGTCAAACCGCTTACGTCTACCGATAACCTCAAGTAATTATGGGTCAGCGCCCCAGTTGTGTTTACCCGAAAACGACAGGTGCAATGCCTAAGTTCGCCACATCCGTCAAGTAAAGCAAAACTAGTCACACGTAGATAAAATCATAAAGACATTACGTGCTTCCTCATTATAGCATAGTCAAGTGTGTACATGTTTCAACGAACATGTTTCTTTTCTGATACTTAATGTGCTTTTGGCAGCTGCAACTCACTTGGTTTCCTTAGGCTCGTTTCACACTGGGATACTGGTGACGGTCGAGAATTACAGCGTGATTGTGGTGAACACTCCTGGTGTCTGACACTGCAGGTATTGCCAACTGATTAGTTATTGAAATAGACTCGACAGAAGAGTAGTTTTTATTAGTACTTCTAAGCAGGAGCATGAGGAAGACAAAACGTTCATTACACGTACATCTACTGCTACATGATCGCCTGTTTTACACTCTTTATGACCATCTGAGATAAGATGACAGTCATCGCTTTTGAGATCCAAATAGCAGGATTTTCTACCTTACTTATAAAATCTTCCATGTCAATCAAATCTAAACTCATGGCTATGATGTATAATGAATGTTTCGTTGTATTACTGTGCTCAAAAATTACTGTCTGTTGGAAAATCTGCAACGCTGGGTCTGTGATCAGTGTCTCAATGCGAATCTTCCAATTCAAATCAATACGTGTCCGGGGATGGCTGCACTAAAAACAGTGACCTTGTCGGTCACATGTGGCGAGGGTGAATCACTACTGTGTCACAGTGACTCGGTCAAGCAGTGTAGCGTCCCGGAGCGAATGCTCCAATTCAAAAGAATATTTCTCTATCACTGACCGTAACTGGCGATCGTCACCAGTGTTCCAGTGTGAAACGATCCTTAAAGCTCTAAAGCTGAATGTTAGCGCCTGGTTGTATACTGTCTGCAGAACATACTTGCATGCCTAAACACCGGTAGCAACAGGGGCTTGACATTTCTGGATGCTCCATACTTAGGTCACTTCTAGGAGATAAATACCACCGCATATTTTCTTTGTTTTGCAAACCTTTATTAGAAAAACGAATCTGAAATGTGACATTTTCATCTGTATTCGTTCAGCTTTTAAGGTGTACATCCTGAAGTTCTATTGTATATTTCTGAACCTTTTATTCTATATCCCGTAAAATAGAAAGCAGAAGTATTTTTTGGAACTTTTATTTTTATACTTTAATCACCCATTCGTTTACGTTAAGAAGATGCTTTTGATCAATAATAATAATAAATTATTATTGACCATATACATAGCTGAAGTTTCATTTATTTTATTCAAATAAATTATTCATCTATGAACACTAAAAATAACAGTTTTTATGCATCAAAATGATCCGCGAAGTTGGCTTGGTTTTAATATATGGGGTACTTTATTGCATGGTCTTTTTGTCATTGTCATTACATTTTTCTGCAAGCTATATAAAAAAAATAAAAACTCTGAATTTTCAAAGACTTATTGCAGAGTGTTCATTTTTCAACGTGTCTCTAGAAGGTGTAATTTAAAACCTAATATTTCGAATTTTTAAAATGTATATTCTCTTGGCTCGTTATTTGGTTTAAACATATCAACATATTATTTAATGAGTTCTCATTCAAGATCCATGTCTTCATTGTTTATTCTATGGGCCCACCATGCATACATATTACCAGTACAAACTTAGAAGTCCTTTTGTTCCCAGACATGTTCATAATTCTTCCTAAAATTGCAACAATCCTGTTTTGTTTTGTTTTTTTCAACTGGTAACATTATTTTCTGAAGCAGGTGACCATCTCTCCTGGCATTGTTTCGGGGGAAAATAACTGTCGTGCTAAAATTCCTCAAGAATTTCCAATGGTAGATATTTGAAGCAAATCTTTCGACCACTAAAAACACTCCCACTAGTCAGAAAGTTGATCACTAAGAATGATAAAATGTTCACTTAAGTTTAGTTGTATTTTTTCTACCTTTTTGTGTCATACTTAAATACTCACTCGCATCATAAGTGGTTTATTTGTTTACATTGCTTTGTTTTTGTTATTTTAAACACACCTTTTAGATTATTTCTGCATCGGTATTGATAACAATTTAAGGGGTCTTTAAAAACTGTAATGATATAGAACCAAAATTACTTAAATCAGGATACTTTTAATTTTAAAAAACGCATAGTAGAAGACAAACTGCTGACGTCAGCAGATTTATATTATATGTATGCTTTGGTATCATAGCAAAATTATTTGCCATGCAACACTTTTCAGTCTTCAACGTTCAATAATTCAAAACATGTTGGATGTAATTATGTAATAATTGAACCGAATTTTATTTTTTCATATAACTATTTGGTTTTACAAGATGTGACTATCCCTTCAGCCAAGTGCATTCCCTCATTATCCTTCTACTTACAAAGAAGCAATTAATATGAACAATTCTGCTATTGTTTATCTAGATTAGTATGATGTAGAGAAAAGAATATTATTTTGTATGAAACGTTTGCTTGCGGAACAGCCAGAGAAAGTCATGTGGATGGAATACGTCAGATTTTTAATATTATAACTTGATCTTCTAGAAAAGCACAAGGAAATGGAAATTTCATTCTCCAAATATGTGCAATTTTGAGCATAGTGTTTACTAATTTATGAAGCTGCTAAATGGTTTTTAAATCCACGTAAAGTCTTAGTACTGTGGTGGGGGTGATAACCACAAGTGGTGGAAAATATTAATGCATACATCATTTGATTGGCTGAAAAAGAGGAAGGGGAGGGTCTGCCACATGTAGTGTGCATATACACTTGCAACACACTGAGGCAATAAATCTCTATGCCTATGCCTATCCCTGTCTCTGTCTCTCTCGCACTCTTGTGAATGGGTTCATGTCTATCGTCACGCACAACGATACTAAACATCACGTATTTGACATTCCTATCTTTCTTGCTTTCCCACTCTCTTTTTTGGTTTTAGAAAACAACAAGAAATACATTTACTATACGAGCTCTGTCCATCAACTGCAACCAGGAAGTTCAAAGCAGTACTACGTGACTATCGATCAATCGAAATTGAATTCGAAAAAAAGTCGGACATGAAATATGAGATATACCGGTGGTAATTAGATATCTCCATGGATGCATTCTCTAACACGCTCATCTGCAAGCTTGCATATGTTTCTACACTTTTTTTTTTTTTCTGTTACTAGTTTGTAACTCTCAAAGGCTAAACCGTTTATGGCGCCTAACTATACGACTTCTAACTCCAAAGAGGTGTGAAACCTAGATAGTCACTGATACAAACGGACTAAAACATACATTCTGACACAATCAAGCTTTCGTACGAAAGCATAAGTAGTTTCTATTTGAAATGAAGATACATTCTGTTTGTTTTTTCACACAGAGTTTTTGGTACCAAGTATAAAAACCAAGTTAATTCCACACACAAAAAATTTCATTTTTTCTACCTGACTTTAATAAATAAAAAAAGCGAAAACGTTCATCATATAACTCCATTGCACGACAGCTCTCAAGAAACCTTGGCCCACCGCCCGGCCGCTGCGTCTCTCATCTCGGTCCATGAGGTGCAGTATTGGAGGGTAAGACGTGGTCAGCGCCTCGAGCCCCCAGGCCGGTTAATGCGGTCCTCATGGCCTGGAGCCGCTACTACCATCAAGAAGCTCCTCAATTAGCCCCTCAGGGACCTCATGAGGCTGAGTGCACCCCGGACCAGGTCTCCCAGCGGGGGAAATATCCCCATGCCGGTACCGGGAATCGAACCAGGTCACCCGCTTGGTAAGCAGCTGCGCTACCACCGCGTCAAGGGCGTCCTAAAATCTTTCACCAGTTGTAGTTAATACAGGTGCTCGAGTTTGAATAATTTGCTCAAATGATATAGGTTGTTTGGTGTCTCTTTTCTCTTTTCATTTATAAACCTGCTTCGATGTAGCGCTTGTTTTTTTTTTTTTTTAAACTTTGTTTCTAAATGTTTAAACTACTTCTAGTGCATAGAATTCGCTTAAGTTCTTACACATTACATACACACACACATTCACTCCGTGATTCATACTTTCCAGACTCCACAAAGGTTGAAAACAATCTTGACTAAAAATAAAGTCTTCCCTAATCTGGGAATCTAATCCTCGACTGTCGAGGTCAGAATCCAGTGCTACCAGTCATACAAAAACACACTAGCATTAGTATGTTTGAGAAGTAAAAATATAAGTATTCTATAAAACGAAAATTTAAATATTAGCAAAAAGTATTGTATGCAACGCCGTATGCCACCCCCTTAAGAAATCTCCAATTCGAATCTAAATTACGATTAGTGATGCGGGTAAGGTTTCTTTTTCTCTGTCAATTTCCCTTATTCTAAAAAAGTTGAATGTCGGGCGGGAAGCTTTAAGTTCAAGAGACCTGGGCTCATTTGAACATTTGCCGGTCCCGGTGGCCGCGCTCGCTAAAGTGTTTCGCTTTGGCGATTCGTGATCCACAGGATCGTGGGTTCAAGTCCCGCCTTGGGCATGGGTGTTTCTGTGTTTGTAAGTGTGTCTATGTTTGTGTATATATATGTAAAAGGAAAACGTTAAGAATAATAAGTTCAACTAGGTAACTAGAAAAAATGGAGAGAGAGAAAGAGGAATACAGCGCCGGAGTCCTGACAAGCCTCCGGAACTGTATTTTTTGTAAAAAAAAAAATATATATATATACATATATATAATTTCACGCGTTCATTTATTTATTTATTCATCGCCAGATATGAACTACCCGGTTGAAGGACGTTTAAACAACATACACACTATGCGGATGTGTATTTGCAAATTATAAACATTATTCAATTAAGAACAATCATATATACAGGCTTCATTCTAATGGACACTAAGACCTGAAATGACAATTTTCGGTTTTAAAATTTTTGGCATTTATAAACAAAATGCTCCAGTTTTTACCTCCTCAGAAACTACACTCAGAACAGAAAAAAATTATCTGTCTCAATGTAAAGGTTTGAACCTCTTCAGAGTAAGTACCAGTTTCAATTGCCTTCCCCGAGAATCCCAAAGTGTATTTATGTCAGTGAATAATATTTATGTTGCAATTCTGGCTTCATAGTCAACGAAAGAGTAGTCGCTGGCATGTTACTATAGAGTTCACTTGCAAAAAAAGCCTGAACATCGCACTGAAAAAGCAGCATAAACTATTTATCTAAAAATAAAACACCCTGCATTAGTGCCGCGAGGGAGCGCGCCCTCTTTTTTTCGCTTTTTGGCACGATGCAGAAACCCTTCGGCTCATACCGATCAACTCCACATTATAAATATTTAAATCCGGGCTTGGGTCGAATCTATCTAGTACAGAGTTCGAAGATTGATGGGATTCTCTCATTTATTATGGACAAGGTTTACTTTTAACGAACGAATGTCTGGTGCTATGCAGTATCGATCACTTTTTATCGTTATCGGAACAAAATATGAGAGATAAGCCTGGTATGGAATGGCTAAGCCTCGCCTTACGCACACCATAAAAAAACAAGCGAGCTCGACAACGCGTTGCCTAATTTTGCTCTGTATTTGACGTAGATTTTAGACTCTCTTTAGGTTTACTCTTCGTCAATAGATAATGTAATTAGTTAGGAAGTGCCCTAATTAAACCCAGATAAAGAAAGTGGCCACTGATAAGGTATTTTGAAGATAACGTGATTTTTTATCAATATTATGGAATGAGAATAAGAACAAAACATTTTACAGAAGGAGGTCTCTCTCTCTCTCTCTCTCTCTCTCTCTCTCTCAATGGTGACTATAGTCACTGCGCTGGGATGAACACCCATCAATTCTCGACGGGCGAAGTTTTCGGATGTGCATAACATTTTTCCTCATTTTACCAAAAATTTGATGTTTTTCATTCACATGCATTTTTCTACATCTCTGTAACAACATATTACTGAAAAACTTATTCTTTTATCTACTTCATGCTAATTGAGATTAACTTAGCAAAAATTATCTTACTACTTGCTCCTTTGCAAGTAGAACAGAAATAAGGCTAAAACGATAGTCAAATCTTTTAAAAACTGTTTGCCATGTGATTGAAATTAATTTACTTGCATGGTCAGTTGCTGACATATTCCTGTGCGAGAATTCTTTTTAAAACTGAAACCAATAACAAAGAATGTCTCAGAAACGGTCAACTCGCGAAAAAAATGAATGACATCATTGGTGTTTAACGAGATTCACATTTTTTGAGTAGTAAGTTTTGTCAATCTCTTACGATTTACCAGTCATCCAGAATGAAGAGGTCTTCAGAGGCTATTCCCAGAAAATTTAAGATATACATTTCATTTGTCATGTAAATATCTTTGGAATACAGTTTACACCTTACATCGATAGAACCATTTTTGAGAAAATCAAGATTTCGAAATTTGTTCCATGTAAAGGTTAGTTGGGGGTGGAAGAAATTTCTTGAAAATCTTCGTGTCATCCTTGGAAGATACTGAACTTAAAATTTAACGGATATTCTTTTTAAATGCCCTTTTGGATTCAGTAGGACTCAAAACATGTATTTCCGGTGCCATCTCGGTATCGAATTTTCGGTGATATACAATACCTTCACTATACACTTTGCAAATTGTCGTGCCAAATTTGGTTTAATATATCTAGGTACGACACACACTCTTAACTTTCCATCTTGTTATTTAGTTTCATTTCTCATAAACAAAATGAGACATTGCTTTCACACGATAACTTTGAAAATCAAAGCTAATTTAGGATATTCTATAAATATCATCTCGATTTTTCGGCTGGGAGCGAAGTGGTTTATTTATCTGTTTGTTTTTTGTATTTTAACGCCGTTTAACCTGGTATGTCAACTGGACAATGAAGTCGATGAAATGATACTCAAATAAGCCTGAGGTCCATGGAATTTAAGTTACTCAACATTCACCTTTCCAGAATAAGGAACAAGCCCGAAAAAACCTCTTCCTGGTAAGTTTGTTAACAGAAATGCAACATAACCCACTTTACATCGGCTGGAAGCCACAAAAGCTTCAGCTGTTAACTGAAAAAGTGTTAGGTACCTGATATTTAAAAAAGAAAAACAGAAAGTAGCGAGCCAAGAAGCAACACATTCTCGGCCCAATTCATCACTGCGCCCTCTAAACATGTACTTGTTTTAAGAACAACAGGTATGCACTCCTGATCCAGAATGTCTGTGGTTTATGGCATGTGTCTGATTTGGCAGACGGCCCAAATCAAAGGAGACAGCAGTGATCATGTAGCTATGCTGGTATGTCAAAGAGTGACGGATTATTGTCCCATCTCCCTGTGCCCCTGCTTACTATGTATCCTAATTGTGGTAAAATGACTGGAGCTCAACACCTTTAATATCCTTACGTGACTGTTCAGTAGTATTTTAATTAGTTTCTTCTAATAAATACTGTTGTTAAGTTAACGCAATATTTTACTTTCTCTACATCGCTATAATTATTGTTTAAAAGCATATTCTTCTATCTACTCTATGATAATCGAGATAAACATTAGAAGAAATTGTCGTAATTACTACTAAGTAGAAGGTAAATAAGGGAATACACTAGGCTAAAACTGTAGTCAAATCTTTTAAAAGCCGTTTCTATGCAGAGATTACAACTTTCAGTGTGAAAAAGTGCGTATTTTAAATCTGAAACAACTAACAAGGAATATCTCAGAAATGGCTAATTCAACGGAAAAAAAGTATATGACATAAATTGTGTGTTTGAACATGATCTGCATCTTTTTGTGTAGTAAGTTTTTGTATATCTCTTACGGTTTGCTGGTTACGCAAAATTCAGCAAAATGCATCCAGAATAAACAGGTCTTTAAAGACTATACCCCGAAAATTCAACATTTTATTTGTCATGTAGTATTTTAATCAAAATCGTTAGAGCCAGTTTTTAGACAGTCAAAATTTTCGTAACTTTTTCCATGCAAAGGGTAGTTTGGGATGAGGAGATTTTTCTCAAAATCTTCGTTACCCACTGACGCGTTGCTTCTATTATGCACCTGGCAGAGAAAGCAAAAGTTCTTACTATTTGTTCCATAAAACTGTTGTTCATGCTCCTTTAGCTCACGTAAACAAACTAATTGTCTGTACCCATTAGAAGTCTTATGGTTTAATCTGCCATAAGATACAGTCAGCAAATACATGATTCAGAAACAACTAACTGTATAACAAAGGAAGCTTTTATTTTAATTTTAGACAGAAGACGTAACAGAGAAGAATCGGCAGAGCTGATGGACGATCGACTACTTTCAGAAGTACACTTTGACTTAATCCATTCACGTGCTATGAAAGGCGACAGATATGACTAAGTGAATTACCGCTGTTGCGTATTTTTAGCTACCGAGTGCCTAGCCAGTGATTTTTTGTGTATCTCGTCAGGAATATGACACATCCCGCTTAAGAGAAATGAGTGCCAAAAAACATTTTAGAAAAATTGATGCGGTTCTCCCCTTCATCTTGCCCTAAGTGGTGGCCGAGTCCGCTGCCAAGCACTGATCTCTTGGTCATTCGGTTCCATCTTTAATTGAACGCAACCAATCCTGGCGCGCATAGAGAGTGCGCAAAGGTCATAAGTCATTTTGCTTTTACGCCTATCCTGCATAAAGAATGCAGTAATGAATAAAGTTACGAACTGTTGGTCTATTTTCAATCACTGAAATATTTTCTCTTCCTTTCTTTATAAAGAAAAAAAATTACAAGGAAGAGGAAGAAAAGCCTTATAAAATTGCCTGCTTCTGAAGATAGTTGCTGATTGTGAGCAGATTATGTTCCTCAAAACTAGTGGACGTAGATTCGGCAATTGTCTCTAACCCCACGAGGGGGCGCTCCTGAAAGGTAGAGATGAGGTGAGAAGATACATCTGGCAGTTTGGAACCAGGAGTCCCTATAGTTTCCACACTGAAACACACTGACAGGCTCATACTGAAGTCGAGGGACATAGGTAGCCACTATGAGATCTTTTTCCTGCCACGCCGCACCGAGCACCACCGGAGACACTTCCTACTTTGAAAGAAGGCAACGGGATGAAGAATGAACGAAATGACAATGGCAACGACACGGAAGGACAGGAAGTTCGGGGTATGAAAGAAACCTACCAATGTTCACCAGGCGACCCGGGAAAACCCGAAAACCCATAGGTCAGAAACCATGGAGTTCGAACTTGCGAGATCCGTATACGGGCTACAGACCAAGTCTTCTATGCCATTCCGCTGGGTTTATAATCCTTTGTTTTAATTTTGAAACGGATTTTATTTTCATTTCGAAGGGTGGTCACGTAGAATTCTGTTTAAAACATATATCTGCAAAATTATTTGATTCAGATAATTTATAATGCCCTATCTTGCCCATCTACAAACATATTTAACCTCTTCTAAAACTATTACATTATACTAGCTCAACCCGCCTCGCAGTGTTTTCAAGAAAGATGACCACGATTTCTCAACGATTGACCATTATCGTTGATGATGGAAGAAAGAGAACCAGAAGAAACTCAACGACAGCACACAATGGTACGTTTAAACGCTTGATGACATAACCGGAAACAAAACAAGCCGTCATCAGCTACCCGCCTCTATTTGTTTTGGATTAATTACTGGAGACGATGAAAAGTTGAAATGAATGACGGTGACAGATGTGGCCGTGGTGTTGTTTTGGAGACTACAAACATTCCTAAAAGCCAGGTGATGATTCATTTCCAGTGATGCTGCTCAGAAATCAATGGCAATTTCAACGTTATTTTCTTGCAATGTCTAACGCTCGCGTTGGTAGAGAAAAATGTTAAATGCATAAATTGCAGTGTTAAATCACTCACTTTTATATGCATACATTATAGACTAATCAAGAGCATTTATCTTTACGCGGACCACCATAGTATCAATATGAGGTGTTTTATACATTCAGATAATGACAACCTACAAATAAATTAGCTATTTTATTCTAATTTTAGCTTATTTTGAGGATAATTTTTGCTCATTTGTATTTATCTTATAGATATGCCTTATCATTTTGTAGTCGCCTTACTCTCACCTTATTTAGGACTGAACCCTTAGGACTTACAAGCGGATGCCTAGGGGTCAGAAGTCTGTCGGAGAGACGACATGAAACCACAGAATGGAGAACCTGGAACGAGTGGTAGGCCATGAGCATGAGGAAGTGAAATGGATGATAGGAAAGGTGATGATGGAGCAAATGGTGGAATAAGAGATGGAGGAATCCGAAGGACCCGAAGAAAACCCACCCAGTCGCCTCTTCGTTCACCACAAATACCACTTGCGGCCGCTTGAGATGAACTTGGGCCGCCTAGGTGGGAGGCGAGCAGTCTAACCACTCAGTCATTACAACGATGATACGAATTTAAAACCAAAAGTAAGTAAGCGATTACTATTTTATATAATGCTAGATATTTTTCTTGAAATATACTTTGGTATTTAAATCCCATTCAAGGCTGGCTAACGCTTCATCATAGAATTATTTCTAATAATATAATGTTTATCAATTCTTTGCATTATATTCCAAGTACACTTCAAAAGCAGAGAAGGTAAAACTTAAGTCGTATAGTGTTTAGGTTTCCATTTTGTCATCTTTGTCAGAGAAACGTGGCACAATAATTACACGTTTTGTAAAATGCCGCCTTAGCAGTGAACTCAAAGCACATTTCTTAAAGGGAGGAAGATATAATGTGGTGTTATCTCCTTCGCAGAAGAAGGTGTCGTCATCTCTGAACACGATAGCCTCTGGTTCCCAAGGTCGCATGTTAAAATGAATTTTAAAAGTTATTCGCATGGCTTCCTTCGGAAGGTCGTGAAGTCGGTGGTCCCGTGTCGTAGATTTTCCTCAAGCCTGAGAAATAGGCCTCTCAGCAAAATTAACTGATTTTTACGCCCAATATAGAATGTCACGCTGAGAACCACAGGGGTTAAAAGAGCTTTCATAAATATAAACTCAATTTCAATTTGCAATGGCTCTCTTGTATGCAAGTAGAAAACTCACTACTGCTATTACTATAACCGTTCCTAATTACGTACAGTTTTTACTTTCTCTATAACATCCTTGAAAACAGAAAAGAGAGAAGAGTTTGTATTCCATCCTAAAAATTCGATATGGAGATTTCACTGCGAACTTATATTCATGGAAAAAAAAAAATTAAACATAACTCAAAACTGAAAAATCGGTTCAGTACCAAACTTAGTATTTAAGTTTGCAGTATCTTCAAAGTATGCGACACTAAGATTATCAAGAAAATTTTCACCCCAAACTATCCTTCGATTTTATTAAAATTGCTAACGATTTTGACTAAAATTCTATATACTAACATAATTGCATAGGAAATAAAATGTTTATCTTGCATTTTCTGGGAATAGCATCTAAAGTTCTGTTCATTCTGGATGACTTTTGCATAACCGACAAGCCATAAGAGACAGACAAAATCTGATTACATAAAAAGATAGATCTCGTTAAAACACACAATTAATGTCGGAAAACTTCTTGTAGAGTTAACCATATCAGAGATATTCCTTGTTATTTGTTTCAATTTTAAAATAGTTATATTTTTCTCAAACAGGAACTCGTCCGTTTTTCGTTTGTTTTATACTTTTGCTCATTCAAAGAGCACCGACATCGCATAGCGACAGATTTTAAAAGATTTGTCAATTGTTTTAGTGACTTGAATTGAGTTGATTGCATTATAAAAAATCTGATGTGTACCATTCACATGACTTTCTCTATATCCCTGCAACAAATTATTCTTAAAAAGCTAACAATAGAAGAAGATCTTAATCTAATTAATTCCCATTAAATGAAATATATTATATTTACTTTATGCTAATTATAAAAATTAGCAGAAATAGTCTTATTACTTGTTTCCTTGTAAGTAGAAGCGAAATAAGGGACTACCATAGATTAAAGTGATAGTCAAAAGCTGGTTGCTATGTCAATGAAGTTCCTTTGTTTATATGGATAGGAGTTGGCAAGTTCCTTTATGAGAAAAGTATACGTTTTTCATAGCAGAATCCAAAAATAAGGAATGTCACAAAAACGACGAAAAAAATGTTTAACATAAATTGTATGTTTTAATGTGCTCTACATTTTTTGTGCAGTAGGTTTTTGTCCATCTCTTACGGTTTAGCAGTTATTCAAAATTCAGTAAAATTCATCCAGAATAAACTACTCTTCAGAGGCTATTCCCAGAAAATTCAAGATATACATTTTATTTTTCAGATAAATATATTTAATATACGAAATTTTAATGAAAATCGTTAGAGCCATTTTTGAGAAAATCAAAATTTTCGAAAAAAGTTCCATGTAAAGGGTAGTTGGGGGAGGGGGGATTTTTCTCAAAATCTTCGTGTCGCATCCCTGGAAGATACTAAACTTAAATACCAAGTTTGGTATTTTACCGACTTTTCGTTTTTGAGTTATCGTGTTCACAGACACACGGACAGACTGACACACACACGGACCTTTTTGTGAAAATGCTTTTTTTGGATATTGGGGACCCTAAAACATATATTTCCGGTGAAATCTCGGTATCGAATTTTTGGGTGGAGTGAATACCTTCTCTATACACTATGTACATAGGTCGTATAGAGAAAGTAAAAACTAAGTATCTAGTAAAACCAAAGGAGTACATAAAAGAACACTTTTGTAAAAATAATTTGCTTGTCGAAGTCAGCTGCTGTGTTCAGCTTAATTCGGAGGTCAACACTATTTTAAAGTCAATGAAGTGAACATTGTTCATCTCGAGTCTGTTCATGTGCAATACTTCATTAAACTGAGGCTTAAAGCAGGGGTGGAATCACCCAAGACAAATAATACACGCGTACGTGGAAGTGATGTGCATCTGGTACGTGGTGATTTGGCGGATGGCTGTTGAAGCACAACCCTGGCAGATATTTATGGACGCTGTAACCGCATCTAACTAAACAAACCGAACACAAGAGTTTGGTTGCCCACCAGGAAGCAGTAAAGCAACCGCACACACAACCAGTGTGGCAAGCTGCTGCAGTGCTTTTTTAAAATCTGAATTGACTACGTGTTTGTCAAGCATCCAGCAACAGAGAAAAGTATGTGACTCTGGAGAGCACACCAAACAGAATATAAAACTCTCACAGTAAAAAGAAGAAAAGTGTTTTCAGTGGAGTTGAGTAGTCAGGAATAGACAGCGCGACGGACGGTGGGCGACAGCTTCTGACGGTGCAACATGCCAAAAATCCAAAGGAGCCGACACACACTGTCAACACACAGCGTCGAGCCGGGCTGCGCAGCGTCGGTGACGAAAACATCAGGCAACCAACACAAATTATTTGTAAACCGTATTTGGGTCATATACTGTGCGTATATGATGCTGGACCAGCAGCGAACCTCCTTCAGAAATCCTCGGCCAAAACTGAGTTGTCACTTGTATATAACATGTTAACTGGCAAGGTTAAATCTATAGAAACGAAACAAGTTAATGTATAACACAGTTACGAGAGCAATCCAGAAAGTAACCAACGCTTTGACATAACTAAATAATAACGAAGGATCTGAACACAAAACGTTATTTACAAAGTTGCCTTACTCTATTTCTCAACGTAATCGCTATTACTATTAATGTCTATGTTATACTCTTCCACCGCTCTAGATCTGAGGCAAGATGTTGAGGTTTTCGCCGGTTGTGAAATATTTTCATGTATGGTGACCAAAGTGAAATTCTTTCATCAACTTTTGCTTTCAATTCCTTCATAACGATTGATGGACTTCCACTATGGTCTTTGTCGAGCATACTGGTTCTTCCTTGATTACACGTAAATTATGCGTCATTTCCTTACTGAAGACTCGTTCATTGCATACAAAATGCAATTGGCCATATATGTTGTCCATTATAAAAGACGAATAAGTTCTTTGCCAGTAGAAAAACTGGTACCACGTGACAATAAATATCTTGACAAAATGGAGATTGCGTTGACAAATAGAGTAGGGTAATGTAACTTTGTAAATAAAATTTTATGCTGATTTCTTTCATTATTATTTAGTCATGCTAAATAGTCTGTCGCTTTGTGGATGGCCCTCATATAATGAAAGATTCCATACAGTTAGCAAGCCTCCAACATTATTAATTTGAAACAGAATACGGTCGGTTCATTAAAACATGTCGCAAAAAGCTCACAACAATTTCAACCAGTTAGTTCCCATGACTGTCAAAATAATTTATACATCCTGATGATTTGCACTTTAAGTATTAATTACCTTGCTTAGAATTACAAGCTATATCTAGGCCTTTTTCTCCTAGCTAGAACTCAAAATCAAAAGAAGAAAACAATTCAGTCTTTTGCTATCTATATCGATTAAAGTTCATCTAAAAATAAATATTTGAGAACAGTGTAATTATTTTAACAGAAACAAAGTCATTTTTCACAACCAATCAACCAATGTCGACTGGGAAAAGGTAAATATATTCAATTTCAGTAAATTGTTTATTATACCTGAATGCAATATCCGATAGAAGATGTAGATTAACCAAATGTAGTTCTTATAGTTCTAAAAATTAATCATTAAAACAGCGAAAAGCATTACCAAGAAGCACTCTAGTGTCAGAGTTCATGTGGGTTGTATTTTAAAACCAAACAAATAACAAGCAATATCTCAAATATGGTCAGCTCTACAAAAAAAATGTATACGAAATAATTGTAGGTTTTAACGAGATATACATTTTTTGTGTGGTAAATTTTTGTCTATCCCTTACAGTTTATCAGTTACGCAAAATTCAACAAAATTCATTCAGAGGGCTTTAGAGGCTATTCCTAAAAGATTCAAGGTATACAATTTATTTGCCATATAAATATCTTTAATATAGGGTATTTAAATCAAAATCGCTGGAGCTATTTTTGAGAAAATCAAAATGTTCGAAAATTTTTCCATGTAAAGGGTAGTTTGGGGTGGAACGATTTTTCTCAAAATATTCGTGTCGTATCCCTGGACAATACTAAACTTAAACAACAAGCTTGGTATTTTACCGATTTTTCGTTTTTGAGTTCACAGACACACAAACACACACAGGGACCCTTTTCTCAAAATACTCTTTTGGATACAGGGGACACTAAAACGTAAATTTCCGGTGAAATCTTGGTCTCGAATTTCTGGATGGAATACAATACCTTCTCTATACACTATGTACATAGTACATGTAGAGAAAGTAAAAAGACTAAAGTTTGAGAATTGCCATCTCGAATTTGTTTTGCTCAGTAAATGTTATAGAATTCTGATACAGGTTCTGCTCGCGAAGTTACTAGCGCGCTTATATCGGAACATATTAAGTGCACATGTGCCACCGTGGTGAATGCGATGAAGCGCTGCATATTCTTGGAGTTGACGTTCACTACACGGTTAATCACTTGTTCATGGTTGTCTTGGTGAACCTGGCAGACCTCCATGCCGTCCCATGTCCCGGACCAAGCGATGTTTGCCACTCCCGCTGAATGAAAAGACTCTTTTATTGATAAACACATGACCACTATATTTTCGTGACGTGATTAACCAGCACTCGCGGCGATCAACTTGTCAATGTTACACTCCAAATTGTTTGTAAAATTCCTTAATTAATTATAAAATACATTCTGAGAAACACATAATTATTTATCCAACACACTCACTTTATTACGGAATTCCATTCGAACAGCTGAGTTGACTCTAGAACTCCTCTATAGTCAGCAATGCTTCAGCACATGAGGAATCAGATCCTATATATTTTGAAAGTTATTTATTTCAGAGAACAATTACTAATCCTGTGCAATAAGATCTTATGTACGACATTTACAGACTAACTCTGTGGCCCAACAGTCCAAAGTAGGGTTAAGGCATACTACCCGACCGCTGCGTTCCTCACCTCTGCCCATTACAAGCGTCATAGATGGGGTGCAGTATTGGAGGGTGCGCCACGAGACCGCTTAATGTGATTGACGCAACCTGGAGCCCCTATTTTTACTTTCTCTACACGTACTATGTACATAGTGTATAGAGAAGGTATTGCACTCCACCAAAAAGTTCGGATACCGAGATTTCACCGGAAACATGTGTTTTAGGGTCCCCTGTATCCAAAAAAAGTATTTTCAGAAAAAGGTCCGTGTGTGTGTGTGTGTCCGAGTGTCAGTGTGTCTGTGAACACGATAACTCAAAAACGAAAGGTCAGTAAAATACCAAACTTGGTATTTGACTTCAGTATCTTCCAGGGATGCGACACGAAGATTTTGAGAAAAATCCCCCCACCCCAAACTACCCTTTACATAGAACCTTTTTCGAAAATTTTGATTTTCTAAAAAATGGCTCTAACGATTTTGATTAAAATATCGTATATTAAAGATATTTACATGACAAATAAAATGTATATATTGAAATTTCTGGGAATAGCCTCTAAAGACTACTTTATTCTCGGTCAATTTTACGGAATTTTGCATAACTGCTAAACCTAAGAGATGGATAAAAACTTACCACACAACAAATGTAGAGCACCTTAAAACACACAATTTATGTTATGTACATTTGTTTCGTGAAGTTGATTGTTTTTGAGATATTCCTTTTTTTTTCAGCTATAAAGACATACTTTTTTCATACAGGACTTTGTGAACTCGTGTCCATACAAACAAAGGAACTTCTGTCGCAAAGCAACCAGCTTTTGACTATCACTTTAACCTATGGCACCCCCTTATTTCGCTTCTACTAACAAGGAAGCAAGTAATAAGAGTATTTCTGCTAATTTTTGCTCCATTAGACGAAGTAAATAGAATAATTTGTTGCAGTGATATAGAGAAAGTCATGTGAATGGAACACATCCGCTTTTTTTCTCAAGTAGCTCCTCAATTGCCTCAGGACCTCACCAGGCTGAGTGCTCCCCGGACCAGGTCTCTCACAGGGAGAAAATACCCATACTGTACCAGGAATCGAACCCGGGCCTCCCGCTTGTCAAGCAGCCGCGTTGCCAGTGCTATGGAGACGACCTTCAACAGACTAACTTTATTTTAATCAATATCACGATACAGAATAGTTACATTAAACATTTCGTTGTAGGTACAAGGGAAAGTAGAAAATACCAAAGCAATAGTCTTTATAAAGTCGGCCTTTACGTTGGCCCTAAGGTGGCATACTCCGTGCATGACATCGTGAGAACAAATATCAGGTGACCAAGCATTCCAAAAAGTATGAAGTACTGGAAGTTGAAGGATGACATGACATCTCATTTGGCGGAAAAGAAAAGTGCTGTTTCCTCACAACAACACACCAGTACATTCATCCGAAGTTGTCGATGTCAAACTATCTGAATTGCGTTATGAATTGCTGTCGCACACCCTTATGTTCGCCCCTGGCTTCCTTGGGTTTCTTCTTATGCCTAAACAGGAATAAACGGCTCGCGGGCACACGATTTAGATCAAAAGAGGTCATCGTCAAAGACACGTATTTTTCAGAGCTTCACATTTTTGAGGGATTACAAATTGCAGGAACGTTGGGGAAAGTATATATCCCTAAAAGAGGACTATGTTGAGAAATAAATAATTTGTGTTTGAAAAATTGGCACCTTCATTCCTAAAATGGGTACTCTTATTGAACCGCCCTCGTCTGTTTGTTGTTTCTTATATTCGTATTAATTAACTTGTTTATTAAAGATTTAGCTCATTCGAAACAGGCAGTTACTTTAACACTCTTGTAAAAAAGAGCATCGATGATTAAAGTCATAAAATACTGAACAGGTATGCTAATTTACCTGAAAACATACACTGTCTCTGGAAAAGTTCATCAAGATATGAGACATGAATGCGAGTTCATCTGGATTTAAAGTATTGCATGTAAGGTTGTTGTAATAGTCTGCAAGTACAGGTGGTATTGGTTCTGACTCATTTTACTTTTTTTCGTTCAAAAGCAATGAGTGGGTAGTTTTGCACTCAAAAAGGACTCCCCAGTATGAAAACAGTAGCCATTATGAACATCAAAATAAGGCTTTCACATTAACAACTTGATAACTCACAGAATTGCTAACATTTAATTCTTAAAATAAGAACTGAAGCTTTCCTGGCGACGTATTAATTCAAAATCTTCTCGTTGGTTTTTACCTGGCTAGAAGCCCGAGAAGATTTTAGATTTAATTCTTGTTTTATGGATGAATAATGTTAGAGTTTTTGGAGGACCTATACTAAATTGAATAATTTTAACTCGTTTTATTTGCCCCAAAATTTGGACATTAAATTACACCGGAAATACGCTGGATTTAAGAACCTGACTAAAAACTTATTTTCCTGATTACGCTCCTCTTGTATAGGACTTACACCCCCAAGCACTTACAAGCCTAGTCAGTAGCCTGTCGACGACAGAGCAAACTGGATCACAGCATATCCAGGATGGGTGATCTGCCCAATGCCTGATATGGTAATAAAGAAATGAAACATGAAATTCAGTGAGGAAAGGGTACGTTAGAAAATTTTGTGGATCGAATTATTAAACCCAGTATTCACCTAAGACAATCTCGAAAACGCTTTTGAACAGCTGACCGGTTTCGAGGGCTTGAACTCTGAATATCTCTCGAATGTGATTAGGGGGGTTCCGAGGTCACGAATTCAAACCCGGCCCAGACTTATGAATTTAAATGTGCTTAAAAGCGGCAGAGAGGAGTTTTCTGAAGAAGAAAATCTGATGTGTTCCATTCACATGACTTTCTCTACTTCTGTGTAACAAATTATTGTTAATAAGCTTATTCTTCTAGTTATTTCAAGCTAATCGAGATAAAATTAGCAGAAATAGTCTTATTACTTGCTTCCTTGTAAGTAGAAGCGAAATATAGGAGTATCATAGGTTAAAGTGAAGTCAAAAGCTGGTTACTAGGTGACTGAAGTTCCTTTGTTTGTAAGGACACGAGTTGACAAATTCCTCTATGAGAAAAGTACAAGTTTTTCAAAGCTGAAACCAAAAACAAGGAATATCTCAAAAACGATCAACTCCTCGAAAAAAAGCATATGACATAATTTGTGTGTTTTAATGTACCCTACATTTTTTGTGTGGTAAGTTTTCGTCCATTCCTTACGGTTTAGCAGTTATGCGAAATTCCTACAGAATAAAGTAGTCTTCAGAGGCTATGCCCAGAAAATTCAAGATATACATTTTATTTGTTAGGTAAATATCTTTAACATACGATATTTTAATCAAAATCGTTAGAGCCATTTTTCAGAAAATCAAAATTTTCGAAAAAAGTTCCATGTAAAGGGTAGTTGGGGGTGGGGGGATTTTCTTGCAAATCTTCGTGTCGCATCCTTGGAAGATACCAAACTTAAATACCAAGTTTGGTATTTAACGGTCTTTTCGTTTTTGAGTTATGCTGTCCACAGACACACAGACACACACACACACACACACACGCGCGCACACACACACTCGGACCTTTTTCCAAAAATGCTTTTTTTTGAATCAGAGGGACCCAAAACGTGTATTTCCGGTGAAATCTCGGTATCGAATTTTTGGGTGGAATACAATACCTTCTCTATACACTACATAGTACGTGTACAGAAAGTAAAAATGTGCGTATACATGTCCGGCCGGCATACTTAACCCAAACACCTGACTTGTATTTAAATTCAGCTTCTCTCAAGGATGTGATATAATGACTCAACAAAACCCTTCATCCCAAACTACCCCTTAGGTGAACAGACACCAATTTGTTTTATTTTATTAAACATTCCTCTACGATTTTCATTAAAGTATCATGTGCTTATTTTCTCTATAAATAGCTTACATATCTTGAATTTTCTGCGAATATCTTGTGAATACCTTTATTCCGAATAAATGTTGTGTACCTCTTGGAATAAACCAGCAAACCGTAATAGAAAGAAAGAAATTACTACGCCTAAAACACATATCTCGATAAAACGCAATATTCATAAAAATCGTATGTGCTCCATTCATACGACTTTCTCTATCTCTCTGTAACAAATCATTTCTAATAAGCTTATTCTATTCTACTTCATGCTAATCGAGGAGTTTCTTTTGGTAGAAGGGAAATAAGGGGATACACTAGGCTAAACCGAAATGTGGTTGCTATGGTATAGAAATCCGTTTCTTTGCGAGGCCAGGTGTTGACAAGTTCCCGTATGACAAAAGTATCAAGTATTTTAAAACTGAAATCAATAACAAGGAATATCTTAAAAACGATCAACTCCAGGAATAAATGCATAGAACATGTTTTGCTCTTACGGTTGACCAGTTATGCAAAATTCCTCAAAACTTATTCAGAATAAAGAAAATTCAAGATATAAATTTCATTTGCCATGTAAATATCTTTAACATACGAAATTTTAATCAAAACCGTTTAGAGTCATTTTTGAGAAAATCGAAATTTTTCCATGTTGGGGGATTTTCTTGAAAATCTTCGTGTCGTATCCTTGGAAGATACTGAACTTAAATACCAAGTTTGGTATTTAACGGACTTTTCGTTTTTGAGCTATGCTGTCCACAGACACACAGGCACATACACACACGGACTTTTTTTATAGAAATTCTTTGTTTTTTGGATTTAGGAGCTCCCAAAACATGTATTTCTGGTGAAATCTCAGTATCGAAAATTTTGGTGCAATACACTATGAACATAGTAAATGTAGAGAAAGTAAAAATATAAACTCCTTTGCACTATTAAGCAACACCATGTTCGTTGTTGTTGACTTGAAATGTTTTACAGTTTTTGACCTATTCTTCTGTTTCTAGCAATTTCAAATTCGGCATATAGCTAGAGCCTTCTATATCTCCCTTATACCTTCAAGGAAATCTGTAGTGACGTCATTTCTGTAATTGTTCTTCTCGGGAATGACACACGTCATTGAAGACCTTAACGAAGATACCCAAAGAGTTATACTTAGTTGGAGAGCAGACAGTATACATATAATTGACTAACCAGGCGGAAACAATAAAGGAAAATGTACACATGGTATGCATTTTCGTCCTGTCGTTCCCAAAACTGCGAAAACTTAAAACTATGTTTACGAGGGGAGAGAAGCATCTGGAAGTCAGTCAGTGGGAAGTCTGCCATGCACATTCGTTGCCCGGGTTCCTAATTAAGACTGAGGATCTGTGAAAACTGTCACAGCCAGAGCAAGACGACCTCTGGTTGTGCTAAATCGAAACAAGCGTTCCTTTGTCCTTGATTGAGGCATTTTTCTTCTATGACTAGAGTCTTTTAAATATAAATAGATGGCCTGCCACCACTGACGTCACTCATGCAAAGGAACTTAACGTTTTTGTGAGACAAATTTAGTTGGTATATCATCCATTTTGTTGTTTCACTTCATCTTACGCATTTGAAATAATTACTCATTTTAACTTTCATGTAAATAATTTGTTTCTTAAGACGATGATTAGCATGTTTTTTACACAGTACTATAAACTTTTCTGCATTTTTCTACATTGGAAAATATGCATTTAAATATGACATTGAAGTTAGATTAATTTAATTGTTTTTTCATACAAACCGTGTATAGGACAGGAGTTGGATACGTAGAGTCAGACAGAAAAATTCAATGCCATAGCTGGGATTTGAACCACGGATCTCTACCACTGAGCCACCATGGCAACATGTCGGTATAGCATTAAATTTCTCAACTGACCCGCATGTTTCCCGCTAAACCACAAGGTAATCTCAAATAATTATTTTGAGATGACAACCCCAATGGCGACTTACAATGTTGTAAGTACTTTAAGTCCCAGGATTCATACTATAGCCACCTAATATGGTCAATCAGTATTGATTTAATTGATTTTTCACACAATCCGTGTGTAGGACAGGTTTACCGGGAAATGGCTAGTCTGGGAGATCCGTGGTTCAAATTCCAGCTATGGTAATATTATATTAGCTCAAATGAGCAAAAACGTTAAAATATTTTGTAGTAAACAATAATGAGCACTGAGTTAATTAGTATAATATAAACAACTAAATAGCCACGAATTTAAAGGTGCTCAAAACAAATACTTTTTTTTATCTTTTTCTATTTTTAATGGTCACTGATAAAAGGAGCTAAAATACAGTCAGACTCCAATTGCAGTTTGCTCTTTTGGGTATTTAAATGCGACTTTTAAATGGAGTGCGTAAGTTTGGGTAGGTATGCAGTAGCAATATGCTCTTCATGATGCAGCTTTTGTTCACTCTATGTTTTTGAGTAAGCGTTTCAAGATTGATGAAGAGATTTTCCTGGATATTAGGTATAGTTTTGGATTTGGGTTTTTAATAATTCAATGATCTACTGATTTTTAGAAAATGGAAAGTGATATGTTATTTTCTTATTTTTCATAAAAAATTTATGCTATATAATCCTTCATCTTTAATTTTAAAGCTTCAAAATTTCCATCACATGAGGCAAATCATATGTGACTTTTTGTGTGTTTTGTTGGATTTAGATAAAATAATTTTATACCGTTACTAGGTCGAACAAATCTATGATATAGTTTCAGTTAAATTGGTTGAAATATGAGAAACCAGTGACCATGGTATAGGATGCCCTCAAAAGGAAAAGCACCTGAGAAGATATCCTAGTAAATTTTATTTAAAAAATTCGTTTGTGAAAGTCAAACTATTGAGACATTCTTACCTTAACGTATACGAGTCTGGGAATCGTTGAGAATTCTAGTCTATGAAAGATCCGGAGAGTTCTAAAATCATTACTGACATCAATTTTACCTTAAAAGGTAGTGCCAGTATAAATAAGAGCTTATGATGATACCTTAAGGGTTAAATATAGATAATATAAAGACAACATAGATTATGAAACATAAGCGACATAGGGGTGGGCAGAATGCTAGCGAGAGTTACAAAACCAAACAATTATTTCTTAACTTTAACCTGATTACTGAGCAGTCCCAGTAAGTTTGCTTTTGCTTAACATGTTATGGTAATTCTGAGGAACATTTGGTTTTCTTTTCAGTAACTTCAAAAGCTCTGAAAATGTCTATAATTTTTATGATGTGTTAGCTGTATGCATTACTTCAATTGTCATTGATTTCGAGTTTATGATAATGCCTATTGCTGTAAAAATAAAAACTCGTTAACTCAAATTAAAATTTTCTTTATTTAAAAGTTTAAAATTATAAAACAGTAATATTACATCGAATATAATTTATCACATTCAGTCACTGAAATTCTTTGTATTCTCTGAACAGCTTTTAGCAACATTCTTGTTGCCTATCATGCCACACCATTGATGTTTTCCTCTTCTTTTCATGCGGAATTGCTCTGAAGAATCGTTCTAAATTTGCTCTTCCAGTAACAAAACAAACACTAATGCAGCTCACTGATGAATTCAGAATTCGACTTCCCGAGTTAACCGATACACTTTACCTGAAAGCAAGGCAGAGAAAAAAAAACCTTGCAACATGACTTGCTTATCGTGTTCTACAGGAACAGATAAGAGATAGGCGCACTTGAGGCCTACATGATTCAACACAATAGCAAACATGTCCTGGAACAATCTACAACATTTTATTGACCCATAACGATAAGAAACTTCTTGAGGAGCTTTTCGAGTGGCCTTATCACAGCTGTGTAATGCACATTCTGCGCATTTGATAACCGTTTCTATTATTCCAAGGATTTTTATGATATCCGGGCTCTCTTCAAAAGAATGAGCGGAAATAAATCTGATTTCAATGAACAGTTACAAGCAAAAACTTCGTAATGAGCTTTCCATAACCTTATGGATCCATTCCTCATATTCCAATAACCTTAATGTTGAGTTCTATGCCAACAGCTGAGAAGTATTCCCCTAAGACACGTACAATGCTTCTACTGCGAAATAACAATTGTTCCAAACAGCCTACAGTATTTCTTTAACTGAGATCCGCGTGGTGTTCCTAATAATTTTTTTTTGCTGTATTCAAATTGCACCACGATTTTGACGTGTCGTCATACATTTGCACAATTTCAGGAAGTTCGACCATAAATTACATGTTGGTGAACAGCTGAATATCAACCTTATATTTCAGTTTCTCTCGCTATTAACATTATTTTTATACAAAAATGTATATAATATCACTGGATAAAAAAAACTCATGTGTTTCGTTCTAATGACGATATATACCTGTTCTGCAAAAAAGCTATGCTTAAAAAAGATTATTCTTCTACCTACATCATGCTAAACTAGATATACTTTAACACAGTTGGTCTTACTTCTTAGTGGCTTAAAAGTAAACTAAAGAGATTGTCAAATCTTTTAAAAGTCGATCGATATGTGAACAATTGAAGTTCGGTTCGCTTTGAATGTCCGAAAAACAAAAGAGAGATAAAACGAAAGGTGACCCTGTTTGAGAAGATACGTAGTTTAAAATTGAAACCAATAATAAGGAATGTCTTGGAAACGGTCAACTCTGCAACAGATTTTATACGCCATAAATTGTGTGTTTTAACGAGATCTATACTTTTTGTGAAATAAGTTTTTATGTATCTATTACGGTTTACCAATTATGCAAAACTCAGTAAAATTCATCAGAATGAGCATGTCTTTAGAGGTATTCCCAGAAAATTCAAGATATATATTTTATTTGTGCTATAAATAGCTTTAATATACGGTATTTTAATCAATCTCGATAGAGCTATTTTTGAGAAACACAAAATTTTCAAAAAGATGTTCATGTAAAGGGTAGTTTTGGGTGGTGGGATTTTCTTAAACATCGTGTCGCATCCTTGTAAGATACCAAACTTAAGCATTTCAGACACACACACACACACACACAGGCCCGCACGGATCTTTTTCTAATTTTTGGGCTCAGGGGACCTCAAAATATATATTTCTGGGGAAACCTCAAAACTGAATCGCTGGGTAGAATACAATACTTCCTCTATACACTATGTACCTGTAGAGAGATAAAAAAGTAGCTAAGCTACCCACAAACATCAAGTCCATATTTTATATCTTATGTATTGAACTAAAATTAAATTACATGCGATTCTTTTTGATCAAACCTAACTCATTTTTATTAAGTACAATTTCTGTTTGAGCATTTCTTATAGGTATGATAATTAACTAAGCAATAAGTTTTTATCTATGACCTTATCGAAATATCGAAAACCACGGATGCCAGGCTTTTTTCTTGGACAGCATTTAAATGAGAGATAGAGCCCTTACATTCTAATGAAGGGCCCGCATGTATGTATCTATTCAAGGTCTGAGATCACCGATAGAGAAGGAATCCGTCGCTCGTTCCTGCTGTTCCTTTTTGAAGCCGTGTTAAATCCACAGGGGTCTGCGTACCCACCTGCCGATCCCCTTTCTTTGGCATGCCATAACAATCCTTCACACAGCGGAGAGCCTTCAATCTCTCTCTTTACCCTTTCTGAAGTCTTATTTTATATTTTATTATTTCTTTTCAAAATGATCCAATCAGGAGGGAGATAGGCTGTCCCCTTATAGTGTTTCTTCCCATTTTAACACTCTTACGTTAGTTAGCTCGGGCATCTAAATGTCATCTCCACGACTTCATCAGTCATTTCACCTCGGATTGTAGAACAGCGCTCAATAAACTCAGTATCACACGCCGATCTTAGTTGCTTCTCATTTTATGTCCCTTCCAACTTTACGAGTTCACTGGACGATCAACAAATCTTGTCTGTCATCTGTTCTGCCTACATTCTCGAGCACTTCTGTACGAGAGAAGTTATACCTGCAAATGGAAAATTATAATTTAATCTATGAGGTTGCAAGGTGAGGTTTTCAACATGTTTACACATCTCAAATACCTTTTATCTGGAAAGTGATTCTGATATTTTCACAAGTGACTTTCTTCTTCTCTTTCTGATTTGCTGTTTACCTTCCTCGTTTGGAAGACTTGCATCCCTCAGGACTTAGAGTCAGCGTCTTTTGAGTAGACCATCTTTGGATCAGAGAATACTTATAGACAGGATAGATGTTCAGCGTGATGCCTGATAGGAGAATGAATAGAAAATATCGGATGTGATCCATTCACATAGCTTTCTCTACATCTCTGCAACAAATTATTGTTAAAAAGCTAGTGCTTCTATTTTCTTCATGCTAATCGAGAAAAAATTAGCAGAAATAGTCTTATTACTTGCTTCCAAGTAGAAGCGAAATAAGGGAGTACCGTAGGTTAAAGAGATAGTCAAAAGCTGGTTGCTAGGTGACTTAAGTTCCTTTGTATGGACACGAGTTGACAAATTCCCGTATGAGAAAAGTATGTTTTTTGAAAGCTGAAACCAAAAACAAGGAATATCTCAAAACGATCAACTCCATAAAAAAAGTTTATATAACATAAATTGTGTGATTTAATGTGCTCTATATCTTATGTATGGTAAGTTTTTGTCTATCTCTTACGGTGTACCAGTTATGCAAAATTCCGTAAAATTCATCCAGAATGAAGTAGTCTTCAGAGGCTAATCTGAGAAATTTCAAGATACACATATATGTATATATATTATTTATCAGGTAAATATCTTTAATATACGATATTTTAATCAAAATCGTTAGCGCCATTTTTGAAAAAATCAAAATTTTCGAAAAGTGTTCCATGTTAAGGGTAGTTGGGGTGGGGAATTTTCTTGAAAATCTTCGTGTCGCATCCTTGCATGACACTAAACTTAAATACCAAGTTTGGTACTTAACGGTATTTTCGTTTTTGAGCTATGCTGCCCACACCCACATACACACACACATGGACTTTTTCCTAAGAATGCTTTTTTGGATTCAGGGGGCCTCAAAACATGTATTTCAGGTGAAATCTCGGATTCGAATTTTTGGGTGCATTACAATACCTTCTTTATACTCTATATACATAGTACGTGTAGAGAAAGTAAAAAGAGAATGTGAAATGACGGTAAAATTGATTAAAGGAAATGTGATGATGGAGCAGGTGGTGGAACGAATGACGAAGGAAATCGAGAACCCGGAGCGGAGACTTTAACGAGAGAGGCTTTAATAATTTTAATTTAAACTCCCTTAAATAGGTTTCACATAACAGCACGCCAAATGCAATATATTGTTTTATTAACTTTTTTAAAATAGGCGAAGTGCTTAACTAAGCAATACATAAGATGTTAAACTATAATGTTTTCGAAGTGAAAAAAAAAATCAATCACTATACAGATTCTGCGAATAATGAAGGTAGACTTTTCTTCTGCCAGTTTCAATGATTTGTATTTATATTTCAGTTAAACAAGTGAGAAAATTACTGCTCAAAGCTGCGTCATGTAAGAACATATTTAACATATTTCCAAGCTGAATATTGAAAGTTGACACGTAGTGTTATTTGAGACCTGATAAATTAAGTCCTTTGTGCTTTCATAGAATTGTATGTACTCAACTAGAATATTATAAAAGATAAAAACTTAAAAGAGGAGTATATCTGGTTTTATGTTGAATAGGTCTTCAAACAAGCATATGTTAAGTGTTTCCAGGTTTAAATGTTATATTACCTATATGTAATATTTCTTCTAGTAAAGCCCATTCCGCAATTTCATGGTCGCCACACCTGTTAACTGTATTAGCTTTGCGTAGTTATTTCCTCATTGGCTACGGTTTGTGGCTATAAAATTTATATTATCATGGTATTTACTCATTTAGATTTTTAACAGTACATCGCAAAAAATATGCCTTTGTATGAACAATTTGTAGAACAGCTATGAAAATCAATGATATAAAAATGCTTCTGATTATTACTTGTCTTTCTTCGTAAATATCTAAGAAGCATCTTTAGGGATTTTGCAGTGTAGCTGTGAGATCTATTTTATAATTTGACTGGATTCAATATGAGATGAAACAAGTAACGAAAAACCGTATATGTATAAATTATGTGCACATGAAGATAATATTGCGGAGAACATGATTTACCTTTGGGAAGAAGAACACTCCAAAAAAAATGATCAACTCCACGAAAAAAAATATGTATATGACAGAAATTGTGTGTTTTATCGTGAGCTACATTTTCTGTGTAGTAAGTTTTTGTCCATCTCTTACGGTTTAGCAGTTATTCAAAAATTCTGTAAAATTCATCCAGAATAAACTACTCTTCAGAGGCTATTCCCAGAAAATTCAAGATATGCATTTTATTTGTCAGGTAACTTTCTTTAATATATGACATATTAATCAAAATCGTTAGAGCCATTTTTGAGAAAATAAGAATTTTCAAAAAAAATCCATGTAAAAGGTAGTTGGGGGTGGGGGGATTTTTCTCAAAATCTTCGTGTCGCATCCCTGGAAGATACTAAACTTAAATACCAAGTTTGGTATTTTACCGACTTTTCGTTTTTGAGTTATCGTGTTCTCAGACACACGGACACTGCACTGACACACGAATACACACACACACGGACCTTTTTGTGAAAATGCTTTTTTTTTTTTTTTTATTGGGGACCCTAAAACATATATTTCCGGTGAAACCTCGGTATAGAATTTTTGGATGGAGTGCAATACCTTCTCTATACACTATGTACATAGTGCGTATAGAGAAAGTAATAAGAAAACATTAATAAGTACTAGAAATTAGTCTCACGTCGAAGGGTAAATGGACAGGGAATATGTGTTATATTTTCGGATTTGCAAATGTTGACGACTGATGAAACCAGATTGTGCCCGAGGATGACAAGAAAGCCAACTTGGTGGTAAAGGCCGGATTTGCCCAAAGGACTATGCTACTAATGAATTAAGTGGAGGCTTGTCCGACAACACGCAAACAGGTTACCCAACGACCGTCCCCGGTCCATTCTATTATTCTTCCCAGAAAAGAAGAAAAGTGGTAGAGGTATGTTTTAGTAAACGTGCATGAAGGTCGACCGCGGTACAAAGGCGTCAACATGGGTGTCTTGAGGACCATATGTTACTATGTCATTGTGGCCTTGGGTGCCTAGCCGATATGGCCCGTCATTTCCTTACTCAGAGGATGGTTTGAATAGAGCTCTGAAAATATTTATATAAAGATTATTTTCGATTTTGTGGGGTATTGATTCACAGTATCCAAAAAGAAAGATTTATATATGCGAATGTTTACTTTGATGCTTTCAATAATACATACTTGGGGAATAGATTACCCACATATACTCTCCCCAAATTGGGAAAGGGTTATAGCGGGGCCATATCGTTCGTTACTTTATGAAAAATTCTAATTTTCAAACTTTATAACAAGTTTCGATAATATAGTTATATAAATATTTATAACTTCTGAAATATATACATATTTCAGAAGTTACACAAAAGTGTATGCGTAGGCCAGTTAAATAACTGTCGTTTTCTTGTTTTTTTTCGTTGGAATGTAAATAGTATTTATACTTCGCGCAAAATTCAGAAAAGGAACATACCATATTCCGCTTCTTTGTTAGAGGCTATAAATGTGAACGTATCTTCATTGCATTGGGATGGAATCTACAGCCAAAATACTATTCATAAATGTGTATGGTCAGGAAGAAGAACAACTTTTATCACTTATGCAAGCGGCATATCTTTCGAATCGTTTCCAAATTTCGCAACAGCTATATAATTCCTGTCAATAAAAGCGTACAAATGCTTGTGTACTATTATATCTATTACCCCCCTTGGAAAAGATTTACTAAACAGTTTCAAATCATGGATATAAAGACACAGGGAGGAAGATGTTTTTTTTTTTTTTTTTTTTGTAGTGTTTAACGCCCACTTTTACTGCTCTGGCACCGCAGGCGATGACACTGATGATACATGAAGATGAAACTCCGAAGGGGAATGTGATGGCGGGGAAATCGGAGAACCCGGAGAAAACCCACCCCTGCGCCGCTTTGTCCACCACAAATCTCACATGCGGTCGCTTCGGATCGAACCCAGGTCGTCTAGGTAGAGGCGAGTGGTCTGACCACTCGGCCACGGCGCGACCATAGGAAGTCCGTGAAGGTAAATGTTGAGTGGAAGAGAGATAAGGCTTTTTTCCTTATCCTGAGAAGACGAATGTGATGTAACTTTAAGCTCCATGAACCCTGAGATTATTTAAGCATTATTTGACCAATTGCATTCATTGTCCGATATGACCAACCAGGTTAAAGGACGTTAAGCCACACAAAAAAACATTGCCATTATATACAATAATAAAGAAAGCCCTGCAATATGTTTGACGCTTTGTATAGAGATATCTTAAACAAGTGCTTCGAGATAGAGAGAACCTCTGGCAGAGATATAGATTTTTGAGATAAATACAATTATATATTGAGAAAGTTATACTAAATCTATATGTGTTAAACGATTAACTTGGAGTCTCTTTCTAATACCGTCTCGAAGACAATTATTAGAAAACTATTTCCAAACAATTATTCAAAGTCTATGTTAAAAAGCAAGTACAGGATTTGGACCCATTACATGAATCCACTGCGCATTCATTAACTTCTATAAGTGGAAATCACTTCAAGTTCCCAGTATTTGGTATTTAGGTTCAGTATTTTCAGGATCCGACACGAAGATTTTTAGGAAAATCCTTCCACCCCAAACCACCCTTCACCTGGAACATTTTTCGAAATTTTCGAGAAAAATGGCACTGACAATTTTGATTAAAGATATTTATATAATAAATAAAATGTATATCCTGAATTTCTTGGGAACACTTTCAAAAGTCCTCTTCTTTCTGAAACCATTTCCGAGATGTTTCCTGCTATTGGTTTCAATTTTAAAATGCTTAAACTTTACTCAAACGGAAACGTCTCATCCTTTGTCATTTACATAGTGACAGCTTTCAAATGTTTCGACTATCGCCTTGGCCTGAGTAACTCCTTATTTCCTTTCTATTTCTATTTTACGTGTAGTTAAAATAATAATGTTTTGGAAGGATAGTTTGTTTGCAAAACAAATAGAGAAAGTCATGTGAATGGAACACATAAGATGCTTTATATTTAATTACTTACTTAGAATCGCTAAAGCATTTGTCTATTTTTGAGGATTTCAAGAAGGAAAGTTTCACTAATCCACCGACATACAAACTTGGGAAATTCAATGCACTTCCGGTTATTTCTTTTTTCTTTAAAATAGAATAAAGAGACGTCATCTGTTTTCCAATAACAACTGTTTGTCAGCTGTTCAAACGAATGCCGTATTTAACTGGAAAGGAACAATATTGTCTTTCGCTGTTTACAAGAAGTTTCTTTTCTTGTGCGCTATTTTATGTTCATTTGTTCTTTTCTTTTCAATGTGCTTTCCCTTTCAAATACACATGGCAAAATTACTGCAAAATGCGGATGTTAGAAAACGGCAGCTGCTTCATAAGCACCCTTTTCGTGTGTTAGAACCAAGCTGTTATCTCTCGAAACAACTGTTTCTTTATAGAATATTGGTTTTAGCAAGTTATAAAGTCAAGGATAGTTGGTAATGAAATTACATTGAATAACACCTCTTCCACAATGTTGTCAAATTTATCTTTACCACTGAGAGATAATAATTTATTCTTGAAGGTTTTGCGATTGAATGCTATGCTCATTTACTATTTTTATTATTTTATATTTCCCAAATCATTTATATATAAATGAGAGCCTATCCTATACAGTATTTCATAAACATTTATTAATTACCTTAACCAATAGTTACTTATTAAATATGTAGGTGAACAATTCGTCAAAAATAATTAAATAAACATTGTTTCTTTGAATAGATTTTATGCCCAAAGTAAGCCACACAAGCTATATTTTACCGCCATTCAAATTATATGCAATTAAAAAGTATATACATCCCACTTTGACACTAAAACTAATTTTTACTTTATCTAGCCCCATATGTACAATGTACATAGGGATACAGAAGGTATTGTAATGCACCCAAAAATTCGATTTCGAGATTTCACCGGAAATATATGTTTTGGGGTCCCCTGAGTCCAAAAAAAGCATTTTTAAAAAAAGGCCCGTGTGTGTGTCTGTGGACAGCATAGCCCCAAAACGAAAAGACTGTTAAATACCAAACTTGGTATTTAGGTTTAGTATCTTCCAAGGATGCGACACTAAGATTTTAAAAAAAATCTCCCTACTAACAACTACCCTTTACATGAAACAAATTTCGAAATTTTTGATTTTCTTAAAAATGGCACTAACGATTTTGATTAAAATACCGTATATTAAAGCTATTTATGTCCTAAATAATCTCGAATTGTTGGGGAATAGCCTCTTAAGACCGCTTTATTCTGGATGAATTTTGCTTAGTTGCTAAACCGTAAGAGATAGAAAAAACTCACTACACAAAAAATGTATATCACGACAAAATACAAAATGTATGTCCTTTACGTTTTTGTTGTGGAGGTAACCGTTTCTGAGATATTCCTTGTTATTGGTTTCAATTGTGAAGTACTTATACTTTTCTCAGACAAGAAGTGTCCGCTTTCCTTTTGTTCTACTCCTGGCCAAGCAAAGAAGTGATTTGCAATGACAATCGCATAACGATAGCTTTTAAAACATTTGACAATCATTTTAGCATAGCGCATTCCCTTATTCTCTTCTACTTATTAGGAACTAAATAATAACATTCTGCTAATATTTATCTCGATTAGCATTGTGTACTAAGAAGAATAATCTTTTGTAGGAGGTTTGTAGAGCAGCTAGAGAAAGTCACGTGAGTGCAACACATCAGATTTTTACTAGAATGTTTGTATGAAAGGTGTAACTAATTGCTTTATCCTCCCCTACAAAAACAGAAAAAAACTGAGTGGGCAAACATTTTTTTAAATAATTCTGATGTTTATCCTTGCCAAAGCATGATTACAATTTTTGGAGTTCTAAATTCTCATCTCATCCTGTTATTATAGTTTGGAGCTCTGGTTCCTGGCTATGGACTGGGCTCGGATCCCATCCGGCCCATGGGGGAGCGGGTTATAGGACTGGTGGCCACTCAGCAACGTGAAAAAAGTGAGGAGCTGCGATGGGCAACGGTCCTGGTCTCACCCACCTACTCATGTTGCTGACCATATCACCTCTTGTATCGATTTGACATCACTCATCTCTGTGTACGCAAGTGGATGAGAGGCCGGCAGTCAATTACCACACCCAGGCCCTTCAAGGATTATAGCAGTACAGCATTTATTTATTTTGCATTCTATTCCGGAGGTTATTCACTGGACAATGGATGCACTTGATTTTTTAAATAATTAAATGGAATGAAAACAGTCTAAACCTAGTTATTCCTGATCCATAATTCATTGCTCATGACGCTTCAGTACCCTTATTGTATACTTTGCGAAAGTTAAGGATTTAAGCACTACAACAGCCTCCGGGATGAACGGTTGTTGCTCGGTGCGGCTAGCAGCATGTGCGAATATTGCGGGATACCTGAAGTTCACAGATAGACACACTCCTGCAAGTACCTATCCAGGGTTCTGACGAATATATCTGAACTTCTCTAAGTCCTGTGCCACGAAAAGTGACAAGAAACGAAATGATGGATTATGAAGAACCAAAAAAAAAAAAAAAAAAAAAAAAAAAAAAATTGAAAATTAACTCCAATATTCTCTTGCGATAAGGAATAATCACAAAAAAAAACCCAGGTCAGAGGACGATAGACGGGGATCAAGTCCGCGAGCTCCCAAATGTAAACCACAGACGCAACCTCCTAGCCATCTCACTCGGTTAATAAACATCTACTTAAAATTTTGCCTCCTGGCAAGCATGCGAAAGAGACTTGGTCATGGTTCTCGCAAGAGGTGAAGCTATACTGAGTTCAGGATTACCACTTTATTCCAAATGCTGAAGAAAGCAATAAACAACTATAATACTAACTGATAGCCAAGTCATCCATATCATAATGTATTAATAATTATAAAAAAAATCTGCTGTGTTTCATTCACATGACTTCTCTACATCTCTGCAACAATTTATTGTAAAAAAGCTTATGCTTCTATTTACTTCATGCTAATCGAGAAAGAATTACAAGAAATAGTCTTATTACTTGTCTCCTTGTAAGTAGAAGCGAAATAAGGGAGTACCATAGGTTAAAGTGAGAGTCAAAAGCTGGTTGCTAGTGACTGAAGTTCCTTTGTTGCTATGAACAGGAGTTGACAAATTTCCATATGAGAAAAGCTATGTATTATTAAAGCTGAAACCATAACAAGGAATATCTCAAAAACGATCAACTCCACGAAAAAAATGTATATTGCATAGTTTGTGTGTTTTATCGTGATCTACATGTTTTGTATATAAAATTCAATAAACATCAACAACAAAGAGGTCTTTAGAGGCTATTCCCAGAAAATTCAAGATATACATTTTATTTGGCATATAAATATCTTAAATATAAGAAATTTTAATCAAAATCGTTAGAGCCATTTTTGAGAAAATCAAAATTTTAGAAATTTATTCCATGTAAAGGGTAGTTTGGGGTGGGAAGATTTTCTTGAAAATCTTCGTGTCGCATCCTTGGAACCAAGTTTGGTATTTAACGGCCTTTTCGTTTTTGAGCTATGCTCTCCACAGACACACACATACACGCCTAAATCTAAAAAAAATGTTATTGTTTTTTTGATTCAGGGGAGCCAAAACATGTGTTTTCGGTGAAATCTCGGTATGGAATTTTTGGGTGCAATACAATGCCTTCTCTATACACTATGTACATAGGTAGTACGTGTAGAGAAAGTAATAATCCCATTTAAAATCAAGATGCAATTGCGTACTTGATGTTGTGTTCCTAGATTCTGAAGACTCACTATCAGAATACATTTTCCAAGCCATTCGTTCATAATATGCCATATTCCCTGGTATTATTCAATAGAATGACGAATTATGTTACTCCAGGGTATAGTTGTTATGCTTTGGAAATGTTTTTTCTCCAAAACGCTACAAAATTTAGTAATATTCAAACTATAAACTGTAGTTTACTTACGTGGCGCCTGTGTTTTCCAGCAGACGACAACACAAAAGACTGTCGATGAGCCGTGTGATACTTCTGTTGCCATGGAAACGGTTTGTGACCGCAGCTCATCAGTCAGGAGGATATGCAGAGCGCCGCCCGCTTCCACATGAGTGATGCGTCACACGTCCAAATTGACACCAATTACCACCACGACTCCCACCACTTAAGCTTCTCTTCACGTCCGATTCAGCTTCTCCTTTGTGCTATCATCTTACACATTGCTGTTTATCGAGTCGTTATGCTCTGTGCTAATCGATATAATACTTTAACCCAAGTGTACAGGATCTCAAAGTATCCTACAGTTATGCACAACTAACTACTAGGTGGCCCAAGTCCTCCGTATGCGACGTCGTTAAAAGAGTTGCAGATCTCAACGGGACTATTTCAGGTTAAAACTTGGCAGTGAGCGCGACCGCTCACCCTCTCCGCTGATAAGCAAGACGGAGAAAGCGAAGGTTCTCCTCTAGCTGCTTTTCACTTGAATTAGCCCCGCTGAGCTCTGCAACTCTATTAACGTACAAAGGAAAATGAAATTGAGTTTTATTTATGGAGGCTCTTTAACTGTTGTGGTTTTCAGTATCTTATTCTATACTGGGCGTGAAATACCGCCTAATTTTGCCCATACGCCTCTTTATCAGACTTGAGGTTGAGTAGTTAGACCGCTTGCCTCCCATCTAGGTGGCCCGGGTTCGATCCCAAGCGCCCGTACGTGGGATTCGTGGTGGGCGAAACGGCGTCTGGGCAGGTTTTCTCCAGTCCTCCGGTTTCCCTCACCAATTGCTCCATCATCACCTTTCCAATCATAATTTTTGCTTACATTCCATATACCACTTCCTCATGTTCCCTGTCTATGGGCCGACCCCTCGTAACAGGTTCTGTGGTTTCGTGCCCCGACAGGCCTCTGACCCCTAGGCATTGTCAGTCCTAGCAATACGGGGAGGGTAAGCTGATTACAAAACTAAACGAAATCTACGACACGGGATCAACGGCATTACTTCCCCTCCGAAGGAAGCCAAATGCACGATGGGCTATCTGCATACGTAAAATACGGGGTTGTTGGGTACTTGGCATATCATATCTCTTATTGCAAGTATGCGCATCGTACCAAGAGTTGACTTACTGCCCAATTCTTCCTTAAATTAACATATGTTAAGTCATATTTTATTCCAGTATCGGCTAACGTAGGCTACTTCCTTACACGTCTACTGCGCCTACTTAGCTTTTTACATGACGAATAACAACATATAGTGGCGTTTCACATTGATAGTGTTCAGAATGGTAAAAAGGCTGAATGTTTATTATGTTCTAAACAGTTGCGCTATGTCAAAAGTTATAAGTTTTTCAGGTATAATTATTAAAATTGAACTGTTTTAAGCGTGCTAACGCTCCTTTTTAATGAAGATACCCTTCTATCAATACTGCGTCTCTCTGTGCCTACGTTAAACTGACATTGATACATTTGTGCTGAGAAAATGTGTCAGCGTTCTATTACATACCAAAAATAAAAAAGAAAAAGTTTAAATCCTCATTCAAGAAAAAAAATAAATAAAATAAAATAAAACTGCAGGACAAATTTCGGTATCCGGCCACACACCTCTTTAAAATTGGATACCCCCGCCACTGCTGTACTTTTAGATGCGAACAACAGTCTTAACAACAACTCCAGGTAGAATGGGGAGACGGCAGCTACCCAGCAAAGCTAATTTTTTGTTACAGGTAGTATTGTTTGGTCAGAGCATTTTGGACAGTCCAAAGGGCAAAGCTGCTCATATCCAGGCCGGTTATGTGCATTGGCATTTGTAGTAGTCACCGGTGCAGCCGCCTCTTATCTCCCCCTTCCATTGTCTCAAAAGACTTTGACCAAAGGATTACTTAATTTTGTGTTTACTTAAAAACAAAGTGGGAGTTAAATGTTTCCAGAACACGCGATGTCTTTGCGGTTATAATTTTTAAAATTCATTGACAGTAACACTATGGTTAATATGATAAAGGTTTTGCTTGCATAATTTTACACCGAAAAGAATTTGGAATATATCTACGTGATGATATGACTAGAAGTTTAAACGTTTGTATGAAATAAGTAGTTATATTCCAGGACTGCCACTGGGCAGATTCATAAACCTATCTTTCATGTCATATATAGCGTATGATACCACTTTTGTATGGTGCCATTATGTGCCGAAGAAACTTGTGTTGGGTGATGTTGGTAAATTCAAACGGAATTGGTTAACGCACTTAACCGGCATTCGGTTTATCAAGATGATGATAAAGAAGTAAATTAAATGAAGAAATACAAGAGGAATCTTTTGGGTAGCGGGTATCAATCAAGATATAATTCTTGTTTGTATTTTATCATTAAAAGTCCTTTAACAGGGTATGTCATATCGGATGGTGAATGAACAAAATAGTTGACTGACTTCTCTGGAGGTTCCGGGTTTGATTCCCGGCTGGGGCGGGAATTTCTCTTTAGCGAGAATTATTCCCTATCCCCCACAGGGTCTGGAAGTATGTATGAGAGAGTGAATGTGTGTGTGTGTGTTTGAGGATTTAAACCCAACTAAAAGAACCTACAGACGAGTTGTTTCAAGTGCCAAGCCCCCGATATGACCTTAGATGTTAAAGGGGGCTATATAATGAAACAATAAAAAAAATGGTTGAGTTTATATTCAAATGGACCCGGGTCTCTTTGGCTTAAGAATTGTCCGATATTCGTCTTCTAAGGATAAGGAAAGCCACCGGAAACCTTATCCTGGCAACTCACCCAACGAAATTCTAACTTAGGACTCTTAAATGTGAGGCAGACACGGTTTTCCATACCACAGACGTGAGCAAAAGGAAAATTCGCAGAAGAAAATTATCCATAACAGCATTTGCCTAGCAACCGTGAAAAAGAATTTGTATCGTCGGTATCTTCTGTACACAAGTCAAATGGGACTGCCCACGTCAGCTCCCTCAGTTCCGCCAAAGTAGTGCATCAGAAATTTCTAGAAGGAGGAGAAAACATAGTTCATAAATGTAGATATTCCCAAAGCAGGTCCTGCCTTTACTGTACATAGATTCCGACCTTCGGCTATCTCTTCAACTTGTATGTTTCCAGAAAAATGGTTTTATCCTTAAGGCACATTGGACCAAGAATGGTAGCAGAGCGTGGTTTCGATCCACCGACCTCTGAGTTATGGACCCAGCACGCTTCCACCATTTAATAGATTAGTTCTATAAATACTAAAATTCAATTCAGAATTGCAAGAGATAGCAAATTCTAGTAAATCCTGTACAGCTTGAATTGAGTTTTATATTTGGGTATTACTTAATACTAAACTATATTTGATAGGCCGCGGTGTATGCATTATTATTTCACAATTACCAACATATCTTAGTATGTGGGAAGAATCAACATAAGGCAATAAATACAAATTTCCGTTCCATTTGGCACCCTTCTGCGTTTCCTACATATACTTCGTGTCTATTTATATCTTTTCGATTTGATGTACATATTGAGTATGCATTTGCTTTGTTGCGGTATTCCTTTCCGAACCCGGAACGAACACTCTGCTGCATGAATAATGTAGTGTTTTCTAAATGTCTGGGATATTAATAAGCAACATGCAGCAGCAGAATACAAAGTAACATTTTCAGAAATTACACCTCCGCTCTTTCTCCCTCCAGATATTATGTACCAAGTTAGAGAATTCCAAACTAGAACCTATCTCCATATACGTTGAAAGTAATCCATCATTTGGGGAAAGGCGTGTCCTCTAAAACAAGGCACTTTTAATGGCCAGTGGGGAAAAGAGAAGGGAACAAAACACTGGCGACATGTCGCATACGCCCGCTTTCGTCAAACCACGTGTACAAATAGACACGGAGAATGCTAACGTATTGGTTTTATTGAAGTTATTGACAACCTAAGGATAAACAATGGAAGCTACCTGCACTCAACATTTCTTAGGGAATCAATATATAATATTATTACTTTCTCTACTAGTACTATGTACTTAATGTATAGAGAAGATATTGTAATGCACCCAAAATTCGATACCAAGATTTCACCGGAAATATATTTTTTGAGACCCTCTGAATCAAAAAAAAAACTTTTAGAAAAATGCCCGTGTATCTGTCTGTCAGTGAGTTTGTCTGTGGGCAGCATAGCTCAAAGTCCGTTAAATACCAAGACTTAAATTTTGATTTTCTAAAAAATAGCTCTAACGATTTTGATTAAAATATGTATATTAAAGATATTTTCCTGACAAAAAAAAATATATATCTTGAATTTTCTGGGAATAGCCTCTGAAGACATTTTTATTCTGGGTGAATTTTACGGAATTATGCATAACTGTTAAACCGTAAGAGAGACAGAAAGTTACTTAATAGAAAATAAAGAGCTCTTTAAAACACACAATTTATGGAGTTGATCGTATTTTAGAAATTTCTTGTTATTGGTTTCTACTTTAAAATACTTATACTTTTCTCGTACGGGAATTTGTCAACTCCTCTCCGTACAAACAAAGCAACTTCAATCACATAGCAACCCGCTTTGATTATCACTTTAACCTATGCTACTCCCCAATTTCCCTTCTACTTACAAGGAAGCAAGTAATAAGACTATTTCTGCTATTTTTTTCTCAATTAGCATGACGTAAATAGAAGCATAAACTTTTTAACAACAAATTGTTGCAGAGATGCAGAAAAAGTCATGTGAATGGAACACATCAGATTTTTTTTTTCTAAATACTTCACAAGATTGTTTTACGTTCTCTGCTATAGCACATAATATGTAAAGATGGTATTGCACTCTACCCAAAACATGCGACGCGAGATCAAAATGTTTGAGACCACTGAAAAAGACATTTTAAAAAGAGCCATCTTTGTGTGCCTGCCTGCGTATAGATAACTCTAAAGCGTGGTTACTCTGGTTACGTACCAAACTTGGTAGATATCTAAGTTCAGCATCCTCCAAAACAGATGCGACGCGAATATTTTAAAGAAAATCCCCCCACCCCACACCACCGATTACTAGAAGAGTTTTAGAAAATGTTAATTTTCTCAAAAGTAGCTCAAAGAATTTTATTTAAATACCATACACTCATGATAAAATGTTCATGATAAATGAAATGTATATCTTGAATTTTATGAGAGCCTCTGAAGTCTGTTCATTGCTGGATGACTTTTGCATAATTAGTAAACCATAAGGTATTGACAACATTTTACTGCAAAAAAATAAATAAATTAATAAATGTAGATTTCGTTAATCCATGTCTAATGTATGTTGTGGATTTCCAATACCTACTTATACGTTTCTCAAATAGAAGATATTTTTTTTCTCTGTCTCTTGGCTATACATCCAGAACGGAATTCCAATAGCTCTTAAAGGATTTAACTATCGCTTTAGCCTCCTACTTATTTCCCTTATACCTACAGTATAAGGAATAAGACGAACTCTGCTAATATTTATCTCGATTATCATGAATAGATAAAAGAATAAACTTTTGTAAAAATAGTTGTTTTGTAAAAATAGGTACAGAAAATCATGTGAATATTACACATAAGATTTTTAAGGCGTTTTTATTAAGAGCAAAAGCATATACCGATGGAAATCTGCAATGTCCTGCCGGTGGTTTCTATTGTGGTTGAGGAATATATAATTTCGTGGTGCTACATACAGTTTATTCACTTCCTTACAATGAAATAGGTGGAAGAAAAATCCCTAACTACGTCGTCTCAGAACTATCCTTAATATATTTCAAATATCCTATTTTTATTCCTATAATTATTTAAAACAATATCTCTGGTTTACCAATGCATTAACGCTTCCCAAGTATTTTTCCATACTAAATTAAAATTCCAGTATGAAGTTCTAGAAATGCACAAATGATTAATAACCATACTTGTGACAGGATGTTCCAGAAGTAGTGTGCTGAGTAAACATGAGGAAGTATGCTATCCAGAACACTTTCACTTCCAAATTAGCATCTTCCAGACTTTCCTACTGAGAAACGAACTCAACATCTTATCACTGGCTTTATGCTAAACTGTGCTTTTGTTTTATGTTTCAATAGATGAGTGAAGTTGCACAGCACCACGTTTATGCAAAAATGTTATGACAAAACCAGCTTTTCGTTCTTATTTCTTACTTTACCAATGTACAATGTAAGGTACGGAAGGTATACCTAATACTCAACCCAAATATTTCATAACGAGAGTTCACCAGAAATACATGTTTTGAGGTCCCCTGAAGTAAAGCCTTTTTTACAAATCCGTATATGTCCGTATATATGTATGTGTGCTGAAAAATGAAAAGTCCGTTAAATACCAAACTAAAATTCAGCATCATTCTAGATTACAACACCAAGATTTTCAATGAAATCCCCAATACTGTTTACATGCAATATTTTTTTAAAGTTTTATACTGCTGAAAATGGGTTTAATTAAAATATCGTATTTTTATGATATTTTCATGACAAATAAAATATATATCTAAATTTTCTTGAATAGCCTATGAAGTCTTTTTTCATTCTGGGCGACTTTTGTATTAACTGGTAAACCTAAGAGATAGACAAAATTTTACTACACAAACAAAATAGATCTTGGATAGGTAGAGTCGGACAGAAAAATTCAATGCCATAGCCGGGATTTGAACCACGAATCTCCCGGTCTGTATCCGGTTGCTCTACCACTGAGCTACTATGGCAACATGCCGGCATACTATTCAATTTCTCAACTGACTGGCATGTTTCCCGGTAAACCACAAGGTGATCTCAAATTATTTTGAGATGACAACCCTAATGGCGACTTACAATGTAGTAAGTGCTTTAAGCGCAGGATTCATAGTATAGCCAACTATTGTTTCTATTAGTATTGATTTAATTTTTCAGTCTCTCTATACCCATCCAACTTCTATCCTACACACGGATTGTGTGAAAAAAAATAATTAAACTAAAATAGATCTCGTTAAAGCAAATTTTCTGTCACATATAATTGTTTTAAAGAACTATTTCCGAGATATCCTAATGCCTCAGCTACCAACTTTTAGAAATGTTGGCAATCGCTTTAGCCTAGTGTATTCTCTTATTCCCCTTTGCTTATAAGGCAGTAAATAATAAGACCATTACTGCTAATGCTTATCTCGATTAGCTGAAGTAGATAGAAGAATAAAATTACATAAGAATAAGCTGACTGGAATACATAAGATATTTTAAAACCAATTTGGAAAAACTTTGTTTTCCAGGAATACACTAACAAACAAGTGGCATGTGTTTACAGCAACATCAATGTATACTAGTTACGACAAAGCAGTACTTGATAGGATGTCGTTCCAACGCCGCATTCCAAACACCTGTTCATGTCGCTCAGCTGCACGGCGGCAAGTTGTAGTAACAAAAGGGAATGGCTCATTACCCCATAAAAATCAAAACAAGGCAATTGTGCGCAGTGTTAAAAGGCGGTGCTGCTCGTTTAAAGACTCTGATATTATGTTTCTCCCTCATTGCCCATTCCTTGAGGCCATATGTTATACACTTATGCAGATCTAAGTAAGACAGCCCCGCCCTGGCAGTGGGGTGAGTCTTAAGAGAGAAGGGTTAACCGCAACTGCTGGAGGCGGGGGGAAAGGAGGAGGAGAAAATTCATGTTTATTTTTTACTCCATATCTCGTGGGTCATTTAGATTTAACATTTTTACGACGCAGAGTCTTGGCCAAGCTGTTTATTCAGCCACAGCCGTGGATTCTGTTTCAATTAGAGTGTTTCTCATGTAAATATAGATATGTTTAAACAATTAATTATTTACATAGGTAGAGTCGGACTGAAAATGCAATGCCATAGCCGGGATTAGAACCACGAATCTCCTGGTCTATAGCCGGTTGCTCTACCATTGAGCTACCATGACAACTTGCCGGCATATCATTGAATTTCTCAATGACTTATAATGGTAGGAAATATAAAAAAAAAAAAAAAAAATTGTAATTGATATAAAGCGGAATATTTACCACGAGTTGGGACTTGAACTTCGAGTAAATTGGGGAATTTAATGTCGTCTCGGCATGTTGCCATGGAAGCTCAGTGGCTAGAGCAATGGTTCAAATATATGTAATGCTAGAGCTACATAAATGTTGTTAGAATTTAAGTTTAGTCGCCAATAAGCATATTTGGAACTAAGCACAAAATGAAGATGCTTAATCTGTGCTGGAGTCAACTTCAGTTTGTGTTTTGGACTCTCCAATTTCCAGTCCCAGTTAAAACATCGACACAAGCATACAGTGTTACTTAAAGCAATAAATTTCTATTCCAGTAGTTACAGACTGGTATCGAACTCCCGGGCGCCAAGGCACCGTACTGAGATTTACTGCGAACTTACACCATACTTCACAGCAAGTTCTCCACTCTCTTATTCAAGACGCGAGAACGGCAAAGAAATTTCCTTAATCTTGTCGAAAACTTTGGCCAAGAGGAAGGCTTCCCTCTTTCAACGTCTTTATAATCCCTTGGACCATTTCACGAAGAGGTAGATAGAACCCCTGGCACTGGAAAACAATTGAATTAAACTCCAAGTCATTATGCAGTGTGCAAATGAAATAGAAATCCTATGCAAATAACCTTAGAAAATCCGTGTTTAGAGAGGGGCGAGTGAGGTGGCGTGAAGAACAGCTAAGAAAAGAAGACTAAGATAAAGAAAAACAGTATGAAAGTTCGACGATCCATAAACATGCCGCAATTGTCTCCAAAAATGCTCTCATTTGTAGTCGGTACACATAAAATAAACTGTGCTCTTGATTCACAGCATTTTATTTTATTTTTCTTTTTTAAGGGGGGCAACATGTGAAAATTTAAAACTCAATGTTTCTTAAGGGATAGCATATATTTTATTTACCACATACCTCTACTGTTATTTGTAATTATTTGTGAAATTTTGTGACAAATGCATTTAAGTATTTTTGAGAAAGAAAATATTTTTCCCCTTTTGAACTATCCTACCAAAAAAGCTTCTTATTTACATTCTAGAAGTGTTATTTTAAAAAAAGTATGGGATGAATTTCAAATTACTTCAATATTGAAAATGAATTTAAATAAAATTACTAATTATATATTAAGGTTCTCTGGTAGAAAAATAAAATTGATTTGCTGAAATTTGCACAAAAAGGTCATTTTGAACATTTACGTGCGTTGAAAAATGCATTTAAAGAAACACGCTTTTAATATTTAAAGTTAGATTTGATAACATTAAAACTTCTATTTAAAATGCCTCACGACAAGTTTTTAAATTGCAAGTGGCTGAAAATAACTTGCGTCATTAATCTATAGGAACACGGTACCTATATTAACCAAAATCTGAACATTTTCAAGAATTTTGGCCAATTTCCATAGACCTTCAAGTACATTAACAGTTTATTAAACTTAACTGTAGTACTTATTGTTCCTCATCAGGGCGATTTTTCTCCACCAGAAGTAATTGAACTCGGGCCCAAAGTTGGGAGGTAAATGCGCCACCTCCGTGCCAGCAGGGTGGACAGTAACATTGTATGAAATTTGTGATATACGCGGAATAACATCAAGTAAAATGCAGGATAAGCTGCTAAACAGGTGAAAATACAAGAAGCATGAAATTTTAAGTGGGCAAGGGAAACTGTGCATAGGAGGAAATACTCGATAATAATGGAATCGCAGACGACAGGAATGCGGTAAACACAGCACTTGAATTTGTTGCAAAGCATCGAAAATAATTGCAAAAAACATTTGTACTCCTTTTGCTACTCAACTGTAACGTCGCCACTTAGACACTTCAGGTTGCCACACACCAGAAGAAAGGGATGAAGTGAGAGAATCACAGGAGGCTAGAGACCATAAAGCCGCAGTGACGCGTGGAGGCCCCTAACAATACCTGACTTGAATACCTGCTGCCCAAAGAGATCGATCAGCGGGCTGATTAAGGCATCTAGTTCAGGCTACCGCTGATGCTAGTATTGCTGTTGTCTAATTAAAAGTAGACTACTAAGGGGTCGCGGGGAGTTGCGCGGACCGAGTGCATGGCACAGTCCGTCACGTAATGCTATAAACAGCGGGTATTTATGTTGCTTTCATTAACAGTAGACAATATGCAATACTTTTCGGATTTATTATTACCAGAACTGCTGTAATGGGGCATCGTGAACACGTTCGTTTAACACACCACTTACTCAAACATTCGTGTAATGCACACTGATTTTTCACTGCGCATGTCCCGTGTATGCCGTAACAGTGTGAGCGATCGCCACGTAACATGGTGTGGGACGGGTAGTATCTTTGAGGTAGCATGCACGCTAAATGTACGGCACCTCCCCGAGGGGGAGAAGAATCACCAAAGGGAGAAGTTAATCTCTACCTGTTCAGTATCCACTGCCAATCGTAACGAATCCTAGAAGCACACCTAAAGATGAGAAGAAAACGGAGTGAAGGGAAAATACAGGAAGGCAAGATAGGAAAACGCGAACCACCCATAGATCAGAGAGGGCAAATTGCACACTTTACCGCGGAGTCACCTACTTATTGATGTGAAAAATTGTAATATTATTTCCTACATGTATGTTATTTTACATCGCTACCCTTGCGTTCACTGACCACCGGGGGTTACCTCATTCCATCAAACGATGACGGATCCATTACTGGGTGTAGACATCTAGCGCACGCAGTTCATTGTCTCCGATGATAGTTAATGAGAGGACCTAGAGCTTTTTTTACCTTGGACTACAAACCACAGAGAGCCTTTGGGTTGCTCCAAATGAGGTAGTCATTATTTCTTATATTCATTTTCCTTTCTTATTCTGCTTGTATAATAGACGGAAGTCGTTAATTTATAACGGTTTATTGAATTAATATCAAGAATAGCATTTCCCGGACCTGTAGTATCTGTAGGACTGGCGAAGAAGATTGAGATTGTTTGCCACTCATCTCAACTCCATTTTGATAAGGTCGTATGTTTTTAATTTGATTTTAGAGGCTTAAATGGATTTCAGTATTTCCATAGGAGCTGAATTTGCTATTATAGCTGGATTTGTACACTGAACTCCATTATTTACCGGATTATCTCTTAATTCCAACTGAGTAAAAGCTCAACTTTTAGCAATATTCGTAGGGGTTAATTTAATATTCTTTCTTCAACACTTTCAAGGTTTAACAGGAATACACCGACGATATTCAGATGGGAAATAAACAAAGACAGGTTCTTTTCTGAATTATTTAAATTTAAATAAGATAAACCGGGTTAATTCAAAGGTTGAAATTTCCGCTAAGAGAATATAGTTATGGAACAAAGGAAGTATAGAAGACAGACGCACAAAGAGAAAAACAGTCGAAATGACGAAGACAAACAGTAAAAACCAGAGAACCTTTCATAAATTTCCTAGAGCCCATTTCTTGAAATATACAGCCTAACGACTTTCGTGTCTTTTTGTATTCTTCATCAAAAGAAATTCCATATAAAATATGAACTGCACACTGAGAGAAGTCAATACGGCGAAGAAAATGCTGGGGGTTGGTTAATGTTTACAGAGCTTTAAATATGGACGTGTGCCTTTCCAGTATCTACTCACAAACACTTGGTAGCAGGTCTGTGTATCGATTACACATTAAATAATAGCAAACGTTCGTATAATTACGCTACGTGCCTGTCAGTATCACCTGCTGAGATACTCATGGCAAACTCCCTCTGGCCAGAATCCACTACTAATAAATTAAGTAGGTACGTATTTCTGAGTTCACTCGTTTGTATGTTGTCAGGGGTGTCCAGGCATGTCTCTTCGATCTGATGGTTAATTAACATTGGACAATAATGTTATGGTAAACCTCTATTCCGTATTAGGGATAGCATTTTGGGGACCGATAGCGGTACAGAATAGAAATTAGCGCAGCATGGTATTTAATTTTGATGTGTTGATAATGCAGTGTGTATGTATAGAAGGAAAATGGGATAGTGCGTGGTAGACTGTGATGTTTTCAGTAGCAGTGGAAGGCACTGAATTATGGGAACTAAATTTTAATATGTACACACATTCAATTGGTATTGTGCAACAAGTCATCAGCATCATTATCTGTTTCATTTTCTCTCAAGATACATAGATTACAATGTACAACAACATACATTCGTAACGTCTCAAATGTGAATCGTCTCCGATTGGCACGTAAACAGACTTTAACATGTGTTTGTAGCAAAACGGATATCGACTATTAGGTAAGATGCTCCATCAGCATTTATTTCCGTAGCAACACCTCGTAGCACATTTCGTATTTCATAGTGAAAATCCGATATTTTTTCCAAAACACTGTCTTCACTCTCTTTTTCACATGGCCTTACACGGGTGTCACGGCTCATCGCAGCTTTCAGGGCTCGAGGCATTTCGATGCTTCCAAATGTGTGTTATTGTTCGTAAATATTTCCGCAAAGCGGTGGTTTTCATCCCGGCAACCAGTCGAAGTCAGGAGACTAAGAGAATCACAACGAACTTTCATTTTCCCTCCCAGCACAATCTCCGACACTAATCCTGAAATGAACTAACGGGCTGTAGGATGAATGTAGTGACAATAGAAACGATATGTATTGTCAGGAATGGAAGAAACCTATCCTGTATCCGCCTGGTATCCCGGAGAAATTCCCAAAAGACCATAGGTCAGGTAGGCCGGTCACGCGCATCGAACCCGCAACCTCGCGAATGCGAATCACAGACGAAACCAGCCCGCTCGGTAGTCCTGTGGAAATATTTTTTATATCACAGTTGTTTGGAAGACCCATTGCTAAAACAATATTTGGAATTCTTGGCGTTAGTTTTTCTATTCATTGAAGAGATATCTACCTATTCGCATGTAATACTAGGTGATCAGCCTGTATATAGTTATACAGATAATCAGCGCACGCAGCTTGGAAATTGAAGAAATTATTATTTCTCTGTATTTTGTTTATTATATTTTATATTTGAATTCATGTACACCTTAATTTTTCTTTTAACATTTTAGATCCTTGTTTACTGATTTTAATTTGAAATTTCAGCTTTTAGATTAGTTAATTATCTGAAAAAATTATATAGTTGATAAAACTTCTAATTTTTGTTTTTGGAAATAAATTTAAAGTTTGAATATATGCCACGGTATAGCTACCTAGGTGCCGGGGTAGTATATTCGGATTTTATTTATTTATCTTGTGGATTTATCAATACGAGTATCCTGTAAGAGAATTTGCTACAGATTTTAATAAGACGTGAGCAATTGAACGTTCCTTTGATAGCCTTCATAGTTTCTTTATCAAATATTCTTCCACACACAAAAAATCCCGCTGACAGACAATCCTCCTTTATTTCTGATTCTAAGTAGACAACATTTTGTAACAACCGCTGTGCTGTTCCCTGCGGTGCAGATCCGAAGCTATGATCAATAACTACATAATTACCCTTATATCTCACTGACGCCTCCCGCTGAAACAGGGCACAACTCCTTTTATTCGCCCAATCCATAACGAGGGCGTAACTCTCTATAGAAACTTTGTTTTATACTGAGCATCAGAATCGCAACGTCAAGAGATAGCTGAATAGTGTATTTCTCAAGATAAACAAAACACTAGCTTCATTATACGAGAGATATCTCATTTATTTACACTCTCTGTTAAGAAACAAGCGTTCTCTAAGAATCATCCTACGTCATTACACTCTGAATCAGGCCATAAAATATTAAATCTTGCAACCCTGTTGCTCCTTTATGTATTATAAAAACACTTTAGCTATTTTTACTTTCTCCATACGCACTATGTACATAGTGTATAGAGAAAGTATTGCACTCCACCAAAAATTCGATACCGAGATTTCACCGGAAATATATGTTTTGGGTCCCCAATATCCAAAAAAAGCATTTTCACAAAAAGGTCCGTGTGTGTGTGTGTGTGTCCGTGTGACTGTGAACACGATAACTCAAAAACGAAAAGTCGGAAAAATACCAAACTTGGTATTTAAGTTTAGTATCTTCCAGGGATGTGACATGAAGATTTTGAGAAAAATCCCCCAACCCCCAACTACCCTTTACATGGAACTTTTTTCGAAAATTTTGATTTTCTCAAAAATGGCTCTAACAATTTTGATTAAAATTTCGGATATTAAACATATTTACCTGACAAATGAAATGTATATCTTGAATTTTCTGAGAATAGCCTCTGAAGAGTAGTTTATTATGGATGAATTTTACTAAATTTTGAATAACTGCTAAACCTTAAGAGATGGACAAAAACTTTCTACACAAAAAGTGTAGAGCACATTAAAACACACATTTATGTTAGATACATTTTTTTCGTGGAGTTCGTCGTTTTTGTGACATTCCTTATTTTTGGTTTCTGCTATGAAAAACATATACTTTTCTCATACTGGAACTTGTCAACTCCTATCCATATAAACAAAGGAACTTCATTGACATAGCAACCAGCTTTTGACTATCATTTTAACCTACGGTTGTCCCTTATTTCGCTTCTACTTACAAGGAAGCGAGTAATAAGACTATTTCTGCTAATTTTTTCTGATTAGCATAAAGTAAATAGAAGTATAAGCTTTTTAAGAATTATTTGTTGCGGGGATATGGAGAAAGTCATGTGAATGGTACACATCAGATTTTTTTTTTCATACGGATCTCCCGGTCTCTAGCCGGTTACCATGGCAACATGCCGGCATGATATTAAATTCCTCAACTGACTCACATGTTTCACAGTAAACCACAAGGTAATCTCAAATGAGATGACATACACACAAGGCTTGTGTGAAAAAACAATTACATTAACACCAATTGACCACATAAGGCATTAAAGTATGAAGCCCGGAACTTAAAGTACTTATAACATTGTAAGTCGTCATTGGGGTTGTCATCTCAATATAATTTGAGATCATTTTGTGGTTTACCGGGAAACATGTTGAGGTTTAATGCCGTGCCGGCAAGTTGCCATGGTAGCCCAGGGATTAGAGCAACCGGCTAAATACCGGCAGATCTGTGGTTCAAATCCCGTCTATGGCATTGATTTTTCAGTCGCACTCTTATCCAATTTAGTTATTAATTTCTTGTTATTTCCAACCACATATCACGTCCTTAAGAAAACTGGGAAAGTACATATTAACAAACACTGAAATTTTTAAATCAGTGACTTCATATATTCAAACCTGACCACTTCTTTAGTTTCCTTTCTGTTTTATTTTTTATTTATGTTTAATTTGACGTCCTTTAACCCGGTAGGTCATACCGTACGATAAATAACATAGGCAAAGTGATAATCAAATTGCTTGGAGTCCACGGAATATAAAGTTATTCGACATTTGTCTTCTCAAGATAAGGGAAAACCCAGAAAAAAAAATCGTATCTGGATAACTGTAACTCAGATTTGAACTCGGGACCTCCTGAATGTGACGCAGACACGCCGCCCCACACTACAGAGGCGGACCTAACCATTGTAATACCTTTTAATTTTTAATGAATTTTCTGATGAAAGATTTCGAAGTTCAACTAAGCACTTTTAGTGTGCGTTTCTGTTGTAATTGAAGAATATTATCCCAAGCTAGGAAAATGGAATGCGGAATTAATGGCCAAGGTAATCGTCATTGAATTTTGTCAGTATCAAATTTGTGATCCAAATATATTTTCAGAAAACTTGAGAAATCTGCTTGGTAAAACGCGCAAATTTTCCGAAAGTTCAGATTTGTCTGTGGCATTATATGCTATCGGATAGTCATTATTAGGATTCCGTCGATTTCTCTTGGAAGCTCCCTTCCGAAGCTTGCTTTTCGGACGACGCTTCTAAGAAGTGTGTTTCTGCTAAATTCACACTAAAAGGATTAATGAACTTTGTTTTTGATCAACAGACAGGAATGCTTTCGTTATCTACAATTCAGCAATATTTAAACTGTAGGATTTTAACCGCAGACACAACAGTGGGCAGTCAGAAATGGCAGATGGTATTGGTACTCACCACGTCCGGGGTGCTTGCACCGTCCGTGTGCGACGTGGAGTCGGCGTTGCTGCGGGCGCCGTCATTACCATTGGTTGAACCGGTCAACTCCGGAGGTTTTGTCGACTCTCGTTCGTCGATAACCAGATCGATGGGCATCTTGCCCTTCAGGCAACTAATGTACCGGTGACAGAAGTTGTCACAGAGCTCGTGAACCTGAAACAAAAACATCGTTCAAATATATTAATCAACTGTTTCACCCAAAACCCAATAAATGTAATAAAATCACACTTGAACTTATGATGCATAAATGTAATGGGTTCAATATAATATAAATATATACGTGCTACATTTACATTATAAAATTACTGAATGCTTGTGGTTGATATTAGTTAATTTACTGTACTATATCCATGAAAATGTGACAAACTATCCAGTGCTAAATACTGTAAACAAATCTAACAATAATTTAAAAAGTAACTTGTCATTGCGTAAGTTAAACTTGAGATCTGGCCAAAAGTTCTCTTATCCTTTGTGTCGTATCTTCAGTTAGCTTCCCTCTCTCTTTAATTGTGCCTACTTAACGTCGTCATAAATATGGTAGTACCTCGCTTAGTGTAATGCCGGGTAGAATGACAAGAGAACTTGCAGAATAACGACTATCCTACCATAGTTCCGATGTTCTACGTTGTCAAAATTTACATTTCATTCCAGCATCTGACACAAATTTTTCATTTTCTTTGACTGTTCAATTTCAAATTGTATTCCACCTTGCTAATTCTTATAAATGCTCTATGTTATTTTTAATAACCTTTTAAGCGCGCCTTAGTTTGTGAACAAACTCATTCGATGAACTGAACCTTGAACCAAATGGGTGTGCTTGTTTACTGAGATTCCTGGAATCTAATTACTTTCGCCATTCTTTTACTACCTAATTACTCTCTGCACCGTAACTTGCATTGCCAAGTACTTTTTATTTGGTACGGAATTGTAACGTTTAACATTATGCTTCACTAATGACTTATCTTACGAGAGAATTATAATAATAATTTTTACATTACTCGTTAGTTTTAATAGATATATGGAATTATTTATTGCAATTATTTCTCAATTTCCTTATTTCTATAAAATTACCACTTTAAAGTGATAATAATTGTAAACTTTAAAAAAATCTTAAGTAATTATATGATCCAAATGTGTCCTAATTGTTAAACATTATTACAATGTAACTAACATTTCAAGGTTGCTGTAATAACAACTACCCATAATGCGCTCTTAAAATACCCACTCTGCATAACGCATTGAAAAAAATTAATGCAATAATTATTGAACTTGTAAATATAAGTATCAATTTACATTCCTTTCATTGGTGTTCTGCTGTTACATCACTTTTTAACCTTACAAACATTAAACAATGACCAACATTTATTCCGCAATCTAGTTCAGTGTTTTAAGTCAATAGTTTTAAGTCTTCATGAAAACAAATGTACGAAATATTGTGAATACTGTAGGTATTATGAAATAGTGGTGGGAAAAGTCGTTCTTTTTGCGAAACAGTTTAGTCTGTTTCTGATGCAACCACGAAACAGTTTCGTGCAACAGAAATTCCCTTAACTGTTGTAGACTCGTTGTGTACCACCAAATAATATAGAGATAAATACAGTTCATCGATAAAATCACAATACGGCAAATGCAACCACTCGCTTAGTACACTGAAGAGGAAATTATCAAATAATGGAAACAAAGTCTGTTGCGCATTAGCGAAAGAGAATGAGTTTGATTAATACAAAGGCGCACCTTGCGGTAAGCAATGACAAAATATTTACGTTACTAGAACACAACAACCGCACATAGTAACTCTTGCAATAGCTGAAACAACTACTTAGGCGTTGCTGTTATTGTTGCGGGGAAGCGATACATGAAAGAATAACACAATTTCCAGAAGTGTTTCATGAAACAGTTTCAAATAGTTGTTGCGTTAGCGAAACAGTTTCACGATAGTGAAGGAGGTTTTCAGTATTTGAAAGCGCCCGGAGGGGAAAAAAAGAAAAGAAAGTGAGAAATTAGGACAGAGTTGCATCTTTTCACCGACACGATTTCTGTGTAGCTGCAATTGCCCTTATCAAGTGCCATCCAACAAAAAATGTTTATTTTCACTGAGATTTCTATATAGTATATATATATATATATATATATATAAATATATATATATACATACATACACACACACATATGGTTAAGCTAATCATTTCATCTTATCTACATTAGTTGATTTCGCCAAATCGCATTCCGTGGTTTAGTGGTTACCATGCTGACCTCTAATACCCAAAGTCGCGGGTTCAAACCCGGCGGAGGACGATGGACTTTTTCGGGTGTAAAAATCCTTAGCATGACTTCCTTCGGAAGGGAAGTAAAGCCGTGGGTCCCGTGGCGTAGATTTACGGCACGTAAAAGAACCTCAAGCCTGATAGAGAGGCCTCTGAGCAAAATTAAGCGGTCTTTCATGCCCAATTTAGAATGGGACACTGAGAACCATAGTGGTTAAAGAGGGTCCATAAATAACACGCCATTTCATTTTTTTTTTTTTTTTTTTTTTTTTTTTTTTTTTTTTTTTTTGATTTCGCCAACAGAAGTTTCGGGTCCGAAGAACATTCGCCTTCCATACACAGCTCCAAAAATGGGTATAATACCGACTATAACTCTATATACAAGCCAAGAAAGTTTTAATGCAGTTCTCTACTTCAGTACGTATCTCTGCTTATAGATATCAGTAATGCACCGACTTAAGTCTGCTACCTTAGATGAAGCCAATGAAGCACTTCTTTGCGGGCAGATTTGGAATGGTTTTTCATTAATAAATTACCTAATTTTAGGCAAAAAGCTGGAGCAGGTGCAAAATGAATTGGTTTTCTTGCATTCAGCTAATGTTTTCTTATTCTAAACTTAGGAAAAACCGTGGTTCTTAGGAGTTAAAATTATGAACGAAAGGCAGGGATACCGTTAGCTTTTTGACAGTTGCCATCAACAGGTAGCTGTGACTTTGATTCACAACAACAAAGAAGTCTGCACTTAACGGCTGTCCTAATCTTTCTTCAATAGCCTTTTCTGGGAAAGAAAAACATTCTCAAAACTAGGATCTCTGAATTGCTTATGGCTACCATTTAATTATTTTTTAACTATACCGGATTTAATGTGCCTTACAATTGTCTGTATACATATTCGCAAAGTAAAAGAAGGTTCAACAAAAATTAAACAGAAGAAGAATTGTCTTCTTGGAAAAGAATCCGTTATTTTAGTTTTCTCAAAAGCGGCTATAACGATTTGATCACAATACCTATATTTTTAATGTATATCTTGAGTTTTTGGCCAATAGTGAAGACTCTTCATTCTTAACGAATTTTGCACAATTTTAGATAGAAAAATAGTAATCTACAAGAGACAGACAAAAGCATACTACACAAAAAATGTAGATGATTCAAATACTCAATATATGACAATTTCATTTGTATGAGGCTTTATTTGTTTTATTGGTTTGAATTTATAAATATGTCGTACTTTTTACTTTCTCCACCACATATAAAGTGTATATTAGGTGGAAAGGTATGACAAAATTCGACACTGAAATTTCATTGAAAATATGCTTTTGGGACCCCTGAAAACATTTTTGAACGTCTGTTTGTCTGTGTGAACATCATAACTCGAAAACGAAACGTCGGTGGTATCACTTGTATTTAAGTATCTAAGTATTTTTCAAGGATGCGAAAATGTATGTCCAATCCCCCTTTCTTTCTTTTCTTTTCGTGGAGAACAATTAACCAGATACTCCTTGCAATTGGCTTAAATTTTCCAATTCCTATACTTATCTCAAAGAGAAGCCATCATTGGTATTTTCCTTCCTGATCATGCAAACAAAACGGAATTTCAGTATCACATAGTGACCAGATTTTAAAAGATGTGACTGTTGCAGAGCATTTTCTTATTCCTCTGGAAAGTGGGGGCAGCGTGACAGCTTCACTTATTGAGGTACTGAGTTGGAATCTCAGTGAGGATGAGTCACCCGGATAAATGTTTTTTCTTGGGATTTCTTTTACCCTGAAATACGAATATCGGATAACTATATGCTCTTTGGACCTCGAGCACGTTTGAGTATCATTTCATCACATTCTAGATTAGCATGGAGATGAGAGAGTAAAACGCTTTGTAGGAAGAGTAGGTAGAGAAGGCCACGTGAATGTTAAACTCTATTTTTCCACTTGCAATGGAGAAGCAAAGACTGAGAGACAAGAGACATCGGGTATGCAAATGTCTTGACTCGACGCTGCACTTTCACTGAATAAGATAGCAGTATGCCTGTGTTGTCAACGGTATAGGATGTGATTGGTAATAACTGTTTAAGATGCGCACCCTTGTATGAATACAAAATGGTGCCTTCTTCCTTTTGCAATGACGAGAAAATCCAGAGAATGAAAACAAGCAAGGTAAAACGTTCCGATTCGTCGATTTCTACCGTAACCGGTTGTAGAGGCCTCCGGACATGGCTTGGGTCCTATCATCCATCTCCCTGTGTATCGTACCGCCATCGTTACGTAAAAAATGGATCTCACTGTAGCGGTCATGACAATTTCACCGTGCTGCTATTATCTCCGGGTACAGCCTGTCGCAAAACTACACGTCATCAATACAGTCCGTAAAAACATTTCGGTCAGAGCAGCTGTTTGTTTTCGAAATCGTCTATACCTCTTCGTCAGCTTGATTCCTTCTATCCTTTTCAGTTGTTTCTGAATCGTCAGTTGTTTTATATTTATATATGTTCACCGTTATTCGATACTATAGTGTTATAAAAACTCTATGGCAAAACTTATAAATTACTTTAAACGGAGCACGTAAGCACGAAGCTCATAAAGCATTATTGAACCAGACAACCTTAAAACGCCGAGATTAATGTCCCAAGCTTTGTAATTCTCAAATGATTTATCTCAGGAAATACAGAGCAAATAATTATCACAGGGGGATATATGCATACATTTAAGTTTAGGCCAACAAGTAATCATATACAGTATTAGTAAATACGTGATTTATAGAAACAGGACCCGGTCCGGGTGAGAAGCAAGAGGTCTAACCATCACCAGGATGATGATAATGATAACGTTAACAATAATAATTCCCTAGAAAGGAAATATTTAATATTAATAACCACACATTTTATGGTTGCGGCAACATCTATATAACGATTCCTATATAAAACTTCATGAAAGAAAAGAGGGAAAAGTTAATATTTTGGCAGATGGAAAATGATAATTAGTGTTTCAGGTCGGGATCAACTATTTACTACAGTCCAAGGCGAGGGTTTTAAATTACAGGTAGAAGCAGAAAGGTTAGTGTTTCTGAGAATTAGCCAGGTATTGTGGATAGATTTGGCAACTAGGGTAAATGAATATTTTAGGGAGGGCTTATGTAAATAACAGATCATTAATACTGTGCAAAATGAATAATTGAGTTACTATCAGATATAAAGTTAAACCGGAAGGCCGAAATAAATAACTTATAAAATAAAAACCTGATATCTTCCATTCACATGACTTTCTCTACAGCTCTGCAATACATTATCGTTAAAAAGTTTATCCTTCTATTTATTTAACGCTTATCGAGAAACATTAGCATAAATAGTCTTATTACTTGCTTCTTTGTAAGTAGGAGGGAAATAAGGAAATACAATACGCAAATCTTTTAATATCTGGTTGCTATGGATTGAAGTTCCTTTGTTTGTATGGACAGGAGTTGACAAATTCCCGTTTGAGAAAAGTATTTTAAAGCTGAAACCAATGACAAGAAATATCTCAAAAACGGCAAACTCCATGAAAAAATGTATATAACATAAATTATGTGTTTTAACCAGCTCTACATTTTTTGTGAAGTAAGTTTCTGTCTATCTCTTACGGTTTACCAGTTTTGCAAAATTCCGCAAATTTCATCCAAAATAATTATGTCTTCAGAGGCCATTCCCAGTAAATTCAAGTTATACATTTCATTTGGCATCTTTGAGAAAATCAAAATTTTCCATGTAAAGAGTAATTGGGGGTGGGGGGATTTTCTTGAAAATAATCGTGTCGCATCCTTGGAAGATACTGAACTTAAATACCAAGTAGGACCATAGTACGTGCAGAGAAAGTAAAAAGGCATGTGTCGACGCGCCTCACTCATCAATTCAGAATTGATGGATCAGTCACGTTAAGACTTAGCCAATATTAGGTATCCTTTATCAATCCGTAGATTACTAGGATCTCCCGATTTTTACGCTTATCATAATAATAAATTCAATAACTTTAACGAAAGCCTGTACAAGCGAATAAAATTTCACATTAGTGTTTGTTATTAGTATTTTTTCTACTTCAAGATTTAACCAACAGTTTTTAAAGCATAATCGAATGACTTACTTTGGTTGCTGAATAAGAATATTCGGTAATGTATGACTTTAAAAGATTATTGAATTAACTGTTGTGCTACAATTATTAAAGGGAAATAGTTTTATAATGTTATTTTATATCGAAATAATTCAACAACTTCCACTTTAGTTTCAGACTAGCAGGACTTTGAGATATAAAATACTGATTCAGTTAAACCTTCCCATCAATAAATTAGGACAATAGTAACAAATTCAACATTTCTGTCTATGATTAACTTGATTGTCGAGTTGAAATGTAGGCATATGTTTTCAATAAACAGTGAATAAACTCTAACTAGGAATATTAAAACAACAAAAGTAACCACATTTCGCGACAAATTAGCATTATAACTCAAAAAGTACTAATAATTGAATATGAGGTTATGCATATATTTCCTTTAACTCGGCGGGAATTGGAGTAGTGAAATGGAGGGGCCAATATAATAACTGGAACATAGCACATAGGCTATAGTGGGTTTTTATGCTTTCAACGTGACCCCTAGAAGGAACAATTGCAGGGGAGATCAAAGGACGACTAGGTCTGGATGACGACATGCGCTAGCGAGCCTAACTTGGGCTTGAGTCACCGCAACCTGAATATCCCGAGACTACAGAAGCCCGCCAAGAGCCAGGGAAAACGTTCTGCCGCAACTCACCAACCGCTGTGGAAGGTGAAAATGCAAGCTGTAAAGGGTGAAAATGCATGGTAGGTGAACGACGCCTACATTCGTCAACCAGGAAAACCACGAAAAATCCTAGGCCGCACCGTGGCCGAGAGGTTAGACCACGCGCCTCTCACCTAGATGGTCCGGGTTCGATCCCAAGCGACCACATGTGAGATTTGTTGTGGGTAAAGCGACGCAGGGGCGGATTTTCTCCAGGTTCTGTGGTTTCCTCCGCTATCGCATTTCATCTTCATTCCATGTATCCAGTGTCATCGCTTTAGTGCCACAAGTATAAAAGCGGGGGGTAAACATTACAAAAAAAACGAAAAATCCTATGGTTAGCGTGATCGAGAATCCAACCCGAGAACTCCGAATGCGATGCTCACACGTTACCGCGGAGCTATCTCGTTCGCTTTTAATTCGGTAGAGAAAAGTATCTCGAAAACGCTTGGCTTCCTATAGCACAGGTTTATCTACACAAGTTACAAGTAAAAATGAAACATTGCAATTTTATAACATGCAAAACACATTTCAGACTTCATGATTTGCATTCAACTTTTGAGTTACATTTTCATCCAGATTATACACAACGCGAATCACGATATCAGATTCATTAAAATTCAATTTTTACACGCAAATTTGGTTGGTACTTTTACCTGGACTGTATTTAGCGCCTTCTCTTTCTCTTTAGCCACATAAATGTTTTTTTAAGACGAAACAAGCTTTGCGCGTGTAGCGGCTCCATCTTAGGATGCCGGCACGTCACGAGCAGCTATTCGCTGCCTTTTTTCAATCGCAAGTTGACAATGTTACTTCACTAAACGTCATGTACTCATCCCCATTGTACTTGCAAATCACGAAAATGACTCAAGGTGCTGTTCAAAATTCCAAAAGAGTACAATATTTCCAAAGTGTGCTTGTAAACATGCTGCACGCAATCCTGTGGTAATGTTACGCAAGTTTTAGAAAACGAAGAAGTAAACCTAAAAAAGGAAATAAAGAATTGGTGTAAATATAAACGAAACAAAGCTAAGCATACTATAAGAATAATGATAATAATAATAATAATAATAAAATACTAATACTACTACTACTACTACTACTACTACTACTAATAATAATAATAATAATAATAATAATAATAATAATAATAATAAGGCAACAAAGATAGTAGAGCAGATGAGAAAGTCGATTATAAGAGAAAGAACTTAAAATAGTTAACAAACTTGTGAATATAAGGACAATAGTAAGCACATACCTATTTAAACTTATCTCAAAAGTTTTAAAACTGTTCATTAGCATTTAGAAATGATGTTCAATGTACGAAAATAGAATAATCTAAAAGGAAAATCTTTGTGTTACAACCATAGGACTTTCTTTACCAATAAAAATATCATTTTTACATTCACATGACTTTCATTTATTATTGTGAATACAAACGTAAAGACGATTACTCTGATAAATAGAGCAAGGTACTAGAACTTAGTAAATAGAGTTTTGTGTTGACATATTTCATTACTGTTTAGTTATGCCAAACCGTTCTTCACTTTTTGGACAACACTTGTATTTCATTACAATACTTACTTTCCATTCTTCTTTCTTGCAGATGTACAGAGTTTTATTGATTTTATATCCGAGAAGTTTTAGTTTAAAATATTTTACTAATAAGCTCCGAATTCTTACAAATTTATGGTTTAAGATATTAATATATTTGGTTGAGTTTGTTTAAATGAAGCTTTATAGATACAAAATGAACCAACAAAAATTTCGTTTATATTTGGTTTGATGAGAATTTTTAAAAATTATCGAATGTTTTTTTTTTTTTTTTTGATATACCTAATTGTTGCTTTGTTCCCTAGTCTTAATTTGGAACCTTTAATACAATTTCGGAAACAAAGTAGAGCGACAACACTGTGAGATGAAGTAGGCTATACACCTGATATCTAGTGGCTTTAATACTAATGTTTTTCATTTAATAATTCAACTAGTTCAACCTCAATGGCGAGGGCCCCCAAAAAAGAAACTTTTTTGTTTCCGAGCGAGCTCTCTCTTCTTCTGCCCGGTTCTCGCAACCGGTAAAACTAGCGCTCAAGAAAAGGTGCGTGCATAGTACACCAGGCCAAATATATTCACCATTCACATGACTTTCTCTACATCTCTGTAACAAATTATTGTTAATAAGCTTATTCTTCTATCTATTTAATACTAAAACATTAGCAGAAACGGTCTTATTACTTAGTTCCTTTATAAGTAGACTAAACCGACAATCAAATGTTTTAAAATGTGGTTGCTATAAGATTGAAAGCCGTTTCTTTGCCTGGCCAAGAATTTACAAGTTCCTGTATGAGAAAGGTTTAAGTTTTTTTAAAACTGATATCAATAATTTAATCAAAATAGAGCCATTTTTGAGAAAATCAAAGTGTTCGAAATTGTTCCCATGTAAAAGGTAGTTGGGATGGGGGGATTTTTTCGAAAACCTTCGCGTCGCATCCTTGGAAGATACCAAACTTAAATACCAAGTTTGGTACTTAACGGTCTTTTCGTTTTTGAGCTATGCTGTCCACAGACACACACACACACACACACGGACCTTTTTCCTAAAATGGGGGACTCAAAACATGTATTTCCAGTGAAATTCGGTAGCGAATTTTTGGATGCATTACAATAGCTTCTCTATGCACCTTCTCTATGTACCTACACTATGTACATTGTAGGTACGTGTAGAGAAAGTAAAAAGGAGTTGAATGAAATACTATAGAAAGGTCCCAAAGAGCTCTATGCAGTGAGAACAGGTGCCATTCTTCATGTTTAATGAACAAAGTGATCCGCTAGTGGACATGCAGCAGGAGATAAAATACAGCACGAGTTTTCTTGAGAGGGCACATGTGCCAGATGGGCACAGTGTGAGGTCGGCAGTTATCACCTGCGGCATATAATATACAAAATGCTACTTTGTTCGAATGCTGCTCAACACCTGTTGAAAACGTGCAGTCTCTTCAATTGTGGTTTTCCAAACAACATGTGTCATTTTAACCTCAAGTACATGCATAATTACAAGCTTTTACGTTTTTAAACAGTAACCCAAAAAACGACAGCGCCTCTAGAAGATGTACTTGGTGATTCACGCAAGCATCGGTTTCTTTTGTTTTCCACCTTGAACACATTTGTCACGGATTTCTGAGGAAAGTCCTATGTGACTGTCTTTTGTTGTACAGTCAACACATGAGAATCTGCACTTGCTATTCCTGTTTTATTTCTTCAGGGGCGTGGTCATTAAATGTTCACATTCCAAATAGTTTTAAAAAATGTTGGGCAATTAGGCATAAAACTAATAGCGGCTATTGATAAAATACCTGTATTCAATTATTTACTTGTGACACAAATTTAGTAAAAACAAACTGTGGGAATATTACATGCAAATTACACATAATTAAAATGAAAAATAGTTGATATTAGTGTACACACTGTTTAAATGCTCGGACAGGCTTTCTAATTTACGTCATTTAAAACAGTTTAATCTTTTCATTTTAGTGATTTTTCATTGAGACCAAAATCTTCCGCATAACTATCCTAAAAAAATCGATGTCATTACAGACAAACAGTTTTTGCACTTTTTAGACCTCATAATATTATTCCAAGACAAACTAATGTGTTCCATTCACATCAGATTTGTTTGTTACATCTCTGTAACAAATCATTGTTAAAAAGCTTATTCTAATCGAGATACACATTAGCAGAAATGATTTTATTACTTTTTTTCCTTGTAGGCTACCAGATATTTTAAAATGTGGTTGCTATGGGACTGAAATCTGTTTCTTTGAATGACCAAGAGTTGACAAATTCTTGTCTTTTAAAACTGAAACAAATTGCAACGCATATCTCAGAAATTGTCAACTCCAGGGAAAACAATTATAAATTGAGTCTTTTAACGAGATCTACATTTTTGTTAAGTAAGATTTTGTTTGTCTCTTACGTTTACCAGTTAGGCAAAAGGCATCCAGAATAAAGAGGTCTTCAGAGGCTATTCTCAGAATATCCAAGATATACATTTTATTTGCTATGTAAATATATTTAGTATAAGTATTTTAATTAAAATCATTAGAGCCATATCTTAGAAAAACCAGATTTTCGCAACTTTTTTCACCTAAAGGGTAATTGGGGGTGGAAGATTTTTTCCTTGGAAGATATTTGTTTGGATTCAGGATAGCTCAAAAGATGTATTTGTGCGGTGAAATCTCGGTAATCGAATTTTTGGGTGGAACACAATATCTTCTCTATACACTATAGGTACACATGTTATGTGTAGAGAAAGTAAAATCAGTGCTAAGAATGCCTTATTCTTTCCTTCCTCCCTTCCGTCCTTCCATCCTTCATGTTTTGTTTTTTTTCGTTCTTGATTTAATATTATTTGGAGAGATTATATAAAAGAAAAGCATCCAATGGGCAAGCAGGAATCGATTTCTGTTTGCAAGTTCAGTGTCTGGAACACTCCTTATATTCGACTGTATCGTTTATGTTTTCTTTCGCTCTCTCTCTCTCTCTCTCTCTCTCTCTCTATATATATATATATATATATATATATATATATATATATATATATATATTGAATGGAAGCCTTATTGCTTACAGTGTTGCTGTAAATTATTCAAACACAATTTCGAGATGAAGTTGTGGGGCAAGTCAACAGCTTTCAATAATGGGGTCGTACCAACAAAGACTAACATGAGACTAACATGAACTGTGATTAAATACATTTAACAAAGAATAATGATGGTAAAGAAGCGTTCACTTTAAAAGGAAATGCTCTAAGAGTAACTAAGGGAATTATTAATGCTTTGTACTGTGCTGCAACCTTTAACTTGTGACGAAGTGAGGAAATATATTGGTAGCTTTTCAAATGTTGGTATTCACAACAAGTGAAATTGTAAAATGGTCAGAAAACTAAGTAATAAAGATATTTTAAAACGTGAGGGAAGGAAAGACAGGAATTGTTAGAAGCTAAAACGAAAATATCTAGACATTGCGTGTGAAAGCAGAGAAGAATATGCCTGATGATAAACAATATTAACACAAATGGAAGAGGAAAGAACACTGGAAGTGCTTTTGAAGAATCAGATTGGTAATACATTAGACAGAGCGAATGACGAATGAAACGTGTTTCGCCTGAATTACGGAGTAAATGTGTTCAAAAATCGACTTTGTGTTGGTAAACCCAATTAGTAAAGCTGCTATTTGGCAGCATTTCAACGCGTAATTTAAACCACACAGTGAACAGAGAAATATTTGCTTTTTACCATTGGCAAACAAGAACGGAAATTAGCAGATCGGGCGAAAAAGGTATTATTAAAACTGTCCACTTATTAATTGTTAAAGATGGTTAAACGCATTGTATTTAAAATGAAAACGTCATAGTCACAACTGTGAAAGTAGAAGCGGAAAACATCTTATGTGTTTCACTCACATGACTATCTATTACTTTTGTAAACAAACTATTCCTACAAAATATTGTTTTATGTATATCATATTAATTGAGTTAAACATCAACAAAAATTGTCCTATTACTTGCTTCCTTGTGTGCAGAAGAGAAATAGGTGAATACACTAGGCTAAAGCGATAATAACATATTTTAAAAGCTGTCATTATTTGATTTATTTATATTGAAATACGGTTCTCTTTCCATGCTCAAGAGTAAAACCAAAGAGCGAAACACACAAGGATCCCCGTTTGAGAAAAGTCCAAGTATTTTAAAATTGAAACCAATAACTGGGAGTAACTTAAAAAAACGTTAGTTCCTCAAAAGTATATATGCATGAACTCTGATCTAGATTTATTTTTAGTAAGCTTTTGTCCATCGCTTACGGTTTACCAGTTAGGCAAATGTTATCCAGAAAAAAAAAGATATTCCCAAGAAATTCAGGATACACCTTTATTTGCCATGTAAATAATTTGTATATGGGGCATTTTAATCAAAATTTTTAAGAGTCTTTTATTTTTGAGAACATCGAAATTTCGAAAAATGTTCCATGTAAAGGGTATTTTGGTGTGGGTAAATTTCCCTGAAAATCTTCGTGCTACATCCTTGGAGAATACTAAACTTAAATGCTTTGAATATGCTGTCCACACACATGCCGTTTTTCTAAAAATGTATTGCTTTTGTTTTATTCAAGGGTCTTCAAAATGTGTCTTCGTTGAAATCTTTATATATACTGTACATACGTGCTAGATAAAGAAAAAGATAGTAAAGCGGATCAATAATTCGAGCGCTAGCACTTCAATGTGCACGTAACGAAACCTTAACGTGGATTGGTAACTGAACACAGATGTCAATTTGACCGATAAATGTGGAGGAGAAAAGGTAGGTAGTATAAACATAAAAATCTGATATGTTACATTCACATGACTTTCTCTAGCTGCTCTAGAGACAAACTTCTTACAAAAGAGTATTCTTCTTTCTATAGGTACATAACCTAATCGAGATAAACATTAGCAGAATGCTATTACTTAGTTCCTTATAAGTAGAAGTGAATTAAAGAAATGCGCTATGCTAAAGTGACTGTCAAATGTTTTAAAAGCTATCGTTATGCGATTGTCATTGCAAATCGCTTCTTTGCTTGGCCAGGAGCAGAACAAAAGGAAAACGGTACTTTACAATTGAAACCAAAAACAAGGAATATCTCGGAAACGGTTACCTCCACAGTAAAAACGTAAAAGACATAAATTGTGTGTTTTGGCGAGATGTACATTTTTGTGCAGTAAGTTTTTGTTTATCTCTTAGCAGTTAATCAAAATTCGACAAAACTCATCCAGAATAAAGAGGCATTCAGAGGCTACTCCCATAAAATTCAAGATATACATTTTATTTGGGATGTAAATATCTTTAAAATCCATGTAAAGGGTAGTTTGTTGTAGCCGGAATTTCTTGAAAATCTTCCTGTCGCTTCCTTGGAAGGTATCTACCAAACCTAAATACAAAGTTTGGTACTTAACGGTCTTTTCGTTTTTGAGCTATGCTGTCCTCAACATACACACACAGACGGACCTCTTTCTAAAAATGATTTTTTGGGACTCAGGGAAATATAGAAATTGAACCTTCTCTTAACAATATGCACATTGTACTTGCGGGCTAAAGAAAGTAAAAATGCTGAATTCTGACTTTGAAATGCTGTTCAAAACGTTCAGAATACTTTCCGGAATAGGTATCAGTTGATGTATATAGAGAAGGTATTGTAATACATCTAAAAATTCGATACTGAGATTTCGTCGGAAATACGTGTTTTGGGTCCGCCTGATAAAAAAACAAAAACAAACCATTTATGGAAAAAGGTCCGTGTATGTTAGTGCGTGCGCGCGTGTGTGTGTCTGTGTGTGCGTGTCTGTGGACAGCATAGCTCAAAAATGAGAAATCCGTTAAATATCATACTTAGTATTTAAGTTCAGTGTCCTCCAAGGATGCGATGCGAAGATTTTCATGGAGAAATGTTCCAAAATTTTGATGTTCTCAAAATTTGCTCTAACAATTTTATTTAAAATCCGATATATTAAAGATATTTACCTGACAAATAAAACATATATCTTGAATTATCTGGGAATAGCCTCTGAAGACTACTTTATTCTTGATGAATTTTACGGAATTTTGCATAACTGGCAAACCGTAAGAGATGGACAAAAAATTACATAACAGAAAATGCAGAGCTCGTTGAAACACACAATTTATGTCATATACACTTTTTTCGTGGAATGTGTCGTTTTTTAGATATTCCATGTAATTGGTTTCAGCTTTAAAAACTAATACTTTTCTCATACGGGCATTTGTCAACTCCTGTCCATACGAACAAGACAACCAGCTTTTGACTAATACTTTAGCCTATGCTACTCCCTTATTCCTCTTCTACTTGCATGGAAGCTAGTAATAAGACTTTATGATATTTTTTTCTCGATTAGCATGACGTAAAAAGAAGCATAACATTTTTAACAATAATTTGTTGCAGAGATGTAGAGAAAGTCATGTGAATGGAACACATTTTCTCTGTGAATGGGCTGATAATGGAATGAAGCATTCTCGGAGAGCAGTAGACTATTTTTAAGTGCACCCTGTGAGAAGGACGTTTCACAGAGCAGATGATCTCGTCAGGTCGGACTGCATGCCTGTCTTCCTCAGTCAGTTGTCAATCAATGGCGGGCGGCGCAACAGATCCGCGATGCCAGATTACATATGTTTCTGAAGCATAGGTAAGAGGGCCGCTTTCACACTGACTCCATCTGTTGCAATTTGTTTCTCTGACGATCCTAATGACCGATACGACGTAGCAAACAGGCAAACAACTGAGAAACGCGCTTCAATCCCTTACTACCACTTGTTTTTATTAATTTAAGTAGAGGTTTACAACACACTCATTCACGAAAACGACATCTTTAGAAACTTAACATTCTTCTGGCCCTTTTTGCTCTCTGAAACAATTTTTCTTTCTCTACACGTACTATGTACAAGTGTATAGAGAAGGTATCATATTGCATCAAAAACTCGATACCCAGAGTTCACCGGAACCCCTGAATATAAAAAAAAAAAAAAAAAAAAAAAAGAAAATAAATAAAAATTATGTGTTCCATTCACATGACTATCTCTGTATCTCTGTAGCAAATTAATATTAAAAAGCATATGCTTCTTTTTACTTCACGCTAATCCACAAAAAAATTAACAGAAATAGTCTTATTACTTGCATCCATGCAAGTAGAAGAGAAATAAGGGAATAGCCTAGGCTAAAGAATTATTTAAAAATGGTTGCTATGTGACTGAAGTTCCTTTGTTTCTACGTACAGGAGTTGATAAATTCCCGTATGAGAAAAGTATTAGTAAATTTGAAACCAAGAACAAGGAATATCTCAAAAACGATCCACTTCACGAAAAAAAATTTTGTTCACCTTTGAAAAGTATATTTTAATTAATTTTGCTACAAGATCAGTAATTTATTTTATTTAAGCATTGGATTTAAAATTTCAATTGAATTAAAGCAATATTTACAGATTCTGCGAAATCAAAGTTTGAAGAAAACCAGAGTATAGACATGGTAACTATTTGTACCTGACTCTTAAAGTGGCATTATCCTTCTTATGAATTCTTCTAAACTGATATCTGTTCCATGAATGACAGTAATAAATACTCTAACTGTTCTTGCTTCATAGTAGATATTAGCTTAGTTTGTAATGATTCCAGCTTAGAGAACCTCTCTAGCAAGGATATTATAACTAGAATCTTAGAATATTTTCTCAGAATCGTCCTCACCAAGCTATTAACCGCTGGCAGGAGGGAGTATCCGGAATAGGGGTAGTGTGCTCACAGTATTTTGTCCAAATATAGATGAATTTCGAGGACGACGCCAATTTTCTAAGTATTTCATTTCAAACACCCCAAGTGATTGACATTCCTCGCGTGTGTAGGTATACATATATAATTTAAACACTTGTTTTTAAACTTACCTATTTTGACGCCAATCCTTCCTCTACAATTTTCCTATGTTATTAATTTTATTTTTAAAAAAGTTCCTAGCCAATGGAAGGGTCCTTCCTCTTAGCACGCCCATATATGTATACCCAGAATGTTTCAAAAACATTTTCTATTGTAATCCATTTGGAGTATTTTAAATACAGCTAAAAAAACTCCAGTTAGTAATAAATGAATTATAGAAATATCAATAACTAAAAATATTTTAACACACAACTGATTGTCTTCGTCTTCAGGAGACCAAGTAGATCTTTTGAAGGTTACCTGGGCTGATGCCTCAATCCTATCTGGGTCAGCGTGTTGCTGCTAAATCGGCTACCTGATATTTGGATGGCCAGATTGCATACCAACCGTGACCAGATTTCAAGGTTTTGGTTATTTGTTTTGTTGTTTCCTTTATACAACCCCTTAACTATAATGATCAAAACAGCTGTTTTGGGATATTAACTCGTATATATTACTTTCTCTACACGTACTATGTAAATAGTGTATAGAGAAGGTATTGTAATCCACCCAAAAATTCGATACCGAGATTTCACCGAAAATATATGTTTTAGGTCCCCTCGAATAAAAAAAAAACATTTTTGGAAAAAGGTCCGTGTGTGTGCGTCTCTGTGGATAGCATAGCTCAAAAACGAAAAGACCGTTAAATACCAAACTTGGTATTTAAGTTTGGTGTCTTCCAAGGATGCGACACGAAGATTTACAAGAAAATCTCCCACTCCCAACTACCCTTTACATGGAATTTTTTTCGAAAATTTTGATTTTCTCAAAAATGGCTCTAAGGATTTTGATTAAAATATCGTATATTAAAGATGTTTACCTGACAAACAATATTTATATCTTGAATTTTCAAAAGACTACTTTGTTTTCGATGAATAACAGTAAGAAATGGACATAAACTTACCACACAAAAATGTAGAGCACATTAAAGCACACAATTTATGTTATATAATTTTTTTCGAGGAGTTGACCGTTTGTGAGATATTCCTTGTTTTTGGTTTTAGGTTTAAAAAACTTGTACTTTTCTCATACAGGAATCTGTCAACTCGTATCCATACAAACAAAGGAACTTCAGTCACCTAGTAACCAGATTTTGACTTCACTTTAACCTATGATACTCCCATATTTCGCTTCTATTTACAAGGAAGCAACTAATAAGACTAATTCTGCTAATTTTTTCTAAATTAACATGAAGTAAATAGAAGAATAAGCTTATAAACAATAATTTGTTACACAGAATTAGAGAAGTCTTATTTTTCTGGGTTTTATACATTCGATAACGCTTTTAAATTCTAATTAATACTTCGTGGCTTTGGGGAGGATAGGGAAAAATCTTGCTAACAAAACTTCCAACCCTCCATCCGGGAATCGAAACCGGTACTCTGGTACAACAGACTAAACTACAGAACCAAGTAAAATTTCAAATTTATCAACTTAGAAGAATTGAAGGAGGGGAAGGAGACGTTAATTATTATTGGTAGTACCTCTGAGAACTAACCTTATGAGAAAATGATTGAAAGTAAGGGAAGAAAAAATAGTATATTGGAGGTCAACCAGAACAAATACCGGCTTCTAAGGGAGACATAATTAAAATTAACTGCCGTTTCTCTTGCATAGAAACGGCCACAAATGCCACCTCTGTGTTTCCCACAACACAATTTGGATAATTTTATACAAAACGTGAATAACATATTCAACAGGATGTCGCCTACTTATGTAAATTCTTAAAGCCTTTCTCTAACAATAAATGCAACAGCAGTATTCAAAGACACGAACAGTCATTAATGTCTATTTGTCTCCAACTTGAATTCCATAGCATCTGATTGAATAATGGTTTTGGAAAACGTCCAGAATTACGGATACTGCAATCATTATACTAGCGTTTAGGAGCGTATATACGATAATTTATAGCAAATTTGATGTCCTCTGATTTAATTTTGGATTCTAGAGTACAGATTTTCCGAAAACTGCTCCATTATACATGACCATTAAAAGAAAACAGAAGTTCTATTTCAACAAATCTCGTTTATGAGCTGGGCTTTGTCCGTATAAGCTCGACATCTATGTGGTCATCATAATGCCTTATCCCAAATTTCCATTTCTTTATAAATGTTTTCAAACGATGAAAACGATCCAGTGCACCTGTTCAGACTTAAATATCATAATTTAATTTATTATGAGCAGACAGTTTATAATTAAATACGGCTTTAGATATTCACAAAATCAAACTAATTAGTGAGTTTTGCTAATGTAAACAAATAAAACATTTTTGAAATATGTGTGCAACATACTTAGCATAAGACTTAAAAGAGTTGGACATTTGCTGAAATCTCTGAAGTATGACATACTTGTTTACTATTTAACTTTTACTTTCTCTACTTAGTACATAGTGCGTAGTACGTAGTAGAGAAGGCATTGCATTCCACCCAAAAAATTGATACTGGGATTTCATAACATTTTTAGAAAAATACCCTGAGTGCATTTACATGTCCGTGTGCAACCCAAAAACAGAAAGTCAGATAAACAGTTGATATTTAAGTTCACCATCTTCCAACAATGTGACACGAGGAATTTCAAAACAATCCGATCCCCCCAAACTACACTCTACTTAGAAAATTATTCTAAAATGCTATTTTCTCAGAAATGGTTCTAAAATTTTTGATTAAAAGACGGTATAAGACATTTACATGAAAAATAAATGTATAGGTAGGTAGGTACCTTGAATTTTCTGGGAAAAGCCTCTGAAAACCTCCTCATTCTGAATGGATTTTGCATGACTGGTAAATCATAAGAGAGTTGTTGCGTAAATCTCGTTAAAATATACATTTTTCTTTGGTTGTACTCCAGGAGGACATGCAAAGAGAACCGAATTTAAGTCACATAGTAACCAGTTTTTAAAATATTTGACTGGCTTTAGTTTATTCCTTATATTCCTTTTTTTTGTAAGAAAGTAAGTAATAAGATTAATGTTTATCTCGAGTAGCATTAAGTTTCATAAGAATAGCTTATCACATATAAGGTAGAGCAAGTTAGGTGAATGAAACACATCGCATTTATTATTGATAATTCTTTGCTGAATTTGGTTCTGAATCATCACTTTCTGAAGTGAAATGTTTATCCTTTGATATCCATAGTTAAAATCTCATCTGACTTTACCGTAGCACATATCTACAAGATCCTATCCCTCAATTTCTCTACCATATCCAGCACGTATTTTGAACATTGCCGTTAAGTTGTTATTTTAACTGTCTATACTTTCCAGACAGAATCAATAATTTACACATATTGTATGTCTTTATACATTTAGATATTTTGTTCTTGTTTGTTTATTTATTTAAGGTCCATTAACTTGGTAGGTCATATCGGGAGATGAATGAAATCGGTGAAATGATACACAAATGAGCCCGGGAGCTTAAGTTGCTCAATATTTATCTTTTCAGGATACAATCTTAAAACCTGATCCAGGTATCTCGCGCTAACCGAGATTCAAACTCGGGTCCTGTTGAAGGTGAGACATACAGGTTATCCCACCCTAGAGAGGCGAGGTTTTATCTCGTCAAACTTGCCCCCGTTATAACCACAATTATTTTCAAAGCTTGTTCATTCTTAAATTCTCTAGGTCCATTGTAATCGAGAAAAGCCTTTGCAAAAATAGCTATATTACACATTTGGTTTTAGATAGAAAGCTAATAGCGATGGTCAAATGTTTAAGGGCTGAATGGAAATATCATATCTGTTACCAGTCAATAGTTAAACTAAAAATAGCTAGTTTAAAAAAAATGAACGCTTAGCTCAAGTCTCTAGAGCACCTGCTGTTCGAACGGTCCCGAATTCGATTCTCGACTGGGGGCAGAAATGTTTCTCTAGTCAAGACTATTCTTCATAAAGTTTAGAAGTATTAATGAAAGTGTGAATGTGTAATGTAAACTTAAATTTAATTCACTAAAGATTAACACACCGACAGTAAACGAATGAATACGATTGTAATGGATAATTGTTCCAAGGAAAAACCGCCGATATGATTATAGATGTTAAATGAAAAGAAATGAAAAGAAATATAAAATCAAACAATTAATAATGGATATATTGGAAATGGCTTATGTAACATAAAAGAGTATTTAACTAGAATAAAGTGGACTTCATAGGCATATTAGTCATGTAGATATCCTTAATATATGGGACAGTAATCAAGAAACATTTTTAAAACATAAAAAATATTGAAAAAAATTCCAGGTAAGAGACAGAGGTGGGGTGATTTGCTTAAAAATCATCATGTCGCAGCTTTTGAATATTTTAAACTTAAATACCAAGCTTGGTATTTATTCGAATTTTCATTTTTGAATTATGTTTGACACAGGCTCATTGGGAACTTTTACTAAAAAGGTCTTTATTTATTTTTTTTATTCCGGATCTTCGAAACATGTATTTCCGGTATTGAAGATTACATAACAGAATTAATTAATTAATTCCTCCGACGTCCAGTTCTAGTATTTTTATAATCAGTTCCAGAGTAACACTGTTAATACAGAAATACAGAGTGTACGTTGTGTTACAACATATAACTTAGAAGTATACGATGAGAGACGACAGAGGGCAACGCCCACTAGAAGTCCTCCGGTCTATCAGATATAATTATGCGTCTAGCTCTTGCGGTGCACATGCGAAAAACAGTAGCCCGACTTGCTATTCTGGAATATATAATCATTAGCCTCATAAAAACTATAAGTTACTACAATTGAATTTTTTTTTAAGGCTGAATTAAGCTAGCAGCATTTAGTAGGGCTATTTAGACGTAAGACAGTATTTGTTGAGTTCGCGCGTGAATGGATGGAAAAGTTAGATGAAAGGAGTGGAGCATCGCTTGGCAATTTCGTAACGCAACGTAAAATCATTTTTTGTTTTGTTTTTGTTTTTTTATTTTTTTGGTAGCTTAACGTCCTTTAACCTGGTTGGTCATATCGGACGATGGATGAAATTGGTGAAATCTGATGCGAAGAATTCTACTCAAACTAACTGCTGTTAGGTTATGCGTAAATAGCTTGGAGCTAGGGCTATTTTGGAACGGTTATTCGGAACTGGAACAGTCGGAACTGTTCCTGAAACTATTTTCCCTACCTACAAACCAAAGGCCTCATAGAATTATAAACACAGTTAAGGATATGGTGAGCTGTACCCTCAGAAATTTTTCTATAAAACAAAGCGAAACTGGAACATATTTGATCAGATTAACAATTTGTTCATGTATAAATATCCAGCGTATGTTCCAGTGTTGCCACCACACATTAAAGAAAACCTTCCTCATTTTTCCTAAGTCCAGTATCTGCAACAATTTGATACCTATACCTACTTCGCCGCAATCAACTGGCCTATGTCGCAACTCATAAAACAACTTCAATATTATCTATTAGGTATGACACAAATTCGATTTTTTTTCCTTCTCCTATTTTAGTACAGATCTAATGGCTCTATAGGGCACCATCTAGGTAGGTCTGCGATGTCTGCTGGAGGCATATTTCAAGAACAGCTTTCCTCAACCAGGACACGGCGTTGGTTTTTAGTGCCTTCAGGCCAAACGCATTATAGCGGCATTCAGAAACCATTTTCAGAGCTTTGTATGTAAATAACATTTTTTCGTAGCTGTGGGGATCTGTTCTAGCAGCAATATCAGTGAAATTTGAACACACAATGCCGTAGCCGGGCCTAACGGAATCTTTTCGTGAGCGAAATTGTTTGCCTCGGGACACATCGATTTGGCAACGCTCTCCTTTCTGCAAAGTCGCTCCTGTAGTATTGGCTATAAGCTAAACTCTAATAGCAATACAAGTAGAGGAATAACTGGCATTTTGGTGTTTTAATGGTATTTTTACTTTTTATGCTACCTACTTATTGTAGCAGATAAGTGGCAATACCTACCTATTCCATTCTGCCCAAAACTTCGATGTCCCAATTTCACCGAAAATGCATATTCACACTATTTGGCTCAATTAATCTAAAACAGTATTTTAGATAGGAGCGTGTATGTCCGTGAACAACCTGCTCAAAAATCAAAATTCCGATAAATCACAAAATTGGTATTTAAATACATCTTCCAAAGATAAAACACAAGTATTTTCAAAAAGGATTCTTGCTCAAAGTACCCTTGGAAAAGCTATATTTTCTCAGCGTGACAGTTTGATGAAGCACAAATTAACATAATTTAGTCTAGGTATATTTAAATAAAATTCCTCCTAATTATAAACGTAATTGATTATCTCACCAAAGCTGGTATAACTTTATTATAAATGATAAGCAAAGAAAATACAAAATTGATATTATTAAATTTAATATGCTTACTGCAAATATTATTAATCCTAACCTATTCTATATAGGTATCTAGGAATTTACATGACGAATAAATGTATAACTTGAATTTTATAGGAACAGCCAGTGAAGTCCTCTTCATTTGGAAGCATTTATATAATTTTGAACAACGGTTAAACTATAACAGATACACAAAAATGTATCAGAGGCAAAACTTAGATGTTTTTAAAACCTAAAATATATTTGTGGTATCAGTCATTTCCAAGATTTGTTGTTAGAATTTTTTCAATGCCCATCATTTTTTAAACTGCTGTATCTGTTCAGTTGTTTCTCGTGATTTCGCGGGTGCAATATGACATTTTGGAGGGGGGCATTCTCTAATTTTAAAATAAGTAGCCCTGTTATTTTCTGATGCTCACGTTACCTGCAAGTATTACGCATACGGTCATGACAGCATGAAATTACATGAAGGTCCGGAGCGTAAACACGCGCAAGCAACATGGCCGGAGTGCGTGTGAATGCGCGCGCAAGTTAAAGATGGCGGGCCGCCTGGTTTGCATACGGCGGCCGTTAGATATGAACCAGGATGTGGTAATCACATTAAGGGCAGGTAAACATAACGGAATGTATAAAAGTGAAGTGGAGACCGCAATTATGTTTTGATTCATGTTCTACTCGGTGTCGGGGGCGGGTTGAGGGCGTGGCTAGGGGCCGTAGCATGCTGGGGGGTGGGGGGGTTCGCTGTCTTCGGCTCGGCCGCTCGTTTGCATGTGACCACGTCACTCGCAGCCGGGAATCATCAAAAAAGCCACAAACACGCTCCTTTTTCTTTCCGCTAGCCTGCTGTCACATGGATTTCCGAAGAAACTGCATCTTTTATATGGTGTACATAACCTCACTTTTGTCGGCGCTTTCTTCCCAATCGATGCGATTTTGTTAACCTTTCCATTAGGTGCAGTATGTTTACTTTTTAGATAAAAACTGAGCTGCTTCCAAATGCACAAGCCATTCTTGACATACTACACAAGTTCTGAGAGCAGCATGACATTACATTTGCTTACTTAGGGTTTAGATGGACTTAATACCTCACAATCACTAAACAGCAATTCTCTTGATCTAATACTAAAATCGATTATCTATGGCAGACGTCTCAGATGTGGTGATGTTTGAATATAGTAATCAGGAATCTAATATTCAAAGTTTAACACTGAAATACAACACTGTACATTCTGCTTATGCAGCCAAGCTTGGATGGTTTTCATTTCTTTTTATTATTTATTTTGAATCCTTCGAACAATTTGTGTACTAGCAATTTAAAACTCTTTTCTCTATTAGGTTACACAAGCAACATTTTATTTATATAAACGAAATTTACATGCATTGCTTCCTCGATTACACTGACCTTGTTTTTTAACTTACTCCGCCGAAAAGTACTCTTCCGCGTACAATTTCCTTCCTCTTTACTCTGATTGGCAAATACACACCTATGAATGGCGATATAAAACCCTATACAGAGCAAGGTGAAAGGATAGAAACGATATAAATATTCTGATAAATGCATGCATTTTCGTAACTATGAGAGGGGGATTTAAAACGAAGGACCTTTCGATATGTGTATAAGAATTTACAGGCATTTTAGATGCGTTAACTCTTGTTATATTATATTATCGTTTATATTTGACAATGGGATTAATCATTTTTAAAAACTATTTTGTACAGCATATCCTATGACAACAGCCAATGGGCGGTGACTATTCAAGCGAGTGTTTAAGGATACGGGATAAAGTTACACGAAACAGGCTTCAGTTCTACAGTGGCATTTGTTGATTACTATTAATGTGTTATAGCGGTAAAATCTGTTTATAGGATTGCTAATTACTTAAAAGAACTTTCTTCTTTATTCTATGTGTACTGATTTTGTCTTACCAACTGATATTGAAACCCATAATTTATGACTACTTATTAATGACTACTATTTAACTGAAACTAAAAACAGCAACATCTCGAATTGGTTGTTCCACAAGAAAAATTAGTTTTACATATATTCTGTGCTTTAATCCTGTGTGTGTGTATGTGTGTGTGTGTGTGTGTATGTGTGTGTGTGTATGTGTGTGTGTGTGTATGTGTGTGTGTGTGTGTGTGTGTGTGTGTGTGTGTGTGTGTGTGTGTGTGTGGAGACAGCATAGCTAAAAAACGAATAGACCGTTAAATACCAAACTTGGTATTTAGACTTGGTATCTTCCAAGGATGCGACACGGATATTTTCAAGAAAATCCTTCCACCCCAAACTACCCTTTACATGGAAACATCTTCGAAAATGTTGATTTTCTAAAAAAAAATGACAGGATTTTGATTAAAGTGCCGTATATTAAATATATTTACATCTCAAATAAAATGTTTATCTTAAATGTTCTGGGAATAGCCTCTGAAGACCTCTTTATTCTGGATGAATTTTGCATAACTGCTAAACCGTAAGAGATAGACAAAAACGTACAACACTGAAAATATAGATCTTGTTATTTATTACATTTTATTTGTTGAAAGTTGCAAGTCGTTTTAGGTTAAACCTTCATTATTTCACGGTTAGCAGAAATAAAATCTCCGTTTGAATATTCAATATTTATAAACCTAATAAGTCTAATATTTCATAAAGTGTTATACATAAATCATTCGTGAAATAATCGAAATAAATACAACTCAAGCTCCAGATCATTCAGGATAAATTTTGAATCTCTAGTTGTATTAGTAAAAGGTAACCCTTTTAGAATTATTTCTCTCTGACGGTAATAATTGTCGTTTCATCTATACCTAGAAAGGCGAACCACTTACAAACGTAATGTATAATCCTGTAACAAAAATGTATTAGATGATTAAATTTGGGTACTGCAAAGGGGAGAATATATAATATTCTAACAGATGTACATAAGTATTTAAACTGCGGCTGAGAATATAAAAACTGGGTGTATTCTAGAACGAAAGCAAAACAAAAAAAATGAAATGGTGATTCATGAGTTTCGGAACTAACTTCAGTCCTATCTCTTCCCCATTCCTCCCTTTCCATTTTTTTCCGGGATACAATACAGCCGTTGGAAATAACAGTATATATAATATGAACCACGGGAGGGGGGGGGAGTGGGCGGTAGATCCCTAATTAGGATGCGGCAAACCTAATGTTACATACAGCACGTGAAATCGATACCCACCCCCTTCCCTCCCTATCGGGTTGCAATTAGGTATAACGTTTCGCTATGCGTGTGTGTATGTCTGGAGAGGACAGAGAAAAAAAAAACCGCTCTGTGGCGTCAATTCCAAACAGCATTAATTTAGTTACCACTACATAATGAAAAAAAGTGGATTGCACTGTAGTGTGTAATGCGCAACACGGTGTGCGTGTGGGTGAGCGAGCGAAGGGAGGGGGTAATCTATTGCTGGTGTAAGCTCACTATTGTGATTCTGTATCCTACACAGCACCACGAATTACAAGCTTCATCTGTTTCGCGGTCGTGTGTGCGATGCTAACCTCCCTGTTTTTTAATTTCGTTTATTTTTTTGTTTTACTTTCTAATAATTCGGCGAGGTTCAGACCTACAGTGCTATTACAAGCCACTTTTAATGTCAGAACCGGGTGTATGCCATTTCTGTTAATGCGTGCTGAACCTCGGTTTTTACAAGCTAGTTGAAATACGCTTAGCGATCGTCAACTTTCTACACTACTGAAATAAAGGATCATGTTCAACACTTACCTTCTCTAATTCTAAGAGATGAAACCGAAGAACTTGAATTGCTTGAACCATCTGAAAAGAAAAGAGAAACCATTATTATTATTATTATTACAGTAATAGCAGTTCCAAAAAGTCCAAACAAAATTACACTGATTAAAATAAGAAGAAACTTTGAAGAAACTGAAAAACTGCTGCAATACCTTAAAGATCAATCTTACTGTGAAGCATGATAAAGGTACAAAGAAGAATAAAATTACATATATATATTCCATTTAAAGCAGAGTTTGGGATTGGGCAAATTTAAAAATCTTCGGGTTGTATTCTTGATAGTTGCTGCACTTTTCGTTTTTAGAATAATTATATTGTTGGAAGAAACACCAATACAGACCCGAAGGACCTGCTTCTAAAAACCTGATAAGAATACTCATACCACTTTCTCTACCCATGGCAAATATCTACATGTATATGCTGGTTATATATATATATATTTCTTTTAACCATATAACTTATTCACGATACATTTGGTTAGGAATGGCTTCGGATTAACAGATAGATATTTAATTATAAAATAAACAAGCCTACCTCTATGACGAGTGGCCAGCATAGGTCCCGGGTTCAATTTCCGGCTGGGACGAGGAATTTCCCTTTAACTAGTATATTTGCCTACCTCCACAGAGCGTCTGTGAATGCGACGAGTACGTTATAAAGCCAAAATTGATTCAAAACAGTCAACCAGTTGCTTCTCAACTTAAATCCTCGGTATGACCAAAAATGTTAATGTGGGCTATAAAAATGCAGAAATAGGATTCAAGAGTTCTAGTGTTGCATAAAATATGAAGCAGTTTGGAGTAGAGAAGATTATGTCGAACAGTAGACATAGTAACAAGAGATGCTGAATGGACTAGAAAAGGATTTAGGAAATTGAAAGAGCAGTCAAGAGTAAGGGAACATTTGAGAAAAATATGCCCTACATTCACATAATTTTCTCTACCCATTCTTCAACAAATTACTCTTACAAATGTACTTCATGTTAGTTGAGACAAATATTTGTAGAAACGGTTTATTACATTTTCCCTTATAGATAAAATGAGAACAAAGGAATGCAGTAGGCTTAAACGACAGTCAAGTATTTTAAGAGTTGGTTGCTATGTGGTGACTTTGAGATTCCGTTCTTTTTGCTTGACTAGAAGAAAGGAAAGCGAATACTTAGAGAAAGTATTGATAATTTAAAACTGGCCAATAACAATGAATATCGACCAAATAAAAATGGCTACCTACATCAAAAAAATGATTTTCTTATAAAGTGTATGCTTTAACGAGATATACATTTTTGAGTGCAATTAGAGACATACATTTTTCTCCATCTCTTACAGTTTACTAGTTATGCAAAATGCATCCATAGTGAAGAGGACTTCACAGGCTATTTCCAGAAAATTTAAGAAATACATTTTATTTATTAACAATAACTCCATGGCATGACAGCTCACGGGGAACCTTGGCCTATCGCCCGGCCGCTGCGTCCCCCATCTCGGTCCACTGCAGACGTCATGGATGGGGGTAGTATTGGAGGGCGAGACGTGGTCAGCGACTCGAGCCCTCCCGGTTAATGTGGTCCTCATGAACTGGAGCCGCTACTTCTCCATCAAGTAGCTCCTCAATTGGCCCCCTCCCAGGGACCTTACGAGGCTGAGTGCACCCCGGACATTTTATTTATTATAAAATGTTAAACATATGGTATTTTAATTAAAACCGCAGACCTATTTTTCAGAAAATCATAATTAAAAAAAAAAATGTTACATGTAAAGTGTAGTTTGAGATGGAAAGCTTTTTTTGAACGTCTTCGTATTGCTTCCTTGGAAGATGCTGATTTTAAATGTCAAGTTGAGTTATGCTATACACGTACATATACACGCCTCTGTATAAAAATACTTTCTTATTCATGAGACTCAAAGTATATATTTCCGAGGATATCTCCAGAACAAATTTTTGGGTGAATAATATACATGTATGTTATTAGAATGCAAGGAAGTAACAATTCCTACAGGGTGACTAGAAATGAAAATGTAGGTAATCCAATTTGCAAAATAAATTATGGGGAAAATATGAGTTGAAATCAACAAAGAATGTACGAAAACATGAAACTATTAACTTAAAATAAAATATAATTGCAACAGGAAAATTAATGAGCAAGGCAACAAAGAAAATAATAAGGACAATTAAATATTGGATTTATAAAGAAAACATCGCCCACTATATCAAAATATAATGGACCTCCATCATATTCAGAAAAATAGTGTAGCGATTTGAGAGCTTGAATAAGTGGGTTGTTATAAAACTATTTTAAGTGTTTTGGTTACTAATGAAATAAATATTCATTCATAATAAAAACAAAAACTGAAATCAGGGGTCTCAAATTCGTGATTGAAAGCGGAACATTGTGGTGGTGAACACAGAAAAAAGAAAGCGGGATACACATGAACAAAGTTACATCCAATTTATTCTCCCGAAGAGATTTTTATTCAGCTGTTATTTTTAGAGGCAATAATGACTAACAGAACATTCTGAAACAACGCCCGTCCTCATTAGAAATAGCAGTAATCATAACAGCAGATCTAGAGAAAAAAAGGCGACTTGTCACATTGGCCATCACGGAAGACATGGAGAACGTGGGTGTTGCAACAGGAAAATCAGGCGTTTCACTCACGGAATACAGTTAATGCAAATTAGTTGACATTTTACGTTTATTTTTACATGCCAACGCTTTCCAACTCGCATAATCAATTTCAGACTGGAGTGCTTTATTTTTTCTTTTACTTTTTAATTTAGCAAACTAAACATTAAGATCCACTCTAGCACACTTCCAATAAACTATCTGCCAACATTGGTGTGTTTCCTTAAGCACATGTGCATGCGCTGCAACAGGTGATGTGTTTGCAAATAATTGAAGCAGCCATTCACTGTTGCACACCTCGATAGGCGATTGTTTGGTCTAAACGTCATGCAGGGAAACACGATTCAGCTGGTTCAAATCGATATTCCTCAACATACGCCAACATTTTCAACGCTTATGCCTTGCTTTGAAGTTGGACCTAAAGGTAGATGTCGATTTACAAATAAATGCTAAATATTTGTCCTTTCTTTAAAACTAAATTAATTAATTTATATCGCATATTATATGCGTAAAGGTTATATCATTGTCTCGTTTTATTTCGCTTTAAGAACAGCCTAACATCAACATTTTTCTGCAGGTTTTGATAACTCATTAGCCAATAATTACTGACGATATGTCAAGGTTGCATCTGATGGCATCAGCATGGACGATGTAGATGAGCGATGCAAGATGCTGCCTCTTTGTGGAGAGCCAAACTGTCTACTAGACAATTTTATGGTTGGCACTTAACATGAGTAGATCCACCTTCTGCAACCGTCATATTTTTAGCTCCCTTCTTGGATAATTCTCACCACTTCATTGACAATTTGGTTAAGTCATTCCAAAAGATGAGAGGAGCCTAACGTTTCTAATAGGCTATGTTCTTGCTAGATGAGTACTGCTAAATTAATTGGAAGGATAATAATAATAATAATAATAATAATAATAATAATAATAATAATAATAATAATAATGTTACCCTAATCATATGGCTAGCAATTATGCATATATTATAATGTTATTGTGTATAAACGCATATAGATTAAAGTAATTATTGACATTTACAACAATATCATCATGGTAATGGCAAAGGCTTTTAAATACCTACATCATAAAAAAAAACGTTTCACATAAATATAATCAATGTTATGCATTTTAGTGTTGCAGGTAACTCATTTATCACTCAGCCCTCCCTTTATAAGATCGAGTCGCTAATCACGTTATAATTGGTTAACATATGTACTTGTTTACACGAACCAGAGTAACATTCATTAAGCAGGTGTATTGCTCCTCCGTTTCACATCGAGTACAGTATTATTTCATGCCTGTTTCTTGGGTGATCTCAGTTGTAAAGTTGTCTTCCTATATACGTTTAATTTTTACTTTCTCTAAACATACTATGTACATAGTGTATACAGAAGGTTTTGCACTCCACCAAAAAATTCGATACCGAGGTTTGACCGGAAATATATGTTTTAGGGTCCCCTATATTAAAAAAAAAATTAGAAAAAGGTCCGTGTGTGTCTGTGAACACGATAACCCAAAAACGAAAAGTCGCTAAAATACCAAACTTGGCATTTAAGTTTAGTATCTTCTAGGGATGCGACACGAAGATTTTGAGAAAAATCCCCCCACCACAAACTACCCTTTACATGGAACTTTTTTCGAAAATGTTGATTTTCTCAAAAATGGCTAACGATTTTGATTAAAATGTCATATATTAAAGATATTTACCTGACAAATAAAATGTATGTCCTGAATTTTCTGGGAATAGCCTCTGAAGACTACTTTATTCTGCGTGAATTTTACGGAATTTTGCATAAGTGCTAAACCATAAGAGATGGACAAAAACTTACTACACGAAAAATGTAGAGCACGTTAAAACACACAGTTTATGTTATGTACATTTTTTCGTGGAGTTCATCGTTTTTGAGACATTCCTTGTTTTTGGTTTCTGCTTTGAAAAACTTATACTTTTCTCATATAGGAATTTGTCAACTGCTGTCTATACAAACATAGCAACCAGCTTTTGACTATCACTTTAACCTATGATACTTCCTTATTTCGCTTCTACTTACAAGGAAGCAAGTAACAAGACTATTTCTGCTAATTTTTTTCTAATTAGCATGAAGTAAATAGAAGCATAAGCCTTTTAGGAATAATTTGTTCCAGAGATGTAGAGAAAGTCATGTGAATGGTACACATCAAATTTTGGTGATGACATTTACATCGTGGCATTAAAATTCTGTCATATTTACATGACCGCAGCGCGCTGATGGAAAACCACAAGCTGAAAGAAATCGCGTTATACTGGTTACCTCAAATAGCTTGAGTTCAGGATCTTCCTAATTGGAGCCATGCGACTATTATGTGTGACATCCAATGATTTTCCATTTTTACAGAGTAACTCATAAGGCAGTAACTGGACAGCAATATTGACCCATTAAATACATAGTACTTAATATCAAAAAGATGTAGGAAGGCCATCAAATGTATTTATTTAGATCGTTTTAACATCAATTGTTTAAGTTTAGCTCAGAGCGTCGACTTTTCAAGCATAGTAATATAATTTAACAATGCTTTAGGTGATTTTAAATCTGCCCCTTTTCTGTTTAGAAAAATACGATATCTTTTATCTAAAATGTTACAGCGTAATCCAAAATATATTCACAATATATACATCAGAAAAACAAAAGAACGGTCAATAGATGCTTTGGTGGCATATCAGACCGGCCTCCACTGTGCTTTTTCAAAAGCAACTGAATTTCCAAAATTTAAAATAAGTTAAGTTCTGCTTATGACATGAGAAAACTGTGATTCAAACGTGTATAAGTCCTATCCATAAGAAATACTAATTTTCTCTTGAGTGAAATAATCACATTCTCTGCTAATTAAACCTTGATTTGCAATACATTATAATTAATGAACTAATAACAATGCCAGAACAGGCTTTGAGGCCTAAAGGCAGGATAGATACTAGGATTCTCGACATATCCAACCCTCCAGCGGCGTACTGTCAAGTCTCATACTCCCTAGTAGGCTTTACCCTTAGGGTGAACTGGGTTTAAATCCAAGCAAGAGCCTGGGGTATATCACCAGCGTAAAACCCTAATCTATATTTCAGGAATCGATCTCGTTTATGATTTAATGGATAATTCGATAGGGAATGTAAATGGCTGCAGGCCATTTTAGTGAATGAAAAAAAAAAAAAAAAAAAACTTTAACCTGAACACTCACTCAACGTTCCCACCCGTAATAAATTCTTAAATATCCTTACCGTACAGTAATACCCATATAAAAAGTGATTCTCCTAACTGCATTTCGTTATTAATGATATATTTTACCTAGGAATGATTTAAAGTTAAGCAATAAGAGCAACTGTATACAAATGCGGAAACAGCATTCACATGTTTAACTGTGCCCTTGTGAGGAAAAGATAGAATGAAGAAAATATGACAAGCCTTCAAATGTGTCCGTTAGATTAACCAGTTTGGAAACCATAAAACACTTCGAAAAAGGTTGACAGTACGATTTTAATACAAAGTGTATATTATAATGAGTTTTACATTTTACCTATAACTACTAACCTATGGTTTCTTACCTATACAAACATTTAGAATATTCAATTCATATGCGGATTACTTCTCAAACATTTTTCAAACTTTAATCAACATCGTCAGGGCCACATTTTGGGAAAATGAAAATTATAAATGTTTTCTCCATGTAAATGGTAGTTGGACATTGGGAAATTTTCTGAATTTGCCTAACTACCTAAATGGTGTCTGACTTAAGTATGAAATTTGGTACTCATCTGCCTTTTATGTTTTAATTATGCTGTTCACAAACAGAAGAACAGAGACACTCGAAGAGCTTGCTCTAAAAATGTTTTGGCTGAATTCTATGGCTCTCAAAAGAGTATTAAATTTTTGGGTGCCATCAAATTATTCCTTTAGGTATTACAGGTAGATAATAGAGAGAAGAAAATATGGGAACAACGAAAGGAAGGAGGTAAAATACGTGGCTGAATTTGTTTTAGTACAATTAAAGTCCCCACATGAGACTAATTCATAAATGTAAACATTTGCTTTAAGAGATATATTTGCAAGTTAATTTTTATTTACTCCGCTCTATATGTTCTCCAGATGTGTTTTAAGACCAATGTACAGAATATTGCGTTGTAAACCATAGATTTGCACTCATTGTAATTTAAACAATTTTAAATAACGACTTCCCTAACTGCATTTCAAATATATCTGAACTGTTAATATGACTGAATAGAAAATATTAGTCTCTTAAACCAATTATAGTGTGGACGCAGCGATCGCGCGGTGTAAGCTCTGATCTTCATGGACTGTAGTTCCATGTAATTGAAAGTTTTCTCAGTCCCCATTTAAAACAGTTGACAGTTTCAAAGCCATCATCCTAAGTACATAGAGTAAACAAAAATAAAACACAACTTACAAGATAGTCAGCTCAACTAGTTCAACTGTCAGGAGCTTTCTTAAATGGGTTCTTCAAGAAAGTTATCACGTAACTAAACGTTTGTCTAATACTGAGTGGGCGACATATACCACATCCATAAAGCACAGTTTAGTTCCATTACCCCAGAAATTCAGCTGACTAAATCAACAAAAATAAAATAGATGGTGGAGAAAGACAATTATACAAAGATTGTCACATCAAGTAAATTGTAAGTGGATAAATATTAGTGCCATTTCATGGCAACGTGCATCAAACCCATAGTGCAGGTCACTTCCGCGATCCAAATGTCCAATTTCTATCAAAGAATGGCGACTGCGCAACAGGAATATAAGTGGAATAAATAATAAAGAAAATAATTCAATTTAATTTTGGTATTCGTACAAACAACCTACATAAAAACTGTCGTGATATGTCAAAGCGACATAAAATCAAAGACAACTTTATCATTTCCAAGTTGGAGGCTTTCTAATCAATGCCTGTTTTAAAAGCTTCTGATTAGAATGATGTAAACCTCATAGAGGAATTCATTACGTTAAATTAACTGCTGTCCAAATGAAACTATTGTATAGAGGTGATATTTCTTATATACAAAGGTACTATTTTAAAACAGCCGAAATTGTTCCCATGTTCAAAATAAGCAATGGTTAAAATTCAAATTACTTTTTAGGAAGTTCCGGTGTTACTAAACATAATCAACCGGTGATGTAATTTTGGTGACTGTGTGTCATTCGGGGAATCCAAGTTCAACACTTGCTGAAAGTAAAATGTTTCTTCTGTATTCTGAGCAAATTCAAAGAACTATTAATCCATAACTCGTAAATAAATGGATATAAGTAGATTTAGTACGCTTCCGGGATTACAAAGAAAAAAAATCCAGCATTCTGTCCTGTCTCGTGTTTTCCAAGTTTGGGAAAATGCAGAGAAGCTGCTACATGTTGTAGGTGAAAGGGAAGGTTTCGTAACATGCCCAGAAGGCCAGCGATTGATTAAAAAATTACCATATTAATAGACTAAAAGCACGCCCATTTACCGATAAAAACAACCGCTTTTGGGAGAATACCTGAGACTGTCTCAAGGATGAATAGCGGCTAGCATATGACGTCCAGACAGTTCCACCTGACGCACGAGTGCCTAATTCGCTAAATCCTCAGACGTTCATCGCTGTTCTCAATCAATGGTTTTGCGCCAAAGTTTGGTTTAGTAAACTTATGGGTTGCTGGGCAGCTGCCATGTAACACTTCAGATATACCTTCAAAAATCCAAGGACTGGACGATAGGCTATAACTGTTATTCTTCTGTCTTCACGTGTTGAAGAACAAGTGAACCACGTGTTAAGACAATTTTTCTTCTGTCCGCTGACTTCATACATTCATTAGGTCATTAGCATACAAGGATAAATGTTTCACAAATATTATTTTATTGTACAGTGCCTTCTATAGCTTTTATCCTGTACAAGAAATGCATTTTCGCTATTGCTTTGTCATAAAGCACTAAAGGAGAAACCTGCACATTCTGTTATGTATACATTACTGTTCCGGAATATTCTGGCAAAGGAATGCGTCAACACACATATACAAAAACCACTTCTATTTTGATAACTCGCTCATACTATCCGTGCATGGGCTAAAGCCGTGGATTTAATTAAGAACTGAACAACGAAGTTCGATTTCGGAGGTGGCATTGCATTTTTCAAGTACCTATGATGTGCAAACCAAATATCATAAAACAATAATTATCAACGTGTAAATTAATCCTAATAGCCATATGAAGCCCAGACACTAAAGGTAATCCTAGTATTGAAGGCATTCTCTAGAAGTATCAATTAGCACTGGAAGTTTAATGGGATACAGAATAGAGATTAGAAAGTTTAATACTCATTTGGGCATCTTATCGATAGTATTCCAGTGGCAAGAACCGATATTCCGTAATTCGACTAACGACCTAAAATTGCGTTCAACTCATTTGCTTTCGAAAATAACTTTTCTCGGGCTATCAGCCAGGTGAATTCTGGAATAATTTTGAAGCTTTCAAGAGCTAACGTCGCTCTCATCTTCAGGGAATGATGTAGTCCAGTCCAGTGTAATTGGCAGGCTGAGGGCAGCCCGAGGTGTGCTAGACGTGTCCCTGTTCTCGGAGAGAACTTAACCACGTGCTGACGGGATTGTGGGTTTTGCAGGATGGCGGGTGTGTTTTGGGGTTGTGGAGTGACAGGAGGAGACAAATATTGCTCCTCGACGGTTGCCTTGATGGTGCAACGGCCCTTGTGCACCGCTAGTGTGTGTTAATCAAAATGTTTGTTTCGAGGTTTTAATTTTGAATCCAAGCAACTCTTGAAGGATTATAAGGAGCTTAGCCGTAGCAGCTGTTGGTGGTGCTCCTTCGTTACCGGGGATGCCCGCAAGCCATGCGGGGAAGCCGGTATCGCCTGAAGCGGCGATGATGTAGAGTCCAGAGTCCAGAGGTCTCCGGGTTCGCCTTATATATAGTAGTCCGCTGGGGGGGACCGTCCAGATGCCGGACCCGGGCCAATCACAGAGCGGCGGACTACTAATATATAAGGCGAACCCGGAGACTCTACATCATTCCCTGAAGATGAGAGCGACGTTAGCTCTTGAAAGCTTGGAAATTATTCCAGAATTCACCTGGCTGATAGCCCGAGAAAAGTTATTTTCATACCGCCGCCAGGAAAGCTTCAAGTCATGGTTCATTTGCTTCCATTTACTTAGTTATACATTAATTATGTAAGCAGTGTTACTTCAGACACTAATACTCTTTCTTTCAGATTCAAAGTTTAACAAGGAGTGATTAATGTAAGTTTGGAGCGATGAGCGGTCTGGTCGGTCCCATTTCAGCACAGGGACAAGTAATAAGACAAATATTACTAATAAAAACCTTAATAATCACATAGCAAAAGCCTTAATAAACCGAATTAATAAGTAAACTCCTGCAGAAGAAGTGCAGTATCTTGTTGCTTAAAGCATTTCTCCTTGAATAATTTAATATTTAATTGCACAGTCGTATTCTTGGAAAACATTAAATATTTAAATGCTATTTAAAGAACTGAATACAGAAAAGTCTACTTACCGACATAAATTGATACTAAAACTGAGCCCGTGAAAATTGCCATAAAAGGAGAAAAAAATCTTTTACTCTCACATGAATTTCTCTAGCTGCTCCACAAACGTCTTACAAAATTCTTCTTCTTTCTACACCATGTTAATCGAGTTAAACAATAGCAGAATGTTCTTATTACTTAGTTCCTTATAAGTAGAATGGAACTAAAGGAATGCGCTATGCTAAAGAGATAGTCAAATTTTTAAAACTGTCGTTATGTGATTGTTATTGCAAATCGCCTCTTTGCTTGGCCAGAAGTAGAATAAAAGAAAAACGGTCAATTCCTGTCTGAGAAAAGTATAACTACTTTACAGTTGAAACCAATAACAGGGAATATCTCGGAAACGGTTACCTCCACAACAAAAACGTAAAGGACATAAATTGTGTGTTTTGACGAGATCTACATTTTTGTGCTGTAAGCTTTTGTCTATCTTTTACCTACGGTTTAGCAGTTGAGAAAAATTCGGCAAAATTCATCCAGAATACAGAGGTATTCAGAGGCTAGTCCCAGAAAATTCAAGGTATACTATTTATTTTAAAAAAAATAGTTGAGTCATTTTTGAGAAAATAAAAATTTTCGAAAATGTTTCCATATAAAGGGTAGTTTGTGGTGGGGGGATTTTCTTGAAAATTTTCGTGTCGCATCCTTGGTAGATACCAAACCGAAATCCAAGTTTGATATTTAACGGTCTTTTTGTTTTTGAGCTATGCTGTCCGCATCACACACAGACAGACAGAAACACAGAATCTTTTTCTAAAAATTCTTTTCTCGGACTCAGGGGACCCCAAAACATATATTTCCGGTGGAATCTCGACATCGAATTTTTGGATAGAATACAATAGACTATCTCTATGGGGATGTAAAAATAAACAAACCAAAAAGCAATAAAAACTCTGCCTATGCAAATTAGAGATATTGCAGTATATTTAATGAAAGTGACATTTTTGGTTTGCTATAGAACTTGTAAAATCCATCTCAAGTGAGTGCCTCCGTATTCTCTAACGCAAATAAATCACGACCATGCAAAAACATTATTTCAGCATTTGTTGCAGTTGAAGAAATATTTATAGCTCCGGCGACAACCTGTATGGCGCCATTGTGGGTTTTAAAAACTCGCAGGAAAATTACAAAATGTACTCAGGTGCCAAGACAGAAATATGGTTATAATACCTTGAAAACAGGTTTATTTCGAAAGTTAAGAACATTCAATGAAACTTGCAACTTAATCTAATACAAGTTACACGTCATTGGCCATGTTCCAAGTTGCATGTGCATTCCTTTATTTTACAACTAGCTTAAAAATGCACAGCTTCTGTGCTTTTAATGCACAATAAAATACACCTTGGCCTAAACTGATTACCATATTAAAATCGCTTTAAGTGACACCTGCCATTTATTTTGTAGCGCTAATAACAATACAAGAACACTCCATTTAACATAACTCCATGGCACGACAGCTCACGGGGAGCCTTGGCCTACCGCCCGGCCGCTGCGTCCCCCATCTCGGTCCACTACAGACGTCATGGATGGGGTGCAGTATTGGAGTGTGAGACGTGGTCAGCGCCTCGAGCCCCTCCCGGCCGGTTAATGCGGTCCTCACGACCTGGAGCCGCTACTTCCCCATCAAGTAGCTCCTCAATTGGCCCCCCAGGGACCTCACGAGGCTGAGTGCACCCCGGTCCAGGTCTCCCAGCGGGGGAAAAATCCCCACGCCGGTACTGGGGATCGAACCCAGGTCTCCCGCTTGGTAGGCAGCTGCGCTACCACCGCGCTAAGGAGACGACCGAACACTCCATTTGGAAACGTTATTTATATTGCAAACTATAATGTTATTGCACAGAACCGACATATCAAAATGTCAATAAGTTAAATATATCATCTCTTTTTTCGTTTATATGAAAAGATTCCTTTATTATGGCCCCTTCGTATGGACGGCGTTTGCAAAAAACAAACATCATTTGTATTTAAATGACAAATTTAGTCTCCAAATAGTATGAAGATGAATGTTTATAAGGAATATTTACTACAAAAACAACTCCAATTCACGTGCTTATGCTGTTTGCAAATCCAACCAATTATTAGTTAATTGGATAAACATTTCTTCATTACGAGTTACACAGAAGCAATAACACATACAAATATTTTCTCAAACTGGAATTCTAAGCAACGGAAAGAGCTACTCCGTATCTGAGGGGGTGGGAGGAAAAAGTATACAATCATACTGCACCGTTGTAAATATAGAATGTCTACTAGAAAGTGAATTTCTAAGATCTTCTAGATATATTAACTTATTTCTCCAGGGTTTCTTTTTGAAGGGACTGTGAGTAGCAAGTGACTACACACATATCACGTGTATTATTGTACCTACAATCTTATTTAGTATTAAATCTGCTACTCATAAAACATCTTAAATTGCTAGTTATTTACAGTTATTGTTGAAACTGCAACATCCGTAAAGAAATGCTTACTCTATTTACAATCATCTATCTCCCATATAGAAATACGCACAAATGCGGCTATGCTTTATATAATGAATAATAACGAAAATTGACTTAAGCTATTTCCTAATACGTTCATCAAAACATCATAACGGCATATAACAGGACTCACAAAACTCACAGAAGTGCTGTCCAAAAGTTTTCGTTTCGTAATCGACTTACCCTCCCCGTATTTGCAGGACTGACAAGCCAATGCCTAGGGGTCAGAATCCTGTCGGGGAGCCAACGACACGAAACCACAGAATGGAGAACCTGTTACGAGGGGTCAACCCGTAGGACATGAGGAAGTGGATGATATAAAATGTAAGCGAAATTGATGCTTGGAAAGGTGATGATGGAGCAGTTGGTGAAATGAGTAACGGGGGAACCCGGAGGACCTGGAGAAAACCAGCCTAGACGTCGCTTCGTCCACCACGAATCCCGCATGCGGGCGCTTGGCAGGAGAGCCCACGGCGCCGAAAATAAGTGTATTTATGTATGTGTAAATTGTTCAGACATCTCTATTAATGCTTTACATTTACAAGTTTTATAAAAATGTGAAGCTTTTATCGCTGTCGCAACAAAAAAACGTAATTCCAGAGATTTTCTTAATTTCAGGTTTTTACAGAGCAAAGATGAAACTCGACGGGAGCAGAATGCGACGTGCAGTGGCCAATCTTTTATTTGTATGCAAAAAAACTAACACACAATCCCAGACATACACAAAAAAAAAAAAAAAATGAAACTTTTACGTCTTATTTAATGAATCGGATCCAAGAATTGCTCAAATGAATCAAACTTCCCCATGTGGAGAACTGCTGCATCAACACTATTCCTTAAACCGATGAAACGACTCGTGTAATCTGCCGGTAATATTTCCTGATACGGGGGGATATGTCTCCGACAGGCGGAAAGTTTACCTCACGGAAGCGGTTCTCCAAACGCAAAGTTTTATAGGATTTCCTGAAAAGACGAGCGACGGCGGGATTATGTGCTCGCTCTAAATGGTTATTCTAACAAATGCTCTTACCAAGTTCCCTTCCTATATATGGCTTCGTCATGTAACGGCCAGACACAGCACTTAGGCCTATTTAGACGAGTATACTAAACGCAGCATCATGAATTCTGGAAAACAAAGGAACAACGCCATCCATATGCGGCTATAGAAACAGTTGAGAGTTTCAAAGTGGTGTTAGGTTATTTTCTACGTCATTAGCTTTAGTGCCTGATAAAATTCTTATTTGTTAACATACAATGGTATACGTAAAGGGTATTTATGCTTATATACGCGTACAAATCAAAGAGTATTAGTGAGGCTACACAATGGAATAATTTTGTTAGTGTGTTACATCACTTCCATAAGCGTTTATGGTACAATTATAAGAAATTAGTATGGTTGGAGGCGTGTTCTATACTCTTTAAGCTGACGAATCAACTTAATGCTGCTATCGAGAACACTTTTAGATTGCACAATAAGCATTTCAACTGCCCTAAAAGGTTTGAATTGTGCCATTTAAATCCTTAACCGTTATAAACATTTCCAACCACGACTACTAAGAACAATACAAATATTGAGCCTGCTTGGATAGTGAGTTGGTAGCGTGTCTGCTTCACATTCGAAAAGTCGTGAGTTCGAATCTCGCTTAGGGTGATTGTCCGGATAAGGTTTTCTTTTCGGGGTTTTACCTTGTCCTGAGAAGACGAATGTCGAGTAACTTTAAGCTCCATGGACCCCGAGATCATTTGAGCATCATTTCACCAATTTCATTCATTGTCCGATATGACCAACCAGGTTAAAGGACGTTAAGCTATAAAAAACGGTGAAAACTAGGTATAGAGTTGTATAATTGATACATCTGGTAAATTTAAATGAGTAATTTTTACAATGCACCTACAGAGTGGATGGAGAAGGTACTTATCTTTTTTTTTTTTGTAGCTTAACGTCATTTAACCTGGTTGGTCATATCGGACGATGAATGAAATTGGTGAAATGATGCTCAAATGATCTCGGGGTCCATGGAGCTTAAAGTTACTCGACATTTGTCTTCTCAGGACAAGGGAAAGCCCTGAAAAAATCTTTTCCGAGTAACTCACCCTAAGCGAGGTTCTAACTCACGACCTTCTGAATGTGAAGCAGACACGCTACCACCACACTTCCCAGGCGGACAGAGAAGGTATTGTGTTCCACCCAAAAATTCAATCCCGAGATTTCACCCGAAATACATGTTGAGACCCAATGAATTCAAAAATAAAAGCCTTTTAGATAACTTTACGAAAAGTGGTTAAATACCAAGCCTGGCATTTAAGTTCAGTATCTTTCAAGGATCCGACTCCCCCAATTACTCTTTGCGAGGAACATTTTTCGAAAATTTATATTTTCTCAAAAATGGCTGTAACGATGTTCATTAAAATGTTTAAGATCTTTTCGTGACAAACGAAATCTAAATCTTCAATTTTCTGGGATTACCTCGGAAGACTTCTTCACTCTGACGACATCTTTATAAATCACAAACCGTACTTTCTACACAAAAATGCAGAGCCCATTAAAACACACAAATTATGTCATATACTTTTTCTGTAGGGTTAACCATTTCCGAGATATTCGAAGTTATTGGTTTCAGTTTTAAACTGCTTAAAGTTTTTTTTCAAACCGGAAGTCAACTTTGTTTCACGCACTCCCAGGAATGCAAAAGAGAACCGAATTTCAATTGTTTCACACATCGATAGCTTTTAAAAGATTGGACTAACGCTTTGGCCTTGTTCCCCTCCTACTTACAATGAAGCAAGTAATAAGACAATTTCTGCTAATGTTTATCTCGATTAGCATGACGAAAATAAAAGAATAATCTTTTGTAAGGAAGTGTGTTTGTGGAACAGCAAGTGAAAGTCATGTGAATGGAATACATCAGATTTTTATTTTTATGGCTATTTATCTCGTTATTAAGTTTCCCGCCTTGCTTAGTTTGAGTATGTCATGATGTTTAGGATTAGTCTTTTTGTTTGATATGAAATAAATATCAAAATGATTTATTTATTATAATCATTAAGGCTTTCACAGCCGGCGTCCATATCATAAAATGAAGGTTCCGGGCTTATAGACCGTAGTCCAGCAGATGAAGATTCACCCGACGTTTCGCCCATAACTTCGCTGGGCATCTTCAGGGGAAGTTGACTTCTCACCGGTGTCGGCCGGAGTCTGCTGGACCACGGCCTACAAGCCTGGAACCTTCATTTTATGACTTATTTATTCTCTTGCAAATATTTGAGAAAATATTTTATTTGCGACAATGTTAAATTCGTATTTAAATAACCCGAAATTATTTCTTATTGTTGTTATCATCATTCCTCACACTAACAATGCAACGTTTCAGCAGACTTGGTAATAGGTAGTATAAATATCCAATAACAACAGATCCTGGGATGAGATTGCAGCAACAAATAAATTGGGGAACATGCCTGTAAACAGGAAATGGTTTCTCGACGTTGTGTGTGCTTTTTGATAAATAATGTCTATATATAGACGCTGAATGCGACAGGTGTCACCCGGCATTTCCGTCTGACAAAAGACTGACGACAAGGACACACTTTCTCGGGACGGAAATAATGCTCTATTTACCGTGCCTGATTTTTATTGTGTCTGCAGGTAGAAAGGAATCGAAGCCATAACAAAGATGCCTGCAGGCATACCAGAACGAGAAGTAACGACAATAAAATCATATCTACTAAGGACCTGTGTTCCGGATATAGGGAAATGCATCTCAAAACACAAAGTTTTATATAGCATCCATCTTATGTATTTGCTTTTAATTTTCATTTTTTTTTAACTTTTTTTATACCGCAGTGGAAAATGTGTTTTCATTAATTTATTTGATACAATCTTACATACGTAGTTATTTATGGTTCATATTTGTAAAACGCTTTAATTGCAGACTGAATAAAAACTGCTATCATTAGTAAAAATGGACTTATTGGTTGCTTCCTTTAAGTGGAAAGGAAATAAGGGGATACATTAGATTAAAGTGGTAGTAAAGTCTTTTAAAAAACTGTCATTAGCAATTCAGCATAAATTCTGTTCTCTTTGCATGACCTGGAGTAAAATAAAAGATAGATGAAGCGTGTTTGGCAGTGTTTAACGCCTGCTTTAACTACTTATGGCATCGCAGGCGTTGACACTGATGATACATGAATGAGGAGCACCGGTGGAATGCGTTGGCGGGGGAAACCGGAATACCCAGAGAAAACCAGCTTTGTCCACAAATCCGGCCGTCTAGGTGAGAGGCGAGTGGTCTAACCGAATAACTACTCCCCATCTTAGACAAGTATAAGTAATTTAGAATTGAAACTAATTACAAGGATACCTTGTAATTGGTTAACTCTCTCTCTCTCTCTCTCTCTCTCTCTCTCTATATATATATATATACATAAAGTACATTTTATTTGTGATGAAAATGTTTTAAACATGCGGCATTTTTTCAATGGCTAGAGCCATTTTGAGAATATGAAATATTTCGAAAAGGATCCATGTAAAGGATAGTTTAAGGTAGAGGGATTTTCTTGAAAATCATCATGTCGCATCCTTGAAACTTGCTGAACTTAAAACACTAAGTTTGATATTAACGGACTTTTCGTTTTTGAGATATGGTGTTCTCTGACACACATGCTCACACACAAACTTTTTCCAAAAATGCTTGTTTTTATTCAGGACATTTCAAAATCTATTTCCGGTGAAATCTTGACTTTGACTTTTTTGTGGAATACAATACTTTTTACTTTCTCTACACGTACTATGCACATAGTGTATAGAGAAGGTATTGCCAAAAAATTCGATACCGAGATTTCAACGGAAATATATGTTTTAGGGTCCCCTGTATCCAAAAAAAGCATTTTCACAAAAAGGTCCGTGTGTGTTTGTGTGTGTGTGTGTGTGTGTGTGTGTGTGTGTGTGTGTGTCCGTGTGCCTGTGAACACGATAACTCAAAAACGAAAAGTCGCTAAAATACCAAACTTGGTATTTAAAGTTAGTACCTTCCAGGGATGCGACACGAAGATTTAGAAAAAAAATCCCCCCATCCCAAACTACCCTTTACATGGAACTTTTTTCGAAAATGTTGATTTTCTTAAAAATAGCTCTAACGATTTTGTTTTGTATATTAAAGATATTTACCTGGCAAATAAAATGTATATCTTGAATTTTCTGGGAATAGCCTCTGAAGACTACTTTATTCTGGATGAATTTTACGGAATTTTGAATAACTGCTAAACAGTAAGAGATGGACAAAAACTTACTACACAAAAATGTAGAGCACGTTAAAACACACATTTTATGTTATATACATTTTTTCGTGGAGTTGGTCGGTTTTGTGACATTCCTTATTTTTGGTTTCTGCTATGAAAAACTTATACATTTCTCATACAGGAATTTGTCAACTGCTGTCCATACAAACAAAGGAACTTCAGTGACATAGCAACCAGCTTTTGATTATCACTTTAACCTATGGTACTCCCTTATTTCACCTCTACTTACAAGGAAGCAGTAATATGGCTATTTCTGCTAATGTTTTACTGATTAGCATGAAGGTAATGGAAGTATAAGCTTTTTAAGAATAAATTATTGCAGGGATATAGAGAAAGTCATGTGAATGGTACACATCAGATTTTTACTTTCTCTATACGCACTATGTAGGTACATAGTGCATAGAGAAGGTATTGCACTCCACCCAAAAATTCGATACCGAGATTTCAACGGAAATATATGTTTTAGGGTCCCCTGTATCCAAAGAAAAAGCATTTTCACAAAAAGGTCCGTGTGTGTTTGTGTGTGTGTGTGTGAGTGTGTGTGTGTGTCCGTGAACATGATAACTCAAAAACGAAAAGTCGCTAAAATACCAAACTTGGTATTAAGGTTAGTATCTTCCAGGGATGCGACACGAACTACCCTTTACTTGGAACTTTTTTCGAAAAATTTTATTTTCTTAAAAATAGCTCTAACGATTTTGATTAAAATTTCGTATATTAAATATATTTACCTGCCAAATAAAATGTATATCTTGAATTTTCTAGGAATAGCCTCTGAAGACTACTTTATTCTGGATGAATTTTACGGAATTTTAAATAACTGCTAAACCGTAAGAGAAGGACAAAAACTTACTACACGAAAAATGTAGAACACAATTTATGTTATATACATTTTTTTCGAGTCATTCTTGTTTTTGGTTTCTGCTATAAAGACATACTTTTCTCATATAGGAATTTGTCAACTGCTTCCATACAAACAAAGGAACTTCAGTGACATAGCAACCAGCAAGGAACAAAGCAACAAGGAACCAAGTAATAAGACTATTTCTGCTATTTTAGTCTGATTAGCATGAAGCAAATAATAGAAGTATAAGCTTTTTAAGAGTAACTTGTTGCAGAGATGTAGAGAAAGTCATGTGAATGGTACACATCAGATGTGTATCTTATTACTGTTTTAATTATACCTTGATGTTTATTATTTCGTTTTCAGTATATTATATTATCTTCAATATTTGCTCCAAGTCTTTTGCAATTTTTTTTATGAAAAATGAGCCTAAAGCACTCATGAATGCAAGGAAGTATAATCAAGTTTTTACATCAACGTTGGTCTAAGGCTCTCTAAGCAGAGAAGAAAAGGAAGCAATGAAGGCGGTGCATGTAGATACTTGTTTTACCAAATACAGACTTGGCAATAGCGTGTGCTTTGCATATGGTGTCTATCGTCCTTGATCTAACCCCCTACTGTTCCTTATTGCTAAACGCTTCAGTTTTTGCATTCTCCTTTCCCTTCAATGTTTGTATTTGCATACTTCATGTTGATGTTCGACATCAACGCCAAGGAGAGATCCCACATTAAACAAATGGCAAATACAATTTGGCACACTAAAGTGAAGCTGTCATGCAATAAAGTAAAACACATTTAACCACTGATAGGAGGACAGAAGAAAAGTAATGGCGATGAATTTACACTACTACTCAGTTAATAATATTTACAGTTACTTCACATGATGTCAAGGAAATTATTGATCTGTCCCCTTTTTACTTTCTCTACGCGTACTACGAGATTTCAATGGAAATATATGTTTTGAGACGTCCTGAATCAAAAAAAGTATTTTCAGAAAAATGTCCGTATGTGTGTCTGTGTCTACTTGATATTTAAGTTTGGTATCTGCCAAGGATGCCACAAGAAGATTTTCAAAAAAATCCCCCCACTCCCAACTACCCTTTAAATTTTCGAAAATGTTGATTTTTTCAAAAATGGCTCTAACGATTTTCATTAAACTCTCTTTTATTAAATGTGTTTATGTGTCAAATAAAATGTATATCTTCAATTTTCTGGGAATAGCATCTGAGGACATGTTTATTCTGGATGAATCGGTAAACCGTAAGAGATAGACAAAAACGCACCACACAAAAAATGTATGTTATATACTTTTTTTCGTGAAGTTGACTGTTTTTTGGGATAGTCTTTGTTATTAGCTTCAGCTTTAAAATACTTATACTTTTCTCATGAGGGAATTCGTCAACTCCTCTCCATACAAAGAAAGGTACTTCAATCACATAGCAACCACATTTTAAAAGATTTAATTTTCGATTTAACCTATAGTACTTCCTTATTTCCCTTCTACTTACAAGGAAGCAGGTAATAAGACACTTTCTGTCAATTTTTCCTCGATTGGCATTAAGTAAATAGAAGAATAAACATTTTAACACTAATTGATTGCAGAGACGTAGAGAAAGCCATGTGCATGGAACACATCAGATTTTCTCTAAAAAAAAATCCTTATATTTTCATAAACGTGCTTCATTCAATGCCATGTCGACTATGTGCAGAAATACGTAACTCTAAGCTCGGATCCCGGACATATTTGAGCATTATTTCGTCCATTTTATTCACCTATCATGACTTTAATTTTCCTATGCTTATTGCGCAAAGAAAACAATAGAATAGCAGGGGGGCAGATATAACATTTACAGTAGAAATAAATTAAAATTTTGCCAACCAGCATGTAAAATTATGTAACCAGTAATCAACAATCACCTGGGGAATAAAAAGCAAATATTGATGCCATTACAACAGCTGTTCCTTTATTTTTTTTTTTTTTGTGAAAAAAATGCAATTTTTATTCGCACAGCTCCATTTCGTTTGTTTATTTAGCGCCAGAGAATACCTTGTGCTCCGTGCATCATTGTTCCTGCTTTTAGGTGCCATGAAGCATGCCTGAACAATATTTACTTAAGCATTAATTAGAAGTGCCTTTCTTTTGCCTCCCTGCCAAGTATGCCTGGCGTGTGCCCTTTCGGCCACGTACTCTTGTTGCCAATTTTATTCGTACGCCCATTCAGGACCTACGCCCAGCAATCAAGAAACATGGCTTTTCATCCAGCAAGATCCATCTACAACATTACCTGTAGATATTTGCAGCCACGTGTGCTATAACTGTTTAGCGAAACATGAGATAACTAAACACATAGAAACCGGGTAGGTCATATCGACCGGTAAATAAACGAAATTGATGAAATGATACTCAAATAAAATTTATTGAATAAGAATTATTCCTATCTTCCTCAGAGTCTGGAAATATGAATGTGTGTGTGTGTGTGTGTGTGTGAGTGTGTAATAGTTTAAAATGAAAGACAAGGTTAAGAAAACTTATATTTCAGCGAGAAAAATACCAAAGTCAAAGCCCCCAATTTGACCCATTGTTAAGTTAAAGGGGGCTATATAAATGAAAATATGAAACACGTGTGCACTCAGCCTCTTGAGGAGCTACTTGATGGAGAAGTAGCTGCTCCAGGTCGAGAGGACCGCATTAACCGGCCGGAAGGGATTCCAGGCTCTTACCACGTCTCACCCTGCAATACTTCACCCCATTCATGACGTCTGTCATGGACCAGGATAGGGGACGCAGCGGCCAGGCGGTAGGCCATGATTCTTTGTGAGCTGACGTGCCATGACGTTATTATTAGAAATTTATTATTATTATTATTATTACTGAAGCTTATTCTGCTCTCTATTTAATGCTAAGCAAGATAAACACAGGGCGATGCATTCGTGAAATTTAGAAATCCACAGTATGTAAGATAGCCAATTGAAAGTTATATTGGTATCAAAATTACAGCTTTCATGGTTATTTAAATAATAACTTTTACTGTCTAAATTTATTGTCCTAATAAAAATGAGCCACGTGATGTGTTTTTGAAAATATTCATATAAAAACGTTCAGTTTTTACAGAAAATTAGTTTATTATTACTTTTTGCACTCTACAAAGCCCTGGATTTTTCAAAGTTTAATAAGCATTCATCAAATCTGGAGCATTATTTCGAAAAAGTAATATGACAACTTTATTTAAAGTGCTTATAAAAAAGTTTCAAGCAAATTAGGAAAAAACTGCAACTTGTGCAATATTTTAGGTATTGAAAAATGTTGAGAAAAAACGTTTGAAACAAAATAAGTTTAAAATTGAGAATGCCTTTTAATAAGCGGTAAATTTCGCCAAGTGGGAAAATCAATATATTCCCTAAAGGTTTAGAATTCATATCATTTTATTTTGAACCAAAATCATTTTCGCAATTTTGTCCAAATTTCACACATGCACCTTAACTCTTACTTCCTTATAAGTAAAATGGAAATAGGGAATACTCCAGGCTAAAGCTATAATTAAATCTTTTAAAAGCTGGTTGCTATGTGATTGGAAAAAAAAAAAAAAAAATGACAAATTTCCATTTGAGAAAAATTTAAGTATTTTACAGTTGAAACCAATTACAAGGAATATCTCGGAAATGGTTAATTCCACAAAGATTTTGACACAAATTGTCTTTTAAGCGTAGGCTAAAAATAGCGAATTTTTCAATTTTTTTTATTTCACTAATTAATTGCCAATACATTCAGCTTTATATACCCAAATTTTCATAACCTAATTCAATATCTTTGTGGTCCAAATAAATTAAAAAGTTACGACTTGTCATGCTACACCCACTTTTTTGCTTGCTTGATTATCAGCTTTGGTCCCTTGTTTCTCTACATTTCTTACAGATAAACATAGTTATAAATACTTAGAAGGTATGTTTCTTTAGTTTGTGACCAGCAAAAAGCTGACTGCAGCTATGGTGGATTTTAGGCAGTATTTAAATATGTAGATTACTCCCTAAATAAAACAATCAAACAAAATTTTCTTTTCACGTTTTTTCAGTTTTATAATTTTTCACACTTATGTGCCTTTTTCTTGGAAACTATTTGAGATATTGCAATGAAATGTTGTACACACATATTTCAGTCTACAATGTGTATTTTGATTTACATTCTATAGGTATTGTGCTATGAATTGCATAATAATTTGACATAAAAAACTCACATACCTTGAAAAATACTTTAAAAATCACTGAAGGGAGATAGAGAAAAAACGTCTGTGCTAAAATATAGCATAATTCTAATACTTTATGTACACTTGTTTTCAAGCAACTTCACCAAAGGGATACTAAGAAAAAGGTACGTGAATTTTTTGATGTTTAGAAAATTCCAATGTAGTGTAATTTCTTTATTTGTTGATAACAAGACAATTGACTTTGCAAAATGTCATTGCTTTAGGACAAAAACAATTGCCATGATAGAATTTTTGTTGTGTCGAGGTATTTCTGTTTACGAGAGAGTAAGTTTTTATCTGTCTCTTACGGTTTACCAGTACGAATCTCAATATTCTTTCTCACAGCTTTCTAAACAACTTGGTGTGCGCAATAGGCGTCTAAGTATGAAGCAAAATTGTGCTTTTGAGTGTTCCGTTCCGCGCCATTGTTTCGTAAATGGTACACCGAACAACAATAGAGCCTTAAGGTAAACCTTTGGTCCACCTCCTGTGATTTTAACACTCCACACAATCAGGGAAAATTAAGAGCAATGCTTTGCGAGTTCCCAGCGGAAGTGCTTGACCTAACTCATTAAAACTAGTGAAGCCCTGAGAAACAATTAGCACTTCACTTTGTTGACGTCCGTAAACAATTCACTGACTTTGTCACATAAATAACTCCAGTCCAGCTTCTGTATCACTAGGTTTATTCCAGTGGTAGTCATTAACGTCAATAATTAATTTAAAACCTGCATATACCTGTTATTAAAACAGGTTCTAATTAAATCTTACTTGATTGAGATGTCTATTGCTCCTTCACTAAGCTGTTTCAGCTATACGTTTACTTTCACTGAGAAATAATATCTATGACACATTCGCCCTATTAATAACAGTTTCTCACATATAATAACCTAAGCTTTTAACAAATAAATCAACATTTGACAAGAACAATTACATATTTGAATGTGATTAATATAATAGTTACTTCAATTTCGGTATTTCTCACAAATCATGACTTTCTCTAGCTGTTCTACAAACTCCTTACAAAAGATTACTCTTCTTTATACACAATGCTGAGATAAACATTAGCAGAACGTTCCTTACAAAAAGAGAACTAAAGGAATGCACTATGCTAGAGTGATAGTCAAATGTTTTAAAAGTTGTCGCTATGCGACTGTCACTGCAAATCGCTTCTTTGCTTGGCCAGGAGTAGAACAAAGAAAAGTATAAGTACTTTACAACTGAAATCAATAACAAGGAATATCTCGGAAACGGTTACCTTTACAAGAAAAACGTAAAAGACATAAATTGTGTGTTTTGACGAGATCTACATTTTTTGTGCAGTAAGTTTTTGTCTTTTACGATTTAACTGTTAAGCAAAATTCGGCAAAATTCATCCAGAACAAAGAGGTTTTCAGGGGCTATTCCCAAAAAAATTAAAAAATAAGCGGTTTATTTGGAATGTAAATATCTTTAATATACGGGATTTTAATAAGAATCGTTAGCCGCTTTTGAGAAAATCAACATGTTTGAAAATGTTTCCATGTGAAGGGTAGTTTGTGGTGCGGGGATTCTTTTTTAAATATTCGTGTCGCATCCTTGGAAGATACTAAAGCTGAATACCAAGTTTGGTATTTTACGGTCTTTTCGTTTTTGAGCTATGCTGTCCACAGACACACACACGACCTTGTTTTAATATACTTTTTTTCGGAATCAGGGGAACCCAAAATATATATTTCTGGTGAAACCTCGACATCGAATTTTTGGGTGGAATACAACACTTTCTCTATCCACTATGTACATATTACATGCGGGCTAGAGAAAATAAGCATTAAATGAAATAATTGGCAATCGTCTTTCGCGTCTTCCTTAACCTTTGTTATTATTGCGATAGATAATACTGGCGAGGTTAACATGTTAATCATTATTATTATTATTATTATTATTATTATTATTATTAGTCAAATTAAAGATAAAGTTATGACTTAAATATAAAAATGTTAAAATAAAAACAACCATGAAAAGGTAACATCTTAATAGGTAAAACTTTCAGCTTCTGATATATTTTTTGTTTCTAAGCACCTTCGTGCAGATAAAAAAAAAATAAAAAGAGGCGGAAAAAGCAATCTAGTTCAACAGGCGTAAAATGCGCGCGACGAAATTGCACCACGCGTTGTTAAAAGGTAATCAAAGCCATTCACGTAGGTAAAATGTATTAATTAAACGACATTAACGCTATTAATCTACGCTAAGGCAACGGGATATCAGCTCCACCCAAGCGTTTAGTGTAACAGTAGGAACTCTGTTATTTCTTGGGTCGGAAGGAGGGTGTTTTCGCTGGGAGTCTATAGAAAACAACTGGTTGGTGTAACAGCTGACGGGCGGGAGGGCGTAATGAGATGATGATAGTAGGGAGGGTACCTGGTGGTCAGAGATAAATCACATTCCTTGCTGGTACCACGACAGCAGCGTGTGCGCAATTTGACCCTCCGCGCAGGTACCCGCCACCTAATTCTCTTATGATCGTTTTCTTTCGAGGCGAAAAACAAATGAGATAATTCCGCGCAGTAGCGTGACGACATTAGACGATATTTCATTTTATCTGCTTAACTTAATTTATCAACTTTTGCCTTGCTTGGAATATCTGTTCTGCAGTTCTCGATTGTATGTCATATGAATAAAAAGCAAGTTTTTTTCCAAGGATTTGTGATTTTGAACACTTTGTAAGACTATATGCATAGCTCAATGAGAGCTTACAAGTTTTTGAAAGAATGAAAATTCTACTGTCTAATGTCATTTTGATTACTTAAATGTGAGTATAGTCCTTTCACTGTATAGCTTTGATGATAATGTGCCATTATGTTGCTATAATTTTTTATATCCTATGTTATTGAGATACATTTTTTGTGCAATTGTTTTTTGCATTTGTTCGTCCTTAATAACCTTCACAAAAGATCTCAGAAAGGTATTCTGTACTAATCAACAAATTTAAATGTACATGTTTAAAGTAAGTCAAATGCTGAGACCTTCAGGTCTACAGAAAAGACGAATCGTGAGGTCACAAAGGCATAGGCGTAAATTAAATTAGCAAAACAATAAATAAAATGAAAGTGATAGATATAAACATATTATTAAATCAGACAAAACTAAAATAAAAGTCACAGATTGTAAAAATGTAAAGCCATAATTCGGAGATATTTGTATGGTGATTCAAACCCGAGTATTAAATTATTAAACGGATTTCTTTTTAATTACCTGGCTGTTTTTTTAACTTAGCAGCTTAATTTTAGTGAAGCAGTTTTAAACTCCTTTAAAAGAAGAGGAAGGTGTTGTGTAGTGTTAAAATGTGTATGATACATAGTGTAGAATGCTTTATTTGTAACTCAGCGCGATGGCTGAGGCGATAACTTCTGTGGCCTGCACTTGGAAGGTTTCGGGTACAAATTCTGTCGGTGAACCAATCAGACTTTTTTTTTCGTGGCACCCCTTAATTGCTAAATTAATGCCGGGTTGGGTATTTAACACCAGGACCTAAAGTTCCAAAAACAATAGTAAATATAAAAATCGCTGGTAATAGCAACTGTCCAGACATCTATCGACAGTTAATGAAAGCAGGTAGGCTGCACGACATCCTAATGCCATCTGCCTAGTATGTGTACAGGCAGAGCCCTCTGTGAACGTGTGATAAAGTAATGGCATGGACAGGGTTAACTGTCCGCCAAACACCGAACAATGTTAAAGAAACGTAAAATAAACAAGAGACAAATTATGCGCAGCCACTAAAACAATTTAAAATGTAAATAATTTCACCTTTTACATAACTGAACTCATTGAGAACAGTAAATGGTAGATTTTTAAAATTTCCTGTTTTGTTTTTTCACAAGTATGATTTGAATATTCGTAGTTTTAAACCATATGGGAAAATTATGATATTTAATTCGGGGATTTTCATTTTCTCGATCTGTAATTTTAGCTAAGCAGTTATTAGCATCATCAGTTTATTTAACTTAAAGCACGGTACTTAAGACTGCATATTACCACCTGAGCCTTAAAACTGTCACTACTGTGAACTTTTGAATAAATATGGCTGAATACTTTTTCGAGATGCTCTGCAAAGCAGGAACAACTTTTGTTGCCGCCAGTGCAAAATCTTATTCCATTTTCAGCTCATTATATTAATTGACTTATTGTTTCTAAGTCCTGGAGAAAGTTAAAACATTAATTTAAATTACTAATATTCTGTGTTTGTTAGATGAATAGTTCTTATAATATAAACGTAATAATAATATAAAAAACGGAACTACAGAGCACTTCAGCCCTTTAATATATGCAGTTTTTTTTTCAGAACAAAATGTAGGTACCTGAATATACTAAAAATAATTTTGAAAAAAATTATTACTTTTTTCTGCACATTGCAATTTTTATTTTCTCTAGCATGCATTCATAATGTGCATAGTTATTGTATTCCACCCAAAATAGCTATTAGTGAGATTTTACATGAAATGCAAAATAGCAAAAGAAAAAGGTTCGTGTGTATCTCTGGAAGCTTAGCTCAAAAACAAAAAGTCAAGGTATTTAGGTCAGTATTTGCCAAGGATGCGATATGAAGATTTTCAGGAAAATCCCCCTATCCCAACTACCCTTTGCATGGAACATTTTTCGAAAATTTTGATTTTCTGAAAAATGGCTCTAACGATTTTGATTAAAATGCCATATATTTAAGATATGTTCATGACAAACAAACTGTATATCTTGCATTTTCTGGGAATAAACTCTGAAGGCTCCTTCATTCTTGTCGAATTTTGATACCTCATAAGCCTTAAGACAAAAATGTATTACACAAAACATAGAATCTCATTAAAATACACAATTTATGTTATATACATTTTTTAGAGTTAACGTTTCCGAGATATACCTTGTTATTGGTTTTAGTTTAAACTAATTAAAGTTTTCTGAAGTGGGAAGTCAACTTTTTGTTTTACACTCAGGAAGGCATAAGAGAACCGAATTTCAATTATTTCACACAGCGATGAGCTGTTAAAATATTCGACTATCGCTTTGGCTTAGTGTATTCGTATTCCCTTATTTCCTTTCTAAGATTATTCTGCTAATATTTATCACGATTAGCATGATCTAAATAAAAGAATAATCTGTTGAAATGGAGTTTTATTTATGGACGCTCTTTAACTACTGTGGTTCTCAGTGTCCCATTCTATCTTGGGCGTGAAAGACCGCTTAATTTTGCTCAGAGACCTCTTTATCAGGCCAGAGGTTCTTTTACGTGCCGTAAATCTAAGACACGGGAACAACGGCTTTATTTCCCTTTCGAAGGAAGCCATACCAAGGATTTTTACGCCCGAAAAAAATTCATTGTCCTGCGCCGGGTTTGAACCCGCGACCTTGGGTTATGAAGTTATGGTAACCACTACTACGGAGGGCAACAGAACAATCTTTTATAAGAGAAGTTTGTTTGCGGAACAGATAGAGAAGGTCATGTAAATGTAACCTATCAGATTTTTATTAATTAAGTCCTAAAACAAACAAACAAATCCAATTTTGAATTGTTTTATAATATTAGACCTTTAGGAATATTATATACCATTATGAATATTAAATTTTGGCCCGTTAAGAAAACGGTTTTGGACTGCCTCCGTGGTCGATTGGTCAGCGAGCCGACTTCTCATCCGAAGGTCCCGGGTTCGATTCCCGGCTGCGGAATTATTCCCTATGCCCTACAGAGTCTGAAAGTATGTATGTGATAGTGAATGTGTGCGTGTTTGAGGGAAATAAAATGATTTAAACCCAACGTAACAAACAACGGGTTGTTTCTAATGCAAAACACTCGCTATGACCTTAGATGATAAAGGGGGTTATATAAATGAAACAATAAAAAAACAAATATGTGAAAAGAACAAAACATAGCTATTTTCGTGTATTTTCGAGTAACCCTGTAGTTCTAACCGTGACATGGAACTCTTAAGACTCGGTTTAAGGTTAAAATAGGGATCAATCCATGACTTCCCGGGTGCTGGCTTCTCTTTCTGACGGATATTTCTGCATCTGCATCAACTCTTGATTTATTGCCAGGAATAAACTGGTCACGTGAAGCGATCATGTTGCACGCTAAAGTTTTCCAGCTCCCCTTCCTGGGGAATCTTGGCCAGCAAGTTTTGATAGCATTATTACTACAAGATCAAGAATACTTACAAGTGAGTCGACTTCTGGATCGGCTATGTAGTAAGGTTTCTCTTGCCGAATCTGCAACACAAGAATTAGAATACTCATTAATATTAAAGAAGCTCACAAGGCTTCCATTCAGATATAGTCCATACAAAAATAGGCTTTATATTCTTCATCTTTACTCTGATTACAAAATAAGCAACACATTTTGAGTGACATATTTTTGGCGTACAACATTACAAGTAAAGCTTTTGATGTGCTTGAAAGATTCGTATTTATTTATTTTGTAGTTTAACGTCCTTTAACCTTTTTTTTTTTTTTTTTTTGGTAGTGTTTAACGCCCGCTTTTACTACTTGTGGGCACCGCAGGCGATTACACTGGTGATGCATAGAATGAAGATGGAGCACCGGTGGAAACCGGAGAACCCGGAGAAAACCCGCCCCCTGCTCCTTTAACCTGGTTGGCCACATCGGACGATAAATGAAATCGGTGAAATGATGCTCAAATGATCTCGGGGTCCATGAAAGTTACTCTACATTCGTCTTCTCAGGTTAAGGGAAAACCCCGAAAAAAACCGGAAGCGAAATCGAACTCACGACATTTTGAATGTGAGGCAGACACGCTACCGCCACACTACCCAGGCGGACTCGTATTTATTGTAAGAGTGGCTAAAAGCTTTGCAACGAATCGTGGGAGGCAACTACGTTTTTGTATTTATTTTAATTTATTTAATTAATTTATTTATCTAAATAAATTAAAATAATAATTTAATCTATGTTTAAATAAAATTAATATAAAATAATAAACAAATTCTAAGCTTAAGTGTGTAATTATTTATCTTAATATCAGGTCGAAACTGATTACAATTAATTTTCTTCTAACTTAATTTTGTAACGAGAAAATAGTTAAGTCTGCTGCAGGTTCTGCAAGAGCAATACTTGCCAAAACAAATAATATATATTTTGGGCACCAAAAATTTCTCAAACAAAATCAATATATTTAATTGTATCTCATAGAAAAAGTCAAGTAGTGATTGACTTCTAATTAAGAAAATAAAAGTTAACCAGGCCAATGCGAAGTTTTGCTTAATTCACCCCTCACCAACCAAACCTATGTGGGGTTTATACAGTAATATTGGCTGAATGATCTTCAAATTCTAATTATGCATAGATCTACATTGAAGTATAAGTGTGTTTGATAGCATTGCCTCAACTTATGGCGATGCATCTGTGGAACTTGACTAACAATTGTGAAAAATTATTTTCATAATAAAATAATATGAATTCTAAACTTTATAAAAATATATAGTTTTTCCCCACTTGGCGCACTTTTGCTACCGATAACTGAAGCTTTAAATGGCAGGCGTGTGCTTATTAATAGACATTCCAAAATTTAAACCCTATTTCCTATCACTTTTTCATACTTAAAATGCTCCACACGATGCAATATTTATCAATTTATTTAAAAATATATGTAACATTTAATATGTAAATAATAAATTATTAAATTTTGATAAAATCAAGAGTTTTGGTAGGTGAAAAAAGTATTTTGTAAAGAAATTACGATTACTCTTAAAAATGTGATGACAGATCAATTTGTAAACTCATTTAAGGTAACATTTGAATTTTGTATGCTAATTGTTTCAAAAACCATCATGTGGCTCATTATTTTAGAAAAATGAATTGATACATAAATATTATTATTTATATAACAATGTAAGCTAGAGAGTTGATACATTTCAAAAATATAGAAGTTTTAAGCTCTGAAACCAAACCGCCAATATTTTTTATTTCAGAATTCTTCCTGATATTAAAACTCAAACACAGACGTCTGAGAAAGGATTACTTAAATGTTAAGCTTGGATATTATTTCTTTATTATTTCTCACATAAAACTACTTAACTTATCCAGCATACTATTGTTGTTTTTAGTTGGATAGCCACAGTTTGAATCGAAGCGGTTCACACGACCTCTGGTGCACCTTTGCAAACGTTTGGAAAATTCGGCAGTTCCTGGTGCACCTTTGGGAGTTCCATGCCTCGGTGAACATCTAAGAGCAGCCCGGCACCCTTCTGACAAAGCTTTTGATGCAACCGAGCCCTTGGGGAGGCCTCCCCCAGAAAGGGAGTTAGGGCTTTAAGCGTAACAATATTAAAAATAGTCGGAAGAAAGGAGAGCAAGTTTTGACGAACTAAGGCGATCGTTCATTTGGCAGCCCGCGTTATAACCAAAGGTAGTGAAGCTATTGATTGTTCGGGGCAGAGCCTGCTGTGAAGGGGAAAACTGCGTGGCACTGTATTTTATAGCGCTGCCATGTTTCTATTGCCAACTGCTAGTGCCAGTGTTGTAATATTACAATTTATTTCCAATTGCAGATCAATAGCAATTGCAAGTCTCAGGCATTCGCAAAATTAGCGTATTAACTCCCATGTTGGAGTAAACATTTGCTGATTTTTGAGAGAATAAAAACTAACAAATAATAAAACATTTCTAAGGAGGATAAAATCCATGAAGTATTTTTAACAAATATTTAGCAAATATATTGTTTCTTCTTATCCTTCAGACGAAAACAAAATTTTAATACGAATAAATTTAGCATTTTGTGAACTTTCTTAAGGATACCCATAGCTGAAACTTTTCAAAAACATTAAAAAATAGTTCGTTTCGTAACTGGCTTACCCACCCCCATAGGACTTACAAGCCAATGACTAGGGGTCAGAAGCCTGTCGGGGAGTCAACGGCACGAAACCACAGAATGGAGAACCTGTACGAGGGGTCATACCGTAGCCAAGCATGACATGAAGTGGAAGATATGAAATGTAAGCGAAATTGGTCATTGCAAAGGTGATTATGGAGCAATTAGTGGAATGAGTGGCGGGGGAAACTGGAGGACCCGTAGAAAACCCACCCAGACGCCGCTTCGTCCACCACAAATCCCACTTGGGATCAAGCCCGGCTGCCCTAGATGGGAAGCGAGCGGTCTAACCACTCAACCACGGCGCCTAAAAAATAGTTATATCTAAAATATACTTGGAATCTGTTAATTTCAATAACATCCAATGGTTTTGTCTAACAGAGCACTATAAAGCTTCAACTCCTTACTATTTAAATGCCTATTTTGGATACAGGGGCCCTAAAACGTGTATTTCCGGTGAAATCTCGGTATCGAATTTTTGGGTGAAATGCAGTACCGTCTGTATATACTATGTAGAGGAACTAAAAAGGATTACTGCTATGTAAATACTTCCATTAACACTTATAGAAGAAATAATAGTAATAGTGTTAACATATTCTTCTGTCTATAATTATCCCACTCGAAAATGCTGATATTTATATTAACAAATGTAAAAATAGTAAAACTCTTAACAGTTTCTCATGTATCTCAGTTAAATTTTTCAACACTCTACCTCAGAATATCAAAAGACTTTTTAAACTTTTTAGAGGAGGATCAGAACAACCCTGAAGGCAAATCCTCTTTATAGTATTTCAGAAATTTATGACTTGAAATAGGATTAATCTTATCTTTTTTTTTTAATGTATTCTTGTGATATTATTGTATATAGAATGTTTAATTAATTACTTTATCGATACGAACTATGTACATAGTGTATAGAGAAGGTATTGTATTCCACCCAAAAATTCGATACCGAGATTTCTCCGAAAAATCATGTTTTGGGTCCCCCCGAATCCAAAAAAAGCATTTTTACAAAAAGGTCCATGTGCGTGTGTCTGTGTCTGTGTGTGTGTGTCTGTGCACAGCATAGCTCAAAAACGAAAAGTCCATTAAAAACCAAATTTGGTACTTAGGTTTGGTATCTTCCAAAGATGCGACACGAAGATTTTCAAGAAAATCCCCCCAACCCCAATTACCCTTTACATGGAAGTTTTTTCGAAAATTTTGATTTTCTAAAAAATGGCTCTAACGATTTTGATTAAAATATCGTATATTACAGATATTTACCTGACAAATTTACCTGAATATCTTGCATTTTCTGGGAATAGCCTCTGAAGACTACTTTATTCTTGAGGAATTTTGCATAACTGCTAAACCGAAAGAGATAGACAAAAGCTTACCACACAAAAAATGTAAAGCACATTAAAACACACAATTTATGTTATACACATTTTTTTCGTGCAGTTGATCGTTTTTGAGATATTTCTTGTTTTTGGATTCAGTCTTGAAAAACTTATACTTTTCTCATACGGGAATTTGTCAACTCCTGTCCATACAAACAAAGGAACTTCAGTCACATAGCACATAGCAGATTTTGACTTTCACTTTAACCTATGGTACTCCCTTATTTCGCTTCTACTTACAAAGAAGCAAGTAATAAGACTATTTCTGCTATTTTTTTCTCAATTAGCATGAAGTAAATAGATGCACAATCTTTATAACAATAATTTGTTGCAGAGATGTAGAGAAAGTCATGTGAATGGAACACATAAGATTTTTTTTTATTCTCTCATGACGCAGCCTATGTATGTGTTATACTTAATGACTGAAAATAAACTATCTATGAACATTGTGTTTATTAACAAAACAATTACAATAAATGGTAGAAGTGTAGTGCATATGAGTATTTTGACAGCAATTTCTCTCGCTAAAGCTTAACTGCAACAAAGCTCGTGATGATTTCGAATCTTTGCACCTGAAAACATACTGAGAAGGAAATGTTAACATTGGAGAGCTATAAGCTTTCCTGCACGATGTCTACTTGATAGGGGATCCAAAATGCATGACGAAGAATCGATTGCATGTCAATGCTGATTTCATCAATGTGTCAAGAGTGTCATCATCACCCCCTCAACTCCTCTCACATCATTTAAGCTCTGTGTCACTCAATTCTGCACCCGATGAAACCGCGATCACAACTGTCCATCAACGGCTGCAGATCTGTTCACAGTTTCACACTTTCTGCGTTTCTTATCGGTCTCAGGGTGCGGAGGGCGTCACTTGGGCCTTCCTCCAACGAGTCGCCCTCCGTGGTGTAATGGTTACCATATACCCAAGGATGCGGGTTCAAACCCGGCGGAGGACGATGGATTTTTTCGGGAGTAAAAATCCTTAGCATGACTTCCTTCGGAAGGGAAGTAAAGCCGTGGATCCCGTGTCGTAGATTTACGGCACGTAAAAGAACCTCAAGCCTGATAGAGAGGCCTCTGAGCAAAATTAAGCGGTCTTTCACGCCCAGTAGAAAATGGGACGCTGAGAACCACAGCAGTTAAAGAGCGTCCATAAATAAAATGCCATTTCATTTCCTCCAACGAATTCTTCCTTACAACAATACCTACGCAACTGTGCAGTTGGCAGTTTTATATCACAACTCTATGTGAAGCCAAAATACAAGTTACCATATATTACCTCCCCTACACGTACTACACACAGTATATTGAGCAGATATTGTATTGCACCCAAAAATTCGATACTGACATTTTACCGGATATAGTATATTTTGGGACGCCCAGAATCGTGTGTCTTTCTCTCTTTCTCTCTGTGTGAGCAGCAGAGTTCAAAAACAAAAAGTTAGTTAAACGATTTTGAATAATATCACTTATATTTGAGGTATTTGCGTGACAAATAAAAAGTGTATCTTGAATTTTCTGGGAATAGCCGATCGTTTCGCAATTCACTGTCCTCTTTATTAATAAGTGTTGTTACACGTTCGCTTTCTCTCTTGCTTTTTCAGATATTCTTTTGCATTGCCGTTTTTAAGGAGATATTGCGTTTGAAAAAGTATGAGGTTGGCTCCTAATCAGCTCTAGAGTGTTTAGACCACAAATACGGCTTATTTCCACTACTACTTATTCCGCAACTTTTTTGAGCTATTTTTTTAACCTTGTATGCTCATATAATGTTTTAGCGAACATAAATTCACAATTTAAGACGGAAGTGATTACTGCCATAGATATTTAACAAATTTGAAGCTATTGTTACTCTATGATCTTTTACGATCAGTAATTTACTGCATTTTAAATAAATTTTATTTTAGAACCAGGAAATACATTTTAGATACTTTTATCTAAATATTTAACTTATGCAAACTATTTTAGATGCCTAAAACGTACTTGTTATGCCCATTTTATAGTTTTAGTGCCTAGTTTAGGTGCCTAAAGACTGGTGTTTATGGGTCTAAAATTCCGAGATCTACTGAGGAGGTTACAAATGCATAGAATAATCAGCGAAGTTTAAAAGTAATTTTTAAGCATTTTATTTTTCATATTAGGGAATATTGATAAACTTCAGGACTAAGTATTTCAAAACCATCGCTTGAGGAAGAAACTGAAATGCTGCAAAATACGAAATGAAACGGAAGTTTCCAGAAGTGCCGAAGTATACGTCACTTAGCCTAAACAGATAACAAATCAGCAGGAAGAATGATCATGATAAGGATGTGATTTCCTAATTTGGATTAAATTACCCAGATAGCTTTCGTGAGGTTAGAACGAACCTACTTATATCAGTTACAAAATACGGTTACAAAAATAAGACGTGCATTTATGAAACTCTTAATAAATGATTTATTTTTAGCTTTGAGGCAAGCTAATACCAAGACAGCGGAAAATAAGACCGAACCCGAGTTCTATTCCAGTCATCTTTCCGCTCTTCCTTGGGTTGCTATTGGTTTTGTATGGTTGATATGCGAATGTAGTGGTGGTTTCTCATTTACCACGATTTCATTTCACTATGCTTCGAGTCGTATAACGGTGGGCAAGATTCTTTGTCAAAGGAAAGTGGACACTAAAATACCCTTAGTTGACAGCGGCTCATCGCCCTTTCTCAGTTCCAGTAGAGGGGCTAATATTCGAGCCAGAATCTGTTACAGACTTCCGTACGCCTCTGCGGCCTGTACCCTTCTGTGGCTCCTTCTCTTTACCCTACTTTCTGGAGGTGGTAGAGGTAACAGATCTTCCGCAGGTCGCGACGTGCGAAGTGTTCCCTTCGTTGTATTCCCCATGTCCTATAGTCTAACCTATTTATGGCAATCTAAATCTGAAACGAACATTGTAGAAGTCAAACCACTTAAAAAAAGTTCGACAAATAGCAGACGGGAAATTCATATAATATGCCTACATTTTGCATAAATTCGTTAAGTAAAAACTAATTTGAGAATTGTAATTGTAGAAATTTAACATCCCGTATTTATAAAAGAAAACGGCTTATAATAATTTGTAATGTGCAGTAGAACCATCTGAGAGATAACGTTATTATTTTTTTGTGGCAACCTTGGCCTTCAGAAATAATTAAAACGTATTATCATTCGAAACTTAGAAACAATTAATTAAAATGTTATTTCAAATGCTATCTTTATCATCACGTGTTATTCTGGAAATCAGCTGATACCACCGTCGCACTAGTGGTCTATCTTTCCGCTCAAATTACAATTCCACGCGAAGCTGTTATTTCTCCCTAGCCTATAGGCTATGTGCAATACGTCTCTAATATTGACTGAGATAAGAAAACGTACTAGCCAAGATTTCTAAACAGAACAAATCCTAAGATTAGATACAGCTACAATAGGTTTGTAAGGATAATAGTGATACAGTTTAAGAGGTGAAATGTTTAAAGTATAGGTGACAAAAAGTGATATTTTTCACTCCGTAAATGGTTTAGTAGAACAAGAATGTTCCCATAGAATCTTGCAGACCTGTTAGTTTTCATAACATAATATAAAACGGATTATTATTTGTAATTCACACTTGCTCTGCACGTTCTTCAACAAACTCTCTTACAAAAGCAGATTCTTCTCTGTTATCGAAACGCACATTCGTAATGATGTATTTAATATATTTAGTATATCCCTTGCAGGACAACGGAAGTAAATTCATGCGAAAGTCAAATCTTTTATAGCCTAATCCCATGAATGGATTTCAAATTCCTCCTTGCTTGATTAGGAATACGAATAACGATTTCCCTTTTGAAAAAAGTTTAGGTAGGTATTTAAAAATGGACAGCAGTACCAAGGAAACTCGAAAACAGTGGACTCTACAACACACGAATTTTACATATGTTGTGTTTTATAGAGACCACGTTTTTTGTGTAGTAAGCTTCTGTATGCATCTCACGATTTATCAGTTATACACAAATCATTCATAACGAAGAATAATTCAGACAAAATTAAAATGAAAATGTCTTACAATATAGTCTTTTAATCAAAATCGCTTTGAGAAAATCAAAATTTTCGAAAAATCTTCATATTGCATCGACAAAAGCCGCACAACTTAAATTTTAAGTTTGGTATTTGAATTTCCGTTTTTTGAGTTATATGGTTAACACAAAAGACTTTTTTTTAAGGGTTTCTTTGATTCAGGGATCTCAAAACGTGTAGGTATTTCCGCTGAAATCTCAGTAACGAATTTTTAGGTGCAGTGCAATAATTCTCCTGCTTACTATAACTAGTATAGGAGGTAATACTATAAAGGAAAAGCGTTTGTTTATAACGTTTTCATAAGGCTATGTAATGCACTGTTGATATACATCGTGTGATTTCAAGCACATTATTGTTGGATAAGTAGAATCAGACTGAAAATTCAATGTCACAGCTGGGATTTGAACCACGGATCTCCCGGTGTCTAGCCGGGTGCTCTACCACTGAGCTAACATGGCTATAAGCTGGCATAGCATTGAATTTCTCAACTGACTCGCATGCTTCCCGGTAAACCACAAGGTGATCTCAAATTATTTTGAGATGACAACCCCAATGGTGACTTACAATGTTGTAAGTACTTTAAGACCCAGGATTCATACTATAGTCAACTATTATGGTCATGGTATTGATTTCATTGTTCTTTCACCAAGCCATGTGTAGGACAGGAGTTGCATTAGTAGTCAACTGAAAAATTCAATGCTATAGCCGGGATTTGAACCAGTCTGACTCTACCTATCCAACTCCTGTCCTACACACGGCTTGTGTGAAAAAAATTAAATCAAAAATAATATTATTTTTTTTATTTATTTATTTTTTGGATAGCATAACGTCTTTTAACATATTGTAACAGGAAGTTTTGTGAAATACTGACCAGAAAGCATTTGTGTATGAGTTTGCGCGGTGACCAACATCTTCAAGGATGCAAGACAAAGTTTTTTCGGGGAATACCCAACTTAGTAAAACCTGCATTAAACCCTAAATAGGGTTAATACTAATGCCAGAATAACACCAAAGTTCCCGGTTCTTTTGTAGGTTTGGAAGAGGAATTACCAGCAGTTGACCCAGTTTTGGCTTATTTTTGGTGTAGAAGCTGCGGAAGAGTGAGAGAGAAACAGAGAGGTCCTTCTGGAAACATTTCTATAAGCTATTAGCAAGAAAAATGGACCTGGGCGAGGGATGACAGGGGATAAGACCACGCCTCAGCAGGGGCACTTGAAAGCAGATTAGCAGTCAGGTAATGAGGGCGTACAGTTAATGAGAAATGTAACCGCTGCACCTGCTTCCCTGGAAATTTGTCATTTCTGAGCAAAACAGCAAATGAATCCTCCTACAGAGAATTTATTTCCTTTATGTACATATTATTTATCATTCGTTTCGCTCAGGCATCACCACTGCCAGTGTAACTCAGTTTTTAAACAAAAATTTGCTGAGTTCCATTCACACGACTTTCTCTACATAGCTGTAACAAATTGTTGTTTAAAAGAATATTCTTCTATCTACTTTATAAATAATTGAGATAAATATTAGCAGAAATTGTCTTAATTACTTGCTTCTTTGTAAGTAAAAGGAAAATAAGGGAATACACTAGGCTAAAACAATAGTAAAATATTTTAAAAACTGGTTGCCATGTTGTTGAAATACGTTTTTATAAGGGACCAGGAAATTACAACCTTCCGTGTGAGAAAAGTTTTTAAGTATTTTAAACTTGAAACAAATAACAAAGAATATATCCGAAATGATCAATTAAACGGGGGAAAAAAAAAACGTTTATGACATAAATTGTGCGTTTTAACGTAATCTACATTTTTGTGTAGTAAGTTTTTGTCTATCTCTTACGGTTTACCAGTTACGCAAACTTACAGAAAATTTAAAATTTACATTTTATTTGGAATGTAGATATCTTTAATATTTTAATCAAAATAGAAAATCAAAACGTGTGTGGTGGTGGGGAGATTTTCATCAAAATCTTCCTGTTACATCCTTCGAAAATACCAAACCTAAATACCATGTTTGGTATTTAACGGTTTTTTCGTTTTTGAGCTATGCTGTCCACAGACACACACACACCACCCTCTTTCTGAAAATGTTTTTTTTTCGGATTCAGAGGATCCCAAAACATATATTTCCGATGAAATCTCGAATCGAATAAAATACCTTTTCTATCCCTATGTACATTGTGCATACGGGGCTAGAGAAAGTAAAGAGGTTCGAGCCTGGGACCCCTGCATTTGTAAGCTAGTATTCTAACTACCTTAGGCAGTTAAATTATACTAATGCGTTTGTTTCTTTCCTCACCTGATGCAAAAGAAGCTTCATAATTTGGTTTTATTTGAGTTGTAAAATTTGAGCTTCTTTTCCATACAAAATGGTTATCTTTATTTGTTTTGGTGTACCTTTTTTTTTTTTTTTTTTTTGGCAAATAAATACGAGTTCTTGTATTAACACTATCGTGTATCGTACTGTAGCAGTTCTTATGATTTACGATACCAAAAGCTTACTAAGAATCTGTCCATTTGCGAAAGACTGGTGCTGTATCACAAAATGCGTGCTTACGCGTTACTTCCTCCGCTTTACTTCTCCTTAATACTTTGCACAGCGAGTTGGGGGCGAACTAGGAAGGCTTTCCGTTCTCAGGAACAAAGGTTACGTCAACGTTTCGCTTAAATTTTATCCCCCCCCCCTCTCCCGCTCACTCTCTTACCTGGAGTAGGTAAAAGGTAGTATTGCTTTCCACCCAAAAATTCACTGTCAAGATTTCAGCGCGTCAAGATGTTTCAAGGCCCTATAAAAATCATATACAATACGAAACGAGGCTTTAACAAAGCATTCCCCATCTCAAACTACGCTTTATATGGAATATTTTCCCCAAACTTTCTGCCAGTTTTAATCTCTACAAGAATAGGAAGTAGCAATACATAACTCTGTCTCGACGATATCCACATTTTAATCACGCGAGCCATTTCTTCATATTCGGGAACCAGAAGAAAACGCAGGTCAGGCGAATATGCATTCCATAGAGTTTCTAAGAAATTTAGAAAAAGTTCAAAAGTTTAAATGAAATAATAAAAGTTCACATTATTTCCTGACTACACAAATTTATAAAGGTTATTTGCGACTCTTACATAGAAGTGGCATATTGTCTGTAACTTTTCTAAACTTTGTGAGAAGTGTAACGAGTTGAAGCAGTTTGGTGGCGACAAATCCGGATGTTTTACTTCTGTCAATGACAATCGAATAGCAACTGCTTTAAAAAAAAAAAAAAAAGCTGATGTGTTCCATTCACATGACTTTCTCTACATCTGTGTAACAAATTATTGTTAATAAACCTATTCTTCTATTTACTTCAAGCTAATCGAGTAAAAATGGGAGTATCATAGGTTAAAGTGAAGTCAAAAGCTGGTTACTAGGTGACTGAAGTTCCTTTGCTTGTATGGACACGAGTTGATACATTCCTGTATGAAAAAAGTACAAGTTTATCAAAGCTGAAACCAAAAGCAAGTAATATCTCAAAAACGATCAACTCCTCGAAAAAAAATTATGTAACATAAATTGTGTGTTTTAATGTACACTACATTTTTTGTGTGTTAAGATTTTGTCCATCTCTTACGGTTTAGCAGTTATGCAAAATTGTTCCAGAATAAAGTAGTCTTTAGAGGCTATTCCCAGAAAATTCAAGATATACATATTATTTGTCAGATAAACATCTTTAATATATGATATTTTAATCAAAATCTTTATAGCCATTTTTGAGAAAATCAAAATTTTCGAAAAAAGTTCCATGTAAAGGCTAGTTGGGTATGGGGGGATTTTCTTGAAAATCTTCGTGTCGCATCCTAGTAAGATAAACTTAAATACCTAGTTTGGTATTTAACGGTGTTTTCGTTTTTGAGCTATGCTGTCCACAGACACACACACGGACCTTTTTCCAAAAATGCTTCTTTACTATAGCCCAAAACATGTATTTCCGATGAAATCTCGGTATTTGGGTGCAATACAATACCTTCTCTATACACTATGCACATAGTACGTGTAGAGAAAGTAAAAATACTACTGTTGCTTTAGCCAGTATATTCCCTTATTTTCCCTACTTATATGGAACTAAGTAATAAGACCATTTCTGCTAATGTTCATATTAATTTGCATGAAGTATACAAGAATAAGCTTTTATAAGAACAGTTTGTCACAGTATATGTAGAGAAAACCATTTAAATGGAACATATCAGATTTTTACTTTCTCTACACGTACTATGTACATAGTGTATAGAGAAGGTATTGCATTCGATTCCGAAAAATGTATGTCTGTCAGTGTGAGTGGTGTGTGTGTATATGTGTGTGTGTGTGTGTGTGTGTCTCTGGGCAGCATAGCTCAAAAACGAAAAGTCAGTTAAATAACAAACTTCGTATTTGGGTTCAGTATCTTCCAAGGATGTGACACGAAGATTTTCAAGAAAATCCCCTCAACCCCAACCACCCTTTACATGGAAAAATTTTCGAAATTTTTGATTTTCTCAAAAAGCCTCTTAACGATTTTGTTGAAAATATAATGTATTAAAGATGATGCCAAATAAAATGTATATCTTGAATTTTCTCGGAATAGCCTCTGAAGACATCTTTATTCTGGATGAATTTTGCGGAATTTTGAATAACTGGTGAACCGTAAGAAATAGACAAAAAATTACTTGATAGAACATGTAGATCTCGTTAAAATAGTACAATTTATGTCATATACATTTTTATGGTGCAGTTCATAATTAATAGCGGTAGTTATACTTCTCTCATACGGGAATTTGTCAACTTATGTCCATACAAAGGAATGTCAGTCACATAGCACCCAGCTTTTAAAAGATTATTCTTTTGCTCTGGCACTCCCTAATTTCCCTTCTACTTACAAGGAAGCAAGTAATACATTTCTGCTAACTTTTTTTCTCTCGATTATCATGAATTAAATAGAAGAATAAGCTTATTAACAATAATTTATAACAGATGAAGAGAAAGTCTATGTGAATGGTACATATCAGATTTTTAACAGTGTTTTTCTGTCAGAAGATTTTGTAAGCTTTGGTCCGTAGGTACTTGGTATAAGCTCAGCGCTGAGGTTTTGCAGTATCTTGAGTATTTCAAAGCACAAGTGATGAAAAATATTATTGTATCCCTATTCTTGATCAGAATCTGAAGGACGCTCTGTGTACTCTCACATTTCAGGTTGGAATTCTGACGATGTAAAATAAACAACTACGAGCTTTCAGTGACGAACGTTTCCGGTAAATTTCCTTTACGAAAAAATAGGTTTGGAAGAGCAAATGCAGCCACGATGTGTGGATTTCCCTATGAAAGTGTACATTCTGCAAATGACGGCTTGTTTATTGGCACGCAGCATTAACCGACAACCTTTCCAAAGTTGATTTGACGCTAAGCAATCAAGAGTTTAGTTTAACACAGTTCCGGATTCCCATTTCCTGTTCCGGTATTCATCCAGTCTCACCTTCAAGTAAAGGAGGATCTCTGTTTTTGCTCTTAGTTGAGAGATTCTATTTTCTGAAGACAAACTTATATAAATTCAATATGTTATATTCATATTACTTCCTCTATCCACTCACGTTTATTTTTATCTAGCCACTACAAACTATTCTTTAAGCTTATTACTTTCTCATCTACATACTTAGAGCTTCATGTCGAGATCTAACCCAAAATACATGTTTTGAGGCTCACTGAGGCAAAAGAAAAAGTTGTGTGTGTCTGTCTATGTCACTGAACGATAAAACTCAAGAAAAAAATTTAGGAACTTGATATTTAATTGCAGTACCTTCCAAAGTTGGCGCACAAAGATTTTCAAAAAACGTCCCCAATCCCAACCTTCCGTTTACATGGAAACATTTTCGATATTTATGATTTTATGAAAAACTCTTCATACTTTTTTGATTAAATACAATACATTTAACACAATTCCATGACAAAATATAAAATGTGTATAGTTGCTGCAAAATTTAGACACGGTTCAATGAAGTGATAAAGTTGCCATTCTTTCCTGTACCATACAAACTTATGTTATTTTGACTGTAGATCCCATCCCAGTACAACAAAGATAGGACACGGGATTGTTGAAAGTTTGCGTTTACGTATCTTTACAAAGAAGCGGCATAAGTTTTGTACCTTTTTTGCATTTTGTGAGAAGTATATCTTACATTTTCTGGGAATAGCCTGTGAAGTCCTGTATATAGGAGTGAATTTTGTATAAATATTTAGAATTAGAATTAGACAAAAACTTAGTATAAAAAGTGTTCCGAGATATCTGTTATTATTGGTTAAAATGTCCAGGTGCTTCACTACTTGGTTATTTCTCGCGATGTTATGGCACCATATGAAACTTTAAGGGTTTCCTCTATCCCCTTTGTACGAGTAAGATCAATAGTTTTTATCGTTTGATAATTCGCAGGATGAACATTATTTAATCTATTTTGGTAATATAGGGGAAGAGTTGAGGACACAGGTGTTCCAAGAGTGTATTACGTCACTGAAGCAACAAACATGGAATTTCTTTCCTTGTGCATTCATAAGGCGAAAGAAAGGGAAAGGGTCGTCCCACTAACACAAAAGTACGCAGAAAAAAAAAAGGGCAGGGAGCGATTAGGAAGACAGGTAAGGATGTAGTGTACTGGAAGAAAACGGGGGTACATACCTGCGAGCTGTAAATCTTCCAAGTCTGGGTCCAGAATAAGCAAACAGCAGGAGCTCAGTAACAACGTTGCCACATTGGGATTTTATTTTTCAATAGGTGTTACCCCACCCCCGTGTAAAAAGGGGAGGAAAAAGAGCAACCAAGGAGGCTTCCCGCGAGGAAGGCAGTCAACTGTTATGGACGTGCATAATAGACGCCAAATCTCTGCCCTTAATACTTGTAAAATCCAATATTCTACCACTTCATCCCAAGCTTGATTTTCACCAAAAAAACAACAAAGACAACGACTTTGTGGGAAAACGGGGCCAACCCTAAACAAATACTTCTAAAGCACACAACCACACGTGTGCAGTAGAGGGAAATTTATCGTCTCATTGATTTCATTTCCGGAAATCGATGCTTATACCTCAACCTTTTATTTCATTGCCCCAAAGTTTACTCCAATTCTATTTCTATAAGGTATAACAACCCTTCATAACTATGAAGGCATGAAAATAATGACTCAAGGATGATAGCTATACTCAGATACTACCGGGTTCCAAAGAGCTAAATTATGCGACATCTGTCTCTCCAAGATGAGGAAAACAAGTTTTAAAACAAATTGCTACATATTCCATTCACATCATTTCACTATCTGTTCTGCTAACAAACTATTATTCTTTTATCTACATAATGCTAACCAAGATAAATATTACCAGAAATGGACTTCATAGTCCTTTATAAACAGAAGAGTTATTAATGGAATACACTAGCCTAAAGTGAGTCAAATGTTTTAAAAACTGTTACTATGCGATTGTCATTGACATTCTGTTCGTTTTCCATGACCAGGAGCAAAATAAAAAGATATGAAACAGATTGTGGAAGGTTTAAACACATTAAATTAAACCAATAAGAGGGAACACCTCTTCATTTCTACCAAAGAAAGAAAAAGACAAAAATGTATTTTAACGATATCTACATTTTTGTGAAGCTTTTGAGTACCTCTTACGGTTTCCTAGGTATGCTAAAGTCATTCAGAATGAAGGCTATTCCCAACAAATTCAAGATATAAATTTTATTTGTCATATGAACGCCTTTAATATAAACATTTCAATCCAAATCGCTAGAGCCATTTTTTAGAAAATCGAAACTTTCGAAAAATGTAATTTTGCAGTTATTTCTGTTTAAAAATGAATAGAAAAATGTCGCATCTACAACGATGGAATAACTTTAAAGTACTGTTAGCTTGAGGATGAGCAGCTGCTTTAAGATCATTGCATCGATATTTAATTAAATTATGTAATTAAGAAACAAAAATCTGATGTGCCCCATTCACATGACTTTCTCTACATGTCTGCAACACATTATTGCTAAACAGCTTATACTTCCATTTATTTCATGTTAATCGAAAAAATTTAGCAGAAATAGTCATATTACTTGCTTCCTTGTAAGTAGAAGCGAAATAAGGGAGTACCATAGGTTAAAGTGATAGCCAAAAGCTGGTTGCTATGTTACTGAAGTTCCTTTGTTTATATGGACAGGAGTTGCCAAGTTCCTGTATGAGAAAATATAACATATTCAAAGCTCAAAATAAAAACAAGGAATACCTAAAAAACGATCAACTGCACGAAAAAAATGTATACAACATAAATTGTGTGTTTTAACGTGCTCTACATTTTTTGTGTTGTAAGTTTTTGACCATCTCTTATAGTTTAGCAGTTATGCAAAATTTCGTAAAATTCATCCAGAATAAAGTAGTCTTCAGAGGCTATTCCCAGAAAATTCAAGATATACATTTTATTTGTCAGGTAAGTAAGTATCTTTAATATACGAAATTTTAATCAAAATCGTTAGAGCCATTTTTAAGAAAATAGAAATTTTCGAATAAAGTTCCATGTAAAGGGTAGTTTGGAGTGGGGGGATTTTTCTCAAAATCTTCGTGTCGCATTCCTGGAAGATACTAAACTTAAATACCAAGTTTGGTATTTTACCGTCTTTTCTTGTTTGAGTTATCGTGTTCACAGACACAGGGACCTTTTTCTGAAAATACTTTTTTTTTGGATACAGGGAACCCTAAAACATATATTTCCGGTGAAATCTCGGTATAGAATTTTTTGGTGGAGTGCAATACCTTCTCTATACACTATGTACATAGTACGTATGAGAAAGTAACATATTTTAAAATTGAAATAAGTAACTGAATCCAGTGAAACTTTCAGACTATCCTTTAAATTTCTGAGATAGTGAGTCTAAAGTTAGCAAATTTATATTGGCGGGATAGGGTTTTTAATCTCCACTTAAACAATGACTAATCAGGCTATTAGTAATGCGTATCGAACGCTATATATTACTCAGTATCTCTTGGAAGTTAATTTTTACACCAAATAAAATGATCATTCGGTTTCTCATCATTAGCAGATGAAACGAATAAGAAGGGATGTGATACACATGATTTGCCTTATGGTTAAGCGCAACACTATGTGGCAAACTACCACTACTATTATGTAACGGAGCCAAGAATGGACCTCCTTGTCACCTACTTGTTGCATCGTCGTTAAATTAACCAAATAGCTGAGTGAACGTTTGGCTCGCTTGCCCCAGTTTCAAGAGAAGCAAAAGTGAAGAGGACCCTGAAAACAGCGATCCCGTGTAATTGGTGCTCCACGCACCCATGTGAGTACTGCTCATAATATCAGACCTATAAACTCACACGCTGGAAATTATGGGCGTGTTTATGTTTTGAATTACTTGGCTACAGCGGCGACTAACGACTGTAGAATTGGCTATTGTTTTCCTGCGAACCCTCACTCCCAGCATTTTTATGACAAAAGAGGGGCGGCACTTGTTTTCTGTGCTTCTTAGAACAAGTGAATATGACAAATCAATTCCAAATAAGTGCTGGTAATGTTTTCGAAAAATCGATTCACCTGTTCCACGCTGGATTGTGAGCATCTGTGGCGTTTTTCTGACAAATGAAGGCGTAGCAAAAATGTGGTAAAACAAAATCAGCTGTTATAGAGAAAGTAGATGCAGATAAGTTTTCCCACAAATCAGACACATAATTTACTAGCTGTTTGATTTTGTCGCGCAGTTAAGGCCATGCAAAACATGTTTTGCTTCCGCCTCAGTACGTGACCTGCTCACACAGTGTGCAGTCAAAACCATTCAAACTCCGTTCCGATACAACATTCGTTACAGCGAGGCCCACCAATTCAAGGTCATGTCTTCCGACTCAAGGACAATAAACTCGTATGTCTTGTGTATACCTCGTCAACTTGGAGGTACTAACCTACCTGAAAACATACTACTCTTAATGAGTATACTTATAACTCTGCCAAAGATGCAAATATTGATGCAGCGTTGTTCTTTACACTATTCTTAATTACAATACAAATATTACATTATACCCCTAACAGCCTGAATACATGAAAAATATAAAACTATATTTACCCTTCATCATGTTATCCGTAAATACAAATCTGGTAAATGTAATACAGAAAAGAAAGCTTCTGACTGCAAACCAAATATGGGTAGCACTCAAGCTAAACTAAATGATGTATGACAATTACTCAAGTGTTGCATTTTAGAAAATAAAATTCTGACATCAGTTTCTGCTAACATTTTGGTTCTCTGGATATTCATAATTCATCCAAACATTCCATAACGAGATTTCTTCACCAATATATGTTTAGGTATGCCCTAATCCCATAGACAAATATTGGTAGAAAAATATCCCTATGCGCGCATGTGTGATCATAGAGAGAGAGAGAGAGAGAGAGAGAGAGAGAGAGAGAGAAAGAGAGAGAGAGTGAGTGAAAGAAAGAAAGAGAGCCGAATAAATAAAAAACGAAGGAGCAAATATCAAAATTTTAGTTCACATAATCTAAGAATATGACGTGGAGATATTCAATAAATCCTCCTCGCCAAAATACAAATACTCTTGATATACTGAACAAATAGTCTTGAAATGTAACATTAATTTTTTTGAAAATGGGTCTTATAATTTTGATTAAAATATATGTTTGAGTAGTTCACTTGAGGAGTGAAATATATACCTGTCTGTGAATTTCCCTTCTTCTGGTTTGTATGATTAGGTAAAATATGAGAAATACTGAAAGAGACTTCAGCGAAATAAAAAGTAAAGATCATTAAAATAAACAATGTCTATAATTTTCTTCACAGCTTGAGTTATCCCATAATTTTATTTACCCAAATATAGGCGCATCTTTTGGAGGAAGATGCTTGAAAACATCTGATTTCATTTTTTTTTTCTTTTCCTCTGGAAGAATTTATCCCCCATGCCCTACGACCTCTAAATGTATTCCTTCTGAACGTTTGGATAGGTAGAGTCCCCCGCGCTCGGTTGTTCTAAGCACTGAGCTACTATGGCAAAATGCCGACACGGCATCAAAGGCCTTAACTGACTCGATTTTTTCCCGATAAACCTCAAGGAGATGTCAAATTATTTTGAGATAACATGTCCCAATGGCAACTTTAAGTTCCGGACTTCATAGTTTAACCAACCTTTGTTACCATGGTAGATCACTGGTTACAACAATCGGATGGAGACCGGCATATCCGTGGTTCAAATCCCGGTTGCGGCATTGAATTTTTCAGATTATCTACCTATAATATCTTTCAAATGAGAAGAATTCTGCTCTGCTGCAAATAAGATGCGTTATCGTACTCTGCGTTGCCAGGTCGCTACCCACACTCTTTTCATATTTCCCTCTCACTCGCACACTTAGCATGCAAATCAACCTGGAGAAATAATGTTTATTCATGTGTATTATGAAAACTATTTGAGCTAAAAATAGGTGTTTTTTTTACGGTTCTGCTTCAAATATTACTCCCTATCTTCCCCGTGAACTATTTTTTGCAAAATTTCAATATTTTGTCTTAGTGAACATAGTATTTATGAAAGACGGAATCACTTAGGGTGTTGCTCCCCAGTTAACCGGGCAACATGTCAACACAGCAGCACTCCGATTGGCTGCCGGCCTGGTGGCGCTCAAGGACAAATCTCATCCCATTTGAAAGGCACTTTAGTTCCTGTCCTACACACGGCTAGTGTGGAAGAAACAATGATGAATAATAATTTACCTAATAGTTGGTTCAACTATGAAGCCCGGGACTTAAAGTCTTACATTGTTCAGGTTATACAATCTCATAATAATTTGAGAGATCCTTGTGGTTTACTAGGGAAAACGCTAGTCAGTTGGGGAGTTTACTGCTGGTTCGACATGTTGCCGTGGTAGCTCAGTAGTTAGAGCAACTGGACGGTTGAAATCCCGGCTGCGGCATTGAATTTTCAGTCTGCCTCTTCCTTTACAATTAACTTGAGAGTTTATTCCGTATGTTATATATTGCATGTACGAGTAACTAGTTATTTTCTGCTTAATTTGAAATCATTTCTAAATAAAAAAGATCACTAATGCCAAATATAGATTAAAGAATGACCTTTTAAATTAGTGATAATACATCCGGTAGAGTCTCAACTAATTATTAGGTTTTTTCTTCTAGTTATAAAAGGGTAATAACTATAGCCCTTAAGCTGTTGCTATGTAAGGTATAAAAGAGACAGTGGTGCAATAAATGTGTACAAGGCTGTACCATAAAGCAACCGCAAATCAGCTTTGCTTCAAGATGTCTGGATGGGCTTGGCCGAATGTCATTTTCTTGCAGGGGTGTTTCGCCACAAATACTATAACTATTTTAATGGCGAGATGATTGTAATGGATAACAAGTTGCAGTAGAAAGCGGTCATAAAGCCAGGTAGCTTGTTAGCCGTACAGATTTATTACTAGTTGTCTACCTGCTAGGTATTTCGTGTACATCCCTTGGTACTGTTGTAGCACTTAGGACCTACATTCTTCAACTGTCCGTAAACCATGATTTATGGTTTAACTTCTGCCTATCTAAACTAATACAGTGTGAATACATTTATACACGTCCTTTTTACTTTCCCTATAAATACTATGTACATAGTGTATAGAGAAGGTATTGATTTCACCAGAAATATGTTTTGAGACCCTGAATTTTTAGAAAAATGTCCATGCGTGTGTGTGTGATATAGGCAGCATAGCTCAAAACGAAAAGATCGTTAATGTATTGAAGTTTAGTGTCACTCCAGGCTGCAACCCAAAGGTTTTCAAGAAAATCCCCCCGCCCCTAGCTATCCTTTATATAGAAAACATTTTTGAAAATGTTGATTTTCTCAAAAATACCTCTATTTTGACTAAAACATCGTATATTAAATATATTTACATGACAAATAAACTGTATATCTTGAATTTTCTGGGAATAGCCTATGAAGACGTCTTTATTCTAGATGCATTTTGCGGAATTTTGCATAACTGGTAAACCGTAAGTGATGGACAAAACTTACTGCACAAAACATGTAGAGCTCGTTAAAACACACAAGTTATGTTATATACATTCTTTAACGAAGTTGACCGTTTTCGAGATATTCCGTGTTATTGGATTCGGTATTAAAATACTTATACTTTTCTCATACGGGAATTTGTCAACTCCTAGCCATACAAAGGAACTTCAATCACATGGCAAAAAACTTTTAAAACACTTTTTGACTATCGGTTTAATTTATTGTACTTCCTTATTTCCCTTATATTTAAAAGAAAGCAAGAAGCAATTTTGCTAATTTTTTCCCGATTAACGTGAAGTAAATAGAAGAATAAGCTTTTTAACAATACTTTGTTAAAGAGATGTAGAGAAAGTCATGTGAATGGAACACATCAGATTTTTCTTTTAGTTATCTATTACATTTCTTCTCGACTTTCTGCATTTCTTTTACTTTCAGATCAATAAATAGGTACGGCTGTGTTTATAATGTTTGTGTTTTTCATGTTTAAGAGAGCATCAACGCGTAGCTTAGTAGCTGGGGTTAAAATATAAAAGACTTTGATTTTTGTGTAAATAAGAGTGAAATTTTATACATCTGGAGTGGATGCAACACATATTTTAGGTGTTATTTATAAAATGCTGCGTTGGAAATAGCTATGAAGTCATTCTTATAGCCATTTTTCTTGTGTTCAGTTTCTTAATTGTTCTTTTTTTATTTTACTTAAAAAATGAGTGTTGAAATTTATTCATGATGCACATAAAAATCATCCGATTGGTATTTTACACAGAGTATTTAAAATACGTGGTATATGTAACCATTAGTCATCTTTTGCGCTTGTTTCACTTTCCAGGGCAAAAGTTTATTTTTTTAAAAAAATGTCTATTATATTTCGAAATTACAGCGGTATTAAAATACTGAATTTAAAAAAGTGACACCTTTGCGATTCCTTAGCACCTATGAAAGAACCAAAAGGTTGGATTTAATCAAATGAATATAAATTAACATTTCAAAACTCAATAATACATCGAAACGAAACTTTGTACACACACAGTTGCTAGCAGTTAAAGCAAAAATGTCGCAAACTTTTAACAGTTTATAAGATCACGTTTTAGGGCTAAACATTTCAGTGGAATAATGTATAAATCAGAATAAAACGAATTAGAAAATGTGACAAGCTGAAATTGTATCAACTGAAGTGTAATGCTCAAGTTAAATGTTATCAAACTGAGACAAATCAAAGAAGAAAGAAAAGGAATATAATCTCAACGACGGAATTATAAATATATTGCTAAAGGCAATATGTCTTGATGTACCCTCCCCTGTCAACCTTTCATTGTCTTCCCACATGTCACTAGCTAAGCATAAATTTTTTTCTTCCGTATGCTTTAACAATCTCTGGTTTACTTTTCTCTACAACTTCTTTTGTTTTACCTCCTCTACCTTTCTTCTCGTGCTTTCTTCTATTTTTCTTAAGATTTATGATGCTTTTGGACCTTGCGCAAGGTGTATGTATGGCTTTAGTGGGTTGGAGCTTGGTGCTCAATTTCCCAGCCACAGAATGGGAGCCGGCCCATGTCGGTGAGGATTTTTCAGTGCATGAACCGCTCACCTTCATGCTGCTCTTAAGGCGCTACGATAGGTAGCCATCTGCAGATCAAGAAAGCCAACGTTCCATGCTGAATGGTTGTCTCTGCCTTGCATGAAGTCGACGACCGGATTGGTAAGCCAGGCCCCATAAAGGTTGTAGTAATACATAGCTTTTAATTGTGTCTTCAGGTATTTCATTTCATTTTTTTTTTCAATCTTGCACTCGCGGAAGTCTAACCTGTCAAAAGTTATTGCATACGTTCTTATTTGATGAAAAATTCTTTCAACTTAGACATACTTTGATAAAAATCTAAGTTGTAAAAAATTGCTCCTTTAAAAATAATATGATTTCAAATAAAATCCATAAAAAAAACATTGTAAATATCATAGTAATTTCATCTTCATCTTCATTTCGTTACCTTCAAAGAATCAAATGAGTTCACTCAACTTGAGGAGCACAAACGAACGTTCACTCTGAAATTTGTTGAACTCAGTCATTATGAAGTTGCATTCATAGAGATGCCAAATCCGTGTGCAAGAGACCTCATTACCGATTTGTTGAGAAAGTTTTAATACTGTAAGGTCATTCAACTGCTATATGTATATCGCCTTGAACTGCGATTGCAGTCCGATAAACTGCGTTTATAATTTCATTTGAGAGTTCATAAGCAAGTGCTAGAAACAAGAACATAAACAGAAGAACTAGTCATGTGCTTTCCTGTCAGAACGCAATGAAGAGAGAGAGAGAGAGAGAGAGAGAGAGAGAGAGAGAGAGAGAGTGAGTGTTCCATGGGTATCTAATGTTATTCAAACTAAAATTTAGCATCGTAAATTTATGCATAGCGTTTATTTTTAAGTGGGTTCTGTCTTTGACAGAAATATTAAAGCGAGAGCATTAATAAAATTGAAGTAACGAATATTTTAGGAAATAATACAGAATGACCTAAGTTTTAAAAAAAAAGTTCCTCGTACAAGCTATAGTTTGCAAAATTTAGAAACTTTTCAAAAGATATGCACTTAGACTGAAGTGATAAATGATCATACAAATTTATTAGGGCTATTTTGACTGCAAATTCTATCCCAGTACAACAAAGACATATCCGCATTTATAACCTCTAACAAGTAGGTTATACGATACGGAGTTTGTTGAAAGTTTTGAGTTTATGAACTCTTGCAAAGCAGAGGCATATTTTGTAGCTTTTCTAAATTTTCTGTGATTTGAAATATGAGCTGAAGAAAAATGAATGACAAATGGTACTTAAACATTAACATATAACATTTTAATCTTCTGTATTTGTAAATGTTTGTGCAATATTCTAAATTTTTAGAATGTTTTCCTCCCATTTCAAACACATTTTAAATTTATCCACAACACGAAACCCTTATATTCGAATCCATATATACAGGTTGATCGCCCGCCCCCAGAAGCTATAAATTATTTTATCTCCACAAACTCTGCCAAATTTTGGACCGATTTCTACCAAATCTTATGCGTCTACAAATTTTATTTCAATCAATGACATTTTACTTCGTACATGCTGCGTATTGAGAGCTGTGTGCTCCCTACAAATGGAAAGTGGGTGCTTCGATCATTAACACTTCAGTAACACGGCAAATACTAGTTTACAAATACAAATAAACAAGAAAATTACGCTGAATTTGGGGAAATTTCATGATCCACTTGTTAATGAAATTTTTTATCACTTTAATTCCGAATTTTAAATAACACAATGCATAATAGAAAGATTCTTCATTTTTAAAATAAAACAACTTATAACATAAACTGATATATCAAAATCAGGATCTATGTTTGTCTCAATAACTACCGTCTTACACCACCACAATAATTTGTTAACACGTGATAGTTATTGTTAAAAAGACATAATTCTTTTTCAAGGTGTTTGGTTTTTTACAGCACCAACCATCCAGCTTAATGGCAATAAAAATATCAACTTTTCTTTTTTCGTGTTGTAAAACTTATCTTTCGAAGACCATTTTTAGTCTTTTGTCGGTAAATTATGAGCTTATTATCGTAGGTATGAGTGTATATGAAGAAGTTTATTAGACATAACAACAGCAATGTATTAAAAGAGATGACACACAATATAAATAAATGCAAAACGTAGAGTGTGCCGTTACAAATTAGATTACACTATATTATAGTGATCAAAATAACTGTCAGAAGCCGTCATTTAATAAACAACTGAATATTTAGAATTAAGTTCTGTAAGAAACACATGGGTCTAAATGCAAAGCTAAGAACTGATTTTCTGCTTTTTACTTTTTTCACTTCTCTATTTATCCCTGCAGGAACGTAAATTACGTTTAAACTAAAATAACGAAACCAAAGTAGTAAAGCCAAATATGAAAACAAGTGAAAGTCTGAAAGGCGAAAACAAATTAAACCGCACCAGAAAATCGATAATAACCACATGAAAGCAATTTGCATTGCAACGATATGTTCTCCAAAGAATTTCTCTGAAGTATGAATAATGACATGTCATGAAAAATGCTGCGATAATGTTTAACTGTGAACATGTATCCGTTCAAGTGAGAATGAAAAAAAAAGTGATTTCTTTTGTTATATTTGCAGCTCTGAATATTTAATGGCCTTTTCTGGCTAGCCGCTAGAAAAGTAGACCGAACCTGGTTGGTTGCAGTGAAAAAATGTTCTATGGCTTTCTCTACCGGTACTTTTGCAAACTACTCTTACAAACTCTTATTTTTCCATCTATTCACATTAAAAATTTGCATAGATGCGTCTATTTCTATTACGCATGCCCTTCAAGGCACAGCAGGGATATGGTAAGCTGAAGCTATAGTCATTTTCTAAAAATCGGGGTCTGTGTGATGCCTTTGAAATTATGACTCCGAGAAAAAAAAAAAAAAAAAAACGAATGAAGACTTGCACTTAACAAGCATGTAAATCCAAAGGAATAAGGAAATACACTACTAGTCTAAGTTGATAATTATATATTTTAAAAGCTGGTCGCTATGTGATGATGACCTTTACTCTCTGCTTGACTAGAAAAAAAGAAATACGAATAACAATATTCCATTTGAGAAAATTATGAGTAATGAGTATTTTATATTGAAACCAATAATAAGGAATAAATCAAAAACGGTTAACTCCACAATCATTTATTTGATATAATTTTGTCCTTTAACGAGGTCTGCAACTTTTTTTTTTTTTTGTACCAAGTTTTTCATTTCTTATCTCTGCAAGCTATGAAAGTATCATCCACAGTGAACTTCAGAGGCTATTCTCAGAAAGTTCAAGATATACATTTTACTTTTCATGTAATTAGCTATCTAAATAGCTCTAATGTATGGTCTTTTAGTCAAACTTGTTGAGCCATTTTTGAGAAAATTGAAAATTTCAAAAACATTTCTATGTAAAGAGTAGTTTGTGGTGAGAGAATTTTCCTGAGAATCTTCCTGCCGCATCCTTGAACTCAAAAACCAAGTTTGGTTTTTAACAGACTCTTGCTTTTGAGCTATGCTACCCACAAATACCCAGACATTTTCCTGAAATTGTTTTTTTATTCGGGGGTCCACAAAACTTCTATTTCCGGGTATATTTCGATATTCTTACGCTTACGTAGTGGAGAATATATACCTAGCTAGTGTTTTCAGATTTTGCATATAGGTATTTCATTGAGTTCCAATAAACGTATTTCTTGTTTAGCTTTGTCATTATTGCTTGGATTGATTTGAGTGCTTCCTGTAAAATTATGGAGCAAAACATATTAAAGATTACTTTCAATTAGTTTAAGAATGCGAAATTAGAAACAAATTAGCTTGAAGAAAATGCAGATATAGGAATGAAAAATACCTACTTCTAAAAAGGAAGGAAAGGTCGAGATGGAACTAGATGGAAGGGTAGCTGGTGGTGGAAGTATTTTCTTGAAAATCTTCATGTCGTATACATGAAAAATATTAAACTTACATACCAAGTTTGGTATTTAAACTACTTTGAGTTATGCTCCCCACACGGAGACATCTTTCTAAACATTATTTAATTTTGGATTTAGGAGGTCTCAAAACATGTGAAATCTCGATAAGAATTTTTGGGTGGAATACAATACTTCTATAAAGAAAGTACTATGTACATAGTACGTGTAGAGAAAGTAAAAAGTGTGGAGAAGTAAGCACGTTATATATTGCAGTGCTTTGCACATACTACTCACGCAAATAAATTCAAAAAGGCTCCCAAAACGTTTGTATTTGTAAGAAATAATCATATGAATTTTGGAATAAATAATTAGATGTTTCTAAATAGTATCTTTACTAGCAATAGTAATTACACAAGTCTAATCTTAACTTAATCGCTACACCATGACTAAATAGCGTGCCGTGATTCGTCTTTTAAGGGAAAAACAACTTACGATAAAATAACACATTACGTGAATCGGCCTTCGGCAGCGGAAAAAAATGGTTGGGAAAAAAAGTTCTGTTAGCTGCTGACAGGAAATGAAAATAGGCTAATAAATGTGCCCAACAATAAGCATAATTATAATCGGCAGCGTGATGCAAGAATTTGGTTTCATAAGAGAAAACAAATCACAGGGCACAAGGCTTCGATTCCTATATTTAACTACGCTAACCAGTTCGTCCTTCATGTGCCATATGGCAAAATGAAATAAGGCTTCTAAAGTAATTTGGAAGGAATTTTGTATATATCTGAAGAACGCCCTAGTATGAATTATTCAATGCTTCCTCATTTTTATTTTCTCTGCCACATATCTATAGGAAGAGAAGGTTTTACACTCCATCTAAAAATTGCACGTCAAACTTTTACCGAAAATACCTGTTTTGTCGCACCTTTAATCCAAGAAGGTACTACGTCTGTCTGTGTCTCTGAACAGCATAACTCTTCACCCCAAACTATCCCTTATTTGGAATAATTGTTTACAAACGTTTTACTCTCCAAAAGTAGTTCTGACGACTTTTGACTTAAAACAATATAGCTTTAGACATTTACATGTAAATAAAACATAGATATATGTACTTACATTTTATGGGAATAGCTTGTGAAGTCGCAAAGGAATTTTGCGCACTCTAATAAAACTTCTAAACGTTAAGCTAAAGAAAGCCAAGTCTACACAAAATATGTAGACCTCTTAAAATACACCATTTATTTCGAATAAAGTTTTTGTGGCATTATTTCCATGATATTCTTTATTATTGGTTTCCACCATTCAATATTTCATTCTTTTTTAAACTGCTGTCGTTAATTGATTCTTCATCGTAATATAATTTCGAATTTGGAGATAGAAATTTTTGAAAAGTAATGAAAGTTTATGATAAGGATGAAAACTACAATTTGGATTAGGTGTGCGGTAGAATAGTATAAAGGATGTATTAAAAATTAGTGTTTAGGAAATTTGAACATGTTTATAACTTTAAGCATGTTCTTAATTTCAAGAATTTTATTGGTAGGGAACTTTGTTTGTTATGGGTTATTATTTGAAATTTAATTGTTTACAGCAGTGTTGAAATTTTAAAAATGTAATACTATAATTTTAATTTATTTGAATATCGTTGATGAGGAGTATTTGAATTATAATTGTTGTTTTAAGAAATTTTGAGTTTAAATATACAAAATTTTGGATACTAATAATTTTTGGATGTATATTACATAAATTTGTTTTAAGTGTTAGTGAATGTCTATTTATATTAATGTTATTTTTAAAGTATAAATGTTGTATATAGAACAAAGATTTACCTCTATGAGTTTTATACTGCTTACCAGTATTTGTTATTATGTATCAGAAATTGTAAATATTTTGTTTTAATTTGGTTTATTTGTGTAAATTTTTATAAAATTGTGTAACCTTCTTTTGATAGTTTTAGCAAAGCTGTTAATACTGATTATGGGTATTATTTTTTGTGTGTTTTTGTTATTTAGTGCAGTAATGCTGAATTTAAATTGTAAATTGATAATTTTATTTTGCTTTGTTTTGTTTCTTTTACTTATGTGTTTATTTTATTTGAAAAATTATGTAGAAGTTGTTTAATTTGTTATTAAATAAGCATATGGCATTTGAAAATTACGTTCAGGTATAAGAAAATAGCTACCGCGACAGAGTATTTTTAGATTTAGTTAATTTATTTGTTTATTTATTCATCCTAATACTCATGGAAAGAGTATGAAATTTAAGGGCGAACATGCAGTGAGCGGCTTCTAAACATCTACCAACCTTTCGTTGTAGGTTGATAGTAAAATGTGTAATTAAACTATTTCTGCAATAGATAACAAAAAATCTGATGTGTTCCATTCCATTGACTTTCTCTACATTTCTGATAACAATTATTGTTAAAAAGCTTATGCTTCTATTTACTTCATGCTAATCGAGAAAAAATTATTACTTACTTCCTTGTAAGTACAAGCGAAATAAGGGAGTACCATAGGTTAAAGTGATAGTCAAAAGCTTCCTTTGTATGGACAGGAGTTGACAAATTCCTGTATGAGAGAAGTATAAGTATTTTAAAGCTTAAACCAACAACAAGGAATATCTCAAACCGATCCACTCAAAAAAAAAAAAAAAAAAACTATTATAACATAAATTGTGTGTTTTAACGAGTTCCACATTTTCTGTTTAGGTAGCTTTAGTCTATCTCTTATGGTTTGCCAGTTATGCAAAATTCCATAAAAATCATCCAATAAAGTAGTCTTCATAGGCTATTCCCAGAAAATTCAAGATGTACATATTATTGTCAGGTAATTATCTTTAATATACGATATGTTAATCAAAGTCGTTAGAACCATTTTTGAGAAAATTAGAACTTTCGATAAAAGTTCCATGTAAAGGATAGTTGGGAGTGCGGGGATTTTCTTGAAAATCGTCGGGTTGCAACCTTGAAAGATACTAAACTTAAATACCAAGTTTAACTGTCTTTTCGTTTTTGATCTATGCTGTCCACAGACACACACGTACCTTTTTCTAAAAAAATTTTTTTTTTTTATTCAGGGAGACCCGAAACATATATTTCCGGTAAAATCTCGGTATCGAATTTTTAGGTGCATTACAATACCTTCTCTATACACTATGTAAGTACACGTTTTCATGAGAACAGTTTGTAGAAACTTATAAAAATAAGCGGTGGTGAGTCGATAATTCTTGAGAATGTTACACCTCAGAATTGTTGTATAATAATTTTTTGCATGGTTTACGCGGAAGTGGTACAAAAGCCCGAGTGAGGGGTAATTCCTTTGCTAAGCTACAAGATTTGGTCGCTTTGCTTTGTCAGAGATACAGACAGAGACTGACCGACAGGGCTCTCAGTGCCGCTGTAGGGTAAAGGCCTGTCAATTGCAACCCCCTCACGCACCGCGCTGGCATAACATCACTGAACAAGCCCAATAAATCCCACAAGATTTCGTAATATGCGTTTAACTCTTGTATTAATTAACATTCGTAGCTATAATGAGGTGTACAGAGAGAGTGTGTTGTAATCTATTGTAAATACAGCCGACTTTGATTCAGCTCCGCTCTACTTTGACGAAAATGCTACCTAGGGTACTTCAAAGGCCGCTCGCATCACACGCTGAATCGCTCGCCATTGTCCAACATTCGGCCTGCTAGAGCAGCCTTCACTTTTAAGCAGTTAACAGTTTAATCATGATCGTTTCACAGCGTTCATAGTTCGGTACTTTACTACACAGAAACACCATTGGAATGTCTTTGTGACGAGCATCTGTTCTTATTATGCAACTTATTATTATTATTGCTCAGTGGTAAGAAGACCTCGGGACTTCATTGCGCGCCTTGAACATTAGGTGTATGTCAAGACTTTGGTTTGTACTTGAGATAATGTTTAATTTGCTCCGTTGTATAGTGAAGATTTGCATAACATTTTTACTTTCTCTATACGTACTATGTTAAGTTCAGTATCTTCCAAGGATGCGACACGAAGGTTTTCAAGAAAATCCCCACACCTCAAACTACCCTTCACATGGAGAAATGTTCGAAAATTTTGATTTTCTGAAAAATGGCTCTAACGATTTTGATAAAAATATCATATATTAAAGATATATACTTGAAAAATAATATGTATATCTTGAATTTTCTGGAAATAGCCTCTGAAGACTACTTTATTCTGGATGAATTTTACGGAATTTTGTGTAACTGGTAAACCGTAAGAGATAGACAAAAACTTACCACACAAAAAATGTAGAGCACATTAAAACACACAATTTATTTACATACTTTTTTTCGTGGAGTTGATCGTTGTTTAGATATTCCTTGTTTTTGGTTGCAGCTTTGAAAAAATTATACTTTTCTCATATAGGAATGTGTCAGTCCTGTCCATACAAAGGGACTTCAGTCATATAGCAACCAGCTTTTGACCATCACTTTAACCTATGATACTCCATTATTCCGCTTCTACTTACAAGGAAGCAAGTAATAAGACTATTTCTACTATTTTTTTCTCGATTAGCATGACGTAAATAGAAGCATAAGCTTTTTAACAGTAATTTGTTGCAGAGTTGTAGAGAAAGTCATGTGAATGGAACACATCAGATTTTTTTTCTCTCTTTTCCCCTTCCTGTCACCTTGTGTTTTAGAATTCCTTCACCTGCTTTGTTAAACTACTTCTCTTTTAAGCGTCTTCATTTGGAATATAAAACGGTTGAGATTTGCAATTCCTTACTAGGATACATAAATATCTGCAGCACAGAAAACCAATACGATTACAGAATAAATACGTTTCGATGGTATATGCAAAACGTATGTAGAGAGCTCCCGAACTTTTCACTGTGTACTTTTACCTCTGATTATGTTTATAACTTTCGTTAAAATTATATTAAGGTGATGAATGCAACCGTGAAAATTGACAAAAAAATTATGATAAAAAGTATAAAAAAACATAGTTTTTCATAATAAAAAGATATGAATTCTAAACTTTAAGAAGCAGAAGCTATAAATGGATAGGCGAATACTTATTCATAGGAACTCCCAGCTTTAAACCTTAATTTCTCGCAAACTTTCTTCCAACAGTTTTCCATAGATATTCAAAATATTCCATATGATGCAAGTTTTCACCACTTTGTTTCAAAATTTGTATGCTGCCTCTAGAAAGTACATTAAAGAAAATGTTCAAATACTGTTTCGAAATAATGCTCCAATTTTAAGAAATAAACTATTAAATTATAAAAAATCAAGAGAGTATGAAAAGTAAAACTTACTCTATACTAATGACGGCCAGGATAGTAAATATAATATGAAAGATCAGTTTGTTAACTTATTTACTGAAAAACAGGATTTTAATGTGAATCTTGTTAAAAATGCTTCACGTAGCTCATTTTACTAAATGAACTTGGGAAATAAAAATTATTATTTAAATAACCATGCAAGGTACAATTTGGATACATAACAAAATTGACACTATTATTATGTATAATTGGTATACTTTTGAATAAGATATTTTGTATACAAATTTTATAGATGCATCACCTTATAAGAGGATGCTATTCATAGTAACCGTTTAAATATCTGTCTAAAAATAGTCTTTGATTTCTTGCTTTTTTCAAAACTCCAGCAACAAAAGCTGCCAAATGAATCTTTTGGGGTTCTATTGTTTGCAAAATTGCAGGAGGAATATTTCAAGTAAGGTAAATGATAAAACAGTGTTGCCATGAGGAACTGCCACTGCTTCAAGGCACATTTATCACCAGATGGGAAACCAGGCGAATTTTGGAATATTTTTCCTTTTCCCTTAGAGAATCATGTCCTCAAACCAACAAAAAAGTAGGAATTTCGCCAGTTATGCAATTCGTATGCATTTATAATCGCAAATGGTAACATTTGTTGGATATGCAAATTACCAAATGTTTCGTGGAAAATTTTGGGTGAGACACACAGAGATCTCTTTATGTTACCTTTCTAAACACACGAACGTCGACCATGTCTTTCTGAAGGTTTTATCCCTCGGAGGCAACAGTCAAGTCTTTGTAGTTGCACTAAACACACGAACGCCAATGAATGGCAGGGAAAAGCTATAAAAGCTACATGTGAGTATGCCAATATACACGGCTGACTGCAAACCAGGAAGCTTCGTATAAACGGGACAACCGACAAACAGTTCCTCCTGCTCTAAGATTATCTTCTTGATAAAACGATTTAGTGGTCCACAAAGACGCTAACCTGCTCTTCTTTAAGGGGACTGGGTTGTCATAGCAGTCCAATTTTCACTGGAAAGAGTCCATCTCAATATGATCTGATCAATTTTCCTTCATTCCAATGTTTTCAAAACTGGAGCATTTGGAATCATCATTTTTGTGTGCTACTTATTAGATATCCATTAAAATATACTTATTTAAACATATGCTGACATAAGATTTTATAAATAAAAGATTTTTAAAAGATTTGACTATCGATTTAGCCTATGGTACTCCCTTATTTCCTTTCTGCTTACAAGGAAGGAGGTAATAAGACTGTTTCTGCTATTTTTTTCTCGATTAGCATGAAGTAAACAGAAGAATAAACTTTTTAGCAATAATTTATTGTAGAGAATCTGAGAAATTATTCCGACCAACGCAATACCTGTTTGGTATTGCCTGCAAAGGACGTAAAACGAAAGTGAAGTAATGTTGCACACTTTAAGGCTTGCACAGTGGTACAGTTGGCAAATTCTGAGGTCAGTTGTGCATGTAAGTACATCGGAACAAACTTCAAATGATGTCGCGATAGGCCGAAGAAATCAAAGCGAGAATAAATAGAGATTCAACAGTGGAGGGGAAAAGTTTAAGATCTTATGCAAATTGATATTCTTATTTCTAGAATTTAAGTTTATAAATTATTTGTTTTATTTATCTGTACACTGCAACACGAAGGTTGTATCCTTAACGGCTTCTACGACAATAGGCCAAGAAGTACTGAGGACGTATAATCACTTCGTGCCGTACCGTCACCAGAGATGTTTCCGCTGGTACACCAGGGTACTGAGCGGTGTCTATTGATTTGATTAACTATTATGCATTTCCTGTATTAAAGAATACAATAGGAGTTTCAGTTTACTATAAATACTGTAGCATAAGTAATATCGTTTTTTTTAGGAAAAACAATTATTTGAAATGTGTTCTGACAAGCAATTAACTAATCTTCAAAGTACACACCATTAGATTCTATGATCTTAAGGCATCTTTCAGCGAGGTTTATTATCCCACGATAGTACCAGTCTCTGGTTTTTGATGCGAAGAATTCGGCGAGACCCAGTTGCACTGCTTCAATGCTGTCAAAATTTCTTCCACTAGCAAATGGGCCATGGACCGAAAAAGATGATAATTTGATGATGCGAGATCAGGGCTATATGCTGAGTGTGGTACCAGTTCAATTCCTCCCAATTCCTGAATGTTTTCCATGGTTGTTCGTGCAGTATGGGGTCTTGCACTGTTCTGTTGCAATAGAACCCTATTTCGGTTAACTAATGCTAGGTATCTCCGTCTCAAAATTGTATAACTTGTTCTAGTTGTTGAGAATAAAGATCCGCATCAATCGCCCGTCCATTTGGAACAAACTCCCTGTGAATCACACCTTCAAGATTTCATCAGGCACACAACATTACTTTGGGATCAAACCGATTTTTTTAACGAAGACTTTGGTAGGTTGGCGGGGATCAGATCATTGTTTCGAAGCATCAGGGTTTCGGTAATATATCCATTTTTCATCACAAGTGACAATTCTCCCGACAAATCTATCATCCATGGGATTACGGATAAGCTGACGACAGATATGCACCCTACATTGAGCCTGTTGAGGTGTCAGTTCATGAGGTACAGATATACAGCTTCTGTATGATTTTCCAAGTGTCTTAATGTGGCGATGTATGGCATCTTTTGATGCACCAAGTTCTTCAGAAAGCCTACGGGTACGTGGCGTGTATCCTCAATACTTTAGGTCTTCCAGAACGTGGTAAATCTTTAGTGTTTTCGTCTCTATTGTTGAAACGTTGGAACCATCGTTGTGCCAGACGCTCAGTAAAGACACCTTCTCCTTCCACTTCACATATTCTTCGAGCAGCTGCAGCGACTTTATAATCTTGTTTCCAGTAGTGCCATAGAAGGACTCTAAGTTCAAACTTCGTTATTTCCATTTTGTGATTGTTTACTAACTGAAGACTGATACATGCTCGCAATGTACGCAGCATTAGCCATGGCATCCTGTAAACAGCATGGCCAAACCAAAGAAACCCAGTGTATTTTCAAAACACCAAAATAAAAAAAAACCGACATTACTTATGACACAACCTAATATAAACCCCGCTCAGGGTTCTCATCGCGTAATAGTTTCCACTGTCTTCAGGAGTTACCATATTAACTGTGTTAAATTGAAGTACTTCATTAGTCTTTTATGAATCATTACAACATACTGCTACAACTAAACCAGTAAATTGATTACAGCGTGCTGTGCGCGTTTACGAAGTATCTTCGAGAAGTGGACTCACTTGTATAGTGAGTTCAGTTAGAAGAATCACCTCAAAGTATAAAGAAAAGTGAAATTTTACGGGTATAGAAAGTCATGTGAATGCTTACATTAGACCTTATTTTCACTTTTTGTTAATTATGTTATAAAATTTACAATATAATACTTTATAGTCAAGAATGAGTTCCAAACTGACATCCATCTAAAGGGAAATTGGGCTTTTGATATGCATTAAAGAGTTGATTCTTAAAATATTAGTTCTAGTTATAATCTCTTAAACTTAAAGCTATTTTATTGATATTTCTCCAGGGCTTGTAAAGAAATATATTTATAGGTTTTCAGAAAGCATAGTTTTGTTCAGTTTCACATTTTCTATCGTATATATTTACAAGAAAGTCAAGAAATTTGTTGTACAGTTAGGGATTTGAAAAACCGTGGTATAGCTAGCAGCAATAATTATAAAATGTGTTACTTTGTTGATTGCATTTAACGCCCGCTTTTACTACAAAATGGTACCGCAGGCAATGACACTGATGATACATGCTGTCGTTTGGGATCGAACCTGGGCCGTCTAGGTGGTTACTTTGTTGAATGGCAATTTCAAGACTTTCAAAATAACCGATGCAAAACGGAAATTCAATTCTTTTAATCTCTGTTTAGGCTCTTGGTCCCTACATATCTTCGGAAATGGATGTGCAGGGGAAAAATCGAATGCAAGCAACCATTGTAAAGCCCCAACCACATGTTGGGACAGGGAGGAGTTGGCGAAATATGAATGATATGTAGGGCGCGGCGGGGTGACAGAAGGGTCAAGGAGGGAGGGGGATTGGCAGGTGGCTCTCAGTTCAATGCCGTGTGATTTTTCTTAGCAGTTTCTGATCTCGGCCTAGCACAACAGAGCGAAGCTCAAGCCGATGAAACAAATGCATCATTAAGAAATGTAAACAAATGGTATCGCTCTCTTGTGTGTAATCAGTATGAAAAAAAAATCTGATGTGTTCCATTCATATGACTTTCTCTACTTCTGTGTAACAAATTATTGTTAATAAGCTTATTCGCCTATTAACTTCATGTTAATCGAGAAAAAATTAGCGAAATATGAGAATATCATAGGTTGAAGTGAAGTCAAAAGCTGGTTACTAGGTGACTGAAGTTCCTTTGTTTGTATGGGCACGAGTTGACAAATATCTGTATGAGAAAAGTACAAGTTTTTCGAAGCTGAAACCAAAAACAAGGAATATCTCAAAAACGATCAACTCCTCGAAAAAAAGTTATATAACATAAATTGTGTGTTTTAATGTGCTCTACATTTTTGTGTGGTAAGTTCTTGTCCATTTCTTACGGTTTAGCAGTTATGTAAAATTCATCAAGAATAAAGTAGTCTTCAAAGGCTATTCCCAGAAAATTCAATATATATATATATATATTATTTGTCAGGTAAATATCTTTAATATACGATATTTTAATCAAAATCGTTTGAGCCATTTTTGAGAAAATCAAAATTTTCGAAAAAAGTTCCAGGTAAAGGGTAGTTGAAAATTAAGGTATTTAAGTTTGGTATCTTCCATTGAAGCGACACGAAGATTTTCAAGAAAATCCGCCCACCCCAAGCTACCCTTTACATGGAACATTTTTCAAAAATTTTGCTTTCTCAAAAATGACTCCAATGATTTTGTTTAAAATATTTATATTTAAGATATATACATGACAAATAACTGGTCGTCTCCTTAGCGCGGTGGTAGCGCAGCTGCTTACCAAGCGGGAGACCTGGGTTCGATCCCCAGTACCGGCGTGGGGATTTTTCCCCCGCTGGGAGACCTGGACCGGGGTGCACTCAGCCTCGTAAGGTCCCTGGGGGGCCAATTGAGGAGCTACTTGATTGAGAAGTAGCGGCTCCAGGTCGTGAGGACCGCATTAACCGGCCGGGAGGGGCTCGAGGCGCTGACCACGTCTCACCCTCCAATACTGCCCCCCATCCATGACGTCTATAGTGGACCGAGATGGGGGACGCAGCGGCCGGGCGGTAGGCCAAGGTTCCCCGTGAGCTGTCGTGCCATGGAGAAAAAAAAAACATGACAAATAAAATGTATATCTTGAATTTTCCAGTAATAGCCTCTGAAGACCTCTTTATCCTGGATGATTTTTATTTAATTTTGCATAACTAGTAGACCGAAGGGATAAACAAAACCATCCTACACCAAACATGTAGATCTCGATAAAGCACACAATTTATGTCACATTTTTTTTCGTGGATATTCCTTGTTATTGATTTCAGTTTTAAAATACTTAAACTTTACTCATACGGGAACTAGCCAATGCTTGGCCACGCAGAGAAACGGATTTAAATCCCATAGCAAGCAACTTTTTTAAAAAAAAATTGACTTTAGCCTAGTTATTCCTTTATTGCACTTCTACTTATAACGGAACTAAGTAATAAGACCGTTTCTGCTAATGTTTACCTCGATTAGCATTAAGTAGATGTAAAGAAAGTCATGTGCATGGAGAACATCAGATCCTTTAGTTTAAAATGACCAAAGAATTCTGGGAAACAGATGAAAGAAAGAAACAAGACTGACATGTGAGTCCTACATTTATGACGTCAGACATCTTGACTGGAAAATCGAGTGGGTGGTCTTCTGCGTAGTCTTACTGTGCTGAACCTTTCTTAGAACATGAAAAAAGAAGGAATTCAGTATTTTATAAATGTAAATTCTTCGTTTCTTTTAAAATGGATTATCCTCCTCTTTAGAGAACTTACAAGCTAAATGTCAGAAGCCTGTCGAGGAGCAAGCAAGTTAATATCTATGGGTTATACTGATAACCCAGCGAGATGGCTGAACGGTAACGTGTGAGATTTACATCCGGAGATCTCGGGTTCGATTACCAATGACCGCCCAATCTGACCAAGAGCTTTTCCGTAGTTCCTTGGTTGGTTAAGGCGAATACTGGAATGCTGTGTTTTACCATGGATTTCCTCTCATTTCATTCCATCTTTTATGTTTCAGGTAGACTGCGAAGCTGCGTTTGGTCGGTGGCGGGCAAGTGGCGCAGGGCCTTGCGAATTGGAACTTTTCAGAGTGAAGTCTGTCGAGCCTTCCCTTGCTGGGACGTTCGTCACGGTCCCGCTAGAGTAACGTCTCGGAGCGACCCTCTCATAGACGGATAGTCAAGACTGGAACTCTCAGGGATCGCTGCACGTCTATATGTCCTCGCCCGCAGCACAAAGGGAAACACCCTGCCCACAGCACATTGACACAGACACAAACGCTTGCATAAGACTACACCTATTATATCGCACGGGTACATTCACAAGAAGCAGATAGGTACAGTGGGGATTTGCCCCCGCCTGAGTACACTCGGGCGACTAGTTCCTGCTCCAGGCTCCTAGCACTGTGGCTCCTTTACCACATCCGCTCCTCCTAAGGAATTTAGGGATAAAAGATCCTTTGGGGCGAAGGAGCTAGATATCCCCTCCGTCAACCAGTCATTGTCATAGATGACCAGTCCATTGCTGGTATGACAGTGAAAAGGAAATAAAAGTTGTAATGGAAAATGCAGGAAAATATGAGGATCAAATTATCCAACCCAGCATTCACCTAGCGACCAAGAAAAGCCACGAAAAAACCCTTCAATTAGGTTGGTCGGATTCGGGGTTTAAACCTTGGACTGTAATTTTGAATGTGAGTTGCACGGTAAGTTTAATTTCGAACATTACAGTTTGTTACCTTACGACCAAATTAAGGGAATGTGTTATGGTCTTCCATTTCTCTTAGAAATGTCTTTATTTACTGTCAGCATATCACAAAATTTGGATCTTTGCTGTTATTTTAAAAATCTGACATGTTTATTATATTCAGATGTGTTGACTCCTTCGCATTCTAATTCAGCACCAGTAATAATAGCATATATAAATTCAAACGTTTAGCAAATAACTTAATGTTTAATTTGTCTTACTTCTCCACTACAAAAATTAAGACATATAATAGAACCTTATGCACTACATTTATATAACTTTCTATACCTATGCTGCAGGAAACTATTCTTAGAAAAGTTAATTCTTCTAAAGGAGCAGAATAACTCAAAATTGAAGTTTGATAGACACCAAATTTCATACCTGATTCACATACTCCTTAGGCATGCCAGGAAAACATCTTAAACATAATTATTCCAAATCAAAATTCTTTTTGCATTTAAATGTTTTGTTATTTCAAACCTTCTCAAAAAATGCTCAACTATATTGATTTAAATATCTATAATAAGAGATACTAATGTGAAAAATTAAATGCACGTCATGAGTTTCTGTGGATAATTGGTGAAGTCCTCTTTATATGGGTTTATTTGTTTATTTCTTCTAATATTTTTGTAACACGCTGTTAACCTGATTGGTCATATCGAACAAGAATTAAATCGGTGAAATAATGATCAATTGAACTCGGATCCATGGAGCTTACAGTTACTCGATATTTGTCTTCTCAGGATAAGGAAAAACACAGAAGAAAACCTTATCCGAATAACTCACCCTAAGCGAGATTCGAACTCGCGACCTCTCCAATGTGAGGCACACAATATGGGAGGCACTAACTTTATTTTGTACCTTAAATTAGTAATAGAAAAACGCTACTAAAGAAAAAAACAGAACTCATCAAAACACACCACTTGTTTCAAATCATTTTGTTTTGTGTTTTTTGTTGTTTTTATTGTTTTTTGTCGTGTTACTCGTTTTCAAAATCTTCTGTGTCATGTTTCTATGTTCCCAAATATATCATCTGACGGACATGCTTAAAAGTTTGCTATTCCTTCTACTTCAAGAACTCGAATGCTGTTATGTGTGGTATAGCTTACTCTTAGATTCTGATCACTTCAAACATGTTGCAATTTAAAAGCAGTATTTTAACATATAAATTTAACAACAATGCAAGGGACAGCGAACATAAAAGATATGAAATTATACATCATGTGACCGGCGCACTTGGTTAAAACATGCAAGACCATACAAGACACGACACCTTACTAAGTCCGGACCAATGAGAGAAGGACTCACTTATTCACACTGCATTTCATCCCCCTAACTTTTTTTTCTTCTGCTGACTCATGGTTCATTAATAACACACGGTGTACCTGTATGGATTTTGATTTGCATCAGGATGCCTAAGTGACTTTGGGTTGGGAACAAAACTGAAAACACTGCTGTACTATGCAAATGCATATGAAACGAATATAATGGAATTTAAACAAGATGGAAAAAGCAAACACAGGTTATTCTTTTGCATATTCATATTTTAGGTACACAGATGATCATCAGTGATGAATTATTCTCAAACTTTTTAATCTATTTTTGTTTTGTTTTGTTTTTTTGTTTTTTGTTTTGTATTTACTTTCTCCAATAATTATCTTTAGTAAGTAGACGAACTATTGCATTTCACCCTAAAATTTGATAACTACTTTCAGCGGAAATGCATCTTTTGAGACTCCCTGAATCTTAGAATGAAAAAAGCTTCCAAAGATGAGACAAAGAATTTTTAAAAACTCTCTCAACTCAGCACTACTTTTAATATAGAAAAGTTATCGATATTTTTTATTTTCTCAAAAATGTCTCAAATGATTTCGATTAAAAGAACATATGTTTAAGCTATAAAACATGAAAAGTGTTTCTCCAATTTTCTGGGAATAGCTTGTTTTTGCCTTTTGTGTAGTTGGTAAACCATAAGTGAGGAAAAAAAATCTTCTTCGTTATTTCTTTCACGGATTAGGCCTTTTTATTCTGTTCCGGCTCCAAAATCTTGTTGAGTCCATTTTCTTTTGGGTCGTCCTCATTTCTCTGTCTTTGAGGTGCTGCTCGGAGTTTGGTTTTCTATCATCCTTTCTAAGTGATGTTTTCAATTCCATAGACAAAATCTTACTATCAAAATATGTAGACCTTAAAACATATAATGTATTATAACAAATGCATTTATTGTTTCATTTCTCCTTTCATCTCTGACACAAACTATTATTAAAAAGCTAGTCAAATCTTTTAAAAGCTAGTTGCTATGTAATTGAACTGCCTTTGTTTGTATGGACAGGAGTTGACAGGTTCCCGCATGAGAAAAGTATAAGTATTTTAAAGCTGAAACTAATAACAAGGAATATCTCAAAAATGTTCAACTCCGCGAAAAAATGTATATATGTAAATTGTGTGTTTTACCGAGCTCTACATTTTATATAAGGTAAGTTTTTGTCTATCTCTTACGGTCTACCAGTTATGCAAACTTCCGCAAAATTCATTCAGAATAAACATGTCTTCAAAGACTATTGCCAGAAAATTGAAGATATACATTTTATTTGTAACATAAATATCTTAAATGTAAGAGATTTTAATCAAAATCGTTAGAGCCATTTTTGAGGAAATCAAAAATTTCGCCATTTTTTCCATGTAAAGGGTAGTTTGAAGTGGCGGGATTTTTCTCAAAAGCTTCGTGTCGCATTCCTGGAAAATACTAAACTTAAATACCAAGTTTGGTATTTTACCGACTTTTCGTTTTCAGTTATCGTGTTCATGGACACACTGACCTTTTTCTGAAAACACTTTTTTTGGACACAGGGACTCTAAAACGCATATTTCCGGTGAAATCTTGGGTGGATTGTATTATCTTCTCTATTCACTATGTACATAGTACGTGTAGAGAAAGTAATAATTAACGTTTAAATATAAAGGTAGTTTGAAATGGGGATTTCTTGAAAATCTACGTGTCCTTCTCTGGAATACGGAGAACTTGAATACCAAGTTTAGTATTGGGCCTTTGCGTTTTAATGGAAGTATGACAGTAGAGATATAGCTGCATTACCTAATTCGTTGCAGGTACAAGAGGGAACGAGGCAACAGAAACAAGTCGTGTTTCAACGTCAATCGGTATATACTGGTCATTGAATTTATTCTCTTTCTTGATAGAAACAACTGGACAGCGCCAAGAAAATGACAAAACTGATCAAAACTTTAAATCATTTATGTCATACAAAAATTTATTTTAAATACATCATAAGTTTTAGAGAATCCACATTTTTATGCAGTTTGCTGTTATGATTTACCCCTTTACCCGTGATTTTAATAAGAATCTGGGAACCATTTTTGATAAAATCGAAAATACCGAAAAAAGTCCAATTCTTGAAAATCTTCGTATGAAATCTGTTGAAAATACTGACCATAATTAAATCTTAATACTTAAAACTAATTAAATTTAATGCAAGTTGCGCATTTATCGAACGTACCATGCTTTTTTTTTTGGGGGGGGGGGTTATTGGGATCCTCTAAGCTGCATTTCCCGTGAAATATTGACAACGAAACGTCTATTAACTTTACGCAATTGAGAAAGTAAATATGAAGGTTTTTAAACCCCAATAAAGTTTTTAAAAATGCAAATAATTAAGCAACCTGCTTGCACGGAATGCGGAGTTTCTCGACTATACAATATACATAAAAGGAATATATTATTTAAACAGTATTTATATTTTGGAAGCGTGTTTTTGTGAAGTATTCAACAAATGAATTCACTTCATTTCAGGTGTGTCAAGACAAGCCGAGCTTTGAGTCACCGGAAGTGCCTTTTGTAGAGCACCAGGATTCTTGTTTGAGGTATTACAACCATTAGCCGCAGTTACAAGCCCAAGTGAAAGGTGAGAGAGCTTCAACTTTCTCGCAGCTATGATTCTGAAGCATTGGTACTCTAGGTGTGCATCTTTGAACAACTTGTATATATCTGTTGTATAGTCAAGGCAATATTTTATTTTTAAATCAAAGCACAGATTTTCAAATTCTTTAATTTCACTTTCAAAGCAGTGAGTTTGTTAATCTAAAACGACTTATGAAACGCTTATAAGAAAGTACCCTATCCTTAGTTTTTCTTTTTAGTAAAGATGAAAAGGAAAGAGTGATTATAGGTCTAACAAAATTTTTAAAGCTTTAAATCCTAATACATATGTTTTTTTTGTACTTTCTCTACACGTGCTATGTATATAGCGTATAGCGGAAGTATTGTATTCCACCAAAAATTTGAGATTTCACCACAAATACATGTTTTAGGACCCCCTGAAACCAAAAAAAGTATTTTCAGAAAAAAGATCCAAATGTGTGTGTGTGTGTGTGTGTGTGTGTGTGTGTGTGTGTGTGTGTCTGTGGTCAGCATACCTCAAAATCGAGATCGTTAAATACCAAACTCTGTATTTAAGTTTGGTATCTTCCAAGGATGCGACACGAAGTTTTTCAAGAAAATCTCCCCATCCCAAACAATGCTTTACATGGAAGAGATTTTGACAATTTCAATTTTCTCAAAAATGGCTCTAACGATTTTGATTAAAATCTCTTATATTTAAAATATTTACATGCCAAATAAAATGTATTTCTTAAATTTTCTAGGAATAGCTTCTAAAGATGATTTTTATTGAATTTTGCATAGCTGGTAAACCGTAAGAGATAAGACAGAAACTTACTACACAAAATATGGGACCTGGATAAAACACACAATTTATGACATATACACTTTTTTCGTAGACTTGACCGTTTTCGAGATATTCCTTGTTATTGATTTCAGTTTTAAAATACTTAAACTTTTCTCATACGGGAACTCAAATCTTGGCCACGCAGAGAAACGGATTTTAATCACATAGCACCCGCATTTTAAAACATTTAACTGTCAGTTTAGCCTAGTGTTTCCTTATTTCCCTTCTTATAAAGGAACTAAGTAATAAGACCGTTTCTGCTAATGTTTAGCATTAAATAGAAGAATAAACTTTTTAACAATAATCTGTTATAGAGATTTAGAGAAAGTCATGTAAATGGAGCATATCAGATTTATTTATATATGTTTCTATAACGTTGTTTCGATCCTAAAAAATGACACATACAATCTAGCACGGTATCTTGGAAAATATCATCACGAAACATTTTTGAGTTATTTTTTCCTTTTTTCCCACTTGTGCAAAATTCCGCAGAATTCTTTCAGAATAAACGTGTCTTCAGAGGCTATTCCCAGAAAATTGAAGATATAAATTTTATTTGCCATGTAAATATCCTGAATATAAGAGATTTTAATCAAAATCGTTAGAGCCATTTTTGAGAAAATTAAAATTTTCGAAATTTTTTCCATGTAAAGGCTAGTTGGGGGTGGGGAGATTTTCTTGAAAACCTTCGTGTCGCATCCTTGGAAGATACTGAACTTAAATATCCAGTTTGGTATTTAACGGACTTTTCGTTTTTGATCTATGCTGTCCACAGGCACACACACACGACCATTTTTCTAAAAAAATTTTTTTTGGATTCACGGGGTTCCAAAACATGTATTTCCGATGAAATCTCGGTATCGAATTTTTGGCTGTATTACAATACCTTCTCTATACACTATGTACATAGTACGTTTAGAGAAAGTAATAAAATAATGTTATTGTAGTACCATTTACATCATCTAGTTCAGTGTCTCTTTAAATTAGTTTTCGCTGCAAGCCGCACGAACACGAAGAGGTCCATTATTCCTGCCATTTGCCAGTTTATTTGTTTTGATGCAATAAAAGCCGTAGGTCGTATCACGTTCTAACCACGGGGAGGCGGACTGAACGTTGGCGGCAAAGGGGCAGGGTATCGGCCGGCATCCCAAGAGCGCCCCACCGCACTTGCACCCTCTGGTGAACAATGGGCTCAGCAAGACTCCGAAAAATTGCGGCACGACACCCCTAGCGGCTTTAATGCCATCAGACCCCGCTTCAAATGAGCAGTCCGTCTGAGGGAGCGGGCAAGACTTTGGTAAGCAAGTCATGTGCTTGTAAAATATGGGCGTGTACGCTTTGCAGGTACTACGTGCCGTCCCATTGTACTCATTTGGAATAAACACCTAACGAAAACAATGATCATGTGTGTACTACATTACACATTCTTTTGTTTCGTGCCGCAGCAGGAGATCTCTCGACTCGATTCGACTCCCACTGGGGTTATTTCGTTCCCAGAACAACAATCTTGCGAAAGAAGATAGTTATACTCCATTTATTTCTTACCCAGGCGAAGGATAGCTTAAAAAATTGAGCGAATTTTAGAAAAGAAAAAAAAAATCTGATGTGTTACACTCTCAAGACTTTCTCTAGCTTTTCTACAAACTTCTTACATAAATTATTCTTCTTTCTGCACCTTGCTAATACTTAGCAGAATGTTATTATTACTTAGTTCCTTATAAGTAAGAAGAAAATAAGGAAACGCACTAGGCTAAACCGATACTCAAATGTTTTAACAGCTATCGTTATGCGATTGTCAATGCAAAACGCTTCTTTGCCTGGCCAGGAGTAGAACAAAAGAAAAACGGACACTTACTCTCTGAGAAAAATATAATACTTCACAACTGAAACCAATAACAAGGAATAACTCGGAAACGGTTATCTTCAAAACAAAAACGTAAAGGATATAAATTGTGTGTTTTGACGAGATCTGTGTTGTCAGTTTGTGTCTACCTCCTATGGTTTAGAAGTTAAATGAAATTCGGCAAAATTCATCCAGAATAAAGAGGTCTTCAGAGGACATTCCCAGAAAATTCAAGATATACATTCTATTTGGTATGTACATGTCTTTAATATAAGTGATTATAATCAAAATCGTTAGAGGCAGTTTTTAGAAAATCAAAATTTTCGAAAATTTTTCCATGTAAAGGGTAGCTGGGAGTGGGTGGATTTTCTTGAAAATCTTCGTGCCGCATCCTTGGAAGTTACCAAACCTAAATACCAAGGTTGGTATTGAACGGTCTTTTCGTTTTTGAGCTATGGTGTACACAGACACACACACATACGGACCTTTTTCTGAAAATGCTTTTTTTTTTTATTCAGGGGGTTCTAAAACATGTATTTCCGTTGAAATATCTCGGTATCAAAATTTTGGGTGGAATGCAATACTTCTACTATACACTATGTACGTAGTACGTGTAGAGAAAGTAATAACCCTTTTTTTTCTTCTCCTTTTCTTCCAAATCAGGTTCTGATATTACCTTCAAAATATATTTAGTAAAACTGCAGTAAAGTCCCCACCCTACAAAATAACTGTGAAAAACTCATACTATATTTTTTGCATCAAAGAGCAAACTCAATTTGAATATAATATTTCAATTTTTAAATCATGCTTAAACTGCTTTATATTTATCTGATTACTTTTTGACACTTCCGACGTTATTAACATTTTTATAGAAAGTACATTTAAACATTGGAAGTTCAAATTTTGAAAAATATTAATTGTGTTTGCAGCCTGTGACAAAGTTTTAAAAACTGCTGGAATTACGGTTAAAGAAGATCCGAACTTTCGGTGACTCCTTTCCTTAATTGAATCAATGTTTGTTTAAGTTTAAAATTCCGGCACTAATGGCCACGCTCGCTAAAGGCTTTGGTGTTTCGTGGCGCAGGGGATCGCGGGTTCGGGTCCCGCCTTGGGCATGGGTGTTTATGGTGTGTTTCTGTGTTGATGTCCTATCGCATCCCCCCCCCCCCGGAAGGTCAATAAGCTTAAACAAAATAAAAAGTTTAAAATAACCAGAAAAATGAATTAGTTCTTTTCGGTGTGAATGTATGTGTATACAGTTCTAAAGCATTCGTTAAAATTGTAATAATGGTTTTTAAAATGTTTCAATTACTTCAGAAATATACGAAACTTCGGCGCCCTTCTCCTTAGCTGAAGCATTTTTATCGTTTTAAATAATCAGGACAGCAGACGCATTGATTTTACCTTTTTGTATGTGAATACAGTTCTAAAGCATTTCATCGAACTTTTTCCGGCAAATAGGTTGAGTTATAAACTTAAGGTGATGATGCATCTGTGAAATTTGAGAAAAAATTGTGAAAAGTCAAAAACATTATATTGTTTTTCATAATAAATTGATATGAATTCTAAACTTAAAGATAATATTTAGCTTTTCTCACTTGGCACACTTTAACTACCAATTAACTGAAGCTATTAATGGGTAGGCATATGCTTATTGATAGTCACAATTTTAAACCTTATTTTCCAGCAAACTTTTTAAAATATTTTTTCATGCTCAAAATGCTGAGGGTGATGCAATTTTTTTTTACTAATTTGCCTCAAATTTATTCTGTTTCTTAAAAGAATATTGAAAGAAAATAATCTATACTTTTTGCAATAATGATCCAAGTTTGAGAAATTTTGAGAAATCAAGAACTTTGGAGAGTATAAAAGTAAAATATTTTCTACACTAATTAGGACAACTATATAAAAATATAAAATGACGTATCTATTTGTAAATTTATATATTGTAAAACTGGAATTTTTGTTAATATTTTTAAAATGTTGCTCATTTTAATATGAACTATGAGTTTAAGCAATAACAAATTATTATTTAAACATGGAAGCTAGAATTTTATACATGGCAAAAATATCAGTATCATTATGTATAAATTTGAATAAAATATATTACATACTGTGAATTTTCCAAATTTCACACCTTATGATAAGTTCTCATTAATCTGTGTTATTGGATTCAGTAGTTCAAAACTTTTTTTTTTAAAATACTCAAAACAATAACTGCAACTTTATTTAAGCTGAGGAGGAATTTTGTTTTATTTACTGCAGAAAGACTCATAGTAGTGCGTTCTATTGGAATAATATAAAACTATTGTTTAGTTGTTTTTTTGTTCTTTTCTTAGGCTTAACGTCCTTTAACCCAGTTGGTCATACCGGACGATGAATGACATTGGTGAATTGATTCTCAAATAATCTCGGGGTCCAGGAAGCTTAAAGTTACTCGACATCCATCATCTCAGGAAAAGGGAAAACCCCGAAAAAAAGAATAAAATCCGGGTAGCTCACCCTAAGCGAGATTCGAACTCGCGAGCTGTTGATTGTGAGTTTTCTTGCAGTTCTTGCGAAAGATGTTAATAAGCCTGAGATTTGCTCCCTTAGTCCATGATGTAGATTTACAAAAATAGTTTTCTAGCGGTTTTTACTCTGTTACTAATAAAATACTGCATATTATGAGCTAAATAAAGGATTCTTAAATGTTTCCTTAGAGTGAACAAGTAATAGAACACCTTCCATATTTTAGCTTTGGAGGAAAAAAAATTATTGTTCAGTTTTTATTATTGAAACAAAAGCACACAATTCGTATTTTTGGGGCGAATTAGAAAAATATGTGTGATAAGTTTAGACATGTGATTTCTCAGGATGAAAAGAGGTTAACGAATTTTGGAATATCCTTTTCTCTGGTTTCCTTAAGATAGATTGAGCTTAATGCTTATACAGCTGTACATAGCTGCTGTACAAAGTGCAGTCATTCTTACATAGATTTCTTTGTGGATGAGAAAACGCATCAACGTGTGTCTGTTTCCTCAATAGTTCCTTCTGCTTCCTAACTCTGTATCTATCTAGTTATCTCTGGACCAAAGTCAATGATAAAACAAAACAAAATCGTAACAAATGTCTCAGCGACAGTTCTTTGTTTTATCTAACCTAACCTCATGCAAGTATTCATATGTGCATATGACAACGCCTCAAATGCACAATATATTTTCGTTCTCAAGGCCGATTTAATATGAGCTTCAGCCTTGAATTTCCACTTGTTCCGCTGGCGATATTCTTGCTTCCTCACGAATTTCCTTTGCCTTCCCTTTGATTTTTAAGGACAGATTGTTCTTGTTGTAAAGGAAGGAGAGCCTGCGTGTATAGACCAGATCAAATTTCTTAAGGAAAAAGAACCTAGGGGAGTGCTGTATTGTGAATGTGTTGCATGCGCTGGGTCAGGAAGGTTCTCTTGTAGTGCCATAATGGTTTAGCGAGGGAACCCTTGAACAAAACCAACCAATTTTACTACACTGGCATCTGGTTTCTCTCTTAGAAATGGCTACCTAGCCAAAAAAAAAAAAAAATATGCCACGGTGCAAGATCGTTCAAACCCCTCCTTCTAGCATCCCTAACTACAGCAAACATTATGAGAGGTATTTCATTTCAAACAAATGATTTTTAGTACCTTAGGTTTTAATATATCATACAATAACTAAAACAAATTAATTAAAAGAATTTATTGCAAAATGTATTTTGTAAAAATAATTTTTAGATAGGTAGAGTCAGGCTGAAAAATGCAATGCCATTACCGGGATTTGAACTACAGATCTCCCGGTTTCTAGCCGGTTGCTCTACCGCTGAGCTACCATGGCAACATGCCGGCATAGCATTGAATTTCTCAACTGACTCACTTGGTTCCCGGTAAACCACAAGGTGATCTCAAATTATTTTGAGATGACAACCCCAATGGCAACTTATAATGGTGTAAGTACTTTAAGTCCCTGGATTCATAGTATAGCCAACTATTATAAACAATTGTAATAATTTTAATTGTTTTTTTTTCCACACAATCCGTGTGTAGGACAGGAGTTGGATAGGTAGAGTAAGACGAAAAATTCAATACCATAGCCGGAATTTGAACTATTTGGCATTGGGATTTGGCATTGAATTTTCCAGTTTAACTCTACCTATCCAACTCCTGTCCTACATACGGCTTGTGTGCAAAAACAATTAAAATTATCAATATACTTTTATCTCATAATGACTTAAACGTATCAAACAACTCAATTAAAAACAAATTTACGTAAGTATGCGTGATAAAATAAAATTGTTCAAAACATGGGATTTGTGATATACCTAGCCTTATGAAAATAAACCAAAGCACAGCCGTGGAATTTTATTAAGCATTTAAACTAAAAAATTGTACAAAAAGGGAAAAATTTATTGGTTTCCAAATTAAAAAATGGCGTCCGTAGTAACTCTTCACCCTGCAAAGCACAGGACTTTCATTTTAGAAATTTGACGTTACGCTCTACAATGAACTATAAAATAATTACAAATCACAGAACGATATTTATGTAATATTAGACATACGTGAGAAATTTAGAAAGAAATTTTGGTTTAGTTATCTAAGCGAATTCTTAAAGCTTTCTATGCTCATTGCTAAGTTTAAATATCTATATTGTGTATACGTTTTCAAACATTTCATCAAAAGGATACAATTTCGAGCAATGTGGAACTATAATTTGGTTAGTCTGAAAGCAATTATAGGGTATATTTATTACTCAGTATAAACGATAGTTCTGTCTTTTTGGGAACACCTAAAATCTGCTGCAATAAGATAAGGCAGTGCAGGTTGTTCATTGTTGTTTACGACGCAAACGTGGGAGGTAAAGGTTATTTTTTTTTTTTTTTTTTTGGAAAGGTTATATAATGTCCCTATGTCTAAGAGGCCGTATTAAATGAGAATGAAAAATGCCAAAATGTGCCAGAGGTTCTAAAGCTGCTTAATATTCATTGTAGGGAAAAAGAAAAATCTGGAATAAAAATTCACTCAGAGAACTTGTCACAGGCGGGATTCGAGTAATGGACCACAGCTTGAAAATAGCGTACGTGTTTATAATGTTTACATAAAGGTTAGGTATGCTATTATTTGAATTTTATTCTGATAGATTCAATAGGCATTATATGTTAGCAAACAGAACCTTTTAACATATGCTTCTCCTTTCAAACAACAATAAATTACACAAAAATGAATAAATAAAAAAAAAATATATTGCAGGACTTGTCAGTTGTTAATTTGACTCGCATCTGATTTTTTAACTCTCACTATCCGGAATTTCAGTTTTAGTTTCCTAATATATTAGGAATCCTTTTTATTTTATTTTTATTTTTAGACAACGCAGCTGTTTTTACTTTTACCAGGATTTATTTGTTAATTTATTATCTCAACTAATGTAGTACGCGTTACTGTTTTACGAAATATTTCGACTGTCACTTTAATTTTAAAATCGAACCGCCGCTGGCGCATTTGTAGCGTTTCCCTGATTTCATATACTCCATAAATTTCGCCACAGCGCAGATAGAATTATACATTTAAATTATTAAAGGGAAACTAATATGTATACGCACCCATGCAAAATGTAGTTTTTGTAACCAATTTACTCTTGAAGTTCTTGTAGAAAAGAAAAATCTTGAAAAGATTAGGTTAGGAATATCTAATGACAAGGGGGCTAGCATCTTCAACTTCTCACTTTAAAAAATAGTTATTTACGCTTTACGCTTATTTTTATGGCTATTTCGTATTTCTGAGCAACGCTCGTAGGCATAATTTCTGGTAATCACTTAAAAGCAAAAATTATACATAATTTGAAAACACTGTTAATTACGGTTTCCTAGGGTGGTTAGAGAAATACATCTTAGTTTCCTTTGAAAAACAGAAATACCCCACAAAAGCCTATTAACCCCATTACGTCTTATCTTTTCCTATTTGTGATATTCTTTTTAAAAAGCTATTCATGTCGCACAATACATGGTTTGCAGTCGACTTCTTTGACGACCTTGTTATTTTTTTTTCTTTCTTTCTTTTTTGTTTTCCTTTAATAGGGTGGAAAAAGCCTTTCAGGCAAGAAGAATACATACTTTCTATTGACAAGCATTTGTCTGTGGGCGAAAGACAGGTTGTTTACGTGAAAAAGAAAGATGGCGGAAAACTGAAGGATAACAGGTAGAACATGGCACAGTGCAGATGTTCAAAGTATTAGCATGATTCTGCATCTTTGTAAAACGATCGGCTGCTGTTTTAGATGCTAGCGAAGTTCAGAAGTACCTGTTATAAAAAATCTGGCCCATGTAGCATTTTCTCCCTCCCCCCCTTTTTACATACATATGTTTTCTCTACCGTTATCGTAGACCTAATACAGTCGAACCGAAATATCGATAACACGATTTGATTGGAAGTACGTTTAGAGAGTTCTTGTGCAACCCACAAGTGAAATCTATAGAAATATAACTTTTGAAGGCAACTTCCACGCTGTAAAACAAAGATATCATCAATCCAATATTTAGTACTTTCCAAATGCCTCTTTTTAATAAATACTATTATACGCTACATTTATATTGCTGTTTCAATATATATTTTATTTTCGTCTCTCTTCTACAAACTATTGATACCGAAACTTATTTTTATATCCATTCGTAATAAATGTTTGCAGAAATGATTACATTACACATTTCGCTGTCGTACATAGGGGGGGGGGATACAAGTCGAAGCCATAGCCAGTGTTTAAAAAGTCGCTTGCATGACAACACGAGAACCAAAAGAGTGGTGAGTTAGCATTTAAAAAGTTTATAAAGTTGAAACATTGATGCACATCAGCAACGATTATCTCGAAGACGGTTAATGCCGCAAAAGAAAATATTTAACACGAAGTGTGTCTTTAAAAGAGTTCTGCATTTTTCATGCAGTATTAATTAGCCGCTTTCTGTGTTTTAAAAGTAATACAGAATTATACAAAATTAAGATTTCACAGACAACTCACAATGTGAATAAGAAGTTTCTGCAAATATGCGTTAAAACATTTTAGTGTCAACGGGAGATTTTGTTAAGAATCTTCGTATCGTATTCTTGAAGATGCTGATCTTAAACAGCACGTATTTGTATGCACCCGAATGTTTTAATTATACTGTCCACCCCTCTCTCTCTCCTTCTGGCAAACAGACATTATATCATGTATTTTTGCGTTTGGAAAACCTCAAAACACGCATTTGCAAAAATATATTTTAATATCGAACTTTGAATGCAATACCTGCACTACTATAGGTGAGTAGTAGAGTAAAAATACCACTAAGGATTGTGACTAATATGTAAAACCATGATTTTTGTTTTCTTTTTACTTTAACGTTAAAGTTCTTTAATCTGATAGGTTTTATCGGATGAAATCGATGCGCGAAATGATGTCAAATGAGCTTGGAGTCCATGGAGCTTAAAGTTACTGGACATTCGTTCTTCAGGATAAGTGCAAACTCCGAAAGAAGAAAAACCTATCCCGCTAACTCATCCTACCGAGATTCGAACTCAAACCTCTTGAATGCGAGGCAGACACGCAATCCCCACCTACAGAGACGAGCTTCTATGCGAAGTTCCGCACGTAACTGAGAGATCATAGTTTATCTGTACAAGAGTTCACTTAAAGAAAATTAAATCAGTTAAAGTGTAGTTTTAGAAAAATATATTTTTTAAATTATCATTACCGTTTAACTGAACTTAGTAGAACATCTATTGCAAGTTTCCAGGTTTTGTTTCCAACTGGGCCCGAAAAATTCTTTTTTGATGAACGAGCGTAGGTGTGAATCAAGAATCGCGTGTATGTGTGTTATTGTGGTGGACCAGCTGTTTAATGATTGGTCATTCTAGATACGTGAATCCTTTTAGCAGTGTTTAACGTCCGTTCTTACTACACGCGACACCTCAGGGAGTGGGCATAGGTGATACAGGTAATGAAATTATATTTACGGTCCGAATTTTGGGAAGGAAACGGTTCATGCTAAGTTTAGCCAGGGGAGAAAACCTGGAAAAAACCTCACCAGAGCCAACTTATTCGGTGAAACATCTAGACACTTTTTTTTTTTTTGTACCTTAACGTCCTTTAACCTGGTTGGTCATATCAGACGATGAATGACATTGGTGAAAATGCTCAAATGATCTCGGGATCCATGGAGCTCAAAGTGACTCGAAATTCGTCTTCTCACGGTAAGGGAAAACCCCCAAAATAATCCGTATCCGAGTAATTCACCCTAAGCGAGATTCGAATTCGCGACCTGCTGAATGTGAGGCAGACACGCTACCACAGTCGGGCTAAATACACCTTCCGTTTGGCAATTCTACGTGCGCCAAGTACTTCTACAGCCAAATCCCAATTTCGAGCTTTCGCCTCTGTTAACGGCTTCTTAATGGGATTTCGTTCGCGAGTTCGCAATTATGCCCGCATGATGACGACCATTGCCCATTATAATGCACCAATGGACGAAATTACAACTTGCGGACATGAAACTGGCAGAATTTAGTCCAGCGACCTTTCTTTCAAGACATGGGGTTATTTTACGTGCAAATTAACTTACATTGCACCAACGGCTTTAAATCTCTTCCGAAGGAAGACATGCTAAGGAGTTCAAACCAGAAAAAAGCATCACCTTCGTCTGTTTTGAACCCGCAACATATGGTATTTTTATGGTAACCACTACATCACGGAGGGCGACGAAACTTAACTTTGATAAATGCAATAGATCCTGAAATTGAATTTAATTTAGAGATACTCGTATATTGAAGCTGTGTGAATCTCTAAAAGACCCAAGATCATATTCAACAATTATTTTGGAATGCTGAATGAATTATATAACACATCTGAAAATGGGGGGGGGGGCTTAGTAAGGTTCTAAAATGAGATTTACGCATTAAAATTTGTATTCTATTGGTAAATGTGTGTTATTAAAAACCAACTTTACAGAATTATCAATAGATCGTTTTGTTTTAATTTTAGGAGAGGTTTAAGGGACTAGAGATCGTAACATATGTATGATACATGGGTATATATAAAAATATTATGTCTTTTTCAGTTCTACCATTGATACACATAATATAGAAATAATAAAATAGTTCTGATCTATTAGAGTAACATTATTTTCTCCAACTATTCTTAAATAGCCTTTTCTTCTATCTAATTCATGAATATATGCATTAAATGATTTTATCATAGATATATTTCATTGCAGATACAACGTGAATAGGAGAATTCAGCATGATTAAGCAAGTAATTCCTTTTAAGAGCTGGTCGATATGTGCTGATTTTGAAAATCCCGTTCTCTATGATTGATCAGCATAATATCTCATTTGAGGAAAGTATAAAACTGAAACTAATATAAAGAAGTATCTCGAAATGGTTGCCCCCCCAAAAACAACAACAAATAAATAAATTAAAAGAATAAAAACAATAACAACAAAGCTCTAAGGTTCCGTTTACCAGTTATGCAAAAGTAATCGAGGACTTTAAAGACAATTTCCAGAAAATTGAAGACATAGGTACATTTTATTTTTTATAAAAATGTCTTAAACATATACACGGCAGTTGGATCAACATCGTTAGGACCATTTTTGAGATCTTTTTTTTTTTTTTTTAAACCTTTGTGTCATCCATTGGAAGATGAACCTAAATATTAAGTTTGGTATTTAACCAGTTATGTTCACAGTCAGTCAGCCATGCACGTGCGCGGAACTTTATCCAAAGGGTTTCTTTTAACTCAGGACCACAAAACGTGTATATCGAATTTTTGGTATATCAGTTGTTATGCCTCGTTTCTAGAGCGAGGAAAAAAAAAAACGAAATCCGACGTGCCTTAAAGATGATACATGTATAGCTTTCTTCAAAACAAACGGGCAATAGCTATTAGCAAACAAAAGACGAACCTGTACTGTAATAAAATCTGTTTCCTAGAGATACTCTTGCAAGTCGAGAATCGCGCCTCAGTTAAGAGACTAGTAAATGGGAGTTGGCAACAGCGAGGGTTGCTTTCCAACCACATCAAGTCATCAAGTTCTGAAAAATACTGCACTTTATTGGCCAAGAAGAAATGTATTATGTAAATAAAAAGACTAAATGTTTCCTACCGAATTTAATTTAGACTTTTATTCTGTTTTTAGTATTTATTAGACTATTTTAAAAAAGAAATAAGTGCAAAAGTTTCGCTAATGCTTTAATGTGATGTAATTGCTACAGCGAGATAATACTTTGGGAAGCAGCTTGTCACCTTTTTGCAGTTTTAACTCAGTAAGTACGGGAAACTCACTTGTTTGCAATTAATCGCGTAAAGGGAAGCGTCTTTTAACTCGCTGGATGGTGTACTAGCATGATAATTCGAGGAAACGGAGCGCTATATCAAAGAACACGATATTTTGATAGAAAGCAGCTCATTTGCCATCTGGTTCCGCGACCACGAACGCTAATTTGATGTAATTACTTCATGAATACCGCGGAGATGGTACAGGACCGAAGACTGATTACTGCGCAAGACTAAACACGATGTTACGTGAGCGGATGTGTAGTAAGTGCAACGCAGAGCTTCTGTATCGAGCTGGAAATGATGGAGCATATCAGGCGCACGGAAACTTCACGATCTGAGATCTTCTTCCTAAAGATAGAACACTCCGACTACATCTTACCATCTTTGGTGAATCAGTATACATACACCACGTTTCCATTGGGAACTGAAATCGATTTGAGTACACATTCCATATAGAAAACTGAATGGATCGCATTGAATCTTGGATCTGATCCTCTTAGAAAGTGGGATCGAAACAGGATCGAGTCGAAATTTGTTACACAAGAACACCTCCGTGTAAGTATAACACGTATTGAATACGCCAAAGATACTTACTTTATTCTACTAAACTCTTTGCAATACACTGCACTCTTATCACTTTTACTTTCTCTACACGGGGTACTATGAAGGTACTACTTAATATTGATATAGTATTGTATTCCACCCAAAACTTCGATGTCGAGATTTCACTGGAATATATGTTTTGAAGTCTCTTGAATCCAAAAAAAGTATCTTTAGAAAAACGTGTTTGTGTCTATGCGTTTGTGTTTGTGAACAGCATGGCTCAAAACCGTTAAATACCAAACTTGGTATTTACGTTAAGAATTTTCAAAGCATGGGACAGTTTGCAACAAAATCCCCCGCCACTCTGTCCTTTACATGTAAGATTTTCTCAAAACCGACTAACGATTTTGATTAAAATACCATATAAGATATTTTAATGACAAATGAAATATGTCTTGAATTTTCTGGGAGTAGCTCCTGAATTCCTGTTCATAATGGATGACTTTTGCATAACTGATAAACCGTATGAGCTACACAAAGAATATAGTTTTCACTAAAGCATATCACCAAAAGGAACTCGCCATTCGATTTTCTTTTGTTTTATTCTGAAGAGTGCAAAGAGAACGAAGTTCAAAAACATTACATAGCAACCAGGTTTATAAGATTTGACTATTGCTTTAGCCTAGTGTTTTTCCTTATTTCCTTGCTATCTTATTGGAAATAAATAATGAGAACATTTCTCGATTAGCATGAAGTAATAACAGAATAAACGTTTATAAGAATAGCTTTTGTGGCATAGGAAACCATACGAATATCAGATATTTTATATAAAGGATTTTTATTTTGTTATTATGAAAAATAGTACTTAGTTTGTTCTTAAATAGCAATTACAGTATGTTTTCATAAAATATCGGATGTGTTCCAGTCACATGACATCCTCTAGCTGTTCCAAGTACAAACTATTGTTACAAAAGGTTACTCTTTTATCTAAATCATGCTAATCGAATTAACATTAGTAAAATTGGTCTTATTACTTGTTTCATTGTAAATAGATGGAAAATAAGGGAATACATTGTGCTAAAACGATAGTCCAATCTTTTAAAAGCTGGTCGCTATGTAAACAATTGAGGGTCGGTCGCGTTGGAAGTTCCCGTTTGAGAAAAGTTAGGTAGTTTAAAACCGAAATCAATAACAATGAATATCTAAAAAAATGGTCAACCCATTCAGAAAAACGTATTCGAAATAAATTATCTATTTTAACGAAATCTACAGTCTTCTTGTGTATTAAGTTTTTGCATATCTCTTACGGTTTAACCGTCATGCAAAATTCTGCAAAAATCATGCAGGGGTTTATTCCCAGAAAATTCAAAATATACATTTTATTTAGGTAAATTCTTTAACATACGGAATTTTAATCAAAAACAAAATTTAAAAAAAAAGTCTCATGTAAAGGGTAGCTTATAGTGTTTTTTCTGTCCACGCACATACGCATACGGACCTTTTTCTATAAATACTTTTTGGGACTTGGGACCTTAAAATATATATTTTCGGTGAAATCTTGACATCGAATTTCTAGTGGAATACAACATCTTCTTTAGCTATTATTACATTATACTTACATACGTGCTAAAAAAAAAGTAACTAGTCGTGAAGTTAAGCTGTTGTGTTCTGTTTTGTTTTTTTGTTTTATTTTTAATATTTTGTCTTAGTCTTAGTTTGTTGTACCTCTGCCAGTGGTTATACTCGTATTAGAGATTGCAGCAATAGGCATGCATAAAGCGAACTTTGCTGTCGACTGTGTAATTCTTAGCTTCTCACTTCATTTCGAAACCGCAAATTTATATTTTCGTTTCCCTTTGCCTCTGTATTTTAGGGGGTATTTCATGTCACCGTTGGTCTGATTTACTACCACAGACGTATTGCCTGGTGGGCGTGAGAGGCTCTAGCGATCCTTGTCCTGGGTTCAGTCTTTCATTCTTCAAGAAGCAGACGCTATGAACGGGATATTTACTCCTGTTTGGATTGGGGGAACTTCCGCGTTTATTGATATAATAAAAAAAATGTGTATTTCCCCTGGAAACATAACGTCAAATATATACTTAATTCAATAGGAACATTGTACACGCAGGAACAAAGAACCTCGTTCACTGCTACAGCTGAGGGAGCGCTTTGTGAAAATAAACAAAGTTTTGGGACACGTTGATATACCAGAATCTAGACGCCTGCCAAGCGAGATACGCATCTCATTGTGTCCCGACGTCGCATTCTCGATTTAAGAACACCATTGAGTCGATCGCCTCGATATGGACAGAAATATCGATGGCCATGCTATCGCTTCCAAGTCGCATTTTGTAAGTAGCCGACGGAGCAAAGGAATTCCACTCGTATTTCTGAAAACAATTTTGAGCCTTGTTGTATAAAACGTTATACTTTAGGAAGATGTAGATTTAGGCCCATAATAACTAATTTTAGGAAATTTGCTTAGTGCCTGAGGTGGAAAAAGAGAAGGAGAAGAAGAGCGTTTCTAATACCTTATTTAATCATCTGATGTGTTTCATTCACATGGCTTTCTCAACCTATTATCGTTTATTTTAATGCCTCTTCTGTAAAATATTCTACAAAATTATTTCATGTACATTTCGTAATAGATACAGGGATGGTGGAAGAAACTAAAATTGTATTCAAATACTCGAAATGCGGGTCACTATAATACTGACTTTGATATTGTACACTCTTTGCAAGATCACGAAAAACAAAAGAATGACGACCTAAGATTGGAGTATTGAGGAAGTGAAACCAACTGAAAGATTATATCGAAGATGGTGGACTGAAAATTCCAATGTGAGATTATAACAGATCATCGCAGTTAAAACTTGAAAGGAAGAATATGATTATCTCGAAAATGGTTAATGCCACAAATACAACATTTATGCAAGTCCCCAAGGCTGGCCATGCATCTATCGCTGGGCTTGAAAGTAACATATTCGTTAGACTTACTTCGCTTTACTAATGCTCACTGGCTCTGTTGATGAATACGTATAAATAAGCGTTTAAAAGTAACTTCAAATTTAGGAAAGCTGCGCAGCTGCAGACTCACCTGTTTGGAGAAGACCGCAATGTCCTCGTTGAAGGACTCCGAGGAACAGACATCTCCGCCCGCAACTCCTGGCTCCCTAGGAGTACAGGTCGCCAACTCGCACTTCTCAAAGATGAGGGCCAGAAGCGGGAACAAGGGGTGCCTGCATGCCAAAACATTACCATATTAACAAAAATACATCCAACAATACATATCACTTGCAGCTACTGACAGAAACTACAAAATATTTACAGTGTTAACTATTCCAATATCTTTTTACCAGAATTAACTTTTATTTAATGGGAAACAAAGGGCAAAGCCTGTCCCTTATATTCAATTAGTGATCTGCAGAAAAAAATGCATATTTCTAGATGCTATACTGACATAAAACTGAACTTAGAAATTAAGACGCAGAAGTCATGAGAAACACCCCTATTTCAATGTAAAAGTTCAAAAAACAAAATCAACAATTTTTAATATTATTAATTAGATCCAGAGTATTGGTTACACATATTAATAGCACTAAGAGAAGGTTACTAGTGTTCATTGTTTTACTATCACTTTCCTAAGTGCATTGGAGCAAGACTTTTTCTTGAATCCATACTACTGGGAACAATGAAACTATTTTTATATTAGAACTAATTTTATACGTCACATGAATGTTTTACAGTTCATTAGGTTCTTAAAATTTAGTGTTTGCTTCTTTCTTCTTTGAAACACATTCGCTCTCTACATACGTTCCAGACATTGGAAGATGCTGAAAGAAAAATTACCTCCTGTCAAAAATCGAAGCTGCGCTCTTCCAGTTCAACCAGCACACTGACCACCAGACTGCAGAGGAAGTCTGTCGAAGTGACATATTTAAAATTTTTAATGGCGAAAGAATTTCTTCTGAAACTGTGATGTCTGACCTTTCCATTGAATGAAATTTGAAACAGTCCTAAATAAGCAAATCAAATGCGCAAAAATAAGCCAACTTTTACTTTTCTTCACATTTTACTTTTCGTCAGAGAGCTTGGGAATAATTTTTTCAGAAGCATTTTTTAAATTAAATGTTTAATTTTGTGCAGAAAAGTGAATTGTAAAATATGGAACATTTTTGTTGCACTGATTTGAGTTTTAGCAAAATTGAGAATAAGACGTAACCAAGAGGTAAGAATTTACTAGGATCAAGCAACTAGTTTGTCACTAAAAATAATCAGTCAAAATAATCGTTTCGTAATACGTTTGAAATTTCTGCTGATAAGCAAATGTATAGATATTTTATTTTTAACGTTGCTCATTTGAAAAAAAAAAAAAAAAAAAAAAAAAAAACGCCATGGATTTCAATGTGATTAAACAGTACATACTTTGTAATTTAATTCTGTGTAACTTATATAGCTGTGCGACCTTTTAAGGCATGCCATATAGGGATTTAAATGAATGTCTTCGAGTCTAATCTCCTATAAAATTTAAGTGGGAAAGTATATCTAAGCTTTGCTCACATTAAGGAGTAAATGGTTCAAGGCTTCAAGAATCTACAAATACTAAACAAGCTGCAGAAGAAGAAGAAGAAGAGAGAGAGAGAAATAAAGAAAGAGAGACGAAGGAAGATTTATATACTATGCAGTAACTGATTTTAGGCAACATAAGTCAGAACAGTGTTGTGGCTCTATAAGTTTTAAATTTTCTTTTCTTAGATTTTAATTTATTGGGCAGCTTCTCATATTCAAATTGGTCCATAAAATGCACTTTGGGTATGAAAGATTGGAATTGTGCACACAACCTTGTAAACAATAGGAGGGGGAGATAAATCTAGCTTGCTAACTTACTTAGTTGTGATTTTATCAAACAGTAATACCCATATTGCATAAATTTTAAAGCCAAAAAAAATTGCAGGCTCATATTGGACGTTCATTTGATTTCACATTTGTAGGTTATTTAAAAACTTATCCCTGCAATGTATTGATATAGCTACTATCAAATATTTTAATTACAAACTATTTCTTCTTTCTTTCAGAAATTAGACTGTTCCAGCCTCAACTCCATTGTTTTCTTGGCCATTCTGGTGTTGCTTTACCAAATGGTTTGTATGTGTTTATTCTATTTGATATTCTTATTTCGTTTGTTCTTTCGTATTTGTTCCTTACGTCGGTTTCATATTCCTTTATTTTATCTTTTATAGCAAATATGTCTAGTTCAGCCTTACTAAACCATCGTGGAGTCTATCAAAACGTGCGCATTCTTTTACTATTCTTGATAATTTCATTTCGGTGGCTCGAATGTGCCAAATTTCATTAGCTTATAAAAATAAGTTACATTTCGAGTCTTATGGAGGATTCTTCTTATGCTGCTGCACATCGTTTGATATCGGTTTAATTTTATTTTGTACCTCCCAATCATAGCTAAAGTTATATCTAATCCGAGTTATTTAAAATGTGCTGTATTTTCTATTATTTCATTGTTTATTTTATTACTACCTATATTCGGTCTGACTGGGAAATTCCCTTCTAAAGCCATCACTATTTTTTTTGAGGATGATATTTTAAGATTATAATCAAGTCTTAACTGACAGAACATGTAAATGGCAAATTATTATTTCAAAGATTAATTGCCTCGTGTGGAGCAATTTTTCAAAATAGAAAAAAATGTAAAGAAATTGCAAAAAAACGTTAATATCCGGAGAATTAATTAAGCATGTAAGTATGAAAATTGGTGAAAATATATGTATATTACATCTTGATTACTGCATTAAAATTTCAAATAAATCGACCTGAAATTGAGGATTTTGGAAATTTCGGATAGATATCCGAAAATGAGAAATGTAAATGAGAATGTGAGTAACAATTTATCATGCATTTAATGTATGCATATTGTGGCAATCTCGTGTTTACTCACGAAATGGTGGTAACAAATGCCACTCGTGATAATTTCATCGCCATCCGCAAGGGTCGCGTTGGACCAGAGGTTAAGTGGACATTGCAAAAAGCTGGAGAATATCTTGCACTTGCGCTGCTAGCTCATTACCAAGCGATGTACAAGGCAGAAACGTTGCGGGGAAGAAGTCAAGTGCGGGAAGTGTTATCCACCCTTACTTGGGGGGAGAAACAACCCCTAACTTGCTCCCCTTCTACTCCCAGAAAAAAAAATTGACAAATGATTTCTCTTAATAGCACATTTCTGTTGCGAATTCCTAACAGTGTAACTATGCTCTGGAATTTTAGGGGAGTAAGAAACTGCTAAAGTTCTTCCAAAAGGACAACATTCATGTTTAACCAAGTTTTAATTCTGAAATATATCCACTTTAGGATTAAATTAACGTGGCTCTAATGAATATACTTCAATTGGACTCCCAAACAAAACGGGAGAGTGAACAATATTGCTAAATTATTTTATGTTTACTATTGTCCATAATTAATCAGATTAAAATCTCTAAACGCTTAATCAGAGAAGCCTCAAAGTATCCGAGTCATAGGAATTATTTCTTTTATGTGATTATTATTATTATTATATTTATTATTATTATCATCATCATCATTGTTGACCTTTTTTATTTTAATGTGTTTTAAGGCCTATATTACACTGTTACATTTGTGTGTCATGATAAAACGTTTTATAGTGTAATATAGCATATTTGACAATATCTAGCTGTGATAAAAGTTACACCCACCACCACACCTTTGATCACATCTGTGATTAAAAAATGAAATGGCAGACATTACTCATGTTCAGTTCCTATAGCCAAACCTCTCATTTCCTATTATGAATCACATGAAATGCTTCACAATTCAAAACATAATTATTATAAAAACAGAAACAAAAGACTGGAAATATATAAAACCATATCAGAAGCCATTATGAACTGCATGAAGGATATGCGTATAACGATGTAAGAGAAAACTTAAATGCATTGGGAATACAATATTTAGAAGAACAAAATGGAAGTTATAATGACGCTATTAATTACCATGTTTGCTGCTGTCTTTGTATTTTTTTAAGAAATGGACTTATTGAGGTTAAGCTTTAGTTTAGGTTATGCGAAGATGTTGCAGATAAATGTGATAGAAACCTGAAGTACATTTATTTATAAATATTCAATATAACATTCTAAACAGAACAAAATAGGAACAGCTGATGGGTTAACTGTTGGATATGCTTTTTAAATTTGTAATATGTGATCAAAGGTTTTATCGCATTCTGTGACACAGAAATGTGATAATGTAATATAGGTCTAACAGGGAGATCATATCGAACGATGAATGAAATCGGTGCAATGATGCTCAAATGAGCCCGGAGTCCATTGAGCTTAAAGTTACTCGACATTCGTGTCCTCGGGATAACAGAGATTACAATTCGGGATCTCTTGAATGTGAGGCAGACATGCTACCCACACTACAGAGGCAGGTAGAGGAAGTTTATTTTCACTTTTAAGTACAGATCAACACCAATAACATATATCCCATCTCTTTTCACCATAAAAAGTACTGTAAACTTACAATGCAAAAAAAAAAAAAAATAAATAAATAAATCAATGAAAATTGTCATTCTGCGTTCCTAACTTAGAGACTCCGGATTTCATTCCCGGCTGAGGTGAATGATTTTTTTCTTTAATCCGAAGATTCTGGAAGTATGAGTGAGAGATTTTCATGATAAAAAGAACGTACAATTCAAATAGTTACCTGCTGATATTGTTTCTGAGCCAAAGCTACAATATAGCCACAGAAGTAAAAGAGGGCTGTCATACAAATGAAAAATAATGAAAAAATGCAATTAATATACATTAAACATACCCGATTAGGAGCACCTGATATAGCATTTCCCCTAATAAATAAGTTTTTGGCTTTTAGCTCCTTCTATTAATCTTATTAATTATTAGAAGAACTGCTGAAAGAGGAGGACGAACAGTATATTCACCTCATCCATGCATGACCTGCAGTAGAGTATTTTTACTTTCTCTATACGCACTATGTACATAGTGTATAGCGAACGTATTGCACTCCACCCAAAAATTCGATACCGAGATTTCACCGGAAATATATGTTTTAGGGTTCCCCAATATCCAAAAAAAGCATTTTCACAAAAAGGTCCGTGTGTATGTGTGTGTGTGTGTCTCTGTGAACACGATAACTCAAAAACGAAAAGTCGGTAAAATACCAAACTTGGTATTTAAGTTTAGTATCTTCCAGGGAAGCGACATGAAGATTTTGAGAAAAATCTCCCCATGTAAAGGGTAATTTACATGGAACTTTATTCGAAAATTTTGATTTTCTCATAAATGGCCCTAACGATTTTGATTAAAATTTCGTTTATTTTCATTACACCCTGCAGGTATATCAAGAATTATAGGATTGGTTCGTTGGGACTCAAGTCATGCTAAACTCAGAGTTTCCGACTATTTCCTGCCTAGTAATACTAAACAACATACGCAATATCCCAAAGTCGGGCCCAGGCCTACCATCCGGCCGCTGCATCCTCCATCTGCCCATACAATGTGTCATGAGTTGGGAGTAGTGCTGGAGGGTGGGAGACGTGGTTAGATCCCCTGGTCCCTCCCGGATAATCTTTGCAACCTGGAGCCTCAAGTAGTTCCTTTATTGCCCCCCTCTCCGGGACGTCATGAGGCTGAGGACACTCCGGACCAGGACTCGCAGCGGGTACCAGGAATCAAACCCGGGCCTCCCGCTTGGTAAGCCGCTGCGCTACCACCGCCTAAGGAGACGACCCCGCCGGCTCCCATAGTAGCGCTCGCTGAAGTGCCTCCCTTTGGTGATTCGTGGAGCAGGGGATCGGGGGTTTGAGTCCGCCTTGGCATGGGTGTTTGTGTGTTTGTAAATGTGTGTGTATTAGAAGCAAAAGGCAACAAACAGTAATCAAATAGAGACACAAAAAGATGTTAGGAAAATGGAAAAAGGGGAAAAAAGAGAAATACAGCGCCGGCGTCCCGATAATCTCGGGAACTGTATTTAAAAAAAAAATCTGTTCAGTAATATTTGTTTTAATGCTATTCCCGTTTAGAGCGAGATGCCAAGTATGCACATTGATTAAACTTATATTTAACTAAATCATAAAGACTCCTTGCCCACTTATGGGAAAACAATGTATAACATTTGAACGGAATGTTTTACTGTAACATCTATAAGCGGTTCTCTTTTGGGAATGTATAATATAGATTCTACACAATTCCTAATGTCTGCAGTTTTTTCAGAAAAAAATGTTATGTACTTGGGTATTTCAAAGAGTTCGTGTACTTACATTTCAGCCAAAATTTATCAGGTTTAACAGGAAGTAGGCCAAAATAACACGCTGAATATACACGTTAAATTTTAAACTTTTATATCTTGTTTTTGTTCCCATACAAGCTACATATATTAGCATAACATCAGGCCACATTAATTTCTCTCGTACAATGCCCTCTATGTTTAATAGCAAACAATTGTTCACATTTGATCTTTTTTAAAATTGCCTGTAGCTGCATCAGATAATCCCTGGAGTGAAGAATGTTTAGGTACCTTTCTTGTCAGTTTTAAGTTCCTTTAGCGAACGGAAAATATAGCACGATAAATGGATGTATGAAACGTAATATTTTACGAGTCTGGGGGTCCATAGACTTAGGAGCTATCTAATTATTACACAAATTCTTCTTTTAACTTTGCCAGCAATAACTCAGAAAAACAACCAAAACTTAGAACATTTGCCCATCAGCGAAATTTAAAATCAAGATCTACGAAGTGAAGGAAACACCTCTACCGAACCAGTAAAAAGATTGAGTTGATATTTTATTAATAAAACTACACATATCTATAATATCCACGGTTTTTATATTAGTATTTATAAGGCGTAATGTTTTTGTTTCAGTAGTTTCAATTTTCATGTTTGTTACTCATTTTGATATTTAGTATTTATCATTTGAAGTCTAAACTGTAGAATGACATTTATTATCAAACCAACTTCCTTTGGTTACACTTACTATGTACATAATGTATAGAGAAGGTTTGTAATACACCCAAAAATTCGATACCGAGAGTTCACCGGAAATATATGTTTTGGAATAAAAAAAAACATTTTTAAAAAAAGGTCCGTGTGTGCGTGAGCGTGTGTGTATGTGGACAGCATAGCCCAAAAACGAAAAGACCGTTAAATACCACACTTGGTATTTAAGTTCGGTATCTTCCAAGGATGCGACATGAAGATTTTCTAAAACTTGTGCCACCTCAAAATACTCTTTACAAAATGTTTATTTTCTCAAAAATGGATCTAGCGATTTTGATTAAAATATCATATATTAAAGACATTTACATGACAAATAAAATGTATATTTTGAATTTTCAGGGAATAGCCTCTGAAGACATTTTTACTGTGTATGAATTTGCGGAATTTTGCATAACCGGTAAATCGTAAGAGATGGACACAAACTTACTTAATAGAAAATGTAGAGCTCATGAAAACATACACATTTTAAACCTATTGTCTAATTTTTTTCGTGGAGTTGATCGTTTTTGATCAACCAGCTTTTGACCATCGCTTTAACCTATGGTACTCCCTTATTTCCCTTCCACTTACATGGAAGCAAGTAATGAGACTATTTTTTCTCGATTAGCAAGAAGTGAATAGAAGAATAAGGTTTTTAACGGTAATTTGTTGCAGAGATGTAGAGAAAGCCATATGAATGGAACACATCAGAGTTTTATACCCCGCCTTTGACTACAAGTCATATTAACGGCATTTCCGTAAGGAACATGTTAACTTGTGTACTGATGTCGGTGTTTGTTACTATTTATATTTAAATTTTGTCATTAGATCACAGACACATTCATACTCCCAGACCCTTGGGAGCATAGGGAATAATCTTGGCTAGAAAACATCCCCCATCTGGGAATCGAAGCTAGGACCCCTCGCAGAGCAGGCAAGTGCTCTACCGACTTAACCTCGGAAACAGCCTCCTTGATTACAGCCTCCGATTTAGATAATACGACTTTATTGATTTATAATAAACATTAATTATTTACTCATAGTTCATTATAAATTCAAAGTGACATTACTTGTTAATTTGTGTAACTGATACATTAGATGTTGCAGGATTTGTATGGATCCTCTAAACATTATTATTATTTCAATGGTGTTTAACTTAGGTGGGGGAATAAAATAAATTGAAAGCCAAGGTATAACATAAATGGTTTAATTGTTCTTTCACACAAGCCCTGTGTAGGACAGGAGTTGGATAGGTAGTCAGACTGAGAAATTCAATGCCATAGCCGGGATTTGAACCACGTATCTCCCGGTCTCTAGGCGTTTGCTCTGCCACTGAGCTAAATGTCGGCACAGTATTAAATTTCTCAACTGACTCGCAACCGGCTAGAGACCGGGAGATCCGTGGTTCAAGTCCCAGCTATGACATTGAATTTTTCAGTCTGACTCTACCTATCCAACCTACTGATAAATTAACTTCAAATATAAACCATTATAATGAAATAACAATAACTTAAATGTCATTGAATATAACATTATTTTTTAACCCAGACACATGCGAATCATTTGGAATCAGAAACAGTTAGTTCACTTCGCATTAAAAAACCACGATTTTTTTTTTTGCATTTCGGGGCATGTGGAGTTTCTCAAATTCATGACCCAACTAAATTAAATTAAAAACTTAAAAATGAAACTCATATTCTGCTTTCAAGCCTGGCAAATCAATTTGGAAGCTCGCTAAAAAAAATAAGAGAACTGTCCCGCATGGAATACAAAAACGCTAAAAATTAAAACTCAGTACCCGTATTTCAATTATGTGGCTAATGAATTTGATTAAAATGAGTTGACGCACTCAACAGCTATTCAAGACGCGGCGCCACATACATTGTGGTTGATTACCCTATACTACGGCTTATTCCATTTGACGGAAGCAAGTTAAATGACATTTATGCAGCCCATATAACCACCTTCGCTAATTCGCAAAACGTAATGTTTCTAATCGCACATTATGCGCCGTTATAGATTACAGTAGCATTTAGGGTGAGGCGGTGTTAGCGAGGGTGTATATAACTAAAACCAACACGCATAAGCCCCATAACGAGGTTTTGAATGTTGCAAATGAGGTGATTTGTATTTTGCAGAAGCGAGAGAGCTTGTATCTCTGCGTAGCCAAATGAAACACCAAATGCATATTTATATAGTTATGTTTGTATAATTGGGAATGTAACTCTCTGCCGAGAAGAAGCGTGGTGGGGCTTTTCAAGCTTTGGATTTGGCTTCCCATTCTCCACTAAATGCTTTATCAAATGCCGTTTCAGTTCAGTATTTGATTATTCTTTATCAATAAACTGCTCTGTCCCCGTAAAACGCTTTATATGCAGCTCATCATTTGTTTTTCATTCCACTGCATCGCTTCATTTGTTGTGCACCTTTCAATTATTAAAATGGTCACTTTCTTCAGTAATACCCTGGACTCTGGCAGTGTTATATTTAACGAATGCATGCTGTCATAATAACCACTATGAGTTTTATTAGTTTTTGATAGAGTTTAATGCTCTATGTTACACTGGTGATACATGGAATGAACACGGTACACCGGGGAATGTGAAGGCGGAGAAAACCCGCCCCTACGCCGTTTTATCCACCACAAATCTCACATGTAGTCGCTTGGTATCGGGCCCGGGCCGTCTAGGTGAGAGGCGAGTGGTCTAACCACTCGGCCACGGCGCGGCCCAACAGATTGAAAGCTCAATTAAATTACCTTAGAACATTTGAAATCTGATGTATCACAGGACTTTCTGTACCTATTCTTCAACAAACTAGTCTTAAAAATGGATTCTTCTAACTACTTCACTACTTCGAATTAAACGTTTGCATAAATGCTTCTATTGCACAATTCGTTGTACATGCAAAGGAATGAGGGAATACCTAGACTGAAGCTATAGTCAAATGTTTTAAAAGCTGGTCGCTATGTGATGAGCTTTACTCTTTCCTTGACCCAGAGCAAGAAAAACGAATAACCATTTGAGGAAAGCGTTAAGTATTTTAAAATCGAAACTAATAATGAAGAATGTTTCGGAAATTGTTTATCAAAAATGTATTTGATTTATGTAATTTGTGTCCTTTTATATTAATTTGTATATTAAAATATATTTCCGGAATCTTGTCAGAACTCCGGTGCTGTATTCCTTTTTCCTATTTTTTTTTTTTTCAGTTTCCTACGCTTATCCTGTTGGCCTATTCATCTACCTTTTTTTTTTTTTTTCTTTTTACTTACATAGCCACAGAAATATACGCATTTACAAACACACACATACCCCTGCCCAAGGCGGGACTCGAACTAACGATCCCCTGCGCCACGAAGCACCAAAACTAGCACTTTAGCGAGCGCGGTCATGAGGATCGGCGTCTTTTAACGAGACCTACGCTCTTTGTGAGTAAGTTTTGATCTATTATTTATGGTTTATAGCTATTTAAAGGTCATAAGAGTCACAGAGCTTCAGGGATTTCCCCGAAATTTTAACATAAACATTCAATTTGTCCTCTAAATAGCTTTAATATATGGCATTAACCGTTAGAGCCATTCTCGAGAAAATCAAAAACTTCGAAAAATCTAGCATGAAAAGCCCAGCTTGTGTGGGGGAATTTTCCTAAAAAAATCTTCTTATCGCATCCTTGATACTCAATTTAAACACACACGCACACACAGGCATTTTCTAAAAAGAAAAAAAAATGTTATTTTTGGAACCAGATAGATAGCCTCAAAACATGTTTTTCTGTAAAATCACGCTATCGAATTTTTGCGTGCATTATAATACGTTCTCTACCTACTATTTTTATTATAGAGAAAGCAATAATGAAGTAGAAAGTAGAAATTAAAGTAATCATTTATAGTTTTTGGGCACCGAGCTAAACTATCGAACTCGATTCGAATTGGTGTATAAGGCATCAGAGCCCGTCCACACACAGTATTTGAAAGGTGCTCGCGTATAATTATTCACGTAAATATTACCAGGCTGATATATAAAACTGTCTACATTGCCCTTTTAGATACAAATGGAACGTATACTTCTTTTATAATTTTCTACGTTCATTATTTCAGTAGATTTCTGATCCAAGGACATCAGAAAGCAGTTTAAAAAACACAACATTTCTGTAGCTTGTCTTTTGCTTATTGCTTACGTAGGGGCATAAACTAAAACACTTAGAGGCAAATTTAAGAGCAACAATATAAAAATAACTGCTTTCCTGGCTGTTAAACTCTGAATGGCAGTTTGGAAATCGATAGTTGACAAAATTAGCTTTGACTCTTCCATAAAAATCAACAACTCGTACCCACTCAGAGACCATTATCATACAAAATATTCTATTTATTTTGTTCTTAGTATACTACTAAGCGATTTCGACCTACGCTTTACGGAAATGCAATGATCTGAACTATAATATATCCTGTTACTGTGAGCCCAAAGGTTGAATAACAAAAGTTATACCCATATGAATTCGATGTTTAATTTAAGTTCTTATGGGCGTAATTTGCAAAATAGTCAGGGCGTTATATCAACGAAATGTTACAAACTTTTAAAAGCGGTTCTAAAAATCTAAATTACAGTACTAATACGAGATTTTATGAAACATTATTAATAATTACTCTAACAACGGATTTATAAGGGAGGACACTCGGAAATGAAACATATTTGCATAAGACGTGTTACATTATGACGTGTCATACAACAGAAATATATGTATATATAACAATAAATGTTGTTCATGTTGAAATATGTGAATATGGAACACAACTCACTCCTGCTATCTCAAACAAAAATTATATTTATGCTAGTGTTTTGGGTATTTCTTAAGAGAACTCTTTACAGAAAGTATTTAAAGACACAAAGATAATATACTCGTAATTCTCGTATACAGTGTAGGTACAATGTGCGCATGCTTGTTGTCTAAAACTAGATGTAAACCTAAATGGAGGAACCCGCTGTATTTATAATCAATGTGAAAAATGTCTAATCAACTTGCTTGCTTTGTATGCAATAAAAATCTGATTTGTCACATTCACATGGTTTTCATTTGTTGTCAAATTTGACATAAGCCTTTATTATATTACAGTATTCATATAAAAAGTTACTATTCTAATCATGCTACCTTGCTCCCGATAAACTTTTGATTATAACTAATTGCAACATAGGCAATACGAACTTAGTTACATGCTCAATATAGAACACAAAACATTCGAATATCGTAATTCACCATTTTTGTTACCAAAGAAGCACAAATAAGTATTAGATCTCCTATAGATGTTTCAGGAATAGTTCAAATTGAGAAAACTTAAGGGTATAACAAAGACTACAGAAAAAGTTATGACATAAATCAAATTTCAGTGAATTCTGCATTTGTTTGATTATTAATACGTTTATATTCAGCATAGGTATGCTTTATTAAAGCGAGAAGTGTAAAGGGTACCTTGATTTGGGGGAAGGAGTTTCTTCAAAATCTTTCTGTACTTCCTCGGAAGATGAAATCAAATAGCAAGTTTGGTATTTATTCTCTTTTCCAAAAAGTGTTTTGTCTTAGGGAGGTTGCAGGTAATACCAATATAAAGATTTCACATTGAAATTTTGCACATTTGAAAAAGTATAAATTGCTTTTCTCGGTCTTCTGAAAGCAAATCTTCCTCTTTTGACATGCGAAGTAAATTATTAAAACTTGGGCATTCCGCCCCAAACGTTTTTTTTTTCACTTTGGAGGGCCGCACTAGGCTCTATACTAACGCAGGATATAAAATGGAAAAAATTGGTAATAGGCAAACTTACAAAATACAACTTAGGACAGGCTGATACTTTTCTTTTTTTGCAATATAATTTATTTTGGGTCGCTTTAACAGCTTGGTCATATCTCTTATATTTACGAGTTTTACCTATTAATTCAAAGTTTCTTACGAATGAAGAAGATTCACAGGCTATTCCCAAAAATTTCTAGATACACATTTTATTTATCATGTAAATGTTTGAATTGTTTGGAATTTTATTGACAAAATTGAAAGTTTCCAAAAATCTTCCCTCTAAAGCGTAGTCTGAGGTGAAAAGAATCCCTGTAACACATTTTTGGAATTTATCGACTTAGCTGAGATATATATAGGAAATTTCGTTTTGGGGTTAAGTTGTGCAGAAAACACGCACGTAATAGTTCTCTACTGTTATGTATGTAGAGAACGTTTTATATTCTACCCAAAATTTGAACCGGAAATATATCTTTTGAATCCAAATAAATCGTTTTTAGAAAAAGATATGTATGAACAGCAAAACTCAAAAACAAAACAAATAAAGAACCTTATAAATACCAACTTAGCATTTACATCCAGCGTCTTTCAAGAATGCGACACGAAGATTTTCAACAAAATCCTCCCACCCAAACTACCTTTTATATGGAAAAATGTTAATTTTCTCAAAACTGGCCCTAAAGATTTTTATTAAAATACCACATATTTAAGATATTTTATATCAAGTAAAAAAAGTATATTTTGAATTTTTAGTAACAGATTCATTCTGGATGACTTATGCATAACTGGTAAACCGTAAGAGATAGACAAAAACTTACTACACAGAAAATGCACATCTTACAGATGTAGATGTACACACAAGCTATGTCCTATACATTTTTTGTGGAATTCTGCTCGTTTATCTCGATTAGCATGAGGTGGAGAGAAGAATAAACTTTTGTAAGAATAGATTGTTGCAGAATAGGTAGAGAAAGTCATGTGATGGAACATCAGATTCTCTAATTGTGTTTCTTGTTTATTCAGGGAAATCTCAAGTGTGCATTTCCGGGAAATCTCTATATTGTTTTTGGTGAAATGCAATACCTTCTCTACATAGTGGTAGAGAAAGTAACTAGAAACATCAAACTAATTATTCTTGCGCCTGTGATATGTATTACAAAGTTGCCATATTTAGGTTTGCGGACACGTTGGAAACGTCACATCAGCCTGCTGGATGCGGCAGGAGTGTGGGCGGTTCGACAGTTCGAACTAATTAAGCCGAATTAACGGTTTTCCGTTTGAAGGATACCACAAGGCTTCTCGATACACGTGTTACGGCCAGGACGTTTAAATGTACTTCTTCAATAATCTAACGGATAGAACATTTTAGGTTTGTTAATTGACAGCGTCGGGCGTTCGGTCCATCTGTCATACAACAGCCGCAAACTGCTTTCGTCGCTTCCAATCTTTCGGCGAGAAAAAAGCAGAAAAGAGAAAAGATCTTACGGCAAAAAATGTTGTGTTTTTTAAGGTAATTTATACTTTGGAAATTGTGATAGTTTTCAAAATGTTCATTGTCTTGACTTTGGTGCAATATAATATCACACACAGTTTTAAAAAATCTGATGTGCTCTACATCTCTGTAACAAATTATTGTTAAAGAAGCTTATATGATAAGATAAACATTAGCAGAAATTGTCTTAATTACTTGCTTCCTTGTAAGTAAAAGGAAAATAAGGGAATACACTAGGCTAAAACGATAGTCAAATCTTTTAAAAGCTGTTTTCATGTGGTTGAAAACCGTTTCTGTGCAAGACCATGAGTTTACAAATTCTCGTATCAGAAAAGTATAAGTATTTTAAATCTGAAACAAGTAATAAGGAATATCTCAGAAATGGCCAATTCCACGAAAAAGACGTATATGACATAAATTATGTGTTTTAACGTAATCTGCAGTATTTGTGTTTTTGTATTACGGTTTATTAGTTACGCAAAATTCATCAAAATTCGTTCAAAATAAAGAAATGTTTAGAGGCTATTCTCAGAAAAGTCAAGATATACATTTTATTTGCCATATAAATAACTTTAATATACGGCATTTTAATCAAAAACGTTTAGAGCCATTTTCGAGAAAATCAAAATTTTCTAAATTTGAAGTGGGACTATCTTTCTCAAAATCCTCGTATCTCATCCCTGGAAGGTAGTAAATTAAATACCAAGTTTGGTTTTTTACCGACTTTTCGTTTTTGAATTATCGTGTTCACAGATACACAAACACACAGATACACACATTCGGACCTTTTTCTGAAAATACTTGTTTTGGATACAGGGGACCCTAAAACGTCTATTTTCCGTGAAATCTCGGTATCGAAGTTTTGCGTGTACTATGTACAAAGTACGTAAAGAGAAAGTAGAAATTGATAGTTTAAATGTCATTTATTACTAGAAGTGCTATAATTAAAATTTTGAATCACCCTGTACTGCCACTCTGAACGCATTGTAGAAATTTCATTTTACTATTTCAACCTTTACTATGTTCAACCTTTTTACCGTTTTAAATCACGCAGTGACACGCACACTTAAAATTAAAACTACAGACTTCATTCATATATAATTTTGAAATATATTAGTGAAGAAATTATGTGAACGAAGTTGAAAAAATTCTGCCGTCCTTTAAATCAAAATCAAATGATAAATATACTTATAACTTTTTAAACAACTGGTTTACTTGAAATATTCTACATCATTCTACACCTTGAGGGAAATAATATGGTTATTGAAGTCAATATTTTCATGTATATTTTTATAGATTTTACACCGTTTTAAAATAATATGTCCATTTTTCAATTTCGTAGTTTTTACGGTTGCCAGTTCATTTTTTTTAATTTTTTAAACTATAGAATATTTTAGTTCATCGTGCCAAACAATGACAAAACTTTTAAAAACCATCCCAACCTTAAAGTGAGGAATCACTCAAAATAAGTGAAAAATTATTAATATTCTATTGAAACTTTCTTTACCACATACATAAAGTTGAGTAGCCATAGTTAGGTCTCCTAAATAAAAAAAAATATTTTTTAGAAAAAGGAAAGGTTGTTTGTATGACTGTAAACAATATGAATTCAAAACGAAGCATCTGATAAAACCAAACTTATTACTTAGGTTCAGCATCTTCCAAAGATTTTTCAAGAAAATATCTGCACCCTTATCTAGCATTTACATGGATAATTTTTCAACGTGTTAGATTTTTTGAAAAAAAAAATCATGATTTTGATAAATGTTAACGCATATTTAAAGCATTCAAATAAAAAAAAATGCACTACTCTTCATTCGGAATGAATTGTATATAATTTTATAGGTGACAATGCATAAGATAAACCACAATTTCATGTATTAGATTCACATGACTTTCTCTACCCTTTATCATTTATTAGTAGTTGTACAAAATGTTCTTTCGAAAGTTGCTTTCGTCTACTTCATTTTATTCGAGATAAACTTTTGCAGAAACAGATTACACATTTCCATACATACATAAAGAAAAGAGCGCGGTAATCAAAATTTACATTTATTGTTTAACTTTTACCAGTTATATAATGTTATTTAAAATTCCTTCCAATTACAGAGGGCTCTTCTCAGAAAATTCAATATATTTATAGGTGCATATGTTTCTATGTGTATAAATATATATATATGGTATTCCAATCAAAATTCGAAAAATGTTCAATGTAAAGGATAGTTTGGTGTGGGGCAATCTTTATGCCACATCCATGGAAGATACTCAACTTAAATAATAAGTTTGATATTTTTTCGACTTTTATTTTTCATTTATGCTATTCACCGACAGTCAGCCAGGCACACACAAACACGGATCTTTTTCTAAAAATAGCTTTTTAGACTCAGGGGATCAGAAAACAGCAAAAATTGGGCATTGAATTCTTTTGTAGAATGCAATACCTTCTCTCTACCACGTACCTGGTAGAGAATATAACAAATACGTATACAACACAAAAATTACTTGTAATCAATGCATTTGTTATTTTAAATTGTTTCTTTGTTTAAGTGCTGTCGCTATGAGTTGTTTCTTGCGATACCATGGAAAGAGTATACAATTTCTAGATCAACAGCGGTTATCTTTTTCTTTAGACCAGCATATAAATCAGGGAGGTTAATATTTTAATACTTGCCTTTCGCATTATAAATACGAGCACATTTCATTACACATTGCAGCAACTGTTTGAAGCTACAAACACATTAACAAGGTTCGGCCATTTTGCTGAATTCCTTTATGATTGCATCCTCCTTGTAGTAGCTATTAAAGAATATAAAAATAAACAGCACCCATTTGCAGTCGCGGTTGCGTGCATAATGCCAGTCATTTCTTTTTGCTAAAACGTTTCAAACCTTAACCTCAGTTCGAAAATTTTGTTCAAACTCGTCTGTAAAATAATACTCCCATACCCAACTAAACTATTCTTAATGTTGTATCGACTTCAAGTAAACTTCAAACCTATCGACAAATACTCTTCATTTCCCTATTTATTTATTTATTAGTCTGACACATAAATGAGTTTGCCTATTGACACAGAATAAAATATATATTTAGGGAATTTTACAAAAAATTTTATAAGTCAGTATTACAAAAGATATTTTACGTTATAGTAGTTATATAAAATTAAGCTATGAGAGCAAATTGCAACAAAGACTATCAAATGTGTGCAACACCAATAAAAGTTAGAACAATTAAAGAGAGAAGAAAAAAAACCTGCAAAAATAAAGCGATTTATAAACCATAATACATTTTATGTTCTGTTTAAACCAAACAAATGATGTTTTCTGTGGTTGCTTGTACCACACTTCTGTTAATTTTATATTTTCCCCTCCATTTCACAAACATACTTGTAATTGTTCCTCGAGATCCAAAAAATAGACTTACTATTGTTATTTTTCGAGATTGTATTGCTCTTTAAAGTATGGTATAGTGGGCTCATATATTTTCTGTTTTTTCAGATGAATTTCTTGAGGTTTGGTGTTTCTTCAGTTCACAGCGGATGGTTGGGTCTATTATCTTTGCTTCTGATTTTCTTCTATTTATCGCAATGATGTCTATGCGACGATTAGAATTTCAACTGGGGACTTGAAATACACAGGCATACATATTCAGATTACATCGAACCGCACATTAATAACTTCAGTGTAACTGAAAATCTCAACTTTAAGTAATCGGTTAATTGGATAATATATAACCCTTGGAATTTGTAATGGTAAGAGGTATAATAAATAAAATGTTGATTGCTATTTTCTCCTTACATCTTACAGGAATGTCAATAACTATAGGAGTGTTGACTTTATTACCACAATAATTAGGATAAAACAAATGTTTACTTTGTATAGCACGTACATAGCAGTTAGAGAAGGTATTGTATTCCAACCAAACATCCGACATCCAGATTTCACCAAAAATACATGTTTTGAGATTCTGAATCCAAACAAAAGCATTTTTATGAAATGTTTGTGTGAGGGGGGGGGAGCAAAATAGTTAAAAGACCGAACTTAATTCACTATCTTCCAAGGATGCGAAGTTTTTCTAGAAAATACCTTCACCCTCAACTACCCTTTACATGGAATACTTTTCGAAAACTTTGATTTTTTCAAAAAACAGCTCTAACGATTTTATTAAAATACCATATGTTTAAGACATTTTCATGACAAAACGAATATATGTCTTGATTTTTTTGGGAATTCTTCATTCTGGATGACTTTTGTATTACTGGTAAATCGTGAGAGATAGACAAAAACTTAGAACACAAAAAATATGGATCTCGTTAAAGCACAGAATTTATATCATATACAATTTTTAGAGTTAACTGTTTCCAAGATATTCCTAGTTATTGGTTTCAATTTTAAACTACTTAAACTTTTTTTTTTCAAACGGGAGGTTATCTTTCGCTTCATACTTATTTTGTTTTACCCCTAGTCACGCAAAGAGGACCGAATTTCGATTGTTTCACATAGCAATGACTTTTAAAAAGTTTGAGTATCACGTTAGCCTAGTAGGTAAATTCCCTTACTTCCCTCCTGCTTGCAGGGAAGCAAGCAATAGGATAATTTCTGCTACTGTTTATCTCGATTAGCATGATGTTGATAGTTGAATAATCTTTTGTAAGTATAATTTGATTGCCGAACAGACAGAGAAAGTCATGCGAATGGAACATACTCAATTTTTTTATTTATGATGTAATACTTAACTAATAAAATGATGTTTTTTAGAACTCTTAAACTCAACTTAGCTGCCAAATATTTTTTGTACCTTACACCAACATGTAGAAAAGTAAGCTTAATTTAGGCTAATGAGTTCTACAAGCATTTAAGAATTCAATCACTGTTTTGAAAAAAAACTCTTGAAGCACTAAAATTACTTTTAATAAAATTCCTATGCAGAACTGTGTTATATTTCTTTAAAAAGTATGTTTAAGGGTTTTAGTTGGTTCTTTATTTCATTACAACGAACAAAGTGTACAAAATAAGTAAATTGAATGCTGAAATTTTGAGAATCACTTCTCTGGTATGCTTTACAGCCTAATGCCAATTCATATATGTGGAAGATAACCTTGCTTGCTGATTCTCGGTGGAGAAAAATTATTTTCAGATAAGATGGGACCCCGTCTCCAAATAACAACGAATAGTACTAGGAAATAATGTTTTAAATATCCAAAATTCTATAGAATTTTAAGAAATGTTTTATACAAAGGACTAAATCATAAATGTTACATTATGTTAAATTAAGAACGCAGTAGTTTGATTTGAAACGGCACGTGATGGTTATCTTGGGAAAAAGCCATGAAAATTTTATGATTAATTCACATTGAACACACCTATAATAGAATATAGGAACATTAATTCATAATGTGCAACTGCACAATGCAAATTGATTTCATTAAAAATAAATGCAAACATGATAACGCGATTAGCGTCCTCTCCGGTGCAGTCATTAACTACAATGAGGGTAACCGCAGGGTCACGGATCGAGTCCCGCCTATTCATTTCTCTTCTGTCTCTTAGCCATGAACAAAGCAAACTGACAGATGTTGGTAACAGCCAAAACAGCACTTAAGGAACAAACAAATGACATAATAGTTTCAAATGTCTGAACTTCAAGTAATTAACTTATGGAAATGCAGTACACAAATAAATCCAATATGATGTATGTATACAGGTTCTGGATCAACTTTAGTTGTTTTAGGACTGATTAAAATGTTTTTATTTTCTATAGAATTATGAAATTTTAAGATTTATGTAAACTACCTTCTACCGCGAGGGCTAGCAATTTTTAAAGAAGTTTCTTGTGACAAAACAAACACAAACACACGAAAAAAAACAAAATGAAAGAAAAAAAATATCGTTTGTTAATGTTTCAGCATCGTGCATTTATCTGTAGGAATTTATTTAAGAATGGTTTCCACACATCGATAATTTTACCAGAAATTAAACCACGGGTAGTATTTGCTTAAGCCATTTTTTGAAGATAGTATTAGTGGTCATTATTATTATTATTATGTTAATTCATTTAAGTTATTTTTACAAGTAGCTTTTAACAGCAACAAATAGTTGAAGATCAGTGAAATACAATTATTTCGATAAGATTATAACTTTTCAAACTAGATGCCTTGGGTTCCATTCCTGGTTGAGATGGGGAAAATTCTTTTTAGCTAGTATGATTGCCTACCTTCTACAGAGTCTAGAAATATGAATGTGGGCGCATTTCATACCAAAACTGCACTAAAAGCAATGTCCACGAGTTGTAATACCAACCAAAGCGTAGTCCTTGATATACCATAAAAGTTGCAGGGGACAATACAAATGATATGTGTGTGTGTGTGTGTGTGTGTATATATAGTTAATTATGTATTTAAAAGATGGCCAAGATTGGTTAAAAAAAGTATTTTTCGAAACAGGTCTGCGTGTGTGTCCGTGTACATACGAGTGTGTGTGTGTGTGTGTGTGTGTGTAGCTAAAAAACGAAAACTCGATTAAATACCAAACTTGGTATTTAAGTTCATTATCTTACAAGGATACGACACGAAGATTTTCAGGACCCCCCCACCCCAAACTACCCTTTACATGGAACATGTTTATAAATTTTCGATTTTCTAAAAAATGTATTTTCATTAAAATGTACACATATTAAAAAGCAAATAAAACGTATATCCTGGATTTCTTGGGAATAGCTCTTGAAGCCCTCTTCATTCCGAAAGACTTTTGTATGGTAAGAGATAGTTGATCTCGTTAAACACGATGTATGTCATATATCATTTCTAAAATATTCCATATTATTGATATCACTTTTAAAATACTTCTTTCAAACGGGAAGTCCTCATATATTTCATCTCTCTTTTGTTTTACTCTCGACCACGGAAAGAGAAACGAAATCAATGTAAATCGCGTAGCGGCAACTTTTAGAACATTTGAGTATTGCCTTAGCCTAGTGTATTCTCTTATTTCCCTTCTACTTGCAAAGAAACAAGTAAGAAGACCATTTCTGTTAATGTTTGTCTTGATTAGCATGATGTAGATAAAAGAATTATCTTTTGTAAGAATTGTTTGTTTGCATAACAGCTAGAGAAAGTCATGTGGATGGAACACTTCAGACTTTTTCCCTCAGAATTGTTTTCAAAGTTAATTATGGGGTGTTTTTTTTTTTTTCTTTTTAAAGTTATAAGATGCTAGAAGAAGTATAAAAATCGGGTAAAATTTTAAATTTTACTTGAGGTACGTATGGTCATTTAATTGAAGTTTAGTTTTTTGATGTATAGATACGTTTAGGGTAATGAAAAACAATTCAGAGACCGATTCTTACATAGCGGGCACTCATGACACCGAGTAGTAATGCAAGCGAATGCTTCCCTATTACTTCTTAATGCTCGTAGATGTCGTCTCAGTGCCGCAAAGCGCCGAACAATTACACTTTTGACAAATAATCGTGCACACAAACACACACGCGGCATCCCGGCGCGTCCTTTGACCCGTAAATTACGCGGTAACGACAACCACAGGCAGCCATAAATATACATCTATGTCGTTTCGATACATCGAATTGACAGTAACGACCCGGGATCGACAGACGGACACGGAGGCGACACTGTGGCTGGAATGGTGCGAAAACACTTACCTTATTGTTATTATTTCTGCATTCACACATGTAGGCATTTGGGAGGAAACAGAAGCGAACCTCAGATGTGTCGCTGTTTATGCACCTATGTACAATTTAGCAGTTACATGAACTGCAGTGATTTTGTAGCATAATACAGGTACTAATGCAGTCTGATGCTGATACCAGTTACAGATCACCGGAAGAAGAAAACAAAAAAAAGACAAATGAAAAGACGTGCCAAATCACATGGTTCATCTCCCTTAGATTGTAGGTAGCATTATATCGAATGAGTCACTTAAAACAGAGGCTTTGCTATTCGAGAAATTAAATTAAGATAAAGCACACCATAAATGTAGGCCCTGTAGAGATTCCAACACTTAAGCACAATAAATAGAGAAGTATGTATTTCACCCAAAAATACAGAGATTTCACCGGAAATACATTCTTAGAAGCCCCCTGAATTCAATAGCGCATTTCAGAAATGAATGTGTGTGCAGCATAACTCAAAAACGAAAAGTCGGTTAAATACTTATATGTTATTAAATTTTAGGTTCAAGAAAATTTTTTCAAAAATTTTGATTTTCTCAAAAATGGCTCTAACAATTTTGATTAAAATGTCATATGTTCATGGTAAACGAAACGTATACTTTGAACTTTCTGGAAATAGCCTCTAAAGATATTTTCATTCTGGATTACTTTTGTATAGCTCGTAAGCCGTAAGAGAAAAATGAAAATATGTAGATCTCATTAAAACATACAATTTATGTCACATAAATATTTTTGTAAAGTTAGCTGTTTTTCGAGAAACTCCTTGTTATTGGTTTCCATTTTAAAACTATTTAAACTTTTCTCAAGCGGGAAGTGAAAGTTTGTTTGTTTGTTGTTTTTTTTATAGCTTAACGTCCTTTAACCTAGTTGGTCATAACGGATGACTTCATCTTTGTTTTGCGCCGGAATTCTAAAACAGAACCGAATTTCAATTGTTTCGCAGAGCGATAGTTTTTATAGGATTTGATTGTCGCTTTAGTGTTGTGTATTCCCTTATTTCTCTCCTACTTACAAGGAAGCAAGTAATAAAACCATTTCTTTTAATGTTTATCTCGATTAGCATGACGTAGATAAAAGAACAATCTTTTGTAAGAAAAGTTTGTTTCTGGAGTAGCTAGAGAAAGTCATGTGAATAGAACACATCAGATTTCAACATTATTTTCGCGAAATTGTCCTAAGAAGCTTATGAGTAAACAGTAATTTTATATTCAAAGATCTCTTGATCATTTGTTCTATAATTTTGCAAATAAAATTTCAATGATATTTTAATTTCTGCTCATTTAATTTTTCCGAAAGCTGTAACTTTCTGATATTTTTTAAATACAGTTCATCCTTTGCCTGAACCTAGTATTTGTAAAAACAAGTGCATAGTTATCACCTCTCATTTCAGAAATATTCACACGCAGTTTCACGTGATTTACCCGGTATTGAAAACTATAGAGCATTACCTACTACAGCGTATGTTGGTGACACTCGGCATTTGTTTTACAGCACAACAAAACACGATCACCAACACGGCTAAATATTATCCCGTAAAAGACAATAACAACAGCGTGTCGGACCCATGCGACGTTAGGTATCGAAAAGTACGCTACTGTTCCTTATACGAGTAATAACTGTTGTAATGTCGTGTAAACGTTCTGTGTTGTTTGCTAGTCAACGTTCAGTGTATGACGTACGGAAATGAAAACAAACGAATGTAGCATGTAAGGCTTCTTTCAGAAAGCGTAAATAACTTGTAATTACTATTGTCAAATTTGTATGGTGTGTTAGATGCTATATAAACGCTTGATTATTATTTCGGTATAAAAATGTGTTATGAAAAAATTTTAAAAAGTCCTTATAAATACCTACTGTCTACAACTAATGTGATTAGAACAAATGTACACATTAACAATATGACACTGTAATTAACAATTTTCATTTTCGTATTTTTTAAAATTAATGTTATCTACTTTTCAAAAAAATACACTTTTTCTGCAGCTATTTATACGTATTTCGCTACTTTTGTGGCGATTCAATTGCACATTGTCAATTTCGTTCGTAAATATTTTTATTTATAATTTAAGAAGTACACAAAGCACACTTAAAAATATCAGTGGGAGAAATTATATCCTACATTTTGAAGAATACTTTCATGTTTTTAGATATTATATAGCTCAGAGATTGTAGAAAGTAAAGTTCATTTACCCTTTAGTTATGCCAAAACAATTGACTAACAACTGATCTAATAGATATGTATATTTTATTTATATCTTTCTTTTCTCCCCCATTTCTCCTCCCTTGCATTTACAAAGCTTAATGTGATCAAGAAGTAAGTTTTTGTTTTACTGTATATTTGAAAGTTTACGGCATGTTTTCTGCATATTACGCAATTTTATGAGTGCAACACTGAAACATATTTTTTTCCCATTGTGCATCTTTTCTCTGAAAAACGTATACTTTTTACAAAATTCAAATCTGTACAATGCATTACTTACATACTGTTTGAATAAATCAATACGTTTTCGATTTTATTTTCTAATTAAGGCCACAAATGATTTTTATACCTATTTAAAAAAAATACATAATTAGAACCATACAAAAATGCAATAATGTGTTCCAGGATGCTGGTCTCAAAAAAATATGAAATTAACTCCAATACTAATGGCTCTTTAGAAAAGAGGCATTGAAAGTAAAAATATGTAAAATGTGAAAGAACGAACGTGTCTTATCTTTAGATAAACTCTCAGTTTATTTTGAGAATGAATAAGAGAGGTTTTGAAAATAACAAAATAATGTTTTGATTCATTTTAAAATAGTAATAATGATAACCTTATTTATGTAGAACGGAATAAAATTGTTTTATTGGCATTTGCTAATATTAAACAAAATTCCCCTTTGGGGCACGCAAATGAAAACACCAGTGGATACACAAATTACAAGCTGGCAAAACTGTTTTCGCGCCTGAAGTTGTCGCTACCTAAAAACAATGAAGGGATGTCATTCATGGTGAAAAATAACTGAAAGTAGACGTCATAAACGTGAAGCTGATAGCAAAGGTATTTCTGTCACATTCATCTCCCAACGCGGCCATCATTCACACCGCCTATTTGTGAAGTTATAATCTGAAACAACAGCAATAACCCTCGAAACGTTCTTTTAGATGTTCATAATATACTGTAATAAAATATTGATACTGGTTGCCCCATCTGTCCGCCAGTGTTTAAAACCTTCATCGTTCACAGATTCTGATGAATCGGAATGCAGCCAATCCATCTACTTTCAAATGGGACTCTAGCAAGGTTGAAGTAACAATGAAAGATGGCTGATTTGGGGACTGAAGATAACATCTGTGATATTTACAGATATGACAACTTATTGACATTTGTAAAAATAATATTTAATCGTCCAACGATCTTCAGTACTCAATTTTGCGGCAACAATGGACGTCACATAAATATTCCCCTCGCCCGAAAATGTTTCGCATATGGCTACAGTAGCGGTAAGTTCCCTGTCTTTATCTAATCAAGAATAAACTCATAAACACGCGCTGCGTTAAAGATTAGAAATACTACGATAGCGATGTTCAATTTTTTTTTTTTTTTAATACATTCAACGACGGTTGCCATTTGCTTCTGTGAGAGTTTCGCTTTTTTGAGAGCTTTAATATTGCGGAGAAAAAAATCTGAATACGCGCACACGGTTTTCTTTACTCATTACAACATATGCTTTACGCATACGCACATAACATATTATTAATAATAGTATCCATATAAACATTTATAGTTCTATCCATGCTGTTATCCAAGATATATTTTTGTTTCGAAATCTACGAATTGAGCAATAACAGCATTACACACAACATGTAGAACATCATTAAAATGTTGCGTCAGAAAAATGAACTACTTCAGAACTCCAACAACGATCTCTTGTAAAGGAAAAGAAAACGGAACATACGAAAACCTTCAAACGTGTTCTATCAGAACATCTATATAATATACATCCAAAATGTACAAATTCCTACAACATGTAATATTCGAAAACGGCTAACGGTACTAAAACACTATTTGACACCAACTTTGTGCTTTAATGCTCTACATTTTTCCTGTGGGGAACGTTTTTTACGTTTGTCTAGCTCTTATGAATCCCAAATATACCTAATACACAAGCAATTTATAGAAAAAGAAATACATACATTTTTGTCTTAACGTCGATATCTCCTCTTTTGCTCTCACTCTCTCTCCCTCTCTCCTCTCACACCCCATTTATGCTGTTCACTTTCATTACCTGTGTTTATAGTGAGCGTTCTCTAAAAAGTTTTAGTGGAATAAGTAAATATAGAGAAATATTTTCTCTGCCTTCTATAAGTTAGAAACAAAAATGTGTACCCTATAAATATGAAGAGTATTGTAAAAAAATAAGTAGAATATTCAAACCAAATGAATATACTTCCATTTCGGCCACATTAGGGCTTATAATTTGAAATTCTCCTATTATAAAGAAACATCTGGCGTTAGAATTATACTGGTATTAGAGGTTACTTTCCTGGTTCGAATCCTGATTGAAGTTTTTCTCTACTTAAGTAGAGAATTCATGCATGTTTTAATAATCCGTCGGCTTAAACACGCGAGACGTTCAAAAGGTACCCTACGATCACAAAGTTAATGTCTTTGAGCGGCCTACTTCAAAAAATTCTATAAACACAAAAAAAAAAAAAAAAAAAAAAAAAAAAAACCTACTTCGTTTCGATCGCATTTTTCAGAATAATAGATTGTATTCGTAAATTTTGCGTTAGCCTATCTTAAAACATTCTCAAAACTGCAGTAATTGAAAAATGTTAAATCTTACATGCACTTACTTATACGTCTCTTAAAAATTACATTGCCATTAAGCATTTTTAAATACTCAATGTATCTGACCCCCGCCCCCACTTTCTAATAATTACACTCTAAAATGCCCAGTGGTTATGTTTTTGTTTTTCGACGTTCTTTTTTAAATAGTTGAATATTATTTTATGACTGCAAAATATCTAACGGTGAATGTAACACTTAATTGAAATATTTTCAGGTAATATGTAACATGGGCTCCCACATAGATATAAAAGTATGTTTTTGAATATATCATTTGTAGAAAAAATGTGTACATTGTAAACAAAGTTTGTGAATGCTTTTCTTTTACTTTTTTTATTTTAAAATATAATTAGGAACTGTAGGAACTTCCTATTTTTCTCTAGAGCAGAGAGGAGGGGCAGTAAAAGAGAGAACGTAAGAGGGAAAATGTTTATTCTAAGAAAAGTAAAGTACCACTTCTATTTTAATAGAACTTAAATGTTGATAAACGCATATTTCTTGATAACACTATCTATCGAGACGTGAGTCAACTGATGGGGAACCCCGGTATAATTTTTTTCTGGTAGACAGAGATTAGTGAAAATTGCGATTCTTTTCCTTGCTAACGAGAGTAGAACTGAAGCGTATAATGCTCCGAAAAACATGACATGCCTCTATTTATCTATTAAAATTTAAAACGTCATAATTGCTCGGTGCAAACATGCGGAGCGAAAGCGTGTAGGACAGAATTTATTGCCCGAATGTTGGCAAGGCTGCTGTACCATATAAGAAGGGGGATGGAGAAGGGTCGCACAACCATCTTCTGTAGTGACGGACGGACTCGTGCGGTTTTACTTGCTGCAATAATTCAATTTTATGCATTTCCTCCGCGACAACCTCCGGTTAAACAACTTAATAACGGAGAACAGCGATTGGTGGAGATCGCTATCAATTCCCAACCCTCCAGAGATTAACTCCTCCACAAACACATCAACTTTTGCAGTTCTTCGTCTGTTTACATGCCTTCACTATCGTAAGAACTTTTGCGCACTTCAAATTCACGACAAAACAAAAGCAGAGCGTTGTAAAGGAACAACACCTATTTCATTTATTTTTGTTTTTTATTAAGAACCCTTTGTCATGCCCACAGTATATCATTTAACAAATGTGTGTTACAATCACATGAGTTTCTCTATCCATTCTTCAAAAAATACCTTACAACAGCTTATTCTTCGATCTACTTAAAGAAACAGTAATTTCGCAATTGAAAGCGTATAAAGTATTTGAAAGTTCAAAACATAACTAAAAATATCTCGGAAATTCTTGCAGCTCTCCCCAAAAGAAAGAGTACCATATAAATTGTGTGATTTGCGACAGTATCAACAGTTTTTGCCTCTTGGTTTGTAAGTTATAGTAGATTCCTTCAGAATGAAGACAACTTCCCAAACTATCCAAAAAATTCAAGCTATATATTTTAACTGTTGTGCAAATATATTAAACATATGGTATTTTAATCAAATTCGTTAGAGACATTACGAAAAAATAACAGATGATGAACATGTTTCCATTTAACATATAATTTAGGATGAAGGATTTTCTTGAAAGTCCTTAGAACTTGGCACCAAGTTGGTAACTTACCAACTTTTCGTTATTGAATTATGCTGTTCACACACGCACACACGAGCGAACGCGGGTACACAAGCCTTTTTCTCAAAATGCATCTCGATTGGTAATTTTTAATGGAGTCTGCATACTATAGGTAAGCTTAGACAAAGTAAAAAATCTAGTTTACAGCATCATATCATTGTTTTCAATGATGACTTACAAAGTGTGGATTTTTTTAACTATTATACCTACTATTAATTCGATTTTAGTCAGTAATAAACTCAGTCAAAAATGACGGATAGCACAGTTTTTACAAAAAAAATCTTATGTATACTTTAGAAAAGGCTACTGTTACAAAAAAAAACTATTTTACACAGCGTGTTCTAATGAACTCTACGTTTTTTCTTAGATAAATAGTTATTCACTTGTAAATTCCCAATTATGTACAATTTAGCAACAATGAAGAAGGCTTCAGTAAAGAAGTAGGTATACCTTCTATTCTTCACACCGGCATCCCAACAAAATTATATACTTTTTTGAGAAAATAAACATTTTCCCCATATAAATTGTTGTTGATAGTAAGGGGAATTGCACCTTAAACGAACCGGAATAAAATGTGAAATAAGATATTTAATCCACTTGTATAAGGTCGTTTTATAACAATAAACTTTTAATTGCATCACGCACTGATACACGGCAGTTCTAAGCCTAAATTTCAGAGAGCCTTAAGACATATTTCCTATAAAATTGCGGTGTCTTCAGTTGAATGAATACTTAGTATAACCTAGTCATGTGATAAGAGAAAATAAAATAAAGCACATTGCAGTTACACGAGTTATATTTTATAAAGACAAGAGAATATACGCATACCGACACAAAAATTATTTCAAGCAATACGCAGGAGCCTGAGTCAACCTTTATTAAAAGGTTTCTGTACTATCCGGGATAAATATACAACATAATTAGTATTTCTGTAAATTGTATGTCATATTTGGTAACATTTTTGACGCACATTAAAATATAAAAGAAATAACTTTTTGTACGTTTATTTGTGAATTACTATACTTAGAGCATGTGAATGCTTAGGTTCTACAGTTTATTACCAACTGTTGTAAAGAGTTAAATGGCACTAATCAACTCTATAATCTTTTTCGTCAAAATATAAAACAAATGTTTATTGACAATGGATAACGCTTCAAAACCTGAACCCAGAGTTAAATACCACCCGCGCGCACATTTGTCGATAAAGCTTTTATTTATTGAGTTGGGGAAATTCGGAAATAAGCATTTCCGATGAAACCTCGATAAACACATTTTTAGTCAAATGCAGTATATTCTAGGTGAAGAAACCAAACGTTTTGGCTGATACACAAAGCTAAATTAGTAATTTTAACTTTTGTAAGGGACTATTAAACAGAAACTTTTCTTTAACGTAAGCTTTGACCATCGGGTGCCTAATTCTCCAAACGAAAAGAAAATATGAATTGCGGGGGGAGAAAAAAAAAAGTAAGCGATGAGCAAGTACGCGTTTTTGTCATTTATTTCGAGTCAAAAATAAATACAGATGTATTTCAGTATTCCATGCTGAAGGAACGTAAGTTATTTTAATTCTAATCTCTCTCGATATGTCCATATAAATACATTTATTTTATACATATACAGATATCGTATTTTCATTTGCTATTTTGGATAGCAGGACCGATGTTCCATGTGAAATATCAAAGTTTCCTAACGTTTCGTTTGGGCTTTTGTTGCAATTTAAATCGTCGTAACACCTCCAGGACAATAAAATATTAAGATTCCATTAAATTGCTCTAATGTGTAAAAAGCTTATATATGTGTATAGTAAGCCAATCTTTATTTCTTTAGAAGAGAAGCATATCCAGCATACAAAAACAAAAATTCTGATGTCTTACATTCACATGAACTTCTCTATCTGTTCTTAAAAATATTATTATTTTATATACATGACGCTAAACGAGATAAACATTAGCAAAAATTGATTATTACTTAGTTCCTTATGAATAAAAGAGAAATAAGGAAATATACTAGGCTAAAGCGATAGTCAAATCTTTCAAAAGCTGGCCACATGTGAACAGTTACAACTCGGTTCTCTTAGCATGGACAGGAATAAAACAAAAGAGAGACGAAACGAAATATCACTTCCTATTTGAGAAAGGTTTAATTACTTAAACATTGAAACCAATAATAAGGAATATCTCGAAACAATTAACTCTACAAAAAGGTATATAACATAAATTGTATTTTAAGAGATCTACGTTTTTTCTGTTTAGTAAGTTTTTGTCTATCTCTTAGGGTTTACTAGTTTTGCAAAATCCTTGTAGAATGGAGGGCTTCAGAGGCTATTCCCAGAACATTCAAAATAAACATTTTATTTGCCACGTAAATATCTTTAATATACAGTATTTTAATCAAAATCGTTAAAGCTATTTTTGAGAAAAACAAAAATTTCAATAATCTTTCCATGTAAAGTGTAGTTTGAGGGTGGATTTTCTTAAAAATCTTGTAAGATAGATACTAAACATAAACACTAAGTTTGGTATTTTAACGGTCTTTTCGTTTTTGAGCTATGCTGTCCGCACACATATACGCGCACACACTGACCTTTTTCTAAAAGTTTTTCTTTGGATTCGGGGACCTCAAAAATACATTTTCATTGAAATCTCGGTATCAAATTTTCGGGTAGAATGCAATACCTAATCTATCTACTATGTACATATAAGCTAGGGAAAAAAAAGAACGTCAACGTAAGTGAAAACTTCTATTTAATAGTAACGGGAATTAGGGTGCGGCGGATAAACAAGATCTTAGCCCGTCTTATTCCGCACAATTAACAACATGCTAACACCATGTACATACAGAATTCGAATGTCAACAAACACCACTTCACTTCAGTTTTATTATTTAAACACTCGCTAATAATATTTTGTGTTTTCAAAGCGTAAATGTATGCTATTAACTCGCGGCTCTCTCAAGAACAAACGCTGGCGAGAGTAAACATGAGCGCGTGTGTTGCATTTGTTCTCGCACGGGAAACAAATGAACACTTTGATCCCGGAAAAGCAGTGGCGCATTTTCTACGACGACGAGACCCTTTATCGGGTGCGCGCTGTCTTTTTATCAATGACTCATGCAGTTTGTTGCTCAGTTATACTCGGTAAACCCATTGTTTTAAGCTCTGCGGCTGAGGGGCTCGTGTTACAAGCGTAATATAATCAGGCTACTTCCTTCAACAAGTCTATACAACTCCGAGAGCTTTGGGTTACCTCCTGTTGTGCTGTTTGCAAATCAAACGCTACTGGTGCATCGCAGTGGTAGATCGGTGTGATAGAAGAATAACATTTTGTAAGTTATTTTAGATATAGAAAATATCTAAATACCAAAATGTTTCTGTTTTGAATATGGCCAAAAATGAATTGTCTAAATTATTATTGTAACATAAAAATGGGCAGAAAATTATTGCAATTGAAATTTGTTTCAACAAAATTATTTTATTTAACATATTAAACAAAAAAAACAAAAAACAAACAAACAAACAAACAAAAATTATGAGCGATACATTGCATTTTTAACCTCTTAAAGTGTTAAAAACTCTATACGGAACAGAGTATGTTCGTATTTTAAATTGAAAGCAAAATGGTTCGCAAAAATAAATAAATAAATAAATTCTAGTACTAAAACAAAACTCCTATGAATTACATTCAAGTGGATTTTCTACCTGCTCTGCGAAAAGGTATTCTTGCAAAAGCTTAGTTTTCTATGTATTTCACGTATGTCCATATAAAAATTTGCAGAAACACGTTATTACTCACTGCCTTGTAGATGCGCAGGAAGAAGGGAATGCTTTAGGCTAAAGCGAGTCAAATCTTTTAAGAGCCGCTCACTATGTGATGCATTGACATTTCGTTCTCCTTGCTTTGCCAGGAGAAAAAAAAAAAATAAACAGCGATTTTCCATTTGAGAAATGGAAAGTGTCTTAAAATTGAAACAAATAACTAGGAATATCTCGTAAACGGTTAACCCCACAAAGAAAAGTATTTGACATAAATTAGTTTTTGTGTAGTAGGAGTTCCTCTTTCGTTACCAGTTACGTAAAAGTCATCCAGAATGAACAGGACTTCAGAGTATATTTTCAGTTAATTAAAAGTATACATCTTATTTGGCATAGAAATTTATTTGAGCCATTTTTGAAAAATCAGAATTTTAGAAACATATTCCATGTAAAGGGTAATTTTGGATAGAGGATTTGTTATCAAATCTTCGTGATATCCTTGGAAAATGCTGAACTTCAACAGCACATTTTATATTTAAACGACGTTTCATTTTTGAGCTAAGCTGTTCACCTAACACACACACATACACCCAACGTTTTTTATACAAAGTATTTTTTTTTTATTCAGTGGACCTCAAAATATGTATATCCGATGAAATTTTGGTATCTTAATGGTAGAGAAATTAAATACATTCAGCAAAGTACCTATTATGAAACTTGAAATTTATTTCATGTTTACATCGGGTGTATAAAAGCAAAACAAATGCTCTGTTCCATTAGATATATGCTACCGGATTACACAGCGTTGCATGTCGGCAAAAAATCGTATTTTTTTCTCCTTCCTTTCGTTATGTTAACCACGAATGAAGATGGTATTTGAAACACTGTACGGATGATAATTACACTTCTTTTTTCAAAGCGTAGCCATTCGTGTTTGTAAAAATTAATTTAATTAACCGGTATGTGGAAAATGATACCAGCAGCATTTAAAACGTATAATTGCCGCTTAAGAACACGTAAGTAGACAAAATACGATTTTGAGGCGCGTACTCGAGCACTAGTTAACTACAACGTTGGCGCATTTACCACTTTCGGCATAAATTACCTTTGCTATTTTTATGGTAAGGGATCAAGTTTTCAGTTTTTATGTTGTAAGAAACCTCCATGTAAAAGTCTAATGAATGTATTCTTCAGCAAAAGTAGTACGTTTTTGTATATAGTTATGTACTATATTATTATTATTATTAATATTCAGAATTAAAGACAGAATTATTTTCACTTCTTACGCAAATGCATATTATTTTACCTAAATTCGACCCTAAACCGCTTTGAGAAAAAGTAGTTCAAATCCCATTCATAATTTCTTGTTTACCTATTGCGTTTATCCCAAATATAATACCCTCCCAATTTTAATATCTATCAACAGGATATTCAATACAATTAATGCACACATTAAAATTTATATTCACCAGAAAAGGACTAACATTTTCAAATAACTGCAATCATATTTAAAAAAAAAAATTATGTTTGGGTTTTATTTGAATCTATAAATTTCCCAGCTAATTAAAACAGTAATAGTTAATCAATGTGCTACAACGTTTACGTAGATAACACAATTGTATTGATTTATTTTTTTTTTCACACAAGCTGTATTTAGGACAGCTATGGTATTGCATTTTTCAGTCTTGACTTTACCTATCCAATAAAATTGTAATAAATGAGTCCATTACGACGAACGAAACGGTATTTATGCAATATGCGTTATTCTCTTGGTCAGCATTTTTATTCCTAAGATTTAATCCCAGATATAAAAGCACTAGACCCATTTTGTTTGCATAAAACAAACGATAGCGTACACGGCAGTGTTTTTTTTTCACAAGGCGAGCCCTTCGCAACGTTCTTTTGTTAGTACTTCCCGAAAGCGCTTCATGATATTGACGGCTACGGCTTTTAATAAAGTTATCGCATTATGAATAAGAAACATAGACATTAATGTAGGTTCTCATTACTTGACTAATTCTCAGAAGCTATTGAGAAGCATAAATCTGTTAGAATATTATCTTGTTGTTTCGCTTGTAGTGAGAATAAATGTACGAAATATTCATCGATCTGAAAACTGCTGTTTTACATTCTAGAAATGGACAACTGAGTAGTAAGTTTTATCTACATCTTTTTTGCAATATTTTGGTTTACTTTCTTTTAATTAAGGTATAACTCCATTAATACATGTTTCAATAATTTAAAAATAATTCAAACGCGTAAAATGTGCGAGTCACACACAAAAAATTATTGCCACAGCGGGAAACGTCAAAAATGAAAATAATGTGAGCTCATTTGATGTCTTTGCACGTGATTTGTAATGTTGCATTTAAAAAAACAGATTTCAACCCTTGCAAATTTGCGTTATCAGAAGCTATTTACTATACACAGTTCAGATAACTCCCTTATAAAATAAATATTTAAAACATCAGAAAATGTTGAAATGTTTATTGTGAAAATCGCGAAGATATTGAGCAAATAATGATGTTACTAGCACGTATACAGTAGGTAGATAAGGTATTTCATTTCACCCAAAAATTTGATATCGAGATTTCACATGTTTGTAAAATACATATAGCTGAATGGGAATACAAATATTAGAGAAAGGTCTGTGTGCGAAAATAAGATAAGTATCAAATATGGTATCTGTGTATATTTAGTAGATACTTTCCAAAGATGTAACAAAGTTTGAGAAAAAAAAAAATCTCTCCCCTCTCTTTATACGAAACAGTTTTTCGAATTAATTTTCTCAAAAGTAACTGTAACAATTTTGATTAAAATATTTATAAACACAAAATTTCTTCCAAATATGTTTTGTGTTTTAAGACTTCCCGAAATACCCTTTATTAACGTTTCGAATTGTTCAATACGTATTCATTTTTTAAGTGCTTTCGATATTCAGCTGTTTCTCGCGATATGAAAACAGTATGAAATGTAAAAAAAACGTTTAGAAAGGTTCTAAAACATTTGACTGTCACTTTTTCTCTTGAAAATGTGTTATGTAACTATTTTTGCTGTGGTTTATCTCCATAATGAACTAAGCAGAAAAACAAGTTTTAATCTGAATAGTGTCTATGTGCCTATAGTTACTAATGAACTATAATGGGTAAAAAGGTCACACGTATATAATATATCGATTTTTTACTTTCACATGACATTTTTATTCCATTCTGTGTGAAAAGGAGCTACAAGCGGGTTTTTATGACGTTAATGTTAAACAAGAAGGGTTATTAAAGGGAAGTTTTATAGGTAGGTATATACTTTCACGGGGATTCTTTGATTTCTTTGCAATATGCAAAATTGCGAAAAGGGGCTACTGTTAATGTAATTTTTTTTATCTCACCACATTGTAAATCAGCACAAGGGTACACTCAAGTTTTAATGATTTAGAATCATTCATTTGTTTCTTCTGCTTTTAATTGTTACTAAGGCACTTCTGGTAAATTAACCGTAAGTACCACCAATGTGAATAGAAGGGGCAAAAATACATTTTACACCGTCTCTTTTATATGCGTGAGCATGAAACAATTCACGAATCGCCACAATGTAAATATTTAATTTGAAAATTTAAACAAAAAATGGGTAATTTGGTTAGAACTGGTGGAAAAACTGAGATAATTTTATACAGAGAGTCCATTAAATATTTACGATTTTAGGGGAAACGCTGTACACTTCAAATGTAATTGAAAGCCGTGTAAATTCCAGGATTTTTAATACGGGACTTTATATTTGTTTTTATTAAAAGTGTTGCCTTATCGAGTTCAAGCTCTCTGTATATTTCGATTTGCCCACATGTTTCAGTATATTTTTCGACTCTATACGAATTTAATATTATTATATTTGAAAAGGATCTAAACGTTTACGATTTTAGGCGAACTCTGCAAACTCTGAGATACCTTTGCTTACGTTTTGAGGACAATATGTTCATACGCTTCTTATTTTGTTGAAATTGGTCGTTTATGAAGATCAATATATGTATATTACAAAATGTAGGTACAACATTTTTGCTTGTTCGAATCGAATGCACTAATAATTTAAAACTATGCGTCCATTTTTACTAAATTCACATTTACAGTTTAATTTGTAAGATCTCCGGAATTCAAAAACTTCATTATTTTTGTTATGATTATTTAAAGAACCCATTTATTGCAATTAAAATACCTACTTGTAGCTGCTACGATTGATCAGGGTCTATAGGTAGCTTAACGATAGGTTTAATTCGCACGTTTGATATTATTTTCTAGTATATAATATTCTTAAGACTGCAAAAACATACGATTGAATATTTTATTTATATATAAGGATAAATTCATTTGTTTTACTTTAAATTAATGTTTATTGCTTTTTAAATTTAATACTTTCTTTGTTGTTTAATGAATTAAAAGCTATGAATTGTTTATTATTATTTCTCTACGACTATGCAAAATCAATTAATAATGTAAATAACTGTATTGTTTCGAATCCTATCGTTTTCTAGGTTATGTTGAAGTGAATGGAGAAGTTTGACTAACTTTATAAAAGGGTAAATACAAAATCTCATTTGTATAAATGTATTCTGGCGTGGCTACGTGACAAAATAAAACCATAAGAAGTTAGTATTTTATTTTCACACTGGTTATTATTTAATTAACGTCCTTTTCACTACGGAACGACGATTACATGATGATTTTATAATTGCCTCCATACCAAAGCTCTCATAATTTGATTGACACCCTATACTTATAAAACCGATGATAAAAGCTGACTTGGAGTACGCAGCTTGAATTCTGTCCACCCCGAATCATCACTTATTGGGCACATTTAACACCACACAAGTTTGAAAGCATCCTAGGAAAGACCTCTCCGCTGGTCAAACAGAAACATTGCCGGCAAGCGGTCGATGGACTCGCCGGTGGTACTTACCCGTAGATGGCGTCCTTGTCCCGCTTATGCACGTCGGGCACGGAACCCATAACGTGGTTGGATACGGGGGCTCCGACGTGATTTCCATGGTATTGGTGCATTGCAGCATGGTTCATATGGGGTGAATGATGCGGCATGCTCTGCAATGGCCTGTGGGCCACATGAGGATCGTACATGGAGGGTGGTGGATTATCCATGTAAGGGTGGATGCCGTCATCATACTGTAACAGACCACCAACGTCTATAATTATACTTCTGGATATTGACATTTTCTCTAGCAAAGCATGTATACACTTCAGTTAAATGAAACGTACTATTTGGTAACGTGGGCCAATTTATAAAAAAATTCTATTACCCAGTGGTTTAATTAGGACTGCAATCTCACTTCTCCTCTGAGGTATTTAATAAAGGCTAGATTTTGAACTTTTGAAAAACATACAAGTAACATACTTTTCGGGGTTTCTTCAAATACTCTGTGAATAAATTGAAGATTCCTTCATCGTAATATAGTTAGTTTTTTTATCTATTAAAAGCTAACACAATCAGCAAAGCAGCTGATCAGACGCAAAATTAAGCATAAAATTGACCAACGTACAGTTTGATATTGTATTTTATGGTGACAAATATTCATCACAACAATGAAGTGTCAAAGACATATTATCTTAGAGAAAATCTTTACTACAGGGCTACGATGCTTATAAATTTGCCTTACATTCGCTCCAAAAATGTTAAAACATATTATAATGGAAGAATTCCCAAAACTTAAAACCAATGATTAAAAATATTGCTATCTTAAGTTTCGCACAAAATTTTACTTCACAAAAGAAAACCTGGATCCACATAGCAGCAAGTTTCATTTCGCAAAAACATATCTCAAGCGGTGTGCGACAAAAGAAAGCAAAAAACAAAGCAGGCGTAGAATGGGGTACTTTTTAGCCTTATGGTGCAATTTTAACTGGACATTTAAAAAACAGTTTCAACACCACTGTAAACGTCTAAATGCTTAGGCAGTTGAAGCCTTGCATTTTTGTGACCTGTTATTTCGCATACATAATATAGAGACGCAAAGTCAGTAAAACTCAAGCAGTACCTCTTATGAAAATATTACCAAATGCTTTTACATTCTTCCAAAGTCTTTGACGAACAAATTTGTATAAAATTTGTACATATTGGAATCATCATAACAAAATAATATTAAAATATTTGCACAAAAGATTATCTGTCAAAGTAGATTTAAGGCAATTGGCAAGCAGTAAGGTAGTACAACTTTTCTTATGATTACAGAAGACTGACAAGTAAAATTTAGTAAACTATTGCAAAAGCATACTTCAATATGTGTATTTGATATTCACACTACATTGGAGGAACCGTGTTTCTTTATTCGTTTCAGCCATATTTAAATCCCCAGGAAGATAATTGAATATCATATTGCACGTAGGTAATCCACCTTATAGTTTCAAATGCGTTCACCTAAGCTGTTTTTCCGAGTTAAAAAATTCATCTAGTCTCAATTGTATTGTTTACTAAAGTGCCCTAACAAACTTAAAATATAATAGGTACAATCAAAATTCACATAGCCTGCTTGAAACTCTTAAAACGCCTTCATGTCATGATCTTAGCAATATGCTTAAAAATGTAATTAAAAAGTTGAAGACTGAGTCCGAAAATACTTGCATTTCTTTAAAATACAAGTAAACCTATTTGTTGAAAAGGACAGTAGAATAATTAGCAGCCAAATCTGTTGAAGAGAGAAATTTAGTTAAAAATATTTAGGAACACCAGAACTTCCGTTTTATTTTGTGGTGATTTTCATGTAAACACACGATTTGTAACCTGTTTGGGAACATCGCTTAATGTTTTTCTTATCGCTTTTGTATGTGATGACATTTTAGGCAACTTGGGATTAAAAAGAAATGTCAAGATAAAAAGTGAGGTTATCACTCAAAAATATGACTTGTTTTTTTCTTGAACATGAGTTTCCGGGACATGAACCGGTATAATTAAGATAACACACCGCTTTCCTTTTAGATATTTGGAAGATGGGCATGCACATGGCACGGTGATAGCCCACGCTGGCCTATCAACTGCTTGTATGGGAAACCCCCTTTGCTCTTCCAACATGGCCGCAACATTCATTACGGCCTGATTGATGGTGACATTTGAAAAACACTAGCGCAGCACATAAACATCACTAGCACGCTGGCGGCTGGGGGGGAGAAGGAAAGGGGGAGTGTGCCCGAAGAAAATTCATTGAGAGATGATGGGGTAATAATAGGGAAAAACTCACCCGTGGTTGAGCCATGAATGCTCTGGCCTCAGCACGAGGATGACTCCAAGTGCTGCGCCAAGCACGTTCACTGTTACAACACCTCTTTTATCACCACCACAAAACCACTTCAACACTTATGGCTCTTTCTTCTGCTCAAGTGCATCAAGACTCCTCCGGTGGGAAACAAAACAAAACAAAAACGCGAACACGATATTCTTTTGTTCCGAATGTAAACCGTATCACACGAGAGTACTAGAGAACACATTACACTTGCGACACATCACTACTCGAACACACGAACGTTTGATGATGGATGACACTGCTGTTGCTGCCGATGATGATGATGGTCAACTCCCACCGTCAAACCATCTGTATATATGGATGGATGTGTTTAAGTGTGCCTTCTCTGTCTCCCCCCTCTCCTTTTCCGAAACGGCGACTACGACGACGGCGGCGGCAACGACGACGCCTCGCGTGGATCGCGGCGATGATGTTTTCGGGTTCTTCTGCTACTGCGCCGTGGTTTGAAGAGGGTTTCCCAGGGCAAAAGCGGGAAGCCCGGTGCGCTACCACTCACCTCGTCCGTATAGATCCTGCGCGCTCCGTAGCCCTCTGCCAACTGTCAATCAACACGCTACGGAGGGGGAAGGGAGACGGGGCCGTCGCCGAGGAGTGGGGAAATGTATGGGGTCTTGTCAGGGCGGTGAAGAGGGAGACGCGGCACAAGGGGCGGGGTAAAAAGGTAGGCTGCGCCGCGCATCTTCGGATCCAATGCGCAGCTTAGAACTCGCAACCCCTCCCCGTTCGAAGGAAAACTGGAATGGTCGAAACCGCGGTGGCGGACAAGGGCCGGGTCTTGCTTCTTCCCCGTTCGTTTTCTGACACAGACTCGTCTACTCTGATCGCAGCGCCATTCACTCACCGCGTGACGGATGGCACGAACTAAAAACACGGGTTCCTTTCCCCCTTCTCGCACGTTACGAATATTGTAGTCGACGTCTGACACCCTCTTTTCCAGCAGAAATGCAGCCCACTGTGTCAAATGCTTGAACCGGCATAAATCAGAGCAAGGGTGAAGATTAAAGCCAGCAGTGACATTCATTGGATCATCGTGGCCTCTTACGCTGAAAAGAGTTGAATGGGCCGGCCCTCCATGGCCTAACGTTCTTTTCATTCTGCCCTGATTAATAATTTATCGTAGTCATTGTCCTGCTTCACCACAACAAACCAAGAAAAGTTCGCGCAACACTGGGCGAATTCCATTGCTGCCAATTTTTACTCCGCCGCCACCCACTTCTGCCAGGAAACAAAAAGCAAGTGTTCTGCGAAGAAAGGAAACAACGGAAAGTAAGCGCAAATGAAATCCTGCGTTTATAACCTACCTCTCATACAAAATGATTCATATTAATTTTAATTAAATGCACATTTGAAAGCATTTTAATTACCTAATATTGGATTTTAATATCATATAAATAACCGCAGTACCTGCGTTATATACTTATAGTCATGTTTAATTTTGCCTTCTGATGCAGAAAATTAGGTATACCTATCTAAGCGTGGTAATATGTTTCATTATTAATTCGATAATCAGATATTCCTACACCATAAATCACAAACGAAACGCCAGATGATCACATAATTTCTGTTTTAATTTCGACAACTTTTTCGCTAATTCCATAAAGAATTTCATTACTACATTATATTTTTAGATGTTGGCATAAAAGGTGCATACGTATATCTTAATATCCTGTAAGTAGCTGCGCGTAAATAAAACGTTACTGCATAAAAGTGTGGAGCTCATCAAAATATACCTACAATTTATTTTAACCGTTTAGCATTAGCCGTTTCCGAAATATTCATTGTTATAAGCTTTCCCAGGTTCGTGTACGAAAAGTTGAAATTCGCGATTCTTCTTTTTTCGAATGAATAAAACAATTGCAAACAAACAGTGGAATGTTGTTTTCGTGATACTCAATCTGAAATAATTTCTTAGCAAACATAATACACTTTATCTTAAGCATGTGGACAGAAGAATCACGTTTTATATTATATGAATATAGATATAAGGGATACCTTGGAAGTAATAGACAATAGGTAGAGACATTTATTTGCTACACATCTATTTTGGTACGCTTCTTCACACCTAAGTACATACATTGATATGTTCTTCATATAAGTGTATATTCCTCATTTGTCTTTGATGGTTCACAATCTATTGGAAAACTACCAGTAGATAATCCTAGGTGTTAATGTGGAAGAACTGAAAGCTATGATTTTCACCAAAGCAGGCTATTCATGACATGAATGCAACACTATTATATGCGTTGAGGTACGCATACCAGAGAACAGAATACCAATATATCCTTCTTAAACCATGTTATATTAGCACAAAACATGCTTTAAGTTTATACTCACAGTTCAGGAAAAACAATTATCTATCATTTGTTTTGCCTCTTAAGTGTTTTTTCTATCCTTTTCTATGCTAAGCATCTTCAAAGAAAATCTTATGTGTTCCAGTCACATGACTTTCTCTACATCTCTGCAACAAATTATTGTTAAAACTTATTCTTCCATTTCTTTCATGGTAATCGAGAAAAAATTAGCAATGGTATTTTTACTTGCTTCCTTATAATTAAAAAGGAAATAGGGGAATACACTAGGCTAAAGTGATAGTCAAATCTTTTAAAAGCTGGTTGTCATGTGGTTGAAGTGCCAGTTTGTATGGCCAGATGTTGACAAAGTCTCGTATAAGAACTTTAAAGCTGAAATCAATAACAAGGAATATCTAAAAAATGGTCAAATCCACGAAAAAATAGGACATAAATTGTATGTTTCAACGAGATCTATATATTTTATGTAGTAAGTTTTTGTCTATCTTTTACGGCTTACCAGTTATGCAAAATTCCGCAAAATTCATTTAGAATAAAAATATCTTCAAAAGCTATTCCCAGAAAACTCAAGATACACATTTTGTTTGTCGTTTAAATATCTTATATACGAAATTTTAGTTTGCTATGGAGGGATTTTTTTTAAAATCTTAGTGTGGCATCCTTGGAAGATATTAAACTTAAATACCAAGTTTGGTATTTTACCGACTTTTCGTTTTGAGTTATCGCGCTCACAGACAAACGGACACACACGGATCTTTTTCTAAAATTGCTTTTTTTTGGATACAGAAGACCCTAAAACGCCTATTTCCGGTAGAATCTCGGTATTGAATTTTTGGGTGGAATGCAATAGCTTCTCTATACACTGTGTACATAGTATTGAGGAGAAAGTAATAAATGATTGGCTAGTGTGAGCTAATAGAAAATTGTCCTTACTGCTAATAGAATTGCAGAAGTCTACGTAAAATATCTAGTAGTAGGATATTAAAACATTTATTGTAGATACAGATAGCAAGACCACAGTTAAGTTACTCAATAGGAATCAAACATTTGAAAATGAACATTGTTGGACTCAAACGAAAAACCAAAAACCTAGAAGATTTCAAAGATTGGATATAGAATTAATGTAGTTCTTAAGAATGGTTCAACTACTGACTTGAGCTTTCTAAAGAAGCGCTTCTACCCTTATTTTCGTTCTACTTATAAGGAACTAAGTCATAAGACAAGTTCTGCTAATGTATATTTAGCATTTATTTGTTATGTTTATCTCGAATAACATGATGTAGATAAAGACATAATCCATATCTCATGTACTACTCCTGTTCCGTATATATATATAAGATTTCATTTCTTTCTTTCTTTCTTTCTTTCTTTCTTTAGTTATTTATTTATTTCCTTTAATATTTATTCGTTTCTTTTATTTAAAATCTATATTAGAAAATCGTGAGATAATGGGTATTTGAACAGTGATTTTAAAAATATTCCAAGCTGAAGATTTAAAAACTTGATATGCCTAGGTTCACATATAAAAATGTAATTTTAAGAAACATTTTCCAGCATATTTGGCCAATCAAAATGTTATAATCGCCCGCCTGGGCGTGTCTACCTCATGTTCAACAGCTCGTGAGTTCGAATCTCGCTTAGGGTGAGTCACCTGGATAAGGGTTTCCCTAATCCTGGAAAGACGAATGTCGAGTAACTTTAAGCTCCATGGACCCCGAAATCTTTTGAGCATCATTTTCACCAGTTTCAGTCATCGTTCGATATGGCCAACCAGGTTAAAGGACATTAAACTAAAAAAAAAAAAAGTAATCACCCATGAAGTATACCTACAATGCTAACGATTTTGAATTAATACTTTTTTCAGCAAATCGATAGTTAAGTAAAATCTTACAATGATATTCTTTAAAAATCATTTCCTTTAATCTAAACGTACCACAAATACTATTGGTATGTGTGGCAGATTTTGTGCAATAGATGAATAATGCGTAGGCATGACTATTTAAGAGAAAGTTTATTTTTAAAATATCATCATTTGGCAAGGGAGAGCAAATTAATTTTTAATCTGAATAACTTGAAAAGTAAAACATTCGAAACCAAATTTAAAACAGTTTTATGTTTATGAAAGATAAATTGAGAAAGTTTGAATCCCAAGTAGATAACTAAATGAGTTTAAAGTAGATAATATATATAAACATACTCAATAAGTGTTATTTTATTACCAAATTGAGCTTAAAAGCGATTGGCGCAACGTTTCCTGGGAATGCGAAGCGTGCTGTTATTCCTTTGTTTCTCAAGTTTCGTTAACAGTTAGTTATTAAGTTGTAAAAGTTGGTTATAGTTCCTTTGTTAGCTCTGAGTTAATCGCAGCAACTAACATTTAGAAAAAATATTCACAATATAAATAAATAAGATAATGATTTGTCAACTTGTTTTCCGACCAAGTGGAAGAATCTGCAGTGACAGCGCCTATCGCAAAACCATTTTATTTTACTCTCCTGAAATAGGTATCTAGGATTTTAGTTTCCCTCACTCTGGGCTTACGTTCGTTATATTTAGAGTAGTATTTATGTATTTTTATTGAGTTAGACAATAATTAACTACTTACATAAGATGTTACATTTTATGCGTGAACTGCCTTCCGGAAGTCCATTCGTTAATTCTTATTTATAGAAATTCACATAGAAACAAAGTTAGTTTTTAACTATTAGCAAGAACTGCTTTCTAAATTATTTGCTAATATAAAAAAATCTGATGTGTTCGATTCACATGCAACAAATTATTATTATTATTATTATTATTATTATTAAAAAGCTTATCCTTTTATTTACTTCATCCCAATTGAGAAAAATTAGTAAAATAGTCTTATTACTTGCTTCCTTGTAAGTAGAAGCGAAATAAGGGATACCATAGGTTAAAGTGATAGTCAAATGCTGGTTGCTATGTGACTGAAGTTCCTTTGTTTGTATGGACAGGAATTGACAAATTCCTATATGAGAAAAGTATTAGATAAGTTTTTTAAAGCTGAAACCAAAAACAAGGAATATCTTAAAAACGATCAACTCCACGAAAAAAAGGTATAGATATAAATTGTGTGTTTTAATGTGTTCTTCATTTTTTTGTGTGGTAAGCTTTTGTGTATCTCTTGCGGTTTGGCAGTTATGCAAAATTCCGTAAAATTCATCCAGAATAAAGTAATCTTTAGAGGGTATTCCCAAAAAAAATACATGTAATTGAGATATTTGTTAGCTGCTAAACCTAAAGAATGCAATGAAAATATATTTTGCGCATTTTAAAGCCTATTTAGAGTACAGATTTGCATGGGTAGCGTAGGTAACTAATTTCAAATACATTGAAGCTTTGTAATGCAATATCGTGGTCGTTACAAGCTTATAGGCTAATTTGCATGACCTCCTAGGTTAAGCGGCGAGAAACTGAAACAATGGACAGTACTTTGAAAGTTACCGAAGCCTGATAAGATTATAAATATTAATGAAGAGACATCAAAGGCGCAAGAATGCCTTTTCATTCTCGCTACAAAATGCTTTGCACGTCAATCTATGTTTGACCGAAGTCGCGCGCACACGGATTTTACCGCATCGCTGCTAAATGAGCAGCATGCGAAAAACTATCGAAGAGGCCTGAATTATTAGTATTATTAAATAATATTAACAATATTATTTATTGTATTAATTATCTATATATTATAATTATAATCATAATTGTTTTTTATAACTTTTATTGTTGTTGCACATTTTTTATAATCTTTGTTACAATTTGTTCTCATAGCTTAATTTTATATAACTATTTAATGCATGTTAAATACTTTTTGCAATACTTATAATATTTTTTTGTAAAAATCCCTAAATGTATATTGAGGGCAACTCATTGATGAATCAGACTAATAAATAAAATAATATAATTGATAACCATAGGTAATAGACAAGTTCAATTTAAATTCTAGCCCCATCATGCGAAGTCGGCGTAAATTCGGCCATTACAGTGGTTTCTTGATATGGGAATTTTTAGTTTGCGAGTTTGCCGTATGTGAAAATAGTGACGAAGAACTTGTGGACGTGAAAAACGCCAAATTTAACTCAGTAACCTGTTCTTTCAAAGTAAATATCGGTTCTTTTAAATTCAAACACACATTACACAGGCTGTACTTCCCTTCCAAAGGAAACCATGCCAAGGGTTTTTACGTACGAAAAAAATCTGATGTGTACCATTCACATGACTTTCTCTATATCCCTGCAACAAATTATTCTTAAAAAGCTTAGACTTCTATTTACTTTATGCTAATCAGAAAAAAATTAGCAGAAATAGTCTTATTACTCACTTCCTTGTAAGTAGAAGCGAAATAAGGGACAACCATAGGTTAAATGATAGTCAAAAGCTGGTTGCTATATCAATGAAGTTCCTTTGTTTATATGGATAGTAGTTGACAAGTTCCTGTATGAGAAAAGTATACGTTTTTCATAGCAGAAACCAAAAATAAGGAATGTCTCAAAAACGACGAACTCCACGAAAAAATGTATATAACATAAATTGTGTGTTTTAATGTGCTCTTCATTTTTTGTGCAGTAAGTTTTTGTCCATCTCTTACGGTTTAGCAGTTATTCAAAATTCAGTAAAATTCATCCAGAATAAACTACTCTTCAGAGGCTATTCTCAGAAAATTCAAGATATACATTTTATTTTTCAGGTAAATGTCTTTAATATACGGTATGTTAATCAAAATCGTTAGAGCCATTTTTGAGAAAATCAAAATTTTCGAAAAAAGTTCCATGTAAAGGGTAGTTGGGGATGGGGGGGATTTTTCTCAAAATCTTCGTGTCGCATCCCTGGAAGATACTTAAGTTAAAATACCAAGTTTGGTATTTTACCGACTTTTCGTTTTTGAGTTATCGTGTTCACAGACACACGAACACACTCACACACGGACACTCACACACACACGGACCTTTTTGTGAAAATGCTTTTTTTGGATATTGGGGAGCCTAAAGCATATATTTCCGGTGAAATCTCGGTATCGAATTTTTTGGTGGAGTGCAATACTTTCTCTATACATAGTGCGCATAGAGAAAGTAAAAATCCACCACCCTCCTTGGTTTGAACCCGCAACCTTGGGCAACAGAGCTTAGCATGGTAACACTACACCGCGGAGGGCGACCATAATAAAGGGAATAGTAATTAAGATGTTAAAAACACATTTTAGACAATTTAAAAGCAACAGCATAAAACAGTAAGAAGAGTATTTTTTAGATTTTAGCGAAATCTCTCTTTAAACCACGAAATTATTCACAAAATAACTAAGGTCTGTTTCATATTAAAAAAAAATGGAATAGATGTAGTATGAAATTATTGTATTGCAAAGCAAAGCAATGTTTTAAAATACTCTTAAAATATACTTTTGGGAAAATTTGATTCTTTTGGCAGGATGGGTTTTTATTATTTTTACTTTCTCTGAATGTACTATGTGCATAATATACATGGAAGCTATTGCATTCCTCCCAATAATTCGGTAGCGAGATTTCACCGAAAGTACACCTGTATCCAAAATAAAGCATTTTGGGGAAAAGGTCCTGTATGTGTTTGCGTGTGAATGTGTCCGTGTGTTCGTGTCTGTGAACGCGATTAACTCAAAAACGAAAAATCGATAAAATACAAAACTTGGTGTTCAAGTTTAGTATCTTCCAGGGATGGGACACGAAGCTTTTGAGAAAAATCCTCCCAACCCAAACTACCCTTTACATGGTAACAATTTCGAAAGTTTTGATTTTCTCAAAAATGACACCAACGATTTTCTTTAAAACACCGTATATTAAATATATTTATATATCAAACAAAATGTATAGCTTGAATTTTCTGGAAATAGCCTCTAAAGAGCTCTTTATTCTGAATGAATTTTGCTGAATTTTGTATAACCGGTAAACCGTAAGAGATAGACAGAAACTTACTACACAAAAAATGTAGATCAGATAAAACACACAATTTATATCACATAATTTTTTTTTTCGTAAAGCTGGCCTTTTCCGAGATATTCCTTGTTGTTGATTTCAGTTTTAAAATACTTTAACTCTTACTGTAACTTGTCAACGCTTGGCCACACAAAGAAACGGATTTTAGTCCCATAGCAACCACATTTTAGAGCATTTGACTGTCGATTTAGACTAGTGTATTCCCTTATTTCCCTTCTACTTATAAGGAACCAAGTAATAAGACCGTTTCTGCTAATGCTTTAGCATTAAATAGACAGAAGAAGAAGCTAATTGACAATAATTTGTTACAGAGATGCAGAGAAAGTCATGTGAATGGAGCACATCAGATTTTTTACTTAATACACCCCTCACATGCCGATCCAAATTACTTCGTATCTCTTAACTATCATGTGACGACTAATCCTTGTTCCTTATAACCCTACCTCGCGGAGATGTATTCTTCCGCGCTGCGTTACCTTCCCCTTTCCCCTGATTGGCTAATAATATACACATTTAAGTGGTGACTAACAAGGCCTATTGCACGCAAGGATGGACGATAAAAGTGATATATAAACATGTTATAAATATGATAGATGTCCTGAGACACAGATTTGAAGAAAAGAATCTATTTATTTCACCACAAGACACATATATTCCAAATGTATTAACTCCCTTATGTTATATAAGGAACTAATTTGTACCGCATAAATACCCTATTCCACGACGGTAGCCAATGAGAGGTAACTACTTCACGTGACTGTTACGGGAAACATTATAAGGAACAAATTAGTGCAGCTGCTGTAGTGGAATAGGTTGTTGTGCGGTTCAAAGTAGTTCTTTATTTAACATGGTCATATAGGCATATATATAGGTAAATATATTAATATGCCATATAGACATGCCATATATAAGGGAATTGTAAACTTCGCTTTATGATAATCTAGGAATCAAATATAGACATAATAACAGTTAATGTGTCACTTTAATCTTGCGACCTTGCACTGCATAAAGTTTGCGTACTACCATTTAAAGGTTGTATATTCAATCAGTGAGAAGGGGCTGTATACATGTCAGCGGGGTAAGACTATAAGAAAAAATGTGATGTAGGTAATTGCTAGAATCGTGAATGCCAACGAAGTTTAGTGAAAATACACACAAATGCAACTTTTTATTTTACTGCGATTTGAGCTGATCTTCGAGGTAATAAATAAGAGAAACAAATCTTACATTTAATGACTTTTTCTACTTTCTAATTAGTATTGTTGGGAATATTAGGAATGATCTCTCGTGTAATAACACAGAGCTCCAGCTGGGGAATGCGGACCACATCATTTCTCTGAATCGATTGGATAGTCGTCCATCTCTGAGGTGCGTGTGGGCGTGAGGTCGGTATGTGAGTTAGTCGCCATGGTCTTGCAGGAATCGGTATACAAACTATTCTTACGAAGGTTTATATTTCTATCTATTGCAATTTGGTATAAGCATTTGCCTAAATAACTACATTACACTTTTCTTATAGATGTAAAGAAAATGGGATAGTCAAATCTTTAACAACGGGATGCTGTATACGGCCTTAACATTCCATAGGCTTGACATGTAATCGTGAGAAACAAGTGAACACCGAAAGGATTTTAAATGAAAAACCAAATATTGAACAAATCGAACCATTAATAACGCATAGGCATCTATCTGGGAAATGGCTACAGCACAAAAAAGTCATTTAAAATAAATTGTACATTTTAAAGAGATCCAGACAGAGAGGCGGACAGATAGATACACAGATAGTCAGACAGCACTCACTCAAACCTGTTTCAATTTTTTTTTTTTTAAATTAAGGGAGTCTAAAACATGTAAGTTTTTACGGAGAAATTGGCATTGAATTTTGGGTAGAACGCGTACCTTTTTTACCTATTACGCACATGGTGGAGAAAGAAACAAATGGTTTGTATTTCAAAAGCCCTTGTAAATATTAACGTATTAAATATAATAGACTAACACAGACTTTCTTGTTCATAATAACACCATATTGAACAATAGGTATCTAAATATATTGGGTATATAATAATAATAATAATAATAATAATAATAATAATAATAACACCTAATAATAGTAATAATAATTTATTTGAATAAGGTACGTCCATTACGAAATTGCGTGACAACGCATAGCAAAAAAAAAACAAAAGAGAAATACATGTGTATAAATACAATGAAAAACACATAGGCAATACAAATAACCATAAAATGACAGCAAATAGTTAATAATAATAACAATACTGGGTTCCTTTTTTAGGTATAAATATTACTTTTAAAATATTCCTAATTTTTAATTCACAGTTAATCTTTATAAGTAATTTGATTTTACAAAAATAAAATATCAATAGGTATGATTGTAAATCCATACAGAAATTAAAGTAAGAAACGGTTCAAGGAATTCTGCTTTAGATACAAACTAAAGAATTATTACTTTTTTGGAAAGCGACCTTAAAGAGATAGCATGAAAACCGCGGAACAACGCGTCAATAACGTCCCTACCGATAAAGGAGGGAAACGTACGGTCTCAGTTTTCCTCTGAAATGAAAAGAGAAAGTCAATATTTAAATAGAAATAAGTTTCAGCATTTATGTTTCTCCCAACTGTTGAAGGAAGATAAACTGATGCTACACAAATAAGAAAATAAAGCCAATTTCTGTTTCTCCTGAAATAAGATAATTAAGAACTGTCTATTCTAAAAAGTTGAACGCCAACGTTATTCTAATATATAGATAAAAATCTAATGTGTTCCATTCACATGACTTTCTCTACATCTCTGTAACAAATGACTGTTAAAAAGTTTAATTTTCTATCTACTTTATGATAATCGAGTTAAACACATTAGCAGATCTTTTCTTAATTACTTGCTTCCTTGTTAAGTAAAAGAGAAATAATGGAATACATAGGCTAAAGTATTAGTCAAATCGTTTTAAAGCTGATTGCCATGGTTGAACACCATTTCTATGCAAGGCAAGGAGTTTACAACTTTCCGGGTGAGAAAGGCTCAAGTATTTTAAATCTGAAACAAATAAAAGGAATATCTCCGAAATGACCAATTCCAGGAAAAAATTATATATAATTAATTTTGTGTTTTAATGTGGTCTACATTTTTTGTGTAGTAATTTTTTATCTAACTCTTAACGACTTACCAGTTACGCAAAATTCAGCAAGATTCATTCAGTATAAAGAGGTGTTTACAGGCTATTCACAGAAATTCAAGATATACACTTTATTTTTAATATAAATATCTTTAATACACGGTATTTTAATAAAAATCCTTACAGCAATTTTTGAGAAAATCAAAATTTTCAAAATTTTTTCCATGTAAAGGCTAGTTTGAGGTGGGGGGATTTTTCTCAAAATCTTCGTGGCGCATCCTTGGAAGATACTAAACTTAAATACCAAGTTTAGTATTTTACCGACTTCTTGTTCACAGACACATGGACACAAACACACACAGACCTTTCTTCAGAAATGCTTTTTTTTTGGCTTCAGGGGACACTAAAACGTGTATTCCGGTGAAATCTCGGAATCGAATTTTTGTGTGGAACGCAATACCTTCTCTATACACTATGTACATGATAAGTGTAGAGAAAGTAAATATTCATAATAATGGAACTATTGGTTTTGTGTAAGCTATTTTACAAATAAAATAGCATCAATAAATTGAACATTAAAATATTCTGTATTCAGTTTAATTATTCTCTTATGTACCAATCGTCTTCTGCAGCTTTTAAATAAGCAATTAAGTGTGAAGATTATATCAAGAATACCTGGTGGAAGGAGGGTAAATGTAATCCGTTAAGTAAGGAAAATATCTCTAGGCGAACACTTTTGATCCATCCTTCGTAAATTTATAGAAAAACGCTTATAATACAAAGCCGTTTGAGAATTCAGGTGGATGAGTAACCCAGAATTGACGGGTAATTTCAGGCTCGCCGCAGATGTTTACTGTTGCGAATTGGGTGTCAGATTAACTTCATTAGCTTGGGAACATATTAACATTCTGTATGCGTTATCAGCGAAATGCATAGTGTTTAATAAAAACATTCTCAGCACACTTATTTCATTGAGAATGAAACAATAAGCAGAAAATAAATTATTTTAAGTTTAACGTTTATTTATTTTGCACTCCTTAGGCGCTGTAATTTATAAGTAACATATACAAGTTCAGGTACTTATAGCAGGGTTCAATGAAATCTCATACAAGATAAATAGGTATTTTTACTTTCTCTACACGTAATATGTACATAGTGTATAGAGAAAGTAAAGTAGTGTACAGAGAAAGTATACTCCACTCAAGAATTCAATACCGAGATTTCACCGTAAATATATGTTTTAGGATCCCCTGTAACCAAAAAAAAAAAAAAAAAAAAAAAAAAAAAACATTTTCACAAAAAGGTCCGTGTATGTGTGTGTGTGTGTGTGTGTGTGTGTGATCACGATAACTCAAAAACGAAAAGTCGGTAAAATACCAAACTTGGTATTTAAATTTAGTATCTTCCAGGGATGCGGCACGAAGATTTTGAAAAAAAATCCTCCACTCCAAACTATCCTTTACATGGAACTTTTTTCGAAAATTTTGATTTTCTTAAAAATGGCTCTAACGATTTTGATTAAAATATCGTACATTAAAGATATTTACCTTACAAATCATATGTTATCTTGAATTGAAATTTCTGGGAATAGCCTCTGAGGACTACTTTATTCTGGATGCATTCTACGAAATTTTGTATAACTACTAAACCCTAAGAAATGAACAAAAATCTACCACACAAAAAAATGTAGAGCACATTCATACACACAATTTATCTACATTTTTTTTGTGGAGTTGATCGTTTTTAGTATTCCTCGTTTTTGGTTTCAGCTTTGAAGAACTTGTACGTTTCTCATACAGGAATTTGTCAACTCGTGTCCATACAAACAAAGGAACTTCGGTCACCTAGCAACCAGCTTTTGAGTATTACTTAACCTATGGTACTCCCTTATTTCGCTTCTGCTTACAAGGAAGCAAGTAATAAGACTATTTCTGCTAATTTTTCTCAATTAGCATGAAGTAAATTGAAGCATAAGCTTTTTAACAATAGTTTGTTGCAGAGATGTAGAGAGCGTCATGTGAATGGAACACATCAGATTTTTATTCAATGATTTAAAAATGCAATAAAGTTGGTACATGTGTAAATTATTTTATCTAAACATTTAGCAGAACAAATTGACAAATTATTATTTTCTCTTGTACGAATGTGCAAGTACATAGTAGATAGAGAAGGTATTCCATCCAAAAATTCGACACCGAAATATCGAAAATGTTTGAGAAACCCCGAATAAATTCTTCTTACACCATGCTATTCGAGTAAACATTAGTAGAATGTACTTATTACTTAGTTATTTATAATAAGAAGGGGACTAAAGGAATGCGCCATACTAAAGTGATAGTCAAATGTTTTAAAAGCTGTCATTATATGATTGACATCGAAATCGGCTTCTTTGATTGGCCAGGAGTATATATATATATATATATATATATATATATATATATATATATAAAGTGGACACTTCCTGCCTGAGAAAGGTATGAATACTTTACAATTGAGACCAATAACAAGGTATATGTCGGAAACGGTTACCTCCACAACAAAAACGTAAATAACATAAATTGTGTGTTTTGACGAGATCTACTTTTTTTGTACAATAAGTTTTTTTTATATCTCCTACGGTTTAGCAATTAAGCAAAATTCAGCAAAATTCATTCAGAATAAACAGGTCTTCAGAGGCTATTCCCAAAAAAATCAAGATATACATTTTATTTGGGATGTAAATATCTTTAATATATGGGATTTTATCAAAATCGTTACAGCCATTTTCTTAGAAATTCAAAATGGGGGGATATTCTTGAAAATCTTCGTGTCGCACCCTTGGAAGATACCAAACCTAAATACCAAGTTTGGTATTTATGGATCTTTTCGTTTTCGAGCTATGCTGTCCACAGAAACACACACACACACACTCACACACACACAGATACACACACAGCCGCTTTTTGTTTTTTTTTTTTTTCTTCTTTTGAAAATGCCTTTTTTCGGACTAAGGAGACTCCAAAACATATCTCGAAATCGAATTTCTCGACGGAATACAATACCTTCTCTATTCACTATGTACATTGTACACTCGGACTAGTGAAAGTAAAAAAGCATTTTTAGAAAAATATCCATGAGTGTGTGGACAGCATAATTAAAAGGGGAACAGGTTTTTAAGTACCGAACTTGGTGTTTAAGCTGAATAGATTCCAAGGGTGCAACACGAATATTCTTAGGAAAATCTTCCGACACACACTAACCTTTATATGGAACAGTTTTCGAAATTTTCGAGTTTTTCACATATGGCTCTAACGATTTTGTTTCAATGTATATTAAATATATGTATAATAAAATATAGGTATATAGTGCACTTTTGGATGTCTTTAGCATTACTGGCAAACCATAAGACATATATAAAAATTCATGCATAAAATGGGATCTCGTTAAAACACACAATTTATGTCATATGCAATTTTTTGTGGAGCAAACCATTTCCGAGACATTCTCTGTCATTAGTATCAACGTCGATCATTAAATTATATATTTAAACCTGTTCTCGTAACATAGGAATTTATTTTATTTTTTCACTGTGCGAAAATTTCTCTCATTTCTTCTCTTACAGTCGCAGTGAATGTATTAATGTATTTTATAAAATTTTAATATTCGTTATGTTTTGGGTCCACTGAGAAGAATAAAATAAATAGGTAGCTATTAATAATTAATTTGGCTTCATAATATGCTGTGAATAGTATTTTATAAATAACACTACTTAAGCTTTGTTTCTTATAAGCTTTTCCCGCTGATATGTATCATTCCGCGCGCGAGTCCCTTCGCCTTTCCCCTGATTGGAGAAGTCCAGCTTTAAAAGGCGGTATACAACAAACCCTGTGCACATAGTGTATAGAGGAAGTATTATATTCCACCCAAAAATTCGATACCGAGATTTCACCGGAAATATATGTTTTAGGATCCCCTGAATCCAAAAAAGCATTTTTAGAAAAACGTCTGTGTGTGTCTATGGACAGCATAGCTAAAAAACGAAAAGACCGTTAAATTCTAAGCTTGGTATTTAAGTTTGGTATTTTACGAAGATTTTCAGGAAAATCCCCCACCCCAAACTACCCTTTATATGGAAAAATTTTCGAAAAATTTAATTTTCGAAAAAATGTCTCTAATGATTTTTATTAAAATTCCGTATGTTAAAGCTATTTACACCTAAATAAAATATGTCTTGAATTTTTTTGGGACCTCTTTATTCTGGATAAATTTTGCCAAATTTTGCTTAATTACTAAATCGTAAGAGATACACAAAAGCTTAGTAGATCTCGTCAAAACACACAATTTATTTCCTTTACGTTTTCGTTGTGGAGGTAACCGTTTCCGAGCTATTCCTTGTTATTGACTTCAATAGTTATACCTTTCTCACACAGGAAGTGTCCGTTTTACTTTTGTTCTACTCCTGGTCTAGCAAAGAAGCGATTTGCAATGACAATCGCATAACGACAGCTTTAAAAACATTTGATTATCGCTTTAGTGCAGCACTTTCCTTTAGAACCGGCTGCGGTGCCATAAGTAGTTAAAGCGGGCATTAAACACTACAAAAAAAATTCCTTTAGTTCCCTTCTACTTATAAGGAACTAAGTAATAATGACATTCTGCCTAATGTTTATCTCGATTAGCATTGTGTAGAAAGAAGAATAATCTTCTGTAAAAATTTTTTCTGAAGAGCAGCTAGAAAAAGTCATGTGAGTGTAAGGCATCAGCTTTTTTTAATTAGGCTTTGACTTTTCGTCGTAGTGGTTACTCCACGGAGAACGTAAGACAAAACCTGAGTAGTATATGATAAACAAAAGAAGACAGCAAACAAACGACAGTGGAGACCTGCTTAAAACGGTGTCATTTCATCAAACACCTACTGGAATAATAACGTTCTTCTTCTTTTTCTTCTTCATCTGCACTTGAAAGATTAGGCAATCTACTTGTTCCGACTTCACAGAATTCGCTACAACTCCAAGTAGCCTTTATCCTAATTCAGTTGTGAAAGTTCCAAAGTATGTTATAGTACGTAATAGAATTCGTTAACAATGTATGCTAAATATACAAATATAACAGATTACATGTAGTCATGTGCAATATATTCAGTGGGGTGTCAATTTATATATTTGAAAGGAATTTCCATGCGTGTCAGTTTATACCTATTTTAAACTGTTTATAACGCCCCATAAATGCTTGCGACAATTTTCACAATTTCGTAGGTAGTGTACGGTAGTTGGGGGTAGCGTGTCTGCCTCATATTCGTGGTCATGAGCTCGAATCTCTCTGAGAGTGACTTACCCGGATAAGGTTTAAGGTCTTTTTTCGATGGTTTACCTTATCCTGAGAAGACGAATGTCGAGTAACTTTAAGTTCCATCGACCCCAAAATTATTTGAGCATCATTTCACTGATTTTATTCATCGTCCGATATGACAAACCAGGTTGAAGGACGTAAAACTTAAACAAAAAAAAAAAAAAAAAATGTGTTGCATAAAGAACGAGAGAGAAGGAGGAAACAGCGGAAGCGGGAGAGGGGAGAAAATTCACAGGGACTAAGGGCGAGAGAAGAAACTTCAATATTAACGTAAACAAACGCTGTTAGTAACTTATTAAACTTTATTCCCGGAAAAGCACCTGTGTTAGAAGCTAGGAGTGCAGAGGGTACAGCGTGCAGCTAGGCCACCTTGGATCCATTTTGCTTCCAACGTGATCCCTGGGAGAAAGGGATAAAACGGAGACCCGAGGGCGACCTGATCCGGAAGACGGGGTCCCTAAAGATTCCAAAATTGAACCTTTTTTATGTTAGCATTCAGGCAGCTCTCAGGAGGGAAGAAGAAGGTGGTGGCAATCCCACCAAATGCCAAAGCGAAAATTCCACCGTCCTGCCTCAACACACAAGCCGCCGTCACCTGGTGCTACATCACCAAAACAGATGAAAGGAATAATGGTGACAAGAAGTTCGTTGTAGAAGGGCAGCCATCCTAGCATTCACTTATAGGACCAAGGAAACCACGAAAAAATCACAAAAAAAAAAAAAAAAACCCAACACATTGTTAGAGTGGCCGTCCTGGCGGAAGTCAAGCCCCAAGAACTTCCGAAAGCGAGTCTCAAACCTATCAGTTACCTTTGGTTAAATGAATTCCCTATTGCAAATTTTTGTAAACAAATGCAAGTAAAGCATCTGATTACCGCAATAGTAACAGGCTCTTGGATTTATCCTACAGCAATTTAAATGTTACTTAATTTCTAATACAAATATAACATCATATTAATTAAAGAATATTATTAATTTAAGACTACATTTAATAATGGCTAAAAAGAATATATCTGAAACACAAAAATCATGAGCAATTATTAAAACAGAGGTTACATGAAAACCAATCTTCAGTGACATTTATCACGTTTAACAATAAAATCAGAACATAAATATAACTTCGCTAAACAATAGGAGGTATTTATTTATTCATGAATAGACATATCCACAACCCACAAACACCAGCATAAGATTAATAAAACTGAATATACGTAGAAAAATATGTAGCAAAACAAATCACCACCGAAATCTTAGATAACAGCAAACAATGCGACAATCCAGCAGAAAAGCTTTACCACTACCACCACCACCACTACTACTAATGCTGCTGCTGCTACTACTACCACCATCACCTCCACTAACACTACTACTATCACTATTACTACCACTACTACTACTAATATTACTACTGCCACTACTGGTATCACTACTAATACTACTACCACTACCACTGCTAATACTAATACTACCACTACCACTACTGGTACCACTACTAACACTACTACCACTACACGTACCACTACTAATACTACTACCTCTACCACTACTAACACTACTACCACTACCACTACTGGTACCACTACTAATACTACTACCACTTCCACTACTAATACTACTACCACTACCACTACTGGTACCACTACTAATACTACTACCACTACACGTACCACTACTAATACTACTACCTCTACCACTACTAACACTACTACCACTACCACTACTGGTACCACTACTAATACTACTACCACTTCCACTACTAATACTACTACCACTACCACCACTAATACTAATACTATCACTACCACTACCACTACTAGTACCACTATTAATACTACTACCATTACTAATACTAATACTACCACTACCACTACTAATACTACTACCACTACCACTACTAATACTAATACTATCACTACCACTACTAATACTAATACTACCACTACCACTACTAATACTAATACTATCACTACCACTACTAATACTATCACTACCACTACTAATACTAATACTACTACCACTACCACTACTAGTATCACTACTAATACTACTACCACTACCCTTACTACTACTATCACTACCACTACTAGTATCACTACTAATACTACTACCACTACCACTACTACTATCACTACCACTACTAGTATCACTACTAATACTACTATCACTACCACTACTAGTATCACTACTAATACTACTACCACTACCACTACTACTATCACTACCACTACTAGTATCACTACTAATACTACTATCATTACCACTACTAGTATCACTACTAATACTTCTATCACTACCACTACTAGTATCACTACTAATACTACTACCACTACCACTACTAGTATCACTACTAATACTACTATCACTACCACTACTAGTATCACTACTAATACTACTATCACTACCACTACTAGTATCACTACTAATACTACTATCACTACCACTACTAGTATCACTACTAATACTACTATCACTACCACTACTAGTATCACTACTAATACTACTATCACTACTAATACTACTATCACTACCACTACTAGTATCACTACTAATACTACTATCACTACCACTACTAGTATCACTACCACTACTAGTATCACTACTAATACTACTACCACTACCACTACTAGTATCACTACTAATACTACTATCACTACCACTACTAGTATCACTACTAATACTACTACCACTACCACTACTAGTATCACTACTAATACTACTATCACTACCACTACTAGTATCACTACTAATACTACTACCACTACCACTACTAGTATCACTACTAATACTACTATCACTACCACTACTAGTATCACTACTAATACTACTACCACTACCACTACTAGTATCACTACTAATACTACTATCACTACCACTACTAGTATCACTACTAATACTACTACCACTACCACTACTAGTATCACTACTAATACTACTACCACTACCACTACTAGTATCACTACTAATACTACTACCACTACCACTACTAGTATCACTAATAATACTACTACCACTACCACTACTAGTATCACTACTAATACTACTATCACTACCACTTCCACTACTAATACTACTACCACTACCACCACTAATACTAATACTATCACTACCACTACCACTACTAGTACCACTATTAATACTACTACCATTACTAATACTAATACTACCACTACCACTACTAATACTACTACCACTACCACTACTAATACTAATACTATCACTACCACTACTAATACTAATACTACCACTACCACTACTTATACTAATACTATCACTACCACTACTAATACTATCACTACCACTACTAATACTAATACTACTACCACTACCACTACTAGTATCACTACTAATACTAGTATCACTACTAATACTACTACCACTACCCTTACTACTACTATCACTACCACTACTAGTATCACTACTAATACTACTACCACTACCACTACTAGTATCACTACCACTACTAGTATCACTACTAATACTACTACCACTACCACTACTAGTATCACTACTAATACTACTATCACTACCACTACTAGTATCACTACTAATACTACTATCACTACCACTACTAGTATCACTACTAATACTACTACCACTACCACTACTACTATCACTACCACTACTAGTATCACTACTAATACTACTATCACTACCACTACTACTATCACTACCACTACTAGTATCACTACTAATACTACTATCACTACCACTACTAGTATCACTACCACTACTAGTATCACTACTAATACTACTACCACTACCACTACTAGTATCACTACTAATACTACTACCACTACCACTACTAGTATCACTACCAATACTACTATCACTACTAATACTACTATCACTACCACTACTAGTATCACTACTAATACTACTATCACTACCACTACTAGTATCACTACTAATACTACTACCACTACCACTACTAGTATCACTACCAATACTACTATCACTACTAATACTACTATCACTACCACTACTAGTATCACTACTAATACTACTATCACTACCACTACTAGTATCACTACCACTACTAGTATCACTACTAATACTACTATCACTACCACTACTAGTATCACTACTAATACTACTATCACTACCACTACTAGTATCACTACTAATACTACTACCACTACCACTACTAGTATCACTACTAATACTACTATCACTACCACTACTAGTATCACTACTAATACTACTATCACTACCACTACTAGTATCACTACTAATACTACTACCACTACCACTACTAGTATCACTACTAATACTACTACCACTACCACAACTACTATCACTACCACTACTAGTATCACTACTAATACTACTATCACTACCACTACTAGTATCACTACTAATACTACTATCACTACCACTACTAGTATCACTACTAATACTACTACCACTACCACTACTAGTATCACTACTAATACTACTACCACTACCACTACTACTATCACTACCACTACTAGTATCACTACTAATACTACTATCACTACCACTACTACTATCACTACCACTACTAGTATCACTACTAATACTACTATCACTACCACTACTAGTATCACTACCACTACTACTATCACTACCACTACTAGTATCACTACTAATACTACTATCACTACCACTACTACTATCACTACCACTACTAGTATCACTACCACTACTAGTATCACTACTAATACTACTATCACTACCACTACTACTATCACTACCACTACTAGTATCACTACCACTACTAGTATCACTACTAATACTACTATCACTACCACTACTACTATCACTACCACTACTAGTATCACTACTAATACTACTATCACTACCACTACTACTATCACTACCACTACTACTATCACTACCACTACTAGTATCACTACCACTACTAGTATCACTACTAATACTACTACCACTACCACTACTACTATCACTACCACTACTAGTATCACTACCACTACTAGTATCACTACCACTACTAGTATCACTACCACTACTAGTATCACTACCACTACTAGTATCACTACCACTACTAGTATCACTACCACTACTAGTATCACTACCACTACTACTATCACTACCACTACTAGTATCACTACCACTACTAGTATCACTACCACTACTAGTATCACTACCACTACTAGTATCACTACCACTACTAGTATCACTACCACTACTACTATCACTACCACTACTAGTATCACTACCACTACTAGTATCACTACCACTACTAGTATCACTACCACTACTAGTATCACTACCACTACTAGTATCACTACTAATACTACTATCACTACCACTACTAGTATCACTACTAATACTACTACCACTACCACTACTACTATCACTACCACTACTAGTATCACTACCACTACTAGTATCACTACCACTACTAGTATCACTACTAATACTACTATCACTACCACTACTAGTATCACTACTAATACTACTACCACTACCACTACTACTATCACTACCACTACTAGTTTCACTACTAATACTACTATCACTACCACTACTACTATCACTACCACTACTAGTATCACTACTAATACTACTATCACTACCACTACTAGTATCACTACCACTACTAGTATCACTACTAATACTAATACTACCACTACCACTACTAGTATCACTACTAATACTAATACTAATACTACCACTACCACTACTAGTATCACTACTAATACTAATACTACCACTACCACTACTAGTATCACTACTAATACTAATACTAATACTACCACTACCACTACTAGTATCACTACTAATACTAATACTAATACTATCACTACCACTACTAGTATCACTACTAATACTAATACTATCACTACCACTACTAGTATCACTACTAATACTAATACTAATACTACCACTACCACTACTAGTATCACTACTAATACTAATACTAATACTACCACTACTAGTATCACTACTAATACTAATACTATCACTACCACTACTAGTATCACTACTAATACTAATACTACCACTACCACTACTAGTATCACTACTAATACTAATACTAATACTACCACTACCACTACTAGTATCACTACTAATACTAATACTAATACTACCACTACCACTACTAGTATCACTACTAATACTAATACTAATACTACCACTACCACTACTAGTATCACTACTAATACTAATACTAATACTACCACTACCACTACTAGTATCACTACTAATACTAATACTATCACTACCACTACTAGTATCACTACTAATACTAATACTAATACTACCACTACCACTACTAGTATCACTACTAATACTAATACTAATACTACCACTACCACTACTAGTATCACTACTAATACTAATACTAATACTACCCCTACCACTACTAGTATCACTACTAATACTAATACTATCACTACCACTACTAGTATCACTACCACTACTAATACTAATACTACCACTACCACTACTAGTATCACTACTAATACTACTACCACTACCACTACTAGTATCACTACAACTACTACTATCACTACCACTACTAGTATCACTACTAATACTACCACTACCACTACTAGTATCACTACTAATACTAGTATCACTACAACTACTACTATCACTACCACTACTAGTATCACTACTAATACTAATACTACCACTACCACTACTAGTATCACTACTAATACTACTACCACTACCACTACTAGTATCACTACAACTACTACTATCACTACCACTACTAGTATCACTACTAATACTAATACTACCACTACCACTACTAGTATCACTACAACTACTACTATCACTACCACTACTAGTATCACTACAACTACTACTATCACTACCACTACTAGTATCACTACTAATACTAATACTACCACTACCACTACTAGTATCACTACTAATACTAATACTACCACTACCACTACTAGTATCACTACAACTACTACTATCACTACCACTACTAGTATCACTACAACTACTACTATCACTACCACTACTAGTATCACTACTAATACTAATACTACCACTACCACTACTAGTATCACTACTAATACTAATACTACTACTACCACTACTAGTATCACTACTAATACTACTATCACTACCACTACTAGTATCACTACCACTACTAATACTAATACTACCACTACCACTACTGGTACCACTACTAATACTACTACCACTACCACTACTGGTACCACTACTAATACTAATACTATCACTACCACTACTAGTATCACTACTAATACTACTATCACTACCACTACTAATACTAATACTACCACTACCACTACTAGTATCACTACTAATACTAATACTACCACTACCACTACTAGTATCACTACTAATACTACTATCACTACCACTACTAATACTAATACTACCACTACCACTACTAATACTAATACTATCACTACCACTACTAATACTAATACTACCACTACCACTACTAATACTAATACTACCACTACCACTACTAATACTAATACTATCACTACCACTACTAATACTAATACTATCACTACCACTACTAATACTAATACTATCACTACCACTACTAATACTAATACTACCACTACCACTACTAATACTAATACTACCACTACCAGTACTAGTATCACTACTAATACTATTATCACTACCACTACTAATACTAATACTACCACTACCACTACTAATACTAATACTATCACTACCACTACTAATACTAATACTATCACCACCACTACTAATACTAATACTACCACTACTAATACTAATACTATCACTACCACTACTAGTATCACTACTAATACTACTACCACTACCACTACTAATACTACTACCAGTACCACTACTAATACTAATACTATCACTACCACTACTAATACTAATACTAATACTATCACTACCACTACTAATACTATCACTACCACTACTAATTCTAATACTATCACTACCACTACTAGTATCACTACTAATACTACTACCACTACCACTACTAATACTAATACTATCACTACCACTACTAGTATCACTACTTATACTAATACTATCACTACCACTACTAGTATCACTACTAATACTACTACCACTACTAATACTAATACTATCACTACCACTACTAGTATCACTACTAATACTACTACAACTACCACTACTAATACTAATAATATCACTACCACTACTAGTATCACTACTAATAATACTACCACTACCACTACTAATACTAATACTATCACTACCACTACTAGTATCACTACTAATACTACTACACTACTAATACTAATACTATCACTACCACTACTAGTATCACTACTAATACTACTACCACTACCACTACTAATACTATCACTACTACTACTAGTATCACTACTAATACTATCACTACCACTACTAATACTATCACTACCACTACTAATACTAATACTATCACTACCACTACCACTACCACTACTAATACTACTACTACTACCACTACTAATACTATCACTACTACTACTAGTATCACTACTAATACTACTACCACTACCACTACTACTATCACTACCACTACTAGTATCACTACCACTACTAGTATCACTACCACTACTAGTATCACTACTAATACTACTATCACTACCACTACTAGTATCACTACTAATACTACTACCACTACCACTACTACTATCACTACCACTACTAGTATCACTACCACTACTAGTATCACTACCACTACTAGTATCACTACTAATACTACTATCACTACCACTACTAGTATCACTACTAATACTACTACCACTACCACTACTACTATCACTACCACTACTAGTATCACTACTAATACTACTATCACTACCACTACTACTATCACTACCACTACTAGTATCACTACTAATATTACTATCACTACCACTACTAGTATCACTACCACTACTAGTATCACTACTAATACTAATACTACCACTACCCCTACTAGTATCACTGTTAATACTAATACTACCACTACCACTACTAGTATCACTACTAATACTAATACTAATACTACCACTACCACTACTAGTATCACTACTAATACTAAAACTAATACTATCACTACCACTACTAGTATCACTACTAATACTAATACTATCACTACCACTACTAGTATCACTACTAATACTAATACTAATACTACCACTACCACTACTAGTATCACTACTAATACTAATATTAATACTACCACTACTAGTATCACTACTAATACTAATACTATCACTACCACTACTAGTATCACTACTAATACTAATACTACCACTACCACTACTAGTATCACTACTAATACTAATACTACCACTACCACTACTAGTATCACTACTAATACTAATACTAATACTACCACTACCACTACTAGTATCACTACTAATACTAATACTAATACTACCACTACCACTACTAGTATCACTACTAATACTAATACTACCACTACCACTACTAGTATCACTACTAATACTAATACTATCACTACCACTACTAGTATCACTACTAATACTAATACTAATACTACCACTACCACTACTAGTATCACTACTAATACTAATACTAATACTACCACTACCACTACTAGTATCACTACTAATACTAATACTAATACTACCACTACCACTACTAGTATCACTACTAATACTAATACTAATACTATCACTACCACTACTAGTATCACTACCACTACTAATACTAATACTACCACTACCACTACTAGTATCACTACTAATACTACTACCACTACCACTACTAGTATCACTATAACTACTACTATCACTACCACTACTAGTATCACTACTAATACTACCACTACCACTACTAGTATCACTACTAATACTAGTATCACTACAACTACTACTATCACTACCACTACTAGTATCACTACTAATACTAATACTACCACTACCACTACTAGTATCACTACTAATACTACTACCACTACCACTACTAGTATCACTACAACTACTACTATCACTACCACTACTAGTATCACTACTAATACTAATACTACCACTACCACTACTAGTATCACTACAACTACTACTATCACTACCACTACTAGTATCACTACAACTACTACTATCACTACCACTACTAGTATCACTACTAATACTAATACTACCACTACCACTACTAGTATCACTACTAATACTAATACTACCACTACCACTACTAGTATCACTACAACTACTACTATCACTACCACTACTAGTATCACTACAACTACTACTATCACTACCACTACTAGTATCACTACTAATACTAATACTACCACTACCACTACTAGTATCACTACTAATACTAATACTACCACTACCACTACTAGTATCACTACTAATACTACTATCACTACCACTACTAGTATCAATACCACTACTAATACTAATACTACCACTACCACTACTGGTACCACTACTAATACTACTACCACTACCACTACTGGTACCACTACTAATACTAATACTATCACTACCACTACTAGTATCACTACTAATACTACTATCACTACCACTACTAATACTAATACTACCACTACCACTACTAGTATCACTACTAATACTAATACTACCACTACCACTACTAGTATCACTACTAATACTACTATCACTACCACTACTAATACTAATACTACCACTACCACTACTAATACTAATACTATCACTACCACTACTAATACTAATACTACCACTACCACTACTAATTCTAATACTACCACTACCACTACTAATACTAATACTATCACTACCACTACTAATACTAATACTATCACTACCACTACTAATACTAATACTATCACTACCACTACTAATACTAATACTACCACTACCACTACCACTACTAATACTAATACTACCACTACCACTACTAATACTAATACTACCACTACCACTACTAATACTAATACTAATACTACCACTACCACTACTAATACTAATACTACCACTACCACTACCACTACTAATACTAATACTACCACTACCACTACTAGTATCACTACTAATACTATTATCAGTACCACTACTAATACTAATACTACCACTACCTCTACTAATACTAATACTATCACTACCACTACTAATACTAATACTATCACCACCACTACTAATACTAATACTACCACTACTAATACTAATACTATCACTACCACTACTAGTATCACTACTAATACTACTACCACTACCACTACTAATACTACTACCAGTACCACTACTAATACTAATACTATCACTACCACTACTAATACTAATACTATCACTACCACTACTAATACTATCACTACCACTACTAATTCTAATACTATCACTACCACTACTAGTATCACTACTAATACTACTACCACTACCACTACTAATACTAATACTATCACTACCACTACTAGTATCACTACTAATACTAATACTATCACTACCACTACTAGTATCACTACTAATACTACTACCACTACTAATACTAATACTATCACTACCACTACTAGTATCACTACTAATACTACTACCACTACTAATACTAATACTATCACTACCACTACTAGTATCACTACTAATACTACTACAACTACCACTACTAATACTAATAATATCACTACCACTACTAGTATCACTACTAATAATACTACCACTACCACTACTAATACTAATACTATCACTACCACTACTAGTATCACTACTAATACTACTACCACTACCACTACTAATACTATCACTACTACTACTAGTATCACTACTAATACTATCACTACCACTACTAATACTATCACTACCACTACTAATACTAATACTATCACCACCACTACCACTACCACTACTAATACTACTACTACTACCACTACTAATACTATCACTACTACTACTAGTATCACTACTAATACTACTACCACTACCACTACTAATACTAATACTATCACTACCACTACTAATACTAATACCACTACCACTACTAATACTAATACTACCACTACCACTACTAATACTAATACTATCACTACCACTACCACTACTAATACTACCACTACCACTACTAATACTAATACTATCACTACCACTACTAATACTAATACTATCACTACCACTACCAATACTACTACCACTACCAATACTACTACCACTACCACTACTAATACTAATACTATCACTACCACTACTGGTACCACTACTAATACTAATACTATCACTACCACTACTAATACTAATACTATCACTACCACTACTATTACTAATACTATCACTACTAATACTACTACCACTACCACTACTAATACTAATACTAACACTACCACTTCTAATACTAATACTACCACTACCACTACTAATACTAATACTACCACTACCACTACTAGTATCACTACTAATACTACTATCACTACCACTACTAATACTAATACTATCACTACCACTACTAATACTAATACTATCACTACCACTACTAATACTAATACTATCACTACCACTACTAATACTAATACTACCACTACCACTACTAATACTAATACTACCCTACCACTACTAGTATCACTACTAATACTACTATCACTACCACTACTAATACTAATACTACCACTACCACTACTAATACTAATACTATCACTACCACTACTAATACTAATACTATCACTACCACTACTAATACTAATACTACCACTACCACTACTAATACTAATACTATCACTACCAGTACTAGTATCACTACTAATACTACTACCACTACCACTACTAATACTACTACCACTACCACTACTAATACTAATACTATCACTACCACTACTAATACTAATACTAATACTATCACTACCACTACTAATACTATCACTACCACTACTAATTCTAATACTATCACTACCACTACTAGTATCACTACTAATACTACTACCACTACCACTACTAATACTAATACTATCACTACCACTACTAGTATCACTACTAATACTACTACACTACTAATACTAATACTATCACTACCACTACTAGTATCACTACTAATACTACTACCACTACTAATACTAATACTATCACTACCACTACTAGTATCACTACTAATACTACTACCACTACCACTACTAATACTAATACTATCACTACCACTACTAATACTAATACTACCACTACCACTACTAATACTACTACCACTACCACTACTAATACTAATACTATTACTACCACTACTAATACTAATACTACCCTACCACTACTAATACTACTACCACTACCACTACTAATACTAATACTATCACTACCACTATTAATACTAATACTATCACTACCACTACTAATACTACTACCACTACCACTACTAGTAACACTACTAATACTACTACCACTACTGGTTCCGCTACTATTACTACTACCACTACCACTACTAATACTACTACCACTACCACTACTAATACTACTACTAATACTACTACTACCACTACCACTACTACTACTACTACTACTACTATAAAATAATGGATATCAAAAACCCAGTACTAGCTTAATTTGTTACAAAAAAAGGAGTATATTGTGAATGTGTCACAATATATTCAATGCCCTTCTGAATTACTTAAAATTATAATGTTTGAGATAAGTAAATTAATAAATCTATTCTTAAAAACCATCTTTACAGCAAGGCTTATTATTCAATTAAAGAACTAAGAAAAAAAAATTTGTAAATTGTAGTTGAATATTTAGTGGTGAAGGTTAAAATAGCTATGTTGCATAAATTTGTAGTAGTTTGTTTTCTGTTCAATGACCCAAGCTTTGCTCAATGGGATTAAACAAATAAATCAATATAAAAAAACAACTAAGAGAACATAAAAATACAAAAAATAACTTTAGTATGCAATTTTAGATGGATAGAATTTAATAACCTCATTTATTATACAAAATATGTCAATTTAATTATACAAGTATAATGCATAACCACACATTTTTGTTTATTTTATATGTTCATTCTTACTTTTGTCCTAGGATTTTGCTGGCTGTCCCATTTTGTGCACAACTTCTATCAATTTGAAGTCCAAACTGGGTTTTCCTCTTCAAACAAGAATATTGCTTCTTTTCTTAAAAATTTAACATTATATGTTATGAATTCAAGGATTTTCATATATTTTTATTGCTATAGTACAATATTCCTTTGGGAAAAAAAAACAAATAAATAAAATATATATATATACTTCCAAGCTCCTGAGCGTCCAACGCAAGGTGGCTATTCGCATCATTAGTGCATACAGAACCACATCAACTAAGGCTTTGCTGCTTATTGCCAGAACTCCTACGATTGTTCTGCGTGCTTTTTTTGGAGGCACATACCATCGGAAGAGTGGAAGCTCGCACCCTAGTGCTTGCCAAGTGGCAGGAACTCTGGGATGTTAATGATGGGACTGCCCGTTGGACAAAGCGCTTGAATAGAGATGTCTATCACTATTACTACCACTACCATAACCACTACTACTACCACCACTACTTCTACCACCACACCACTACTACCTCCACTACTACCACCGCTACTAATACCACCCCACTACTACCTCTACTACTACCACCACCACCACTACAACTACCACTACTGACCCCACTACTACCACCCCAGTACTACCTCTACTACTACTACCACCATCACTACTACTACCACCCCACTACTACCACCACTACTACTACCCCACTACTACCTGTATCACTACTACTGCTACCACCATTATTACTACCACTACCACTACTACTACCACCACTACTACTACTACTACTACTACTACTACTACCACCACTACTACTACTACTACCCCACTACTACCACCACTACTAACACTACTACTACCACCACTACTACTACTACTACAACCACTACTACTACCACCCCACTACTACCTCTACTACTACCAATACCACTACCACTACTACTACCACCCCACTACTGCTTCTACTACTACCACCCCACTACTACCAATACCACTACTACTACCACCACCACCCCACTACTACCAATACCACTACCACTACTACTACCACCCCACTACTACTTCTACTACTACCACCCCACTACTACTTCTACTACTACCACTACTACTACCACCACTACTACTACCACCACCACCACCAATACTACTACCACTACTACCACCACCACTACTACTACTAATATCCCACTACTACCACTACTACTACCACCACTACTACTACCACCACCACTACTACTACTACCACCACCACTACTACTACTACCACCACCACCACTACTACTACCACCACCACCACTACTACTACTACCACCACCACCACTACTACTACTACCACCACTACCACCACTACTACTACCACCACCACTACTACTACTACCACCACCACCACTACTACTACTACCACCACCACTACTACTACTACCACCACCACTACTACTACTACCACCACCACTACTACTACTACCACCACCACTACTACTACCACCACCACCACTACTACTACCACCACCACCACTACTACTACCACCACCACCACTACTACTACTACCACCACCACTACTACTACCACCACCACCACTACTACTACCACCACCACCACTACTACTACTACCACCACCACTACTACTACTACCACCACCACTACTACTACTACCACCACCACCACTACTACTACTACCACCACCACTACTACTACTACCACCACTACCACCACTACTACTACCACCACCACTACTACTACTACCACCACCACCACTACTACTACTACCACCACCACTACTACTACTACCACCACCACCACTACTACTACCACCACCACCACTACTACTACTACCACCACCACTACTACTACTAATATCCCACTACTACCACTACTACTACCACCACTACTACTACCACCACCACCACTACTACTACCACCACCACCCTACTACTACAATTACTACCACTACTACTGCTACCACCACTACCACTACCACCACCACTAATACTATTTCCACCACCACTACTACTACCATCACCACCACTACTACTACCACCACCACCCTACTACTAAAATTACTACCACTACTACTGCTACCACCACTACTACTACCACCAACACTACTACTACCACCACCACAACCATTACTCCACCATCACTACTACCACCACCACTACTACTGCCGCTACTACTACTACCACTGCTACTTATACTATTCTACCACTATCACTAATACTACCACTATCACCACCACCATTACTACTACTACCACTACTGACACTACCACTACTACCACTACTACTACCACTACCACTACTACCACCACTACTAAAACAACCACTACTACCACCACTACTACTACTGACACAACCACTACTGCTACCACCACTACTACAACCACCACTACTACTACCACCACCACTACTACTACCACCCACTACTACTTCTACTACTACTACCACCACTTCTACCACCACCCCACACCACTACCACTAGTACTACCACCACTACTACTAGCATTACTACCACTACCACTACTACTACCACCACCACTACTACCACCACTACTACTACCACCACTACTACTACCACCACTACTAATACCACTACTGACACTACCACTACTACTACAACCACCACTACTACTACCACCACCACCACTACTACTACCACCCCACTACTACCTCTAATATTACTAATACCACTACTACTACCACTACCACTACTACTGACACTACCACTACTACCACTACTACTACCACCACTACTACTACTACTACCACTACCACTACTACTACCACCACTACTACTACAACTAACACTACTGACACTACCACTACTACCACCACTACTACTACCACTACTGACACTACTACTACCACTACTACTACCACTTCTGACACTACCACTACTACCACTACTACTACCACCACTACTACTACCACTACTGACACTACCACTACTACTACCACTACTGACACTACCACTACTACCCCTACTGACACTACCACTACTACCACCACTACTACTACCATTACTGACACTACTACTACTACTACCACTACTACCACTACTGACACTGCAACTACTACCACCACTACTTCGACCACCACTACTACTACCACTACCACTACTGCTACCACCACTACTACTACCACTACTGACACTACCACTACTACTACCACTACTGACACTACCTCTACTACCACCACTACTACTACCACTACTGACACTACCACTACTACTACTACTACTACTACTACTACAACCACCACAACTACTACCACCCCACTACTACCTCTAATACTACTACCACCACCACTACTACCACCCCACTACTACCACCACTACTACTACCGCACCACTACTACTACCCCACTACTACCTGTAGCACTACTACTGCTACCACCACTACTACCACCACTACTACCACCACCACTACTACTACCACTAGCTCCACTACTACTACCACCCCAATACTACCTCTACTATTACCACCCCACTACTACCAATACCACTATTACTACCACTACTACTACCACCCCACTACTATGACTACTACTACCTCTTAAACTACTACTGCTACCACCACTACTACTACTATCCCACTACTACCACCACCACCACCACCACTACTACTACTATCCCACTACTACCACTACTACCACTAATACTACCACTACCAGTACTACCACCACCGTACTACTGCAATTACTACCACTACTAGTGCTACTATACCACTATTACCACTACTACTACCAGCACTACTACTACTACTATCCCACTACTACCACTACTATTACTACTACTACTGCTACCACCACTACTACTACCTCCACCACTACTACTACCACCACCACTACTACTACCACCACCACTACTACTACCACCACTACTACTACCGCTACTACTACTACCACTGATTTTATTACCACTCTACCACTACCACTAACACTACCACTACTACCACTATCAGCACCACCACTACTACTACTACCACTACTACTACCACTACTGACACTACCACTACTACTTCTACTACCACGTCACCCTCCGTGGTGTATTGGTTACCATGCTATCTTCATATACCCAAGGCCACGGGTTCAAACCCGGTGGAGGTCGATGTATTTTTTCGGGTGTAAAAATCCTGAGCATGGCTTCCTTCGGAAGTGAAGTAAAGCCGTGTTTCCCGTGTCGTAGATTCACGACACGTAAAAGAACTTCAAGCCTGATAGGAGAGGCCTCTGAGCAAAATTAAGCGGTCTTTCACGCCCAATTTGAATGGGACGCTGAGAACCACAGCAGTTAAAGGGCGTCCTATAAGTGACGCGCCATTTCCTTTTTTTATTTTTCTACTACCACTACCACTATTACTACTACCACTACTACTACTACTACCACCACCACTACTATTACAATTACTACCACTACTACTACCTCTACTACTACCACCACCACCACAACTAATACAATTTCTACCACTACTACTACCACTACCACTACTACTGCTACCACCACTACTACTACTGCTACCACCATCACCACTACTAATACAATTTCTACCACTACTACTACTACTACTACTACTACTACTACTACTACTACTACTACTACTACTACCACTACCTCTACTACTGCTACCACCACTACTACTACTGCTACCACAACTACTACTACCACTACTACCACTACCACTACTATTGCTACCACTACTACCACTACTACCACCACCACCACAACTAATACAATTTCTACCACTACTACTACCACTACTACTGCTACCACCACTACTACTACTGCTACCACAACTACTACTACCACTACTACCACTACCACTACTATTGCTACCACTACTACTACTACCACCACTACTACTACCACCACCGCTACTACTTCCACTATTACTACTCCACTACCACTAATACTACTACCACTACTACTACTACCACCACTACCACTAATACTACTACCACTACTACTACTACTACTACCACTACTACTACTACTACTACTACTACTAGCCAATTTGCCTTTTAGACACTATGTTGGCATCTTTGCTAAGAGAACGTCTGAAGAAGGGGTTAGAAGATAAGGGAGGTTTTGCGGATTACCAGTTCGGTTCTAGAAGGGGACTGTCAACAGTACAAGCTGTGGAAAAAGTGATCGACATTGTGAAAAAGTCAACAGGTAAATGGTGTGCACTTGTGGCATTAGATATAGAAAATGCTTTTAATACTGTGACTTGGAGTCTTATTATTAAAGAACTAAAAAAACGACAAATATCTACATACTTGGTGAATTTTATTGAATGTTATTTTACTAATAGAATACTCAGTATTGCAGGCATAGAGAAAGATATAATAATGGGAGTTCCTCAGGGATCAGTCCTTGGACCAACGTTATGGAATGTTGCCTATGACGGAATATTAGGTGTTGACCTCGGAGAAAATATTAGAGCTATAGCTTATGCTGATGATTTAGCTATAGCAGCTACAGCACAAGATGTAGAGTATCTTATTCTTAGAACTAATGAGGCACTGAAGAGAATTGACAGGTGGCTTACATTAAATTATTTACAGTTGGGCCGTGAAAAGACAGAAGCTGTTATCCTGAAAAGAAAGAGACATTTGGAAAGCATTACTTTTGAAATAAAAGATATAAAAATAACGCCAATTAATGCATTAAAATATTTGGGGATAGTCTTGGGAAGTCATTTAAAGTTTGGACAACATTTTAATGCAGTGACAGTAAAGGCACTGAAGCACTATCTAGGATAGTGCCAAATATAAGTGGACCTCAATATTACAAGAGGCTAGTCCTGAGTGGAGTTCTGCATTCAATATTATTGTATGGCTGTCCGGTATGGCAAGTAACTTTGGAAATCAAGAGATATCAACAAAAGATGGAGAATTCACAAAGAAAGATACTTTTAAGAGTCACAAGTGCGTACAAGACTGCGTCTACTGTGGTGTTACAAGTAATTACTGGTATTCTTCCTATTGAGCTACAGATATGTGAAAGAACAAATGTATTTAAAGATGAAGGTAACAGAAAAGAGACGAAATTAAAGGAGCGAGAAATTATGATGAATCAGTGGCAGCAGGCGTGGGAGCAAAATGTTGAAAAGGCCCAATGGACTGAAAGATTAATTCCAAGAATAGACAAGTGGATAACATGTAAACACAGGAATATAAATTATTATATGGCACAGGTAGTTAAGGACATGGTTCTTTGTGTGTATTGTGCTGATGTGGATACAGTGGAACATACCTTATTTTCCTGCAAACGATGGCAAAGGCAGAGAGAAAACACCTACATGAGTTTGGGTATAGAGCTACATATGATTGATGTTATGGCTCAGACTCGGCACAATTGGAAATTAATACAATTAATGGTCACAGAGATGAGTGTAAAGGAAGCAGAGATATAATACACTATAAGGTCTCAGGTTTCCTAATTGATGTGTTGCCTAATTTTAGGTAGTTCCAAGTAGGATTCCAAAGGAAAAGAGGGGTTTTTAGTCGGTAAGAGTCCGGCACATCAGGGCTATCTTCCCTGATGCCCATGAGGGTTTTTCTGCTCTTTATAATAAAAAACTACTACTACTAGTACTATATTTAATCATTGTCTATTTGTATTCTGAATATTAACCTTTTCAAACCATCTTGCAACAGACGAATATGGATTAATAAGACAAACGCACATTTCCTGCGGCAATCCAGAAGACAAATGCACATGTAAAGAAACATATTTGGTAATTTCGCTATAATAACTGAATATTTTCTTTTATCTCATTGGTCCATTTTCACATGACGTTACACAGTTTAATAGTTTATATTACATTTTTGTTATATAATCAAATTAATAGAAAATGTAATTATGGTTGTAATATCATAATGTTTTCGAAATTGTTACTGGAGAAATATTCGTATGTTTCGGTGCTTTCCACACATTTAACTTGAAGCTGGCCAACCCCATGTAGTGGAATTTCTAAAATTGGTTGTCTCCCTCTTTCCCCTTCACTAGGGGTGCGAAAACGTGTGTGAGCATTCCTTAATGCACCTTCATGGCTCCGTGAATGTTTGCAAACACATAAACTGCAAACAAATCGTGTTAGAAAAACACAGATATTTCATACCAGGCATGCATTAATCTTCTGTGCATTTATTAGCGTTAGCATCTGCTTACGTTAAGGTATTGTGTTGAAGTATTACGTAAATTGAGTTCCTTTAGGACTTAGTGTAGATTAGGGATGGGCAGAAAGTTATGTAACCATTATATTGTAACGATTAACTCAATCTAACGAATCAAAGGATTTAGTTAAGCCCGCTGGTGGTAGCTTGTCTGCCTTACATTCAAAAGATTGTGAGTTCGAAATTCGCTGAGGGTGAGTTACCCCTATAAGGTTTTTTTTTTCTGGGGTTTCTCTTATCCTGAGAAGACGAATGTCAAGCAACTTTAAGCTCTATGGACCCCGAGATCATTTGAGCATCATTTCACCAATTTCATTCATTGCCCAATATGACCAACCAAGTTAAAGGACGTTAAACTAAAAAAAAAAAAAAAAAAAAATAGTAAAACAGTAACGGTTACAAAATAACGAACATAAAGTAACTAGTTATCCAGCAACGATTACAAAATAACGAATATAAAGTAACTAGTTATCCAGAAACTGTTACAAAATAGCGAGTATAAAGTAACTAGTTATCCAGAAACTGTTACAAAATAACGAATATAAAGTAACTAGTTATCCAGAAACTGTTACAAAATAGCGAATATAAAGTAACTAGTTATCCAGCAACTGTTACAAAATAGCGAGTATAAAGTAACTAGTTATCCAGCAACTGTTACAAAATAAAGAATATAAAGTAACTAGTTATCCAGCAACTGTTAGAAAATAACGAATATAAAGTAACTAGTTATCCAGAAACTGTTACAAAATAACGAATATAAAGTAACTAGTTATCCAGCAACTGTTACAAAATAACGAATATAAAGTAACTAGTTATCCAGCAACTGTTATAAAATAACGAATATAAAGTAACTAGTTATGCAGCAACTGTTAGAAAATAACGAATATAAAGTAACTAGTTATCCAGCAACTGTTACAAAATAGCGAATACCCAGATATTATTATCTATTCACCCTTAAGTCGGGCCGCGTAAAAACAAAACCCAAGCGATCTCTTCACCGTTATAATGTAGTCTTCCGCCATTTGCGCCGAAATACTGGCTTAGATTTACGGCTCGTGATGAGTGCCCTTATTGCGACAACTTAAACCATGACTAGCATATTCTGTTATTGGTTAAAACTGATAATATTGACAGTCACAACAAAATAAATGGGTGCAAATATACTAATTCTAAAAGAAACGAGCGAAAAGAAAGTAGCTGGTATAACTTACATTTCGGCCTCTTTTGGCAGGCAGTTACGCGAATTGCAATCTTCACAAAATCGTCACATTCCTGTATCGCCTATTTCACACGCCTCATTTTTCCCGGATGCAACTACTTTTTCCGAGTCACCTTTTTCTTTACGAACACTGTTTATACTTATACCCGAAACACCGGTGAACTCACAAGTTAATTTATACCTTTGCGGGAAGTCAGAAGAACAAATTAACGGCGACCGTCCTCATGATTCTAAACAACAACAAACTATTGTAAACAAATACCTAAAAGCTGACACAATTCATTGGGTCAGAGCTGCTGTAGGAACATCTTGGTGTTTAATTAGAGAAGCTACTAAGAACTGGTCCAAAAGAGAACATTAGACCTGGCGTAAAGCCCCAGAAAACACACATAACTATTTATCAAAGGGTCACGCAAGGAAAGAGCTGAGAGCCTGCTAAAATGTAGCAGACTTCAGCTGAGAACAATTGCTGCTTTCCTCACAGGACATGCCCCTGTGAAAAGGCATTCCACGTAATTCGGGTGCTTCAGGACAATTTAGACTGCAGATTTCGCAGGAAGGAGTCTGAAACAGCCAAGCACATGCTCCTGCTAAGCTTTGGCTCGCAAGAGATACAAAGGTTTTGGGAAAATGTTCATAGAACCAGATGGGTTGGCTCTCTATACAGATAGCACAACAAGCCCCAAGCTGAAGTGCACCCGAAGAAATGATAGGAATCTGTATCGTAAATGAAAAAGAAGAAGAAAACAAATATACCTACTCCGTATACGAATTGCATATTGGACTTGCAGCTCTGTTTAACGGCATACGTTAGTGTTTGTTAAACGCTTAGGCATTTGTATAATTTCAATCCAAATTCATTCTTAAATTTAGATTACTAATAGCAGGGGGTTACTTTCCTGCGCACATTGCTATTGTGTTATACCACGATGCACTGGGTCGTTTTGGTGCAGATCAACCTAAGTGTGAATAGATTATAAAATAACGAGACGGTTATCAATTCTGGTGAGATACGTAAAATGTACATTAAATTGAGATATTGAGAACTAGTTATCCCAATCCGTTATGCAGAACTAAAGAGGTCATGAGCAGCACTGTCGATATAACGTACTATCCGGCAATAGCATTTCCTACTAATTATTCTGTCTTTTTACTTTCTCTACACATACTATGTACATCGTGTATAGACAAGGTGTTGCATTCCACCCAAAAAATTGATATCGAGATTTCACCGGAAATACCTGTTTTGGGTCCCCCTAAGTCCAAAAAAAGCATTTTCAGTTTGCGTGTGTGTGTTTGTGTGTTTGTGGACAGTATAGCTCAAAAACGAAAAGACCGTTGCATATCAAACTTGGTATTTAAGTTTGGTATCTTCCAAGGATGCGACACAAAGATTTTCAAGAAAATCCCCCCCCAACTACCCTTTACATGAAACTTTTTTCGAAAATTTTGATTTTCTTAAAAATGGCTCAAACGAATTTGATTAAAATATCGTATATTAAAGATATTACCTGACAAATAAAATGTAATCTTTAATTTTCTGGGAATAGCCTCTGGATACTACTTTATTCTGGATGAATTTTACGGAATTTTGCATAACGGCTAAACCGTAAGAGATGAAGAAAACCTTACCACACAAAAAATGTAGAGAACTTTAAAACACACAATTTATGATAAATTCATTTTTTTCGTGGAGTTGATGTTTTTGAGATATTCCTTATTTTAGGTTTCAGCTTTAAAAAACTTACATTTTTCACACAGGACTTTGTCAACTCCTGTCCATACAAACAAAGGAACTCCAATCACATAGCAACCACTTTTTGACTATCACTTGAACTCCACTAATTTTTTTCTCGATTAGCAGGAAGTAAATAGAAGCCTAAGCTTTTTAACAATAATTTGTTGCAGATATGTAGAGAAAGTCATCTGAATGGAACACATCAGATTTGTTTTAATTGTTTCATTTGTATAGCCCTCTTTAACTTCAATATCATATCGGAGGCTTTGACTTAGGAAACAACTCGTATTACTGTAGGTTTAGAACATTAGGTTAATCATTTTCATATTACTAAGCACACGCATGTTCATTCTCACATTTATATTTTCAGACACTCTGGTGGATAGGGAATAATTGTAGTTAAAGAAAAATCACGCCCCAGCCTGGAATCGAACCCGGGACTTCCAGGTGAGTTATTCTCTTTCTTACATATGCATGTATAACAAACTGTGACTTTCTGATTATTTTTGTAACGTTAGACGACAAAAATGTATTTTTTGTGCTTTCTCTGCTCTCGAAATATTGCCTTTCAAAAATTATTATCGTATTTAATCTAACTTCTAAGGGAAAATTTAAACTATATATGTTTAATTCCAACATGTGGCCATAGTGAGTTCATGTGTGCAAACTGTGTAAAGAAGTACAGGACTGGAGAAATAAGAAGAAATGCATTTTTGCTACTTTAAACCCCCACTTCGGGTGTGGGGATGGATTGTCTGTCTCACATTTAAGAGGTCGTGAGTTCGAATCTCGCTTAGGGCAAGTTACCTGGATAAGGTTTTTCTTTTCTTTCGTTCGGGGTTCTCCCTTATCCTGAGAAGACAAATGTCGAGTAACTTTAAGGTGCATAGACCCGAGCTCATCAGCGATTTCATTATCGTTCGATATGACCAAGGAGGTTAAACGACATTAAAAAAACAGTAAGCCCATGACAACAGTATGTCGATAATTACAGCGAATCGTTACTGGTAACCATTAACGTAATCTAACTGCAAATTTGTAACCGTTCACGCAATGTAACTATGACAGTTATAACCGTTATAACGGTTTGTCACATTCCTAGTGTAGCTGTAGATAGGTTGACATCTGGAACTTTTTAAATATACCATATTCTAGTTTTAAGCCTTATCTATTTCCGCTGAGAATCCTCAAGGCAATTTAGTAACATTTTACTTTCTCTATACGTATTATGTACATAGTGTATAGAGAAGGTATTGCACTCCACCAAAAAATTCGATACCGAGATTTCACCGGAAATAATAGCAGTGTGTCCGTGTGTCCGTGTGTCTGTGAACACGATAATTCAAAAACGAAAAGTCGGTAAAATACCAAACTTGGTATTTAAGTTTAGTGTCTTCCAGGGATGCGACACAAAAATTTTGAGAAAAACCCCCCCACCCCAAATTACCCTTTACATGGAACTTTTTTCGAAAATTTTGATTTTCTAAAAAATGGCTCTAACGATTTTGATTAAAATATCATATATTGCAGATATTTATCTGACAAATAAAATGTATATTTTGACATCAGTCACATAGCAACCAGCTTTTGGCTTTCACTTTAACCTATGGTACTCCCTTATTTCGCTTCTACTTACAATAAAGCAAGAAATAAGACTATTTCTGCTAATTTTTCTCGATTAGCATGAAATAAATAAAAGATATGCTTATTAACAATAATTTGTTACAGAGATATAGAGAAAGTAATGTGAATGGAATACATCAGATTTTTTAATGTTTTTACCAGTATGGCGCCTTATATCTGATAGCGTCTCTTTCTTTAGAACAAATTTGACAATGTGCACTGTTGTATTTAAATTCACACAGTCAAATACACATTCGGACTCTAAGGAGGATAAGGAATATTCCTTGCCAAAGGAAAATTTCCTGACTCCAGCGGGATTCCAACCCTTCCCTCCAAATTGGAGGTTGGCATGTTAACCATCGTGGCACAGAGACAGTCCATTGTGCTAATTTTTCCGCTTTTAACTGCCATGTCCATATCCAGGGCATTTGATGATGGTTTTACTCTTTGAACTTTAGGTTAGGTTTGCATATTTTTACTTTCTCTACATGTACTATGTACACAGTGTATAGAGAAGGTATTGTAATGCACCCAAAAATTCGATACCGAGATGCATGTTTTGGGTCCCCTTGGATAAAAAATGGAAAAAGGTCCGTGTGTGCGTGTGTGTATGCGTGTGTGTCTGTGGACAGCATAGCTCAAAAACGAAAAGTCGTTAATTACCAAACTTGGAAGGATGCGACACGAAGATTTTCAAGAAAATCCCCCCATCCCCAACTACTCTTTCCATGGAAAAATTTTCGCAAATTTTGATTTTATCAAAAATGGCTCTAACGATATCGTATATTAAAGATATTTACATGACAAATAAAATGTATATCTTGAATTTTCTGCGCATAGTCTCTGAAGATCTCTTTATTCTGAATGAATTTTGCTTAAAACCGTAAAGAGATAGGCAAAAACTAACTGCACAAAAAATATAGATCTCGTCAAAACACACAATTTATGTCCTTTACAGTTTTGTTGTCGAGGTAGCCGTCTCCGAGATATTCCTGGTTATTGGTTTCAATTGTGAAGAACTTATACTTTTCTCACACAGGAAGTGTCCGTTTTTCTTTTGTTCTACTCCTGGAAAAGCAAAGAATCGATTTGAAATGACAATCGCATAACGATAGCTTTTAAACGTTTGACTATCAGTTTAGTCTAGTTATTTTCTTAGTTCTCTTCTACTTATAAGGAACTAAGTAATAAGAACATTCTGCTAATGTTTATCTCGATTAGCATTATGTAGAAAGAAGAATAATCTTTTGTAAGGAGTTTTAGAGCAGCTAGAGGAAGTCATGTGTGTGTAACACATAAGGTTTTTTAAACTTATTTCACACGCGCAGCCACTCTCACATCCACAGAAAGGAAGGGAATACCCCCAATCAGAGAAAAATTCCTAACTTCGGTCCGGAATTGAACCCGTAACCTCCGGGTAGTGAGTAACCCGACTACCACTCGACACTGATTATTTAACTTACGAGACATCAGAAAATGGACCAATGATACGCAAAAAAATGTTGAATTTAACCAAGCACAGTGAGATATCGTATTGATATGATCAAATCTCTTAAATGCTGCGACGTTCATTTGTCTTCTGTATTATTGCCGCGACCTTCATATTTTTTCTATTTCGGTCTCAAATTAGTGGACGTTCTTCTACCTCTACTAGCAGCAGCAGCTTCTAAGCCGAATTTAAGAGATTCATATTATAGTTCTTATATTATGCGTTTAATAGTTCTATTAACTATCACTCGAGAGTCTGAACCTTATAATCTATATTCGAATTTATCAAATTTCTTATGACTTTTCCATTCGTAAGCTGCATGTTTTTATATTAATCAATAACGTTTAGTACTGTTTTCTATGGGTAGTTTATCTTATAAAATGCTTGAAAAGATGCGATCTTATCGTATAAAATGTCTAAGTGTAGTTTGGTGGCAGAATGCAGTGATTAATATTTACGTCATCCAATTATGTGTATTTTTTATTCCATTTATTACTTTCTCTATACGCACTATGTACATAGTGTATAGAGAAGGTATTGCACTCCACCAACAAATTCGATACGGAGATTTCACCGGAAATATATGTTTTAGGGTCCCCTTACTCCAAAAAAAGTATTTTTAGAAAAAGGTCCGTGTGTGTGTCCGTGTGTCCGTGTGTCAGTGTGTTCGTGTGTCCGTGTGCCTGTGAACACCATAACTCAAAAACGAAAAGTCGATAAAATATCAAACTTGGTATTTAAGTTTAGTATCTTCCAGGGATGCGACACGAAGATTTTGAGAAAAATCCCCCCATCCCCAACTACCCTTTACATGGAACTTTTTTCGAAAATTTTGATTTTCTAAAAAATGGCTCTAACGATTTTGATTAAAATATCGTATATTTACCTGACAAATAAACTTATATTCTGAATTTTCTGGGAATAGCCTCTGAACTACTTTATTCTGGGTCAATTTTACGGAATTTTCCATAACGGCTAAACCGTAAGAGATGGACAAAAACTTACCAGACAACAGATGTAAATCACTTTAAAACACACTATTTATATTATATATATTTTTTCGTGGAGTTTATTGTTTTTGAGATATTCCTTGTTTTTGGTTTCAGCTATAAAAAACATACTTTTCTCATATAGGACTTTGTGAACTCATGTCCATACAAACATCGGTACTTCAGTGACATAGCAACCAGCTTTTGAATATCACTTTAATCTATGGTACTCCCTTATTTCGCTTCTACTTACAAGGAAGCAAATAATAAGACTATTTCTGCTAATTTTTCTCGATTAGCAGGAAGTAAATAGAAGCATAAGCCTTTTAACAATAATTTATTGCAGAGTTGTAGAGAAAGTCATGTGAATGGAACACATCAGATTTTTACTTTCTCTATAGGTACTATGTACATAGTGTATAGAGAATGTATTGCACTCCACCAAAAAATTCGATACCGAGATTTCACCGGAAATATATGTTTTAGGGTCTCCTTTATCTAAAAAAATCATTTTCGGAAAAAGGTCCGTGTGTGTGTGTGTTTGTGTCCGTGTGTCCGTGTGTCCGTGTGTCTGTGTGTCTGTGTGTCTGTGAACACGATAGCTCAAAAACGAAAAGTAGGTAAAATACCAAACTTGGTATTTAAGTTTAGTATCTTCCAGGTATGCGTCACGAAGATTTTGAGAAAAATCCCTCCACCCCCAGCTACCCTTTACATGGAACTTTTTTAAAAAATTTTGATTTTCTCAAAAATGGCTCTAACGAGTTTGATTGAAATATCGTATATTAAAGTTATTTACCTGACAAATAAAATGTATATTTTGAATTTTCTGGGAATAGCCTCTGAAGATTACTTTATTCTGGATGCATTTTTCATAACTACTAAACCGTAAGAGATGGACAAAAACTTATCCCATAAAAAATGTAGAGCACGTTAAAACACCAATTTATGTTATATTAATTTTTTTCGTGGGGTTGATCGTTTTTTAGATATACCTTTTTCTTGGTTTCAGCTTTGAAAAACATACTTTTCTCATACAGGAATTTGTCAACTCCTGTCCATACAAACAAAGGAACATCAGTCACATAGCAACCAGATTTTGGCTTTCATTTTAAGCTATGGTACTCCCTTCTTTCGCTTCTACTTACAATAAAGCAAGAAATAAGACTATTTCTGCTAATTTTTGTCAATTAGCATGAAATAAATAAAAGATGAGCTTATTAACAATAATAATTTACAGAGATATAGAGAAAGTCATGTGAATGGAACACATCAGATTTTTTTACTTCGCCTTAACTACTTGGTCATATCGCATCGGATCTGTTAGCTGATATACTCGTTAATCAGTACTGGTGCATAGTAGCGTTCATGGACTCATTCCCGCACCATTACACTTTCGCTTCGCGCCAAGCAAATGCTGTTTGTGCTATCCTGTCTAACTTATTTTTACTTTCTCTACACGTACTGTGTAGTGTGTAGAGAAGGTATTGTAATGCACCCAAAATTCCATACCGAAATTTCACTGGAAATAAGTTTTGGGTTCTCCTGAATCCAAAACATGAAGTTTTAGAAAAAGGTCCGTGTGTGTACGTTTGTGTGTCTATAGACTGCATAGCTCAAAAACGAAAAGACCGTTAAATACCAAACTTGGTATCTTCCAAAGATGCGTCACGAGGATTTTCAAGAAAATCCCCCCCACCCTTTACTACCCTTTACATGGAACCTTTTGTGATTTTCTCAGAAATGTCTCTAACGATTTTGATTAAAATATCGTATATTAAGAATATTTATCTGAAAAATAAAATATATATCTTGAATATGCTGGGAATAGCCTCTGAATACTACTTTATTCTGGATGCATTTTACGGAATTTTGCATAACTGGTAAACCGTAAGTACAAAAGTTAACTTCACAGAACATGTAGAGCTCGTTAAAACACACAATTTATGTTACACACAGTTTTTTTCGGGGAGTTGAACGTTTTTGAGATTATTGGTTTCAGCTTTAAAAAACGTATACTTTTCTCATATAGGAATTTGTCAACTCCCGGCCATACAAACAAAGGAACTTCAGTCACATAGCAACCAGCTTTTACTATAACTAATATACTTTAATATATGCTACTACCTTATTTCCCTTCTACTTGCATGGAAGCAAGTAATAAGACGATTTCTGCTAATTTTTTCTCGATTAGCATGAGGTAAATAGAAGAATGAGCTTTTGAACTCTAATTTGTAACAGGGAAGTAGGGAAAGTCATGTGAATGTAACACATCAGATTTTTTTTACCATTATTTTAATCTTAAGATGGGGCATTGGGGCCGTGGTATTAAATATGTAATCTGATATTTACCTTAGTGATTGAGGAAAATCCCTAAAAAATCCCAGTCAGATTGGTTGCTTCACGAGATTTGAGCCTAATAACTCCCGAATGCAGCTACAGATGTTACCGCATTAGCCATCCTGCTTAGTTATAAGTATTTATTATATTATGCAGCATCACTTTAATTTGTTTTCGGTAAATCGGGCAATACATGTACAAAATCACAATTGCAGTGACCATAATATGATCATAAATGTTAGTTTAGTAGTTTAGGTATCATTTAATTTATTCTATGGATATAAAATTTGTATTGTTGTTGTTATTATTATGGTTTTATCACTTCAGTTTGTCCTATACCGTGGTAAAGACCGTAGTGGGTTGGGACTTGGTATTCCGGTTCCCAGCTAAGGAATGCGCGTGTGGATCAAGATGCTGTTCACATCACCACATCATGTCGTTCACTTCTGCTTTGAATGTGTAGGCGTGAGGTCGACAGTCGGATTGATATTTCAAGGCTCACAAGGGTTGTAGAGCCAGAAATTTAATTTTAATTACTTCATTTTATTTGCCAAATTTGCATATCAATTGCAACTCCTGTTTTTGAAATGCATCATATAGTTCACTTTGTGACTTGAGGATTTATACTTTACTTGTGTAAACAAACATAATAATTTATTATTATTATTATTATTATTATTATTATTGGTCAACGCAACATTGACTCTGCATTATAGGAAATGCCCTCACGAAATTCAAATTGTCTCATGGGGCTTGAAAACATTTGATCCAAGAAGGCCTAAGTTTGAGGTATAAACATGAGTATGTAGAAGCCCAAAGGTAGAAGTTCGATCTTGCAAGATTTTTACCTAATTTCAATCAATATCTTTATCAGTTTAAAATATGTTTTAACACCTTAGGCCTGAAGACAACTGAAATGATGATGAAGGTTTTGTTCAATAAGCTGGAGCCCTAAGGGTCGAGAGCTACCCCACATTTGACATTTTAGGAGAAGAAAAAACCCATAAAAACGTTTAAGCTGCTGACCCAATCGAAATTTGTACTCAGTGTCCCTGAATAACTAGCCTACCCATTAATATGTAGATAAGTTGTGTACCTTTCCATCTTAACGAATTAAAGATAAAGTGCCAAAAATGTAACTACCAGCTACTATCATATAAAGCAGGCTGTTCTAGCTTGGTTGCGCACCAAAGAACACCAAGTTACTCACTTACTCACAGGGGTATGCCTAAAGTATGTAATATACCTCAGTATTGGGGGCAACCTATCGTCTCGGTTGAATCAAATGTTGAAACACATGAGCAAGTATTGTGCTGTGACCTTCGCCTCGTGACGTATTGGCTTCCCATTTAGACGGGCTCCGAAGTTTGTGGTTTAGTACGCACGAGTACTGCGGCTGAGACGAGTAGAGTTGGAGCAGGCTGATATAAAGGATAAAGGGCAGACAACAGAGGGAGAAACTTCGCGTAGATCTATTGTGGCTAACAATCCGAGAAGGATAGGATGGGACCACGCCGTGGTTGAGTGGTTAGACCACTCGCCTCTCACCTAGACGGCCCGGGTTCCATCCCAGCGACCGCATGTGAGATTTGTGGTGGACAAAGCTGCGCAGGGGTGGATTTTCTCCGGGTTCCCCCGCCATCGCATTCCACCGGTGCTCCATCTTCATTCCATGTATCACGGTGTCATCGCCTGCGATGTCATGGTAGTAAATGAGGGCGTTAACCACTATCAAAAAAAAAAAAAAAAAACAGAAAGAAATGATGGGATGAGGAAGACAGGTTAGCAGATACGCGCAGAAGCACTGTTTCCAAGCTCGCTGACCAGTTTCAATGACGGGCTGATAGAGATAGCGTGAAAGCGACCGGTCGACCTGGCAGGCACCTTTCTACTGAGCATGTATTCCATATGCCCACAATGCCATACACTAAGAACCTATAAGTTTAACTGAAATATGAGAGGGAGACAGAAGGAAGGGGAAATGAATGAAAGGTAATCGTTGTAGCTGAGAAACCATCTCAACATGCGCCTGGGGACAGAAAACCCATGGTTCAGGGTGGGCGGTCGCCAGGGATCGAATCAATGCCGATCCCGGTGGCCGCGCTCGCTAAAGTGTCTCGTTTTGGCGCTTCTTGGTGCACAGGATCGTGGGTTCGAGTCCCGTCTTAGGCATAGGTGTTTCTGTGTGTCTAATTGTGTTTTTGTAAATGTGTCTATGTGTATGCATATGTAAAAAGGAAAACGTTATGAACAATAAGGTCTACTAAGGAAGTATAGGAAACTGGAAAAAATGGAGAAAAAAGGAATACAGCGCCGGAGTCCTGACAAGCCTCCGAAACTGTATTTTTTTATTAAAAAAAAATCTGGGATGTCCCGAATGCTCTCCTGAATGACACGTTACTGTGGCGTCACCTCGCTCTCGGCATCTACCATACATATTTTAATTTTTTAGCCTTTGATGCGATGGAGCGTACTTAAAATGCCTATCGCTCATTCCTGAAGGAACAGTAAATAACATCTTACGGATGCTGTGGTTAGCTGGTGTAATAGAACGTGTTCTGCCACTTCATCAAGCAGGAGAAACAGCACTAAAATTAATGCACTTGAGACTATTTCTGGTCAGGATAATAGAAAGTCGAGGATACGTAGTATAAGGTTACAAACGCGCTACGAAAATTAACTGAGACCAATAAATTAACATGCCTATGTTCTTGCTTCTGTATTTAAAACCAAAACAAAAACTCTGATGTGTTCCATTCACATGACTTTCTCTACATTTCTGTAACAAATTATTCTTCTATTTCATGCTGAAAACGGTTTTATTATTTAGTTCCTTGTAAGTAAAAGGGTAATACAGGTATACACTAGCTTTAAAATGTGGTTGCTATGGGATTGAAGTCCGTTTCTTTGCGTGGCAGCAGTTCCCGTATGAGAAAAGTTTAAATATTTTAAAACTGAAATCAATATCAAGGAATATCTCGTAAACGGACAACTCCACGAAAAAACTGTATATGACATAAACTTTGTGTTTTATCGAGGTCTATGTCTTTTTGTAATAAGTTTTTGTCTATCTCTTTCGGTTTACTAGTTGTGAAAAATTCAATAAAAATCATCCAGAAAATTCAAGATACACATTTTATTTGTGATGCAAATTGTTTTATATGTGGTATTTTAATCAAAATCGCTAGAGCTATTTTTTAAGAAAATCAAAATTTTCGAATTTTTTCCATATAAAGGGTAGTTTGGAGTAGTAGTGGAGTTTGGAGTGGGGGGATTTTCTTGAACATAGAGGAACATAGATGCACACACATGGACCTTTTTCTGAAAATGCTTCTTTTTTTATTCAAGGGGTGCTAAAACATGTATTTTCGGGAAATTTCGGTATCCAATTTTTGAGTTGAATACAATACCTTCTGTATTCACTATGTACATTGTATATACGGGACTAGAGAAAGTAAAAATCTGATGTGTCCCATTCACATGATTTTCTCTATCTACTCTGCAACAAATTATTCTTACAAAATGTTGTACTTCTATCTATATCACTCTATTTTTTTTTTTTTTTTTTTTTTTTTTTTTTTTGGTACTTTAACGTTCTTTAGCCTGATGAATGAAATTGGTGAAATGATGCTCAAATGATCTCGGGGTCCATGGAGCTTAGAGTTAAGCGACATTCATCTTCTCAGGATAAGGGAAAACCTCGAAAAAAGCCTTATCCGGGTAACTCACCCTAAGCGAGATTCGAATTCACGACCTTTTGAATGTGAGGCAGACACACCATTCAGACGGGCTCACTCCAATTAAGACAAATATTAGCAGAAAAGGTCTTATAAGGTACTTAGCTGCTAATAAGTAGAAGCGCAATAAAGGCGATAGTCAACTCTTTTAAGAGCTGTCGCTATGTGATGTGATTGAAATTTGGTTATCTTTGCATAATCAGGAGTAAAACAAAATAAAAACGGATGATGAGAAAAGTTTAGGTAAGTATTTTTAAAATTGCAAGCAATTATAATTACTATTTAAAAATAGTAACTCAGAAATAAATAAACATATACATTTTCTGACATAAATTGTGTTTTAATAAGATCTACATTGTTTATGTAGTAAGATTTTGTGTATGTCTTAAGCCTTACCAGTTGTACAAAAGTCATCCAGAATGAAGAGGCTATTCCTGGAAAATTCAAGGTATACATTTTATTAGCCGTATAATTGTCTTTAATATTTGGTATTTTCATTAAAAGAGTTTGAGCCATTTTTGAGGAAATAAAAAATTTCGAAAAATATTTCAGGTAAAGGATAGTTTGTTGCAAAAATTTCCAGAATATCTTCGTGCCGCATCCTCGTAAGAAACTAAACTTTAATATTAAGTTTTGTACTTAACCAACTATTCATTTTTACTCTCCCTAAACGTATCAGTACATAGTGGGTAGAAAAGACATTGTATTCCAAAAGATTTGATGTTGAGAATTCCCGGGAAGTATATGTTTTCAGGTTCCTTGAGTCCAAAAAAAAAAAACATTTTTAGGAACAGGTCCGTGTGTGTGTGTGCGTGCGCGCGCGCGTCTGTGTCCGTGAACACGATAACTAAAAAACGAAACGTTGGTTAATACCAAACTTGATACTTAAGATCAGTATCTTCTAAGGTTATGTAATTAAAATTTTCAAGAAAATCCCCACACTACAAACTAACCTTTTTACATGTGCATTTTTTGACAGTTTTGATTAAAATGCTACACATTAAAGATAATTATGTGGCAAATCAAATTTATTTCTTCAATATTCTGGGAATAGCCTCTGTTTTCCTCTTCATTCTGAATGACTTTTGGTAAACTGTAAGAGACAGACAATAAGTTACTAAGTAAAATATGTTAAAATATCTAATTTATGTCATATGCTTTTCTTTTTGTAGAATTAACGACTTTCGTTAATTTTCGAGCATTCCTTGCTATGGTTTAAATTTTAAAAATTTAAACTTTTCTCAAACGGGAAGTCATCTTTCATTTCATCCCTCTTTTATTTACTCCTTATCAGGCAAAGAGAATCGAATAGCTATCCGTTCTTAAAAGAATTGGCCATCGTTTTAACGAATATTATGATGTCGACAAAAGAATAATGATTTGGAAGAATAGTTTGTTTGTAGGGCAAGTCATGTTGATGGAACATACACGATTTTTAGTTATATTCTTTACGCTACATACATACACGCCCTCGGACATTTTTCTAAGATGACTTTTTATGGATTCACATTTCCTCTAAATGTATTCCTGCCACTGTAGAGTGGCGGTAGCGATTTTGCCTCACATTCAAGAGACTCCGAGTTCGAATCTCGGTTAGAATAGTTATTCGGATCAAGTTTTTTTTTTTTTACGTAAATTTTCCTTTATTCTGATGTCGGGTAACTTTAAGGTGTTTAGCCCTCGGGCTCATTTGAGTTTATTTTACCCATTGAGTTTATTTTATATCCTTCGTTCGATATGACCTACCAGGTTAAGGGACATTTAAAGGAGGTCAAAAAAGTAATAGTAGTAGTAATAATAATAACAATAATATTTTATTTGTTATGGATTTAAAATTTGTAGTACTTATACTTTTTACAAATGAGATATCGTTATTCGGCTTTTTGATCCTTGTAATCCGAGTGGAAAGAAATTGCAATGTTCCCACATAGCTAACTAACCATTCTTGAAAGATTTGACTATCGCTTTAGCCTACCGTACTCCCTTGTGCCACTCATGCTTATTTCTAAACTCAGATTTTCGTAATTTGAGGCCGCTAAACAAAGCATACTAAGTAAAAGGAACATAAACACATAATGAAATTTTATATAATTGCAAATAGCTGTTAACAAATTGTAACTACATAAAACAACCTGAAAATACAATTATAATTGGAAATGCCGTTGTAGCAAATAATTTAACAGGTATATAAGAATAAATTAGTACGAACCTAAAATAATGTTTCAATATAACTAATAATACTACTAGGGTCGGCTGATAAGTTCCGGGCCTCACACAGATATGACGCCACAAGGCCTGTTAGACGGTAGCATCGTGTAGTTTAACTCTAAATTAGTCTGTATCCATAACTACAGGTCAATAGCTTGTTTACTTTTCGAATAACAGCATTTTAAACAAAACAACTTTAGAGTTTTCACGAAAATGGAGGATTTAGAAAAACGACCAGTGGCTAAATACTTCTATTTGAAAGCCTTAATGCCTAAAGAAATCAAGGAGGAAATGGGCAGTACATTGAAAGACTCTGCCCCTTCATACTCAATGATTAAAAAGTGGGTTGCAAAGTTTAAAATGGGACGTGATGAGCCTCGCTCTGGAAGCCCTATAGAAGTGACAACTCCAGAGATCATTCAAAAAATTCATCGTTTAGTACTGGAAGACCGCAGATTAAAGTTTTTTGAGATAGCAGAGGCTGTAAACATATTAAAAGAACGTGCAGGTAATATTTTAAGTAATGTTTTGGGCTTTCACAAGGTCTGTGCAAGATGGGTGCCGCGTTTGTTGACACCTGATCAAAAGTTGCAAAGAAGAACTGTTTCTTAAGAATGTGGAGCTCTACCGTAAAAATCTCAGTGAATTTTTTAGACGGCCTATTGCCATGGATGAAACTTAGATACATCACTGCACTCCAGAAAGTAAATCACAGTCAAAACAGTGGATTGTGCCAGGTGAACCAACCCTAAAAAAGGTAAAGTCAATTTTGTCAGCTAACAAGGTTATGGCGAGTGTTTTCTGGGATGCACAGGGAATTATTTTTATTGATTACTTGGAAAAGCGTAAAAGTTTCACTGATTACTACTACGCAAGCTTACTGCAACGTTTGAGTGGTGAGGTGAAAAGAAAAATACATCATTTGTCGAAAAAATAACCTTCTTTCATCACGACAATGCCCATCGTTCAGTCATTGCAATGGGAAACATGTGCGTATTAAAGTTTGAATTGCTTGAACGTCCACCCTATTCGCCAGATCTAACACCCAGTGACTATCAGCTGTTCCCAAACCCCCAAAAAATTTCTTGGAGGACGAAGATTTCACGCAACGTCATTGACGCGGTATACAGCTATTTTGAGGACCTTGATAAATCGCAATACAGAGATGGTTTAATTAAATTAGAACACCGATATGACAAATGCATTATCCTTTTTCGGAGATTATGTTGAGAAATAAAGCAAAAAAAAAAAAAAAGAATTAAATGCTGTTTCATTGAAAGTCTTGGGACCTATCAGCCAACCCTAGTATAACAACACTGTGGACCCTGTTTTAAATTATGAATTGTTTAGTTTATGTTTTAAGGCATATGATATGTAATTAATAATATTTCATGTTGCATTCTTGGAGCACGCTGAACTTATTTTATCAAGTTTGATACATAAGCGGCATTTTGTTTTTGAGTTATACTGTTAACTGATGGACACACATGCACACACTCGTAGGCTTTCTCTAAAAATCCTTTCTTTTGTTTCAGGCGAGTTTAAAAGGTGTATGTCCGATAAAATCCCGGTATCAAATTTTGGGGGAATGCAACACTTCCTCTACTTACTATAGGTAAGGAGTAGAAAAGTCAAAATAACCGCTAAGTTAATGGGCCCCAAGTTATATTCACCTTGCAGAGAAAGGCTATTCAATAAAGTTGAAACAGCTGTGACTTTGGGGTGACCAGGACAGAGCCATTTATTGTAGAAAGAATGAAGAAATTTTGCTCCGTCTTGTAATAACTTCCTGGTAAAACCAAGAACCCCCAAGTGTTAGGGCCACATGTTACCAACAAGTGTATATACCTTGAGTTTGTTTGTCTCGTGATAAACTGTTACTCCATGGAAACATGGTTTCCCTGCTTTTGGTTACGTTACATGCACTGCAGTGTCTACTGTTGATGTTCTTGGTACCGTATACTGCCTACCAATGTTCCTAAGAACTTACTTATTTAGTTACTTACTTGCTTACTTAGTCATTCCTCTTCTATCGTCAAATGCCGAGATTTTTAAAAGAGGCTCCCATTTTCCACGGTCTCTCGGAAATCTCTTTACTTCTTATTTTATTTATTACTTTTCTCAGTTGACAGTATAACCATACATTTAACATTTTTAAGAAGAATTTACACTGAAAAAATCTGATGTATTCCATTCACATGATTTTCTCTTCATCACTGTAACACATTATTTCTAAAAAGCATATTCTTCTATATACTATTTGATAATAGAGATTAACATTAGCAGAACTTGCCTTAATTACTTGCTTCCTTGTAAGTAAAAGGAAAATAAGGGAATACACTAGGCTAGAGTGATAGTCAAATCTTTTGAAAGCTGGTTGCCATGTGGCTGCGTTTCTATGCACGGCCAGGAGAAAAGTGTAAGAAAAGTTTAGGTATTTTAAATCTGAAGCAAATAATTTGAAATATCTCAGAAAGGGTAAATTCCACGAACAAAATGCATATGACATTAATTTGTGTTTTAATGAGATCTACATTATTTATATAGTAAGTTCTTGTCTTTCTGTTACGGTTTACCAATTATGTAAAATTCATCCAGAATAAAGAGGCCTTTAGAGGCTATTCTCAGAAAATTCATGGTATATATTTTATTTTACATTAAATATCTTTAATACACGGTATTTTAATCAAAATCGTTAGAGCAATTTTTAGAAAATAAACATTTTCAAAATTTTGTCCATGCAAAGGGTAGTTTGGGCAGGGGATTTTTTTTTAAAAGCTTACTGTCGCATCCGTGGAAGATACTAAACTTAAATACCAAGTTTGGTATTTTACCGACTTTTCGTTTTGGAATTTTCGTGTTCATATACACACGGTCACAAACAGACACACGTACCTTTTTCTAAAAATCCTTTTTCTGAATACAGGGAACCCTAAAACATATATTTCCTTTGAAATCTCGATATCAAAATTTTGTGTGGAATGGAATACCTTCTCTATACACTATGTACGTAGTACTTGTAGAGAAAGTAAAACAATTAATTACACAACTAAGTATTGAAATATATGCAATGAGTAAGAAGAACTTCAAATCTGTTACATATAACATATTAATTTTGTCATAGTAACATTCAACATTATTAGCTACAAAATTTTATATCAAACTTTAATGAATTTACTATCATATTAGAATGAGTACAGATGATTTCTGAGAATGAAAATTGATGCCATGATTTGCCATTGTATATAGCAGGAATTTTACAAACTATAATATACCCAAAACGTTTTACTTTCTCGAGCATACATGTACAATGTACATAATACGTAGATAGAGAAGATATTGCACCCATAAAATCGATACTGATATTTCGCCGCGCAGGGGGGCGGTTTTCTCCGGATTCTCCGGTTTCCCCAGCCATCGTGTTCCTCCGGTGCTCAATCTACATCCCAAGTATCGCCAGTATCGTCGCCTGCGGTGCCACAAGTAGCAAAAGCGGGCGTTAAACACTACAAAAGAATTATATTTCACCAAAGATACACGTTTTGGGACCTCCGAGATATTCTTTGTTATTGGTTTCAATTTTAAAGTATTACTCTTCTCAAGCGGGAAGTCAACTTTAGTTTCATCACTTTTGCTTTACTCCCAGGATTGCAAAACAGAACCGAATTTCAATTGTTTCACATAACGATGATCTTTTAAAAAAAATTGACTATTGCTTTAGCCTAGTAGGTATATTTCCTTATTTCCCTTCTACTTACCAAGTAATAAGGTCATTTCTGCTAATGTTTGTTTCGATTACGATGAAGTAGATAAAAGAATTTTTTTTTGGGTAGTTTAACATCCTTTAACTTGGATGAATGAAATTGGTGAAATGATGCTCAAATTATCTCGGGGTCCATAGAGCTTAAAGTTACTCGACATTCGTCTTCTCAGGATAAGGGAAAACCCCGAAAAAAACCTTATCCCGGTAACTCACCCTAAGCGATATTCGAAGTGACGACCTTTTGAATGCGAGGCAGACACGCTACCACCACACTACCCAGGCGGCTGTATAATTTTTTTGTAAGAGAGGTTTGCTTGTGGAGCAGCTAGAGAAAGCAACGAGAATGGAACACATCAGATTCTTTTTCTTTTCTTTTTTGTTGTCTTTTTGGGTATTCTCCCTCTGGCTCCTATCATTAATCTAGTGAGGGATATCTATTTAAGGTTGCATGCACCTTTTTTCTCTGTCCATTTCTTCAGGTTGCTCATGATGGGACTTAAAGCGAAAAGTAAGATCAAGAATCACTCTATACCCTCAGAGGTCTTGAGGGCAATAATGTTGATGCTGCCACCATTGTTGGACAAGCCATACACTTCCTCATGGACCTAAAAACTTTTTTTTTCATACTTGTTGCAGTCAAGCTTCTGATCTTATGATGTCTGCTGTTTCGCAGTAATTCTCCGTCCAGGCAAGCACCCAGAACATGTGCAAATGTAACGTGCTCCCTGCCACAATGGCGGAAGAGGGTCTGGGACCTACCTGATAAGGCGCGTGCATCAACTCCAGCAGTTATTTTGATGGCATCTCTCCATTTGGAGCAGTCAAGTCCACGATTATTTCTGAGTCATTTCTATGCAGGTGTATAGACGCTGAACAGTTTAACTCATTTTCCTTTTTGCAATGTTGCATCTGGGGGGAAGACTTACAGGGATGTCTGATGTCATTCAAGATTTCTTTGATCCGTTCATCCCAGGGTTTTCTAAGTTGTCCCTGTGGTATTTTTGTTTCCAATCGTGTTTGTCACGTTTGGGGGGGGGTTTGGGGGTATTTGGGGGGTATTCTTTCCACGCTCATTCATTGCATGTGACCAAACCACACCAATTGTAAGGATTCTATTTGTTGTTCCATTGGCTAAATTTTAAGGTTGATACTAATTGCATGCTTTCCAATCTTGCGTCTTTTTGTTTTATCTTCTATCGTCCTTATAGTTTTCTCCAAAATATGGTGACCCGTTTGAGGGACTCCCTCCTACCTCTACCACTGGGCAATAACCATTAACAAACAAAAGACGAACTGTTATTTTTATTACAAACAAAATGTATATCTTGGATTTTCCGGGAATAGCCTCAAGGACCTCTTTATTTTGAACGATTTTTGCATTAATTTTGCATAAGAGGTAGACAAAAGTTTACTGCACAAAAGTATAGATCTCATTAAAACAAACATTTTTTGTGGAGTTAACCATTTCTGAGATATTCTTAGTTATTGGTTATAAAAGCTACAACACCTGGGCTTTTCTCAAATGGAAAGTCGTTATACACTTTATTCACTTTATGCTTCACGCAGCGACTGGATTTTAAAAAAATTGACTATCGCGTTACCCTATTTCCCTTCTACTTAGAGGAAAGTAAATAATAAAATCATGTCTGCTATGTTTATCTGAATAAGCATCAAGCAAAGAGAAGAATAAGCTTTTGTAAGTATAGTTTATTGCAGAATAGGCAGAGAAAGTAATGTGACTGGAATACATCAGACTTTTCATATTCATGCCGCAAAATTTGAATCCTACTTCGTACGCAATGGATATCGCATTTAGTAGCAAATATTGCAGACTATTAATGCTTTCGAGCCCAAAGGGAGATTTAAAATATAAAAAATCTGATGTGTTCCATTCACATGATTTCCTCTACATCTCTGCAACAGATTATTGTTAGAAAACAATGCTTCTATTTACTTCATGCTAGTCGAGAAAAAAGTAGCAGAAATAGCCATATTACTTGCTTCCGTGCAAGTAGGAGCGAAATAAGGGAGTACCATAGGTTAAAGTGATAGTCAAACTCTAGTTACTATGAGACTGATGTTCCTTTGTTTGTATGGACAGGAGTTGACAAATTCCTGTATGAGAAAAGTGTAAGTTTTTCAAAGCTGAAACCAAAAACAAGAAATATCTCAAAAACGATCAACTCCACGAAAAAAATGTATATTACATATATTGTGTGCTTTAACGTGCTCTACATTTTTTGTGTGGTTTAGCAGTTATGCAAAATTCCGTAAAATTTATCCAGAATAAAGTGCTCTTCAGAAGCTATTCCTAGAAAATTCTAGATGTACATTTTATTTGTCAGGTAAATATCTTTAATACACGATATTTTAATCAAAATTGTTAGAGCCATTTTTGAGAAAATAAAACATTTTGAAAAAAGTTTCATGTAAAGGTTAGTTGGGGGTGGGAGGATTTTCTTGAAAAGCTTCGTGTCGTATCCTTGGAAGATACGAAACCTAAATACCAAGTTTGATTTTTAACGGACTTTTCGTTTTTGAGCTATGCTGCCCACAAAGACAGACATACATGGAATTTTTCTAAAAATGCTTAGAATTAATTTTGGACAGTTTAAGTGAGGTTTTTATATGGTCATATCGGGAGCTTTGACTTGTGAAACTGTAGGTTCAGAACATTAGGTTAAACTTTATATTACTAAACACACGCACATTCACTCTCACATTCATACTTTCAGACTCTATGGGGGATAGGGAATACTTCCGGTTAAAGAAAAATTCCCCGCCCCAGCCGGGAATCGAACCCGGCTGACCACTCGACCACGGAGGCAGTCAAAGTGAGTTGTATAACGTTCATATCACACCACATTGCCCTCATATTTTACTGAATAAATGTCAAGCAATATTTTTTTGTATGATTGAGAAAACTGAGTATATTTGGATTGTAGAGATTGGAAATAACCTTACATTCAATTCCTATTTTAAACTCTTAATATACAAATCAATATTCTTCTACGCTTATACTACTGGACCCAAATAAGCTACCTTATAACCATTGTTTAAACCATAAGGTCAAAATATTGCACAATTACATAATAGGAGATGAATATTCGCTGTAATATTAAGCTAAGAATTTGATTGTTTTTTTGTTTTTTTTTCTTGGAGAGTGTTTTAGTTTTTATTGTTTCATGTTTTGAACTTGTTATTATAATACACACCAAAAAGTATTAACTAAAAACAATCATATGTAAATATTCCATATTCTAAATCAGTTTATCTAGAACATAAATAATTCAATATAAGTCATTTTCAACAAACTTGTTCAATTACACAGAAAAATAAGTTTTTATTCAAACTTACCTTCCCACAGTATGTATAAGTATCTTACAGTGGTATTAATTAATACTAAAAATAATGATCATAAGTATGACTAAGACATGGGGTCATCCCTCACCTCGACCCAAAACGGGAACGTTCCCAGGGGGAACGGCGGAGGTGAGGAAATCACAGGAGGCTATAGGCCGCAGGACAGGCCGGCCGACTGAGATGTGCAGATAACCCGGTTACGCCGGTGGGCTGCTTAGAGAAGGCTTCCCTCTATTAGGGGATGAATTTTACGTAAGGGTTTATACATTAATTTATTTGACTTAGAGGTCCTTTATGAATATTAATAATTTTAACAACTACAACCCTAATTATTAAGAGGCTCATTCTAGAGATCCTTGATCTCATTCATGGAACAAGGAAGAACTCGACCTTTCTGAGGCGGATTAGAGATGGCTGTCATCTGGAGGCCCGAGGATTTTTGATCGAGCAAGCATCTGCGCCATCTTACTTCACTGTACAGCCCTAAACCTATTTGAAACCCGAAAAGGGGGAGCGGAATAATAGGGAATGAGGATAAAAAAAATGCATGGTGGAACAGAAACCACTCCAACATCGCCTTGCCAACCATGGAAACCAACAAAAACACCCTCAGACTTCGAAGTCAGGACTTCCTGAATGTGAACGTCGCACGTCATAGCAGGGCCATTTCTATCGGTATACAGAAAATAATATATCACCTACAAATAACCCATATATAGGTATGTCAAAATGAGTCATACAATCAAACAATTATTTACTGCATGGAATGGAATCCTATCTGAGTATGCACGATTTCAAAAATGAAGTAAATCAACACATTTGTAGAGGAAACGCTGTCAAAAAAATCAACAGGCCGATCTAAACACTATAAAGAACATTTCAAATAAAATAAAAATGAAATTTCCATGAAAAATTACAGATTTTAATAGCATCCTTTTATCTTTTTGACACTACCTCCAATAGTTGTATGTTCTTTTAACTAAAACCGTTAGAGTCCCTTTTTGGTAGGTGGGACATAAAAAGTTGTTCCCCCTTGCAATCACGGAAGGTCAGGTTGAATCCTGTTTAAATTTCGCACAGTTAGCAGACTTAACAAGCGACATTAGCTTGCACTCTTAAAGCATTATATACAGAGCCAATAGCGTGTTTGGAAGCGTGAGTATATATAAGTCAACGGATTAAAGGTCACCTTTTATCACAAATTGTCTACACCTACGTACTTCCTAACATATCGGCTAATCGTACTTGCACACTGACTTAATAAAATTGCGAGAACTGCAATGTTTAGACTAAAGACAACCTTCTTAGTATAAACTTTTCCCTTCCAGACATGCAGCTACTTTCTGCTGTTTAGGAATTCAAACAAACAAGTGAAGCAGGCTTACGGAAGAGTTCTGCAAGCGTATAGATAGATGCAGAAGTATAAATGAATATCTGAATCGAAATGATGCGCCATGTGCAATGTATGCGGACCGTGTTTCAATCCTCGATATTCTTATCATTCCAGCGTAGCCTCCAGGCATTATCTTGCACACATGTACTTTGTGTGCAACAAAGAAAACAGTGACATCTGTTCTCTGTGGCATGAATCAAGATATGAGAACGCCTGATGCATTTCCGTTTACAAACCGGAAATCCTTATAGAATGACTGATATATATTGAGTTTCTCAATTCTTCCTTGAGGCAAAGAAAAAAGAGTTAGTTAATTAATTTCTTGTAGCTTCTAAGTGGAGCCTAGGACATTCCTTGATAGGATTTGTGATTCTAATTCTTGAGTACGCCGCTATGCGCCATAGTGATGAGCGTTCGGCTCGTCGCACACAGATGGCACTCTAGAACGAAATCTCGACTTACGGACGCGAAATGGAGGAATTTCGCTAAGAAACCTTTTTCTTTCTATGGGGTTCTTTTATGTGCAAATAAACATTACATCAGACTGCTAAGGAAGCCATGCTAAGAATTTTTGCGTCCGACAAATTCCATCACTCTCCGCCAGAACTTGAATCTTGGGGTTTAGGGGCTAGCAAGGTAACCACTATCCCACGAAAGGCGACTATTGCAGAATTACTAATAAAAACAAAATATCTTGGGAAACATACGACATTCTCTACCCTTGGGTCACCCTCCGAGGTGTAGTGGTTATCATCTAAGCTTCTTATACCCAAGGCGGAGGGTTCAAATCCGGCGTAAAAATCCGGGCGTAATCCTTAGCATGGCTTTCTTCTGAAGGGAAGTAAAACCGTTGATCCCGTGTCATAGATTTAAGGATATAAAAGAACCTAAAGCCTATTAAAGCGGTCTCTGAGCAGAATTAAGCGGTCTTCTATTCCAACACAGAATGGGACACTGAGAATCGCAGTAGTTGAAGAGCGTTCATAAATAAAATACCATTTTTCTACCCTTGGCCACTTTACAAGTATCCATATTTTTCTATGTTTGTTTGTTCTTTATTTACTCTCTTCGAGTGTCGATCTTAACCTCCCGAGATTTACCAGCCAGCTCTTGGGTTAGGTGCCTGAAGAGGAGCAGTGACTCTCAATCAGGGTGAGAGAGAGAGAGAGAGAGAGAGAGAGAGAGAGAGAGAGAGAGAGTGAGAGAGAAGTCAAAGTGGATTATCAGACCGATGCCCGATAAGAAACGAAAAGGGGATGATATAATATGACAGTGAAATGGATGACAGAAGAAATGATTATGGAGCAACAATGATTATGGTGGAATGAAAGGCGGGGAAACCGTAGAATCTGGAAAAATCCGCCTAGATGCCGCTTCGTCCCCCACAACCCATATGCGGTCCCCAGGACCGCCTAGGTGAGTGGCGAGTGATATAACCACTCGGCCACGGTGGTTCCCAGGTATTCATATTCTCAGATAAAAACCTACTCCTCTAACCACTTAATCACAATGCAAATATTTGAGTCGTTCTAATTTTTAAGTTCGTTGTTTTTATTGTCAGAAACTAAGGAGATAATCAGGACCTTGCACTGGATAGGGTTTACACATTGCCATTCAAAGATACACTTAACCAATTCGGGGAAAGGCAAGAAAATGAGCAGGGAAGATTATACATCAGCGGAGCAAGCTTATAAGAAATTATTAGCCTCAAGCCAAGGAAAATCTAAGCGCATTTATCAACAAAAATTTCGGAAATGCTAGTGCTACGGGACAAATATTTTCATGAGATCTCTCTTTTGTTAACAGAGTTTTATATTAGAATTAATATAACTCTTAGAAACAAAGTGAGAGAAAACTAAACTGTTACTAAGTGATTGTCATACTTGTTGATAGTGCTTTATGCTAGTGAATTCTGGGACTTTACTAGGAAACAATAAATTTACACGATAATGTAAACAACTTAAGTGACAGGAAGAAACATTAAAATTTTATATTTATCCTATATTTCGTTTATGAATAATTATATAATTAGACAGTCTGTTCCCCTTTTCATCCCGTTCTCCCACCTCTATTTTCTACACATAATATATGCGTGCGGTCTCTTTTTGTCTCTACATTTTTTTTCTTTCTTCTTTATGGTGGTTCTCGGGATCTCAAGTGATATACCAATTCAGTGTTTTTTAGGTGGAATGTACTATTTAGGTCACAAAGTAATCATTCCATCAAGTACTGTTCTTAAAGTAACCTTTCATATCCGACGCTGTCACGTAAGCTCAAACTATTACATGGCGATCTTTAGTTTGAGAATTAGCTGTGTCTATTTTTCTGCAACTTTTACATAGATTCTAGAAGAGGTGAGTTTAGCATCCTCATTGATACTGCACAAGATACTCGCATAAAATATATAAATAAAATAAAGTGAATAGTTTGCTCCAAAATGACTGTGCACCACCTCACTGGACAAAAGACATTTCTTTGGATATTTATTACATAAGCTATAATTCCTATACATATAACGAACTATAAATGATAATTTCTTAATACTCATCCGATTTTGTGGTGAACCGCGGTGGTGGCACAGCTAATATGTTTACAGCAAGTTGATGAAAAGGCTCTAATTGCTGATTTGTCTGTAGATCATAAGATATATGTAGCTTTTAAATTCTCCACATCTAACACTACCTGAATTCTACTTTGGGGTTTAGCAGAGTATGTTGTGTATGTATGGTGACTAATGTTCTTATGAAATACTGGAATACTGGAGTACCTAAGTCGCAGGCATGAGCTCTGGCAGGTACACTAATGTGCATAAAAGCTGGCCCATTTCCCTAGATCGGAATAGTGTTTTCCCTCCGTGAGGTTTTCACCTTCAGGTAAACTTTCAATTCACTCCTCCGCTCTGCCAGTATATATTAGTGATTAACGCCCGAGTTTACTACTCATGGCATCGCAGGCAATACACTTGATGATGCATGAAATGAAGATGGAGCACCGGTGGAATGCGATGGCTAAGAAAACCTGGGCACCTGGTGAAAACCCACTCCTGATCCGCTTTGCCCATCACAAATCCACATGCGATCGCCTGGGATTGAACCCAGATGAGAAGCGAGTGGTCTGACTCGGCTATGGCGCGGCGGTATCCGCTCTTTATATGACTGGCCTGAAAACAATTCAGAGGCACTAACTTGAGTCAAATGAAAAATCCTATAACCAATGTAAAATACAGGGTTGGGTAGAATACCATCTCTTGAAAGATTTTTGTAAGTGTTATTAAAGGGAACGCTAGAACTAATAGGACATAATTCGACCAACGGGAGAGAAATATTATTTGCGACAACTACACAATTTATGTGAGAGCTTTCATCAACAAGATTTTCATTTTATTTTCAAATTTCATTTTAATTTATTATATTTTACTGAAAATTAGCATAGAGCAGAATAGGTTACACGGCTCTTAGTGAGTCGGCGGTGAAGCGCGATGCCTTAGTGTGAGTTGACTCCTACAAACGTGGCACGTGTTTGTTAATGGACCCAATGCAGTACGTATTAAGTGAAATGACTATTCAGGTACCGGTACTCTGTCCCACAAAAGTATTCATTTATGATTCATACGTCCGTACTTAATCTGTAAGAGCTAATCCCTTGCGATTTTTATCTCGTGGGGGTGATATATAGGAACTAAAAAAAAAAAAAAAAAATTGACATTCATAAAAATATTCAGCTATTTCTCCAAAGGACTGCAGCTTGTAATGACCAATATCTTAAACAGGTGACAGAAATGCTTGAACAATGAAAGGAATCACTTCCAACTTTTCCTGCCTTGATACTTATCTGTGAGTATTTTTATTTTTAAGTATTTACTTTATGTTTCTTTTGTTAGAATAAACGTAGTATATTTAATGCGGATGTACCATCGTCCGCTCAGTGCGCATAGCAAGCAGCACCGCCGGCCAGCTAGGAGCCGCGGAACCTGTTCTGCTCCATGGTGATTAACCAGTATCTTTGCGTATAAAAATCAACCATGTCATTGCCAACATAATCAATAGCACTCCATAATGGTGAATTTTATACGTAACAGTGGGCATAATTTAGTATCTATTAATCTGAATAATACAACCATCCTTCTAAAATATTCCTATAGATACAGAAACGTAAATATAAATCTTCTCATGTTTCCTCGTTCTTACTTCACAACTATGCCCTTGAACCCACAGACTGCCAGATGCGAAAAAATTAAGGAAAGCATCATTATTAACAATAATAATGACAGTAATAACGATCTGTTCTCCCGATTGTTGTCCCTATAAAAATCTTCGTCGAGAATATTTTCTTCTTTTGAACAATAATGGCAAGCCATATTAGAGAAACGAATTCCTCCCGCCTCCCATTCTATCAAAGTGGTTCATTCTTTTGATAGCTTTTATTTCTTCTCTCTGAAGTTTGTTCCTTTTTCATCATATCCCCTATGTCAACTCCTGAAATTCCTACTACCGACCGCAGAAACCTCATCTCAGAGACTTCAATCCGTCTTTTGTCAATATTCGAGTTTCTGCGCCATCTAGGTAGAAGTTGGTTTATTTCCATCGTTGAGAATAGGAACACGCAACAGTAACAGAAAGTAAAGTGTTGAAAGTACTCTAATAAAGGGCCCATGTTCCGACGCAGTGCTCGAAGGTTTTCCTCATTTCCCATGGAGTTGTAAATCTATTTACTGTAGTAAGTTGTCTGTGGTAATAGGCGTGAGTAGATGTTATCCTGCTATCTGGCTGAACGTCTTCTAGAAGCTGAGAAATAGTTACCCACTTATGTCTATTAATAACACTTCTACTGCGGAGATACCTAACACGAAAGGTCATACAATAAGAGACAACAAAATTAGCAACTCGATTGTTTTATAGTTATAAATCAGGCTGCTCCGATTTGACTAAGACAGTAAGAGTACTAATGCGTGCATTCCCGCACTTGATTCAACCACTATGCATCCTAAGGATTTGCCTGTAATATGCAATACACTTCAGCATTGAGGGCGTGAGTAATTTGGCGCGTAAGCTGTTTTATATACGACGAAGAGCGTGTGCCTAAGATAAAGCTGGTTGTGCGGCTCATCTTCTAATGAACATTACTTCTGTATGAGTTACACGAAATGGTCTTATTTGAATTTAATCAAGGAAGTCATCATTTTCTTCTTGTTTATTCAAACTAAGCCTGTTTGGTGGCGATCAAAAATCCTTCCAACCGCTTTTTAGTGCCCTTCCAGCACTATAGCTTCCTGCTAGTCATTGGTCTTGCACTATTTTAATCAATGTTGTTTCCTCTGCTCTACCGGCATGTTCATTCCAATTTCTTTCTTTTTTTCTTCTTTCTTTCATTCGTTGTTTATTTTCTTCCTCTCTCTTTGTTTTACGAGGGCCGTATTTTTCAACCTCCGATAGGCTATAAATAAAAATGAAGTTCTTAGAAAACAATTATTTTATTACTAAAATTTTTGTACACTTATGGTTACTTTTCAACATAATCACCGAAAAGATTGAGACATTTATCGTACCTGTGCACAAACTTTGCAATACTCGCTTCAAAAGATGCTGCCACCAATGATTTCAAATGAGAATTGACGTTGTTTTGAAGATCTTCATACGTTAGCGGAGAGCCATTCAAAACAAACGAAGGGGAATGCTGACTTCAGAATTGTGTTGATCCATGATATCGCACGTCCACATACTGCTGGCACAACCCATCGGCTTCTTGAACAATTTCAATGGGACATTTTCGACCATCCGCCGAACAGGCCTGACTCGGCACCCAGCGACTTTCACCTTTTTCCTGAACTGAAGACGCGAATAGGAGGGCAGCACTTTCAAACTAACGAAGGAAGATCTTTAAAACAATGTTGCGGAATGTTGCCGCCAATGATTTCAAATGAGCATTGACGGCAACATTTTCTGAAGTGGGTATTGCAAAGCTTGTGCACAGGTACGATAAATGTCTTAATCTTTTCGGTGATTATGTTGAAAAGTAACCATAAGTGTACAAAACTTTTAGTAATAAAAGAATTGTTTTTTATGAACTTGTCTTTTATTTATAGCTTATCGGAGGTTGAAAAAAAAAAGGCCCTCGTACAGGCTATATTATGTCTGTTACATCATATACTGTTCTTAAGTCTTTTCATCCTTGATTCCATCTTGATTAATTTACTACTTAATGCCTTTAAATATTCCCTTATGTTGTTCTGAGTAGGTGATTGTTTAGTTTTGATGTTTTCTGTTCTATTTCTATTCCTTATACAAATACAGGCGTTATTTCAGCTTTATAAATTTTATTTTATTACATTTATTTTTTTCCAAATAGAAACTGTCTCGTAATTCATAAGTAATAACATGATGCTTTCCTCCTCTACATTTAACTTCTTCAGTTATATTTCGACAACTTAATGCAATTACTCTCACATATTTAAACGATTTACTTCCTCAATTATTTTGTTTTTGATTTTTAATTTATACCTTATAGGTTCCTTGGATCTACACATACTTTTTCCTTTGAAAGTAAATAATGAGAATTAACAAAGAAAATTTTCTTTTGGGATTCATTTTTGTCTACAGCTTAAGTCAGGAAGTCTATTGTAGACTTTCACGATCATTTTTCAATGTGTTTTACAAGTATATTGTGATGATTATTACATCGTCATCATCATTATATAGTCTCTTATAAGTTTCTCATGTTTGACGAAGCTGACGGGAAACGAACCCACCAGCATCAAGTTCCGCTGAGAGCATGTTTTAGTTTTGCAGATAACCGCTTGTGTATCCATTAGGCTATCAAAGTATGGTAATGCACGACGGGGTATTTGTAGTTTTTTTATTGGCTATGAAGCTTATTTACAGTTTTTTTTATGTGGTGCTAAATCTCGTAGCACTTTTCCTTCCAGACCATCTATCATCCTTCCTCTTTAAATCTCTCCTTTCTACGCCTTCTGCTAGAGGAGTAATCGTAAGCCTAAAACGATGACAACTTGTCACTTCCAATCAATATCACCCTCCCAACCCCCGCCCCTGTGGCTTGGCGCGAGGCTTTGATGGATGGGATCTGGCGTGGTGTAACTGTTTCAAAAAATACGGCAAAAAGGGATAGACTTAAACAGTTCTCTCCTTTTCACTTTCCTCTATAGATATCCCTGATGAAAGGAAATATTCCATTGATAACGAAGTCAATCCTGTAAAATTAAAGATATGAAGCATAGAGCCAGCCTGGGTAGCGTGTCTGCCTCACATTCAACAGACCGTGAGTTCGAATCTCACTTAGGATGAGTTACCCGGATAAGGTTTTTTTGCCAAGCGAGAGACCTGGGTTCGATTCCCAGTATCGGCGTGGGAGACCTGGACAGGGATGCACTTGCCTCGTGAGGTCCCTGGGGGACCTATTGAGGAGCTACTTGATGGAGAAGTAGCGCTTCCAGGTCGTGAAGACCGCAGCTGACCACGTCTCACCCCCCAATACTGACGTCTGTCTTGGGCCGAGATGGGGGACACAGCGGTCGGGCGGTAGGCCAAGGCTCTTAGTGAGCTGTGCCATGGAGTTGTTGTTGAAGCATAAAGAAAGGATAATTGAAATCGATATCTTTGTGAACCCCTGCAGAAATTTGGAAAATCTGAATAATTTTATTTATGGATAACAAAGCAGTTGCGAAGTTTCTCATGCTCCTCTTGTCTCTGATTATTTTTATATTGTAAAATTATGTTTTAAAATATTATCATATTTATATATTATCATGTTTGGACGTGAACGGTAAAATGAACTATTTCCGAGAAATCATTTGTAACGTTTAGTTTAAGCAATTTATTTAAACTGTGAAAATTAGATTTCGCATATCACGTTTCTTATATAAGTAATCTGTAACACCGACATATCGAAATGCACTCCTACCTAAACGAACTACACTGTGCAGTAAATAAAAACCGACTGTATTGTACAATAATTTAGAACTCGCGTCTCCATAGAAAAAATATCAAACACACCTATTCTGCCTAAGCATTAAAATTATGCTTTGATTGGCTGGTCTTCCCACTCTCAGTAGTGTCTCACCTCATGAAGCAATAAAAATTATCCTAGTGTCTCAACTAGGCTTCTTGCTGCCCAGCAACTTTTCATTTTTATTATCTCACCACAACTTCTAAAACTTGCGTGGTCTTTTTAACACAATGACATTCTTTTATACGTTTCACCCCAGCTCCCTGGCTATTGGCCACAAAAGCCTTCAGAGATTTTTCTTTTATGACCTTGTCAGTTTTAGATATATCTTCTCTCTTTTAACATTCTTATGGTAAAATTCTTTAATAATATAATCTTATTTCTATATTAAATACATTTATTTATGTCACCTTGTTTGTTAATTATATACACATTTACACTCACAGTGCAGCGCTTAGTAGGCGCATCGTTGATACATCTTCGAAAAGAATACGAGTAATTTTGTTTTAATTTTACAGGAAGTAAAGTCACAAATATTCTTCAATGCACCAAATGCCATGGGGTAAAACCAGCAGTATAATTGCCTTCGTGAGTTTGATATTTAAAGTTCAGTAAACAATATACAATACCTACTTTCTGACCAAAACTTTGAAACTTGTATGCAAAATTAATAATTCCTTAATTCAGAGCTAGCTAGCTACTTTCATAGCTTATATGCATGTACAGAATTAACGTGTTTAAGTGTTCAGAACACCATGCTCAATTGGTTAGTGAAGGGTGAATTGGATTGGTTAGTGAGGGATGAATTAAGTAAAAATAAATAAAGGTCCTTCCCCCCCCTAAAAGAATTTTTTCCCAAAATTCAAACTTTTAAAAACAAAACAAAACATTGATTCAACCATAAACGATAAAAACTACAGCTGTACAGATACAAGAAAATCATTGTCGAGAGGCCTTGGGCTCAAATCTTGCTGGGGTTTCTTCCCAGTTTTCCTGAGTTAAATATCAGATTGGGCATTTAATACCACGACCCAATTCCATCTTTAGTCTAGAACGTGCTAGAGAAAGTACAAAGAAGAGGAGAGCACATATTATTTATTGAAAAAACTCCCCTCAGAAGTAAATTCTGATTACTTGAATGCTTGTTACTTTAATGCTTTTATATTATGTAGACTTTAGTTTGATAAAGACAGAGTCTGACTATGGGATGAATGATGGCAGTAACAAAAAGGAAATGTTCACGCACAATCCACTACGAAAGAGAAATATAGGCTGATCGATATAAAGACGGGTGCATCAATTTAACAACCTCCATGGAAGCGGAGTAGAGCGTGCTGTTCATAATGATAAAGATGCATATGTTTTGGTTTCCATCCTGTCTAAATGTAATTTAATACAGCTATGTTGTTGAATGTGACAATACCAGGGTGTATGATAAATGTATGATAGAGGTGGCCCAAATCTTTTCGCCTTAAGACTCTTTGTCATTTGGAATCATACAGATTTATTCACTGATGTGTTTAGATTCTTCAACTACAACAAGGGCATTGAATTTATACGCAATAATTCTTGCCCTTCAAGGACATTTCTCAGAAACTGACAATGACAAGTGCATCCAAGTGCCTGTGGATGCGAATCATAACTTTTTTGGTTTGTACGCCCAAAAACTCGAGCTATTTTGATTAGGCAGTATAATTTTATTATAAACATCTGATGTGTTCCATTCACATGCCTTTCTCTGCAAACTAGGTTAAAAAGGAATATTCCTTTTTCTACGTTCTAGTAATCGAGATTAACATTAGCAGAAATTGTTCTATTAGCTCCTTCTACGTAAAGGGATGGTCAAATCTTATGAAAAGCCGGTCGCTATGTGAAACAATTGAAATTCGGTTCGCTTTCACGGCTAGGAATAAACCATAAAAGAGATGAAACGAAAGGTGATATCACATTTCAGAAAAGTTTAAATAGCTTAAAACTGAAACCAACAACAAAGAATATCTCGGAAACGTTTAAATCTAGAAAAAAAAAAAAAAAAGGCGTATTACATAAATTGCGTTAACGAGAGCTACATTTTAGTCTATTACGTTAATGTTCATCTCTTTCAGTTTACCAGTTATGCAAAATTCATCCCGAATGAAGAGGTCATCAGAAGCTATTCCCAGAAAATTCAAGATATACATTTATTTCTCATGTAAATATCTTTAATATACGGTATTTTAATCCGTATCGTTAGAGTTATTTTTAAGAAAAACAAAATTTTCAAAATATTATCCATATAAAGGGTAGTTGGGGTTGGGGAAATTCTTCAAAATCTTCATGTCGCATTCTTAGAAGATACTAAAATTGAATACCAAGTTTGGTATTTAACGATATTTTTGCTTTTGAGCTGCGCTGTCCACAAATGCAGGCAGGCACACGCAAACACTAGCACACATAAACACACACCACACAATTTTCTATGAATATTTTTTTTGGACATGGGGGCTTCAAAACATATATTGCCGGTGAGGCTTCGACATCGAATTGTAGGGTGTAATGGAATACCTTCTCTAGCTACCATGTACAATGGTTGAACATACATAGAGAAAGTAAAAATTAAAATAATCTTAGGTGTTTCATTCACATGACTTTTTCTACATCTCTGTAAATTATTGTTAAAAAGATTATTCTTCTATCTACTTCATGCTTATCGACATAAACATTAACAAAATTGTCTTTGTTATTTGCTTCCTTGTAAATAGAAAGGAAATAAGGAAGCAAACTAGGCTAAAACGATAGTCAAATCTAAAGCTGGTTACCATGTGGTTAAACTCCGCTTCTATGCTTTGCCTGGTGTCAAAAGCGATCAACTCCACGAATACATACACATATATATATATATATATATATATATATAATATATATATATATATATTCGTGGAGTTGATCGTTTTTGAGACATTTCTTGTTTTTTGTTTCAGCTTTAAAAACCAAACTTTTCTTATACAGGAATTTGTCAACTCCTGTCCATAAAAACTAAGGAACTTCAGTCACATAGCAAGCAGCTTTTGACTATCACTTTAACCTTATTTCGCTTCTACTTTCAAGGAAGCAAGTAATAGCACTATTTCTGCTAATATTTGCTTTCATTACTTGAAGTAGATAGAAGAACACGGTTTCTAAAAATGATTTGTTACAGAGATGTAGAGAAAGTCTGTGAATGGGACACATCAGAATTTTCTGCATTGAAATGAAATTAAACGCTTGTAGGTACTATTATAGTTTTTATCCTATTATTTTGTGAAATACGTTAATTGAGTTCGGAATACGAAGAAAATTTGATATTTTACTCATAAAAATCAGATTGTTAAAATTTAGAATACTCTGAATGTATGTAACTCATCTTACCCTCACCACTCGCTGTCAATGTTACTCCTCAAGGGCAAGGATGTTTGTGTGATTGTGTGTATGCGTTTCTTACGTAAAAGGGCAAACAAATAAGAAAACAACTCAAAAGTAGGAGAAAATGAAGAATATGAGGGAAAAAAATTATCTATTTCATACTAATATAGTTAAACATTAGCAGAAATGGTCTTATTACCTACTTCCTTTAAGGTGAAGAGAAATAAGGGAGTACCATAAGCAAAAACGATAGTCATATCTTTTAAAAACTGGAATTCCTTTGTTTGTATGGCAAATTCCGTATTAGAAAAGTATAGGTATTTTAAAGCGAAACCAACTAACAAAGAATATCTCAGAAACAACCAGCTCTACTAAAAAAAAATCTGATGTGTTCCATTTGCATGACTTTCTCTACATCTCTGCAACAAATTATTGACAAAAAGTTTATGCTTCTATTTATTTTATTCTAATCGAGAAAAAATTAGCATAAATAGTCTTATTACTTGCTTCATTGCAAGAAGAAGCGAAATAAGGGACCACCATAGGCTAAAGTGATAGTCAAAAGCTGGTTGCTATGTGACTGAAGTTCCTTTGTTTGTGTGGACAGGAGTTGACACATTCTTGTATGAGTAAAGTTTACGTTTTTTAACACTGTCTATCTTTTGCGGTTCACCAGTTATGCAAAAGTCATCCAGAATTAAGAGGTGTTCAGGAAATTCAAGATATACACCTTATTTGTCATGTAAATATATTTAATATACATTATTTAAATTAAAATCGTTAGAGCTATTTTTTAGAAATACAATTTTTTGGAAATTTCTTCAACGTAAAAGGCAGTGTGGGGTGAGGGGGATTTTCTTGAAAATCTCCGCATCGTATTCTCGGAAGATATTGAGCTCAAATGCCGAGTTTGATATCTTTCAGACTTTTCATTTTTGAGCTATTTTGCCTATGAACATTTTCTAAAAATGCTTATTTTTGTATTTATGGGACTCAAAACATGTATTTTTTGTGATATCTCGGTATCTAATTTTAGGGCGGAAAGCAATGATTGTTAACTTTTGAATTATTTTTATTTTTATTTATTTATTTTTGTTGTTACCTTAACGTCCTTTAACATTGGTCATATTGGACGATGAATGAAATTGGTGAGATGATGCCCAAATGATCTCGGGGTCCAAAGGGATAAAATTTACTCCACATTGTTTATCCGGATAACTCGCGACATGTTGAACGGGAAACAGAAACGCTACCACCACACTACCCCGGTTGGCTATTAAATATGTTATATCAATATGTTTCTGTGAAAAATTAAAACAAATATTTAAATAATAGTTAGTCAATTATAAACTATAAAGTTTAGTAAATATGTGATAAGGAAGCCAACTATAATCTTGAAGTGTGATAAACTAGTATTACGCATTTGATGTTAGCATTTAACTTGATATCTTTCTTCATTTTATACATGTAGAAGCATAATTACGTTACAAATCTCATGGGAAAACATTACAGTTTCCAAGAATCAGCTTTACTCAATGTGGTTTCTACATTTATTAGTAGGTAACTACACTAAATTTAATTAAATAAAATACTAATGCATACAAGTAAATAACGATAAAGAGATAGATAAAATTTTGCTATACAAAGATATATAAATACATTTTATGAAGTTTCTATTTCTGAGATATTTTGTTTTTGTATGTTGGAATTTTTTAATAATTTTCTCAAATCGGAAGTCGTTATTCGTTTTTCTTTATATCGTGGTCATGGAAAGAGCAAGCATTGCAAAGCTATTGCATAGCGATACACTGCTTAAAAGCTCTTACAGTATTACTTCCTCTACCACTTCATAAACAATTCGAGCTTTCCTCAGAAATATATGTTTTGAGGTGTCCTGAAAAAAAAATACATTAAGATCCATCTGTGTGTTTGCGCTCGTGTGTCCATGAAGAGCATAATTCCTTAGTATTTAAGTTATGCATATTTTAAGGAAGTGACATGAAGTTTTTCAAAATACTCCCCATCCCAACTATCTTATACATGGTACATTTGGCCACTTGATTTTTCTTATGAACGATTGATTACATTCCTCAAGTTTAACATATTTGCATGGGAACAATCCCTGAAGCTCTCTTCATTCTGGATTGCTTATGCACTACTAGTGAATTAAAGAGACAGACAAAATCTTACTGCACAAATAATGTAAATCTTGCTAAAGCACACAATTATTTATCTTATAGGTATAGTTTTTTGAATCAACAGTTTATGATATATTCCTTGTAATATGTTTATTTTTTCTTCACTACACAGAGTAATCGAAATCGCCTGTTCCGTCATCACAGTCTCTCAGCATCTCTTATTTCAGTCTCCTCACAACTAAATACACTTTTTGGGAGTCTTTTATCCCCTACACTTTTTATATGTTGGAGCCACTTATTTTTTAATTCATGCTAAAACTGTTCAGATATTTTCTAATATTATCGCTTCTTAGAGAGTCCCTTTTGTTCTCCTTAAGAATGCCGTTTCAGCACTTTGTACTTTATTTTACATTTTCTTTAATGTGCCCGATATATCTGTAAAGGAGAATATGTTTTGCCATTGTTTTGTACAATTTAATTCTAATCTATTGTTCTGTTTGATTCTTTGAAGTCCGCACATATTCAATATTTATACTTGTCTCAAATAGGAAGTCGTCATTTCATTTTTGTTCCTGAGCATTCAAAGAGAATTGAATTTCAACAGCATCATAAAGCGACCAGATCTTAAAGGATCTGACTATCGTTTTGGCCTAATGTATTCTTTTTTTTGTTTTTGTTTTTGTTTTTTACAGCTTAATGTCTTTTAACCTGGTAGATCATCGGACGATGATTGAAATCGGTGAAACAATGCTCAAATGATCCATGTAGGTTAAATTTACTCGGTATTCGTCTTTTCAGGATAAGGGAAAACCCTGTAAAAAACTTAATCACCTTAAACGAAGTTTGAACTCGCGACCTTGTGACATGCTACCCCCCTATCGAGGCGAACAAGAACCATTTTGTTAATGTTTATTTCGATTAGCACAAGTAGATAGAAGAGTAAGTTTTTGTAAGAATAATTTGTAAAGTAGTCATGGGAATGGAGAACACTTTTTTTTTTTTTTTTTTTTTTTTTGTAGAAATCAATGTCTCCTCTTAATGCAGGTAAGTAGTAGAGAAAGTCAAAAATATATTATGTAACTAGCAAGAACCGTTTTCTTAGTCGTATCAAAATTCCAAGCCGCCTTTGGCGAGGTCGTAAATACTTCTCTTGTAAGGAGAATAGCTTTCTTTAGCAGCAATAAATATCTAACCATTCTTGCATAGAGTAGTTATTGAAGGAGCAGATCTGGTAGATGGCAGATAAGTGTCCATGTAGGGCTGTGGTTTATTTCTAACTGAAGTACAATCACATTACTACGAATGTGAGTTATTCTCCAACAAATAGCAAAGATGTAATCCTCGAAAAGAAGCAGAGCTTAATGAAAGCAGATTGCGTTACCTACGCACGAGGATCAGCTGTTTGATTTCAATGAATTATGGGACATGCACGCAATTAAGTGCTTTGGGTTGGCTGCCCAGGTTTGTCTAATGCTCATAACAATTCTAGATGCCTGCATGGCCACACCTACCATAAATCTTCACACCGTCAGTCCAAAGTTACAAAGAGGGAGTAAAAATAAAACACCCTTGGGGTCATGACTCCGTTTCCACATAGAAAAAAGAAAAGAAAAAGACGAGAGAAGAAAACAGAATCCAGACAGAGTCAGGGTAGTATCTCATTCAAGTGTTAACTTGCTGGATCGTGTCTCAGAGCTTTCTTAGTCTTTCTTACAGACTGCCCCGTTTCCTCTGGTATGGTTACCCACTCTGGTTTTCAAGCTTTCCTTCATTCTCTTTTTCGTCCTCCTTTATCCTTTTTTTTTTCTCTTATTTGCCTACACTTTAGCTTCTGATTTTACTTGAGTATTGTATTCTTCTTGTTTTCTCTCGTTTTCCAAAACATGTTCTGATTCTGAATAAATGGTCAAGAGTTCAAGCTTTTCTGAATGAATGGATTAAGGATATCCACCAGTGAGAATCTAAAACTCTAAAATTTCAGTCCGATTGATTTAAAATTTTAATCCGGCAATAGCTTTATAGCACACTTCATGCATGTTTTTGAACTGGTGGGCTCAGGAGTAGTTTTTTAAAACTCGAATAACGAATAATGTCACTTACCTCCCCCGCTCCTTATGTAATTATTGAACAATGATCTATAACATTTTATGGTAAATTAGCTAACTATGAGAATATAGAGACTGTAAGGCTATTTAAGGCTATTTTTCTCAACAACTGACATTTTGTTTAATAACCAGTTTTTTTTTATGATTAAAGAAAATATCCATTGTTCACAATTTTCTTTTAATTTAAGCTGGCTCACTTGTGTTCTAAAGAGGCGGCAGGAGAGAAACTTTTTATTTATTATTAGTATTATTAGTATTATTAGTATTATTATTATATTTATTATTATTAAAGACATACATTGAGAATCTGTTGTGTTCCATTCACAACCTGTAAGTTCTACCGGGGTGTCAGTTCTACAAATACGGGTAAGGTATGCCAATTACGAAACTAAACTTCATCAAGCAAAAGTTTTGTAGCGTTTAATAAATAAAAACTATAAAATTTTATTTGTGAATTTTGAGATTTTTAGTCTTTTTCATAGATGGTTTGGGGGGTTAAACGAATACTTGGATTAATTATGTTTGATTGGTGCTGGTTTTCAGTTTTGTGATAAATATGAATGACTTCCTGTTTTTGATGATGTTGTCTCGTAGTGTACTGATCGTAAAATCGTTAATTTCTTGTGCTTATGTGCTTGTCGTAGTGTGGTTTTTGTTGATCTCTCCCCCCCAAATGCACACGGAATTCTCTCTTCTAATATTAATATTGATTGGTTTATAGATATTAAATTCTTATTCTTATTCTTATTATTAACTTCAAATTTGAATGTTTAGCACTTCTTAACCATTTTGCTACTCCTTTCTGTCCACTGAGGTCTTCCTCCTCTTTTTTAACCAATTTTTGTTCATTCAAACTTATTTTTAATACATTGAGAATCATTTCTGCACGAACACTATTAATTATTTTGAAAAACATTTATAGTTAAACTCTTTAATGGTAGGCATCTTTACAAATTGTACAGACGAGTTTTCAATTCTTCCAATAATTTGAGAAAAAACTGTGATTTAAATTGGTTGCTTAAACTTTACGCAAAATATAACTATTTAATAACATAACCATTCAGTTCAGTAATTATAATATTCATACCACAATTTTTATCTTGCTTTTATAAAGAGCATACATAAGTTCATTCATTTAGATCGAAAACTGTATATATCGCGTAGAAAAATTTGAAAATAACAATGTGCTGAAGGAGTAAAACCCGATGAAGTAGAATACAAATTACACTGCTTCTGACAGAAATATTGAAAATTCAGCCGCTCTGACGCATTTCTCTGCACCTCTGCAGCCGCCAATATAGTTTATATATATATATATATATATATATATATATATATATATATATATATATACTATATTGGCAAGTACTTATATTACTATAGTTTTATAGGAAGATTGGCTTACGTGTAAACTTTTAAATCACTATGAGTCATGCTTTAAAAGGTCGTGCTTTGTCAAGTAGGGCGGCACCGTGGGTGAGCGGTTAGACCACTCGCCTCTCATCTAGGCGACTCGGGTTCGATCCCAAGCGTCCGCTTGTGGAATTCATGGTGGATGAAGCAGCGTCTGGGCGGATTTTCTCCCGATCCTCCGGTTTCCTCCACCACTCATTCCACCAATTGCTCCATCATCACCTTTCCGATCATCAATTTCGCTTACGTTTCATGTCATCCACTTCCTCGTGTGTTCATGCCTGGCTATGGGTCGACACCTCGTAGCAGGTTCTCCATTCTGTGGTTTTGTGCGTTGGCTCCCTGACAGGCTTGTAAATCCTGAGGGGGGGGTGTCAATCTTACAAATACGGGGAGGGTAAGCCAATTACGAAACTAAATTTTATCAAGTCAAAGTTTTGTAGCGTTAAATAAATAAAAAAAATCTGACGTGTTCCATTCACATGACTTTCTCTACATCTTTGCAAAAAATTTAGTTAAAAAGCTTATGTTTCTATTTACTTCATGCTAATCGAGAAACATTAGCAGAAATAGTCTTATTATTTGCTTCCTTGTAAGTAGAAGCGAAATTAGGGAGTACCATAAGTTAAAATGATAGCCAAAATCTGGTTGCTATGTAACTGAAGTTCCTTTATTTGTATGGACAGGAGTTAACAAATTCCTGTATGAGAAAAGTATGTTTTTCAAAGCAGAAACGAAAAACCAAGAATATCTTAAAAATGATCAACTCCACGAAAGAAATGTATATGACATAAATTGTGTGTTTTATTACGAACTACATTTTCTGTTATGTAAGCTTTTGTCTATCTCTTACGGTTTAGCAGTTATACACAATTCTGTAAAATTCATCCAGAATAAAGTAGTCTTCAGAGAATATTCCCAGAAAATTCAAGATATAGATTTTATTTGTCATGTAAATATCTTTAATATACGATATTTTAATGAAAATCGTTATATCCATTTTTAGGAAAATCAAAATTTTCAAAATATTTTCCATGTAAAGGGTAGTTCGGGGTGGGGGTATTTTGTGGGAGGATTTTCTTGAAAATCTTCGTGTCGCATCCTTGGAAGATACTGAACTTAATCACCAAGTTTGGTATTTAATGGTCTTTTAGTTTTTGAGCTATGCTGCCCACAGACACCCATACACACACATACACACAGCCAGACACACACGCGCACATTTTTTGGATTCAAGGAGTCTCAAAACATGTATTTGCGGTGAAATCTCGGTATCGAATTTTTGGATACAATACAATACCTTCTCTATACGAACTATGTACATATAGAGAAAGTAATTATGACATTTTATTTGTGAATTTTGACGATTTTTAGTCTTTTTCATAGATGGCTTGGGGAGATAAACGAATTCTTGGATTAATTCTTTACTGGATCATAATAGTAGAACGGTAGCTCTTCAAGCACAAATGTCTAACTTTGAATACCAAGAATATTTTTCATTCATTTTCCTAAATATAGTATAGCGTCACATTTCAACCACACATTTTTACTTTCTCTATACGTGCTATGCACATAGTGTATAGAGAAGGTGTTGCACTCCATCAAAAAATTCGATACCGAGATTTCACCGGGAATATATGTTTTAGGGTCCCTTTTAACAAAAAAAGTATTTTCAGAAAAAGGTCCGTGTGTGTGTCCGTGTGTCAGTGTGTCCGTGTGTCCGTGTGTCTGTGAACACGATAACTAAAAAACGAAAAGTAGCTAAAATATCAAAGTTGGTATTTAAGTTTAGTATCTTCCAGGGATGGGACACGAAGATTTTGAGAAAAATCCCCCCACCCCGAACTACCCTTTACATGGAACTTTTTTCGAAAATTTTGATTTTCTAAAAAATGGCTCTAACAATTTGGGTTAAAATATCGTACATTAAAGACAAATAATATGCATATCTTAAATTTTATGTGAATAGCCTCTGAAGAGTAGTTTATCCTAAATGAATTTTACGGAATTTTGGATAACTGCTAAACCGTAAGAGATAGACAAAAACTTACTGCACAACAAATGTAGAGGACGTTAAAACACACGATTTATGCTATCTACATTTTTTTCGTGGAGTTCATCGTTTCCTTGTTTTTGGTTTCTGCTATGAAAAATGTATACTTTTCTCATACAGGAATTTGTCAACTGTTGTCCATACAAACAAATGAACTTCAGTGATATAGCAACAAGCTTTTGACTATCACTTTAACCACTTATTTCTCTTCTATCTACAAGGAAGCAAGAAATAAGACTATTTCTGCTAGTTTTTTTTTTCTCGATTAGCATGAAGTAAATAGGAGCATAAGCTTTTTAGCAATATTCTTTTGCAGAGATGTAGAGACAGTCATGTGAATGGAACACATCAGATTTTTATTTATTTGATTGCTGTGTTCGCAAGAAGCAAACAAGTTCCAGCAAAAGTGGGTAAAACCATGTAGATATAAAATACTTGATTGTAAAAGTTTAAAGGCTAACACTATAAAAAAGTCGTTGAATTCCAGTTGCAAAAGGTTCTTTACTACTGCCATCTACATTGAAGAAACGCGTAGCGGAATTTAAAGGAGACCATTTAGGATAATGGTGTTCGGTGAGTCAGAAACATTGCATAACATAACGTTTTTACCTGGCTAGAAGCCCGAGAAGGTTTTGAATTAACACGTCGCCAGGAAAGCTTCAGTTCTTATTTTATAAAGAATGTGGTATTAAATGACCGACCAGTGAAAGCGTCTAAGCTTGCTGATATTACAAATATTTAATAAATAGTAGATTTAGATATCTTATGGGAAATTTTGCCTTTGAGAAAACTAGGGGAGCGATGACTGTTGCCTATCCTAATAGGCCAATTAATAGCGAACTCCAACTAAAATATTGCTTTTCTTTCATTACTTCCTCTACCACGTATCTCCTGTAAGGAAGTACACAAGAACTTCGTTTATCTGGATAGTTGGGACCGGATGAATCCGGATTATCGAGATTCTGAATAATCCGGAAATATTCTACAAATGCAACATCTCTAACATGCACTACGTCGTATAGTATAAACCTTTCTTTTTGGGCTAACAAGAAGAACTTTTTGGCACTTAGACTTTATTTGTTTTTATTATGAAGAAAAAAATATGATGTGTTTCATTTCCATGACTTTCTCTACATCCCCTCATTATTGTTAAAAAGCTTATGCTTCTATTTACTTCATGCTAATGGAGAAAACATTAGTAAATATTGTCTTATTACTTGCTCCCTTGTAAGTAGAAGCGAAATAAGGGAGTACCATTGATTAAAGTCATAGTCAAAAGCTGGTTGATATATGACTGAAGTTCCTTTGTTTGTATTTACACGAGTTGACAAATTCCTGCATGAGAAAGTATAAGTTTTTTAAAGCTGAAACCAAAACTAAGGAATATCTAAAAAACGATCAACTCCACGAAAAAAATTTATATAACGTAAATTACGTGTTTTAATGTGCTCTACATTTTTGTGTAGTAAGTTTTTGTCTACCTCTTACGGTTTAGTAGTCATACAAAATTCCGTAAAATTCATCCAGAATAAAGTAGTCTTCAGAGGTTATTCCCAGAAAAGTCAAGATATACATATTATTTTTCAGATAAATATCTTTAATATACGATATTTTAATCAAAATCATTACAGCCATCTTTGAGAAATTCAAAACTTTGGAAATTTTCTCCATGTAAAGGGTAGTTGGGGCTGGGAGGATTTTCTTGAAAATCTTCTTGTCGCTTCCTTGGAAGATACCAAACTTAAATACCAAGTTTGGCATTTAACAGTCTCTTCATTTTTTGGGCTATGCTGTCCACAGACACTCACACACACAGACACACACACGCACACACATGGACTTTTTTTTCCAAAAATGCTTTTTTTTTTGGATTCAGGGAGACACAAAACATGTATTTCCGGTGAAATCCCGGTATCGAGTTTTTGGGTACAATAGAATACCTTCTCTATACACTATGTACATGATACGTGTAGAGAAAGTAAAAAATGTTGAAAAAACTGTTGCTCGGTCAATTTTCAGGTTTACAACTAAACACAGCCTACAGCAGATCGCGTAAAAGTTTGCGAATACCAGTTGAAGTACTTTTATATATATATATATATATATATATATATATACTTTTTTTTTAAAAATAAATTACATTATATAATGTAATTTATTTTAAAAATTCTCTTTTTGAAATTCAAACTTAATTTTAATTATTACTTATAGGTTTCCAGACATAGATTATAAAATAGTATACCAGTTTAAACTAAAACTACTGATACATTTAGTAAGAAAAATGCTTCCTTGAATTCTTTTCATCGATATTTCAAAAATGTTTGATAAACATTTCAAATATATCAAAACTGAATTAAAATGAATTTGTTTTTTAATTTAAGGTAAATTGATAAGTCCAGTAATTGTTTAATCTAATTAATTAACATTTTAGGCACATCTTCCGATACACCTACGTAGATGAGAAAATCATCATGTAAATCAATTGTAATATTGAAAAATGTCGAAAAAAAGGATCGCTAATAAATCCTAGTTACATTTTTCAACTTTTCTACAGCTTACCAGAATACTCTTAATTGATTGTTGTGCATAAGACAATGTTCTCAAAATATGTATTTAAGGTGAATCGCTATATGGAAGTTGAACACAAACGCAGGAATATATCGACATGCGTAACCAAAAGGCAGTGAGGATGATTCACCGTGTCTCTGAGGACGTAAGATAAATTTGGGTTGCCACGGCTGACTTTCAGGCTGACTGGCTGGGTGTGTGGGTGCTAAATCCTGTCTGGAGCTCTTCACAGTTTCCGCTCCAGTGAACCCTTCTCTAGTCTTTAGCAATATCAAGGAGCAGCACTGTAGATGCTAGCAATTCTATGTCTAACATTTCTAACGTGCACAAACATCTCATACACCTACGCTATCTTAAGACACGACCTTTACTTGAAAATGTTTGTTACTTCGCATTCTTCAAGGAGAGATCAAGCACAAAATCTGTTGAGTAACCAATCATGCAACTTTCTCCACCTTTTTTTCAACCTTCGATAGTTTATAAATAAAAGACAAGTCCATAGAAAACAATTATTTTATTACTAAAAGTTTTGTACACTTATGGTTACCTTTCAACATTATCAACAAAAGATTGAGACATTTATAGTACCTGTGCTTTGCAATACTCGCTTCAAAAAATGTTGCTACCAATGATTTCAAATGAGCATTGACGTTGTGTTCAAAATCTACATTTACTTTGGTGTCCCGTGTTGAGGGTAGTTTGGGAGGGGAATTTTCATAAAAATCTTCGAGTTGCATCCTTGGAAGATATTGAACTTAAATACTAAGTTTGGTATTCAACGGAATCTTTATTTTTGAGTTTTGCTGTCCACGGACATACAACTTTTTTGGATCTAGGATCTCTATCAAAATATGTATATCCTGTGATATTTGAGATATTACTTGTTATTAGCTTCATTTTAAAATGCTTCCTCATTTCTGTTCTGGCCAAGCAAAGAAGCGGATTTCAATCCCATAGCAAGCAGGTTTTAAAACATTTGACTTTGGCTTAGCCTAGTGTATTCTCTTATATTCCTTCTACTTATAAGGGACTAGTAATAATACCGTTTCTGCTAGTCTTTATCTCAATTAGCACGAAGAGATAGAAGAATTATCCTATTAAAAATAATTTGTTACAAAGACGTAATTGGAACACATCAGATTTTTTTTTTAGAAAATAAAATTACCTTTCCCCTATTCCACCAATTTCAATTGCGTAATATGCAGTACTTATTTAATATTAGAGACTAAACACTAAGGTTTAATCAAAACATTAAGGTGCAGCATCAAAAACCATACATGAGACGACATAGTGGTTTACTGTATTACTATTTATCTCTTTTGTTCGTCCTGGCTATTCAAAGAGAACCGAATTTCGGTTGTCTCACATAGCATTCATCTTTAAAAAGTTGAGTATCGGTTAAGCCTAAAGTATTCCTTTTTGCTTTCTCTAGCAGGCATATACAGACAATCTACATAGCTAGAGAAGGTATTGTATTCCACCCAAAGTTCGATGTCAATATTTCGCCGGAAATGTGTTTTGAGGTCACCTGAGTCAAAAAAAATGAATTTTTAGAAAAAGTCCCATATGTGTGTGTGCTCAAAACGAAAAGACCATTTAATACCAAACTTAGGATTTAAGTTTCGTGTTTTCCAAGGATGCGATACGAAGATTTTCAAGAAAATCCTCCACCCCAAATTATCCTTTACATGGAAACATTTTGTTTTTCTCAAAAATGGCTCTAACGATACTGATTAAATGTAGTTCATTAAATATATTTACATTAGCAATAAAATGTTTATCTTGAATTTTCTGGAATATCTTCTTAATACCTGTTCATTCTGAATAAGTTTTGCTGAAATTTGCATAACTGATAAACCGTAAGAAATAGATCTCCTTAAAACACACAATAAATGTCATATTCATTTTTGTTGTGGAATTGACTGTTTCTGATGTATTCCATCTTATTGATTTAAATTTTAAGCAATTTTTTCTCAAACGGTAAGTCATCTTTCTTTCGTCGGTCTTTTGTTTACTCCTGTAAAGCAAAGAGAAAGGCATTTCGATTGCTTCACTAGGGACTAACTTTTAAAAGCTTTAATTTAGTGCATTCCCCTACTTCCGTTTTGCTTACAAGGAATAAAGTAGTGAGACTATATCTGCTAATGTTTATTTCGATTAGCACAACATAGATAAAAGGATAATATTTTCTGAGAAATATTTGTGACACAGCAAGAGAAAGTCATGTGAATGCAACACATAAGATTTTTTTCCCTTCTACTTACTAGGAAGCAAGTAATAACACAATTTCTGTTAATGTTTATCTTGATTAGCATGCTGTAGATAAATGAATAGTCTTTTGTGAGAATAGTTTGTTTGCAGAGCGGGTAGAGCTTTTTTACTTTCTCTATACGTACTATGTGCAAAGCGCATAGAGAAGGTATTGTATTTTACCCAAAAATTCGATACCGAGATTTCACCGGAAATATGCATGTTTTGGGTTTCCCTGAAACAAAAAAAAACATTTTTAGAAAAAATTGTGTGTGTGTGCGCGTGTGTGTGTGCGTATATAGCTCAAAAACGACAAGACCGTTAAATACCAAACTTGGTATTTAAGTTTGGTATCTTTCTTTGGTGTCTTTCCATCTTTCAAGGATGCGACACGAAGATTTTCATGAAAATCCCTCCACCCGCAACTAACCTTTACATGAAAAAAATTCGAACATTTTGATTTTCTCAAAAACGTCTCTAATGATATTGATTAAAATATCGCATATTAAAGATATTTATACGGCAAACAAAAAGTATATTTTGAGTTTTCTGGAAATAGCTTCTGAAGACATCTTTTTTCTAGATGAATTTTGCGTTACTGGTAAACCGTAAGAGATAGGCAAAAATTATTATACAAAACTTGTAGAGTTCATTAAAATACACAATTTATTTTATAAACATTTTTACTAGTTGACCGTTTTTGAGATATTCCTTGTTAATGGTTTCAGCTTTAAAATACTTATACTTTTCTCATACGGGACTTTGTCAACTCCTGGCCATACAAACAAAGGCACTTCAACAGCTTTTAAAAGATGTGTCTATCACTTTAGTCTAGTGTATTCCCTTATTTCCTTTCTAATTACAAGGAAGCAAGTAAAAACACAATTTCTGCTAATTTTTTCATGAAAGAAATGGAAGAATAAGATTTTTAACAATACTTTGTTGCAGAAATGTAGAGAAAGCCATATGAATGGAACACGTCAGATTTTTTCAAACATTTCCTCAATTTTGCATATACGTACTTTCACCTTTATAGCACAATAACTATTTTTACTTTCTCTTCACGTACTATGTACATAAGTGTATAGAGAAGGTATTGCATTCTACCCAAAATTTCGATTCCGATATTTCACCGGAAAGATATGCTTTAGGGTCTCCTTTATCTAAAGGAGGCATTTTTGGAAAAAGGTCCGTGTATGTCCGTGTGTCCTTGAACACAATAACACAAAAACAAAACTTCGGTAAAATACCAAACTTGGTATTCTCTTAGGGATGCGACACGAAGCTTTGGACAAAAAATCCAGCACCCCAAACTACCCTTTATATAGAAAAAAATTTCGAAAATTTTGATTTTCTCAAAAATGCCTCTAACGATTTTGATGAAAATGCCGTATATCGAAGATATTTATATTTCAAATAAAATTTATATCTTGAATTTGCTGGGAATGGCCTCTAAAGACCTCTTTATTCTGAATGAACTTCGCTGAATCTTGCTTAAGTGGTAAACGGTAAGAGATAGACAAAAACTTACTTCACAAAAAATGAAAAACTTAAAATGGACTATAGGTATTGATGACAGGGAGAAGAGCTGATTTTCTCCGTAGCAGCCCAAAGACGAGGGAGGCACTGCTAGAACCGACCGGCAGAGTGGAGACCAGAGCCATCTATGGATGGGTGTACGCATCAAAACAGACCATAATTTCTTTGCCTCCTCCTCCACCCCGTCCGTCACTGCAGCCAGATCATCATCAATGGCCTCTCTTTGTTCGTAGCGACACAAAATTTATGGCTTGACACTTCGAAATGCGGGATATGAACGAAAAAATGTGTATGCACGAGGTGAATGAGCGAAGAAAATAAATGGCTTACTAAAACATTGTAACGTATCTGTGACGTACACAGAAGAAGCGTTTGTATAAATGCATTTTATCGCTTTGCTAGATAGTAGATTTTTTTTGTGTGGGATATGGTTCCGTTGCTGCTCTAATAAGGCTGTGTGGAAGAGATTTATTTCATTGGAGATGCGCAGTGAAAATAAAATGCGAGGCGCGTGTTGGCTCCTAACACTTTCCATTTATAGACTTTCATTTTTTTGTTTCTGAATTCCGGGTTTTATTAAAGAGACTCGTTGAAATGACGTGACAAATTGAATGCTTTATAACACCAACAAATACGGTTCAAAATGAACAGCGACACCGCGCAACGGGTTAGTTCTGCATCTCTTAAAGGTGAAGATATAATTTGTGGCATATTTAACATACCTTAGGTATGAATCGTAGGGAGTAATCCAGAGAGAATAATATTCCATACTACTTTTCAAAGAAAAATATATTTTGTAATTATCACAATCTATTTGCGTTTATATTTGATGAGATTTAACTATGTACATAGTGTACCTATAGAGAAAATATTGCATTCCACCCAAAAATTCTATACCGAGATTTCACCGGAAATACACATTTTAGGGTCCTCTATGTCCAGAAAAAAACATTTTTTGAAAAAGGTCCGCGTGTGAGTACGTGTGTCTGTGTGTCTGGGAACACGATAACAAAAACAAAAGGGAGGTAAAATACCAAACTTGGTATATAAGTTTAGTATTTTCGAAGGATAAGACACGAAGATTTTGAGGAAAATCCCTCCACCTCAAACTACCCTTTACATGGAAAAATTTTCGAAAATGTTTATTTTCTCAAAAATGGCTCTAACAATTTTTATTAAAATGCCGTATATTAAAGATATTTACACAACAAATAAAATGTATATTTTGAATTTTATGGGAATAGCCTCTGAAGATCTCCTTATTCAGAATAAATTTTTGCCGTATTTTACATAACTTGTAAACCGTACAAGATAGACTAAACTTAACAACACAAAATATGTAGATCTCGCTGAAACACACAATTTATACCCTATACATTTTGTTCGTGAAGTTGACCATTTTTAAGATATTCTTTCTTATTGGTTTCAGTTTTAAAATACTTAAACTTTTTCACATACGAGAATTTGTCAACTCCTTGCAAAGCAAAGAATCGGATTTCATTCACATGGCAACCAGCTTTTAAAACATTTGACAATCGCTTTAGCTGTGTTTTCCGCTGTTTCCCTTCTTCTTACAAGAAAGCATTTCTGCTTATGTTCATCTCGATTAGCATAAAGTAGGTAGAAGAATAATCTTTTAACTACAATTTGTTACAGAGATCTAGACAAAGTCATATGAAAGGAAGACATTAGATTTTTTTTTAAATCTAACACTATGTTTTGTCTAATAATAATAATAATAATAATAATAATAATAATAATAATAATAATAATAATAATAATAATAATAATCATCATCATCATCATCATAAGCTTAGTCGATAGAGCACCTGCCTGCTGTGCGAGGGGTCCCAGGTTCGATTTTCGGCTGGGAGATAGACATTTTTTCTCACCCAGATTGCTCCCTATCTTCCCCCAGAGTCATGAATGCGAGTGTGACTGTGTGAAATGATAAAAAATCTGATGTGTACCATTCACATGACTTTCTCTACATATCTGCAACAAATTATTCTTAAAAAACTTATACTTCTATTTACTTCATGCTAATCAGAAAAAAAAAAAAAAAAAAAGCAGAAATTGTCTTATTACTTGCTTCCTTGCAAATAGAAGCGAAATAAGGGAGTACCATAGGTTAAAGTCATAGTTAAAAGCTGGTTGCTATGCCACTGAAGTTCCTTTGTTTGTATGGACAGCAGTTGACAAATCCTGTATGAGAAAAATCTCATGACTTGCTCCATATCCATGCAACAAGTAATTCTTAAAAAGCTTATAATTCTATTTATTTTATGCTAATCAGAAAAAAATTAGCAGAAATAGTCTTATTACTCGCATCCTTGTAAGTAGAAGCGAAATAAGGGACAACCGTAGGTTAAAGTGATAGTCAAAAGCTGGTTGCTATGTCAATGAAGTTCCTTTGTTTATATGGATAGGAGTTGACAAGTTCCAGTATGAGAAAAGTATACGTTTTTCATAGCAGAAATCAAAAATAAGGAATGTCACAAAAACGACGAACTCCACGAAAAAATGTATGTAACATAAATTGTGTGTTTTAATGTGCTCTACATTTTTTGTGTGATAAGTTTTTGTCCATCTCTTATGGTTTAGCAGTGATTCAAAATTTAGTAAAATTCATCCAGACTAAACTACTCTTCAGAGGCTATTCCCAGAACATTCAAGATATACATTTCATTTGTCAGGTAAATATGTTTAATATCCGAAATTTTAATCAAAATCGTTACAGCCATTTTTGAGAAAATCAAAATTTACGAAAAAAGTTCCATGTAAAGGGTAGTTGGGAGTGGGGGGATTTTTCTCAAAATCTTCGTGTCGCATCTCTGGAACATACTAAACTTAAATACCAAGTTAGGTATTTTACCGACTTTTCGTTTTTGAGTTATCGTGTTCAAAGACACGCGGACACACACACACACACACACACACACACACACACACACACACACACACACACACGCGCGGACCTTTTTGTGAAAAAGCTTTTTTTGGATATGGGGGACCCTAAAACATATATTTCCGGTGAAATCTCGGTATCGAATTTTTGGTGGAGTGCAATACTTTCTCTATACACTATGTACATAGTGCGTATGGAGAAAGTAAAAATAAGTTTCTCATAGCAGAAACAAAAAAAAAGAAATGTCTCAAAAACGTTGAACTCCACGAAAAAAATGTATATAGCTTAAATTGTGTGTTTTAACGTGCTCTACATTTTTTATGCAGTAAGTTTTTGTCTATCTCTTACGGTTTAGCAGTTATTCAAAATTTCGTAAAATTCGTCCAAAATAAACTACTCTTCAGAGGCTATTTCCAGAAAATTCAAGATATGCATTTAATTTGTCAGGTAAATGTCTTTATTATACGATATTTTATTTAAAATCGTTAGAGCCATTTTTGAGAAAATAAAAGTTTTCGAAACAACGTCCATCTAAAAGGTAGTTTGGGGTGGGAGAATTTCTCTCAAAATCTTCGTGTCGCATCCCTGGAAGATACTAAACTTAAAAACCAAGTTTGGTATTATACCGACTTTTCATTTTTGAGTTATAGTGTTCACAGGCACACGGACACACGGACACATTGACACACGAACACACACAAGCACACACACACATGGACCTTTTTGTGAAAATGCTTTTTTTGGATATTGGGGACCCTAAAACATATATTTCCGGTGAAATCTTGGTATCGAATTTTAGGGTGGAGTGCAATACCTTCTCTATACACTATGTACATAGTAAGTGTAGAGAAAGTAAAAAGGTTAAAGCTGAGTAAAAATCTAAAGACTAGAGAACACAGGATAATGTCGCTGATAGGACAATGCAACCGAACAATAAAAAATCTGATGTGTTCCAGCAACATGACTTTCTCTACATCTCTGCAACGAATTATTCTATTTACTTCATCTAATCGAGAAAAAATTAGCAGAAATAATCTTATTACTTGCTTCCTTGTTAGTAGAAGCGAAATAAGGGAGTAATATAGGTTAAAGTGATAGACAAAAGCTGGTTGCTATCTGACTGAAGTTCCTTTGTTTGTATGGACAGGAGTTGACAAATTCCTGTATAAGAAAACTATGTTTTTTAAAGCAGAAGCCAAAAACAAGGAATATCTCAAAAACGATCAGCTCCACGAAAAAAAATAATATATATATAGCATAAATTGTTTGTTTTAACTGCTTTACATTTTGTGTATTCCAAGTTTTCGTCCATCTCTCACGGTTTAGCAGTTATGCAAAATTCCGTAAAATTCATCCAAATAAAGTAGTCTTCAGAGGCTATTCCCAGAAAATTCAAGGTATACATTTTATTTGTCAGGTAAATATCTTTAATATACGATATTTTAATCAAAATCGTTAGAGCCATTTTTAAGAAAATCAAAATTTTCAAAAATTTTTCCATGTAAAGGGTAGTTTGGTGTGGTATTATTTTTGTTGTAAATCTTCGTGTCGCAACCTTGGACGATACCAAACTTAAATACCAAGTTTGGTATTTAACGGTGTTTTCGTTTTTGAGCTATGCTGCTCATAGACACACACACACATATACACAGACAGACAGACGCATACACACGAACATTTTCTAGAATTTTTTTTTGATTTCAGGGGATCTCAAAACACATATTTCCGGTGAAATCTCGGTATCAAAATTTCGGGTGTAATACAATATCTTCTCTATACACTATGTACATAGTACGTATAGAGAAAGTAAAAATAATACATAAATACCTGCATACGTGCATACTTGCATACATATAACTGAAAGTGAAAAAAAGTGTAGTGAAGCGGGAATGTGAATGGCAAACAACTCCAAAAGGAGAAATAACAAAATCCTATTTTCCGTGTGTAAAAGACAGGCTTAAAATAAATATACAATTAACAGGCAATATAACTTTTCTGACCGATCATGGTACGAAGATTAAGATCATATTTCTGCTGCTTTAAAACTACGGGGACTCCCTCTGAGGGGATGGAGGCCAATAGTAGATCATTAGATTTATGAGTGCAAAAAACTAAAAAAAGAAAACTGAATTAAGGAATAATATTATAAAAATAATATTATAAAAAACCTATAAAAGAGAACTGATACAGAGGTGCAAAAAATAATTTATCAAATTTGCAGCAACAGAAAAGCCAGAATAATCATAAAATTATGGTAATACAGTAAATATAAGAAACAAATAAACACATTAAAGCATAGGGAAAATATCTCAAACAGAATATCGAAAGAGAAACCATCAACTATTTTATATGGTTGTATTATCTCATTTATAATTATAAAATTGTACATATTAGTAACCAAAGCATGTAATATTACTACTTATTATAACGGAGCATAAAAATAGATACATATTATATACACACATTCATTGTTGTAGGTACAAGGGGGATAAAAATACACTAGACTAAAGCGATAGTCAAATCTTTTAGGATTTAGCATTGATATTTCATTCTACTTGCATGACCTTGCATGAAAAAAATAAGAAATTCCCACATGAGAAAGGAATACGTCTGGGAAAAGTTAAACCAATAATAAGGAATATTTCGGACATTGTTAACTCAAAAATTTTCTGACTTAAAATTCTGATTTAACAAGATCTAGGTATACGTTTTTGCTATATTAAGATTTTATGAATGGGTTACAGTTTGCCAGTTACTACAATATCATCTAAAATAAAGAGGACTTCAGAGCCTATGCCCAGAAAATTCAAGGTATAAGTTGCATTTGCCATGAAATATCTTAAGCATGTGGTCTTTTAATCAAAATGATTATGGACTTTTTGGGAAAGTAACAATTTTGGAAACATATTGCATGTAAAGGGTAGTTTGAGGGTGGGAGATTTACTTTGTGTCGCAACTTTGGAAGATACTGAACTTCAATACCATATTTGAGTTTTCGTTTCTGAGTTAACAATGAGAAAACCACAACACAAACAATTTTTTTTTCTAAAATTCCTTTTTAGAAATCAAGGGTACTCAAAACATAAATTTTGACGAAATCTCATTATCAAATTTTTGGGTGGAATATACATTATACGTGGTAGAGAAAGTACAAAGAAGCTGACGAAGAGGAAGAAAGATAGACCATGAAAGGAATGAGAAGAAACAGAGAAGTAAGGATATTTAACGAAAGAAGGCAACGAAGAAGGTAGAATCAAGTAGGCATGCAAATGGGGACAAGGTAAAGCGAGAACGAAGCAGCAAAGAATGGGATGTAGGAAATGAAGAAAATGAAGATCAGACGTTCAGAATAAAAGATCCGTCAAAGAAAAAGACGTTGAAATGGGAGAAAATGAGTGGTATGTGAATGATAGACAAAACAGATATGCAAGAATGTCAGAGTTGAAAGTCACTTATTATTATTATAATTATTAACATATTAATTATTATTATTGATAATTATTATTATTTTTACTACTACTATTATACTCACTAAGAAGGACACCATCTGTGCTCAAGGCCATATAGCTCAAGATATTCTTGATGATGATTAACATCTATGTTGGACATCGATCGCCACGCCATGTTTTTACTCCATATGCAGAGACTAAAGCAATCTCGAGATCTCTTGCCCTTAAAAGCCAGAGAAAAATATTGCAAAAAGTTCATCTGCAGTCATTCCAAACAAACAACGCTGCGTCTCATTGCGTTCACATTACAGGCGGAGAAGAAAAGTTTTATTTTCTCCTTGTAAGTAATGCAGTCGACATACAGATTTCATCAAAGCACGTGTTTCGGAGAGAAATAAAAATTTGTGGGAAAATCCTTGGATACATCTGTGAACATCTAAAATCAAATATGAACATTTTTATTTCTAAGCTGGGTGGCTGTCATGGATGGAGGGTGATAAATTTCAGGAAATTTACCTATTACACACACACACACACACACACACACACACACACACACTCTCACACAACTCGCCTCTCACCCAGGCGGCCAGGGTGCGATTCCAGGCGACCGCATGTGGGATTTGTGGTGGACAAAGCGGTGCAGCGGCGAATTTTCTCCGGGTTCTCCGATTTCTCCCACCATAGCATTCCACCGGTGCTCTATCTTCACTCCATATATCATCAGCGTCACCGCTTGCGGTGCCATATGTAGTAAAACCTGGCATTAAACATTACATTAAAACAACACACACACATACAAAGAAACAGCGAAAGAGACAGAGAGAAAGAGAGAGAGAGAGCTCTTTATACTTGTTAATGCTTGGTTTTCTGTTAAAATCATTTGAACTATATCAAGATAGGTATGCTATTATTTTATAACGAAAAAATAAACATTTTCTTTAATAATCCGGTTGCCGTTTATTCTTATTTTATGTATTTGAAAAATGCAAAGGTTAGACAAAAATTTGCTGCGAGAAACCATTGTTTATAGTTTTGGTCTAAAGTGATGACGACTGAAAGTTTGAAATAGCGCCCAAATGGCCATGTGATCCACTAAATTGAGAGTTACCTCACATTTAAATGACCGAGCTGGCCTCACAGTATCGTGAAAAATGCTCGCAATTGGGAAGTCCAGGGTAGATTTCTGTTATCCGCTCTCTTTGAGCTTGGAGTTTTATGGTTTCTATAGTCGGTGGGCAAATGCAGGAGGCAGTTCCTTATTTACCATGATTTTCTTCCCAACATACATTTCACTTTCAGTTTCCTTAGTACTTTTAGATTTCGTGGCCTGTAGTGGTGCTGAAAAGATAGCGCGGATGCTTGCTCATAAGAAAACATATTTTCTATGGACACCAGAGGACTGCTTGGTTGAACGGGTCGTCATCCTCTCTCTCTGGACCTTCTCTCTAATAGTGGGATAATTCTTAGAGTCTGGAAATCAGAGACTTCGCGCATATCTGTGGTATCTGCCTGCAGCCTGTAGTTCTTTCACTTCATACCTTCCTCGTAAGTGTGGGTCTCCAGGAGGACGCGAGGAGTCCCCTTCGTTGTATACCCTATATCTTATCCAACATTTATTTTTGATAAGGGGAAATTTCCTACTATTCTAATCCAACCAACCCTAATCAAAACTTGAACTCGGCTTCTTCACTTTTAAGGGGACAGGGTACTCTGAAATGGTAAAGAATAACATTTTTTGTTTTAGATACTAATACAATCTCTAGTTTCAGAAAATCTATACTTTTGGGGATTAAGAGGATTTTAATCAATTAAAATATAATTTAAATGCAAGTCTGCAACTATTAAAGCTATTTTTGTATATTTAAATTCAGTTTTCTCAAAACAGTATTTTTAGATACCTATGTACCTTTTTCTCAGAAAGTATGAGAGCTGGTAAGCTAAAAGTTTCAGCACATATATACAAAACATAGTTAAACTTTCCGATGTTAGTATTTATTGATCATATTAAGAAAGCAACAACATTTCAAATGTCCAACATTTTTACTATTTGAATTTGTAAGTATTTTTTTTAATTTCTACTGAAATGGTATCATAGCTAAATAATTGAGGTTCAGAAGATAGCTGATTATACTAAGAACAAGCATGCAAAGGTGTGATTATGTATTGCAAGTAGTATCAGAGAAAAAGGTACATGAATTCACATGTTTTAAGACTAGGTTTCATTACTTTTCTGTTGAATTAAAGTTTTTAAAGACTGAATCACATAAGTTATTAATGCAAAAAAATCACTTGAAACAAAGTATAATTTCCGACTACCTTGGCCTCTTAAAGAGAAACATGTACGCTACACCCACATTGCAGAGGAAAGAGGCGAGTGTGCGCCGTATCATTCTTGAGCAAGTTTGTCAGGGGGTTGCAGCGGTACCTAGCAAGCCATTCTTGAACCGCTTGTCTCGATCCACCTGACGGGAACACTAAGGTTGACTCAATTTATCAGAAGTTTATTGAGCTTCTGAATGGCTGGTGAATTGCTCCAAAATCAGCTCCATTTGTATGAATACCTATAAAGACGCTTTGGTCACAAGCTTCTGGTCATAAAGAAAAGCACATGCACAGAAGATGAAGCAAACAGGCATACTGACACACATGGTATTTCTCTCTGACACATCTATGAAGCTAGAAATATTGGTATTGATATTAAAAACTCTATATCGACACTTGTTCTCAAGTACATGTTTTGATATTATCTATCTAACACGAAGTTTGCAGTCGGTTTTCCAATTAATAGAATAGCTTATATGTTAGCAGAAACATAGTAAATATTACCCGGATACTAAGTGCTTACGATGGTAAGTCGCCATTCTGGTGGTTCTCTGAAGTGAGACACACTGGTTGGTTGAACCGGGTAAAAACACACATGATCGGTTGGAACATTGAATGCTATAGCGGCGGATTGTCACAGTAGCTCAATGGTTAGAGCAACCGCACGGAGAGCGGGAGAACTATGTTCAACCATCAAGTTAAAATCATGTTTTAACTTGAAATAACATCGTTAAGTTCTACAACCCTTTTAACACACGAAGGGACAAAAGAATGTTAAATACTGGGTAGCTGGTATTAAAGATATTTACATGACAAAATGTATATTTTGAATTTCTTGAGAATGAAGACCTATTTATTGTGCAGATTTACATAACTGATAAACCGTAAGAGATAGATAAAATTTACTGCATTTAAAATATAAATCTCGTTAAAACACACAATTGTGTCATAGCTTTTTGTTGTGAAATTAACAATTTTCGAGCTATTCTTTACTATAGACTTCAATTTTAAAATACTTAAAACGAGAATTTGGTAATCTTACTTCTTTTGTTTTACTCCTGGCCATACAAAGAAATTCGAATTTCAATCGTATAGTAACCAGCTTTTAAAAATTTTGACTGTGGCTTTAGCCTAATGCATTCCCTTATTTCCCTTCCACTTTTGAACAAATATGTAATAAGACATTTCTGATAATATTTATCCTGATTAGCATATAGTAGATAGAAAAGTACACTTTTTGTAAAAAATGTTTATTACTAAATAGGTAGAGAAAGTCTCGTGAATCGAACATGACAGATTTTTTAAAAAAATGCTAAATCGTTGTATTTTGTTTCGTGGTGTCATTTAAAGGTTATAGACTTTTAAATGATACTAAGTAATAAAGATATTCACCTTTCTAAAGACTTAGATTCCTTTTCAGCCTCTGTATATTTACTTATACGTGCAACACAATTTGTGGTGAAATTTTTTTTTGGAAATGTTATCTCAATTAACACGAAATAAATTGTAAAATAAGATTTTAAAGTAATAATTTGCACAAATGGTATAGAAATAAATTACTGTGTAAAGTCACATACGTTGTGTGTTTTATTAATTCAGAAGACCTTAAAATCTGCCAATCTCGAATAGAATAAGTAGTGTTTCACTATGCTATCATTAATGTTATTACGCACTAGACGCTTAGCAGAATGAATCTAAACACACACACACACACATATATATATCTCTTTTACGGTTTGCCAGTTACATAAAAGTCATTCAGAATTAATGGGTAGGTCTTCTGAGGCTCTTCCCAGAAATTTTAAGATATACATGTCGTTTATAATAAAAATATATTTAAAATAAGGTATTTTAATCAAATTCGTCGTTAAAAAATCAAACTTTTCGAAAGATGTTCCAATTAAAGGGTAGTTTTGGGTGTTTTTTTTAAATCTTCGTATCGCATCTTTGGAACTTACCACACTTAAATACCAAGTTTGGTATTTGACGGTCTTCATATTTCTTTTATCTTGCTGTCCACAGACACACACGGACTTTTTTAATTTTTTTTTTTTTTAGATTCAATTGGACCAAAAATTGTATAGAGAGTACAAATGAAACAGTTCGACAAGAATGTGATATAATGGATGTGGTTAAATTCACAAAAATAAGAAGACAAGATTGGAACTCACACGTAGAACGAGCAAACAGAAGCAGATTGATGAAGCAGACAGAGATATTGTACCATATGGGAAGAGAATAAGAGATCGTAAAAAAGAGATGGAAAGAGGGATGTCTTTCATCACCGTCTGATGAAGCGTGAAGACAAAAGCGCAGAAGCTTAAACAAAAGAAGAAGAATAAGACGAAATGAAACATACAAGCAGAAGAGCACGTAGTATTTCACTGTATAATAATTATTAATATTATTACGCAGAAAATACTATTAGAATAAATCAAAACAGAATAAATAAAAACATGAAAACATCATAACGAAAACATATGCAAACAGAAGAGCATGCAGTACAGTGAAATTTTGCCTGCTTTCGTGTTGACATGTTTTTCGTTATGATACTTTCATGTGAAAATTTACCCTACAAGTGTAAAATGTGTAACAATAATAATGGTAATAAAATAAAATACTACGTGCTGTCTCATGTGATCGCTTTTACGTTTGGACTTTGCTCTATTTTTTGAATTATTCTAGTTCCGCATAGTGCGTACTACCACTACCACTATTATTAGTATCACTACCACTATTACTACTACCACTACCACTATTACTAGTACCACTACCACTATTACTAGTACCACAACTACTACTACCACCACCACCACTATTACCATTACCACTACCACTATTACTAGTACCACTACCACTATTCCTAGTACCACTACCACTATTACTAGTACCACTACCACTATTACTAGTACCACTACCACTATTACCACTACTACCACTATTACTAGTACCACTACCACTATTACTAGTACCACTACCACTATTACCACTACCACTACCACTATTACCAGTACCACTACCACTATTACCACTACCACTATTACTAATACCACTACCACTATTACTAATACCACTACCACTATTACTAGTACCACCACCACTATTACCACTACCACTATTACTAAGACGACTACCACTATTACTCATACCACTACCACTACTACTACTACCACCACTACCACTATTACCACTACCACTATTACCACTACCACTATTACTAATATGACTACCACTATTACTAGTACCACTACCACTATTACTAGTACCACTACTACTACTACCACCACTACCACTATTACTAGTACCACTACCACTATTACTAGTACCACTACAGCTATTACTTGGACCACTACCACTACTACATCCACTACCACTATTACTAGTACCACTACTACTACTACCACCACTACCACTATTACTAGTACCACTACCACTATTACTAGTACCACTTCCACTATTACCACTACCACTACCACTATTACTAGTACCACTACCACTACTACTACTACCACCACTACCACTATTACTAGTACCACTACCACTATTACTAGTACCACTACTACTACTACCACCACTACCACTATTACCACTACCACTATTACTAGTACCACTGCCACTACTACTAGTACCACTACCACTATTACTAGTACCACTTCCACTATTACTAGTACCACTACCACTATTACTAGTACCACTACCACTCTTACTAGTACCACTACCACTACTACTACTACCACCACTACCACTATTACCACTACCACTACTACTATTACTAGTACCACTACCACTATTACTAGTACCACTACCACTACTACCACCACTACCACTATTACTAGTACCACTACCACTATTACTAGTACCACTACCACTATTACCACTACCACTACCACTATTACTAGTACCACAACTACTACCACCACCACCACTATTACCACTACCACTACCACTATTACTAGTACCAATACCACTATTACTAGTACCACTACCACTATTAATAGTACCACTACCACTATTACTAGTACCACTACCACTATTACCACTACTACCACTATTACTAGTACCACTACCACTATTACTAGTACCATTACTACTACCACCACCACCACTATTACCACTACCACTACCACTATTACTAGTACCACTACCACTATTACTAGTACCACTACCACTATTACCACTACTACCACTATTACTAGTACCACTACCTACCACTATTACTAGTACCACTACCACTATTACTAGTACCACTACCACTATTACTAGTACCACTACCACTATTACTACTACCACTATTACTAGTACCACTACCACTATTACTAGTACCACTACCACTATTACTAGTACCACTACCACTATTACTAGTACCACTACCACTATTACTAGTACTACTACCACTATTACTAGTACCACTACCATTATTACTAGTACCACTACCACTATTACTAGTACCACTACTACTATTACTAGAACCACTACGATTATTACTAGTACCACTACCACTATTACTAGTACCACTACCACTATTACTAGTACCACTACCACTATTACTAGTACCACTACCACTATTACTAGTACCACTACCACTATTACTAATACCACTACCACTATTACTAGTACTACTACCACTATTACTAGTACCACTACCACTATTACTAGTACCACTACCACTATTGCTAGTACCACTACCACTATTACTAGTACCCCTATCACTATTACTAGTACCACTACCACTATTACTAGTACTACTACCACTATTACTAGTACTACTACAACTATTACTAGTACCATTACCACTATTACTAGTACCACTACCACTATTACTAGTACTACTACCATTATTACTAGTACCATTACCAATATTACTAGTACCACTACCACTATTACTTGTACCACTACCACTATTACTAGTACCACTACCACTATTAATAGTACCACTACCACTACTACTACCACCACTACCACTATTACTAGTACCACTACCACTATTACTAGTACCACTACCACTATTACTAGTACTACTACCATTATTACTAGTACCATTACCAATATTACTAGTACCACTACCACTATTACTAGTACCACTACCACTATTACTAGTACCACTACCACTACTACTACTAACACCACTACCACTATTACTAGTACCACTACCACTATTACTAGTACCACTACCACTATTACCACTACCACTACCACTATTACCAGTACCACTACCACAATTACGACTACCACTATTACTAATACCACTACCACTATTACTAATACCACTACCACTACTACTAGTACCACCACCACTATTACCAGTACCACATCCACTATTACTAGTACTACTACTACCACCACCACTACCACTATTACTAGTACCACTACCACTATTACTAGTACCACTACCACTATTAATAGTACCACTACCACTATTACTAGTACCACCATCATTATTACTAGTACCACTACCACTACTACTAGCACCACTACCACTATTACTAGTACCACTACCACTATTACTAGTACCACTACCACTATTACTAGTACCACTACCACTATTACTAGTACCACTACCACTATTACTAGTACCACTACCACTACTACCACCACTACCACTATTACTAGTACCACTACTACTACCACTATTACTAGTACCACTATTACTAGTACCACTACCACTACTACTACCACCACCACCACTATTACCACTGCCACTATCCCTATTACTATTACAACTACCACTATAACTAGTACCACTACCACTATTACTAGTACCACTACTACTATTACTAGTACCACTACCACTACTACTATTACTAGTACCACTACCACTATTACTAGTACCACTACTACTATTACTAGTACCACTACCACTATTACTAGTACCACTACTACCATTACTAGAACCACTACCACTATTACTAGTACCACTACCACTATTACTAGTACCACTACCACTATTACTAGTACCACTACTACTATTACTAGTACCACTACCACTATTACTAGTACCACTACCACTATTACTAGTACCACTACCACTATTACCACTACCACTACCACTATTACTAGTACCACTACCACTATTACCACTACCACTACCACTATTACTAGTACAACTACCACTACTACTACCACCACTACCACTATTACTAGTACCACTACCACTATTACTAGTACCACCACTACCACTATTATTAGTACCACTACCACTACTACTACTACCACCACTACCACTATTACTAGTACCTCTACCACTATTACTAGGACCACTACTACTACTACCACCACTACCACTATTACTAGTACCACTACAACTATTACTAGTACCACTACCAGTATTACTAGTACCACTACCACTATTACTAGTACCACTACCACTATTACTACTACCACTACCACTATTACTAGTACCACTACCACTATTACGAGTACCACTACCACTATTACTAGTAGCACTATTACTAGTACCACTACCACTATTACTAGTACCACTACTACTATTACTAGTACCACTACCACTATTACTAGTACCACTACTACTACCACTACCACTATTACTAGTACCACTACCACTATTACTAGTACCACTACCACTATTACTAGTACCACTACTACTACTACCACCACTACCACTATTACTAGTACCACTACCACTATTATTAGTAGCACTACCACTATTACTAGTACCACTACTACTACTACTACCACCACCACTACCACTATTACTAGTACCACTACCACTATTACCAGTACCACTATTACCACTACCACTACCACTATTACTAGTACCACTACCACTACTACTACTACCACCACTACCACTATTACTAGTACCACTACCACTATTACTAGTACCACTACTACTACCAATACTACCACTATTACCACTACCACTATTACTAGTACCACTGCCACTACTACTAGTACCACTACCACTATTACTAGTACCACTTCCACTATTACTAGTACCACTACCACTATTACTAGTACCACTACCACTATTATTATTACCACTACCACTACTACTACTACCACCACTACCACTATTACCACTACCACTACCACTATTACTAGTACCACTACCACTATTACTAGTACCACTACCACTACTACTACTACCACCACTACCACTATTACTAGTACCACTACCACTATTACTAGTACCACTACCACTATTACTAGTACCACTACCACTATTACTAGTACCACTACCACTATTACTAGTACCACTACCACTATTACTAGTACCACTACTACTACTACTACCACCACTACCACTATTACCACTACCATTATTACTAGTACCACTACCACTATTACTAGTACCACTATCACTATTACTACCACCACTACCACTATTACTAATACCACTACCACTATTACTAGTACCACTACTACTACTACCACCACCACTACCACTATTACTAATACCACTACCACTATTACTAGTACCACTACCACTATTACTACCACCACTATCACTATTACTAGTACCACTACCAGTATTACTATTACTATTACCATTACCAATATTACTAGTACCACTACCTCTATTACTAGTACCACTACCACTATTACTATTACCATTACCACTATTACTAGTACCACTACCACTATTACTAGTACCACTACCACTATTACTACCACCACTACCACTATTACTAGTACCACTACCACTACTACTACTACCACCACTACCACTATTACTACCACCACTACCACTATTACTAGTACCACTAGCTCTATTACTAGTACCTCTACCACTACTACTACTACCACCACTACCACTATTACTAGTACCACTACCACTATTATTAGTACCACTACCACTACTACTACTACCACCCTTACCACTATTACTAGTACCACTACCACTATTACTAGTACCACTACCACTACTACTACTAGCACCACTACTACTATTACTAGTACCACTACCACTATTACCACTACCACTTCCACTATTACTAGTACCACTACCACTATTACTAGTACCACTACCACTATTACTAGTACCACTACCACTATTACTAGTACCACTGCCACTATTACTAGTACCACTACCACTATTACCACTACCACTATTACTAGTACCACTACCACTATTACTAGTACCACTACCACTATTACCACTACCACTACCACTATTACTAGTACCACTACCACTATTACTAGTACCACTACCACTATTACTACCACCACTACCACAATTACTAGTACCATTACCACTACTACTACTACCACCACTACCACTATTACCACTACCACTATTACTAGTACCACTACCACTATTACTCTTACCACTACCACTATTACTAGTACCTCTACCACTACCACTATTACCACTACTACCACTATTACTAGTACCACTACCACTATTACTAGTACCACTACCACTATTACTAGTACCACTACCACTACTACTACTACCACCACTACCACTATTACTAGTATCACTACCACTATTACTAGTACCACTGCCACTACTACTAGTACCACTACCACTACCATCACTACCACTACTATTACCACTACCGCCACCACTACTACTACCACCATCACCACCAATACCACCACCATTAGCACCACCACCACTACCACTACCACCATCACTACTACTACCACCACTACTACCACCACTAGTACTAGCACTACCACCACCACTACCACTACTACCACTACCATTACCACTACCACCATACTACTACCACTACTACCAGTACTACCACTACTACTACCACTACTAGTACTACTACCACCACCACCACCACCACTACCACTACCACCACCATCACTATTACCACCACCACCATCACCACTACCACTACCACTACCACCACCACTATTACTACCACCACTACCACCATACTATTACTACCACTACCACTACCACCACTACTACTACCACCACTACCACAACCACTACCACCATACTACTACCACTACCACAACCACTACCAACATACTACTACCCCTAGTACCAGTACTACTAGTACTACTACTACCACTACCACCATACTACTACCACTACTACCAGTACTACTAGTGCTACTACTACCACTACCACCATACTACTACCACTACTACCAGTACTACTACCACTACCACTATCACTACCACCATACTACTACTACTACTACTACTACTACTACTACTACTACTACTACCAGTACTACTACTACTACTACTACTACTACCACTACCACTATCACTACTATTACTACTACTTCTACTACCACTACCACCACTACTACTGTTATTATTACTACCACTACCACTAATAATAATAATAATAATAATAATAATAATAATAATAATAATAATAAATACATTGAAACACGACGTCCTCTCACCCTTAGTTTTTTGTTTCGTTTCGTAATCGGCTGGCCCTCCCCATAATTGTAGGATTGAAGCCCCCCTGGGACTTACAAGTCAATGCCTAGGGGTCAGAAACCTGTCGGGGAGTCTATGGCACGAAACCATAGAAAGAAGAATCTATTACAAGGGATCGGCCCGCAGCCAAGCATGAACATGAGGAAGTGGAGGATACGAAATGTAAACGAAATTGATGATCTGAAAGGAGACGATAGTGGAATATGTGGAATGGTTGGTGGGGGAAACCGGAGAAACCGGAGGAAACCCGCCCAGACGCCGCTTTGTCCACATGCAGGCGTTTGGGATCGAACCCGGGCCGCCTAGATGGGAGGCGAGCGCTCTAACCACTCACCCACGGCGCTGCCGTGGTTTTTGGTACGGTGCCTTAATGTTTCGATTTACCCTGCAGTAAATCTAATTTCTAATGTTAAATAAGAACGGCGTATACTCAATTGCAAAACTAGGTATTGATGTTAGATGAATTTACTCTCTCATAAATGAAGGGTCTGTAACTCAAGTGGGAAACAGTTAACACCGTTTCGATCTGTTTACAGTTTTCCTATATATAATCACTGATAAGTCTGGATTTCTCTCGATGATGAGGCAATACATGTCGTGTCATGGGGCTAAGAAGTGATTTAAAAGGGATATATAAATTATAGAAAATATAAATTATACCAAGAGGGGACAAATGCAGGCATTGAAAATGGGCAGCGAAGAAAGATTTCAACCACATCTAAGTAGCCGAGTTGTCACGAGCTGATAGGACAGTACCATTAAGAGGGTAAGGAATTGAACCGAAGGGGTGAGAGTACACTGCCCGAAGAGAACGTAACAGGAAAAGAGAAAACAATGCTCTTGCTGGTCAGGCGATACTTTTTGGCACTTGGCGTAGAACATACGCAGAGCAAAGATGTGATATTTAGGGTCCGGGGTGGAGCCGTACGGGCTACCTTTAGTGTGAGGGAAATAGTTATTTTAATACAGACCAGAGTACGGACGAAATCACTGCATCAAAAGTAATAAGGAATAAAAGTCGCCAAATTAAACGAATAGATCACTTGTGTTTTACCATACCTGGAAAAAAAGTTCCATGCTAGCAAAATCCTGAACTAGGGCACCCACATCTCCACACCCTTTCCTAATAGCCAAACCTGCAGCCGGGATACAAACCCGTAAGCCCGCTACCGCCCCAATGAGCATCACCGTCACCGTTTTCGCTCATAAGCAAGATTTCGCTAGCACTATTTGCTCAACCGCCACTGACCGGCGTTTTATTTCTAACTGCCCCGTTGCTGCAACTCTTTTATCGCAAGAACGGTTATCTACACCGTGTAATACCTGTTATGGATAATGTGTCACATTCACGTGGTTTTCTCTACCCTCTAGCGTTTATTCTTGGGTATATCATTACACATTTCGTTGCAGATACAAAGAACATAGCGATAGCCAAGTTTTCAATAACTGGATGCAATATACCGGCATTTACATCTCTTACATTTCACTTTCATGCAATTCGAATAGTACTGAGCAAATCGAACCATTAATTCATATTTCGGAAAAGATTCTTTTTCGAATTATTTAGAATAAAATGTGTGAACCAAAAAGATAAATATTTTTGTGGCTCTATGTATTCATCCATCGCTTAACATTTATCAGTTATACTTACAAGATTATCGACGTTTCTTCCAAATAAAGTATGGGCTATTTGCAAGGCCCACACCTTACTTGTCACATAAATATCCTTAATATATAGTATTTTAATCAAAATCGTTAGAGCCACTTTGAGAAAATTTTGAAAATTCTTTCAAGTAAAGGGTAGTTTGGTCGGTGGGATTCTCTCCAGAATCTTCGTGTCGCATCTTAAATGAGATATCAAGTTTGGTGACTAACCGACATTTGTTTTTGAGTTCTGCTGTGCACAAACAAACAGACACACAGATAGAAACACAGGCATATGCCATTTTTCTAAATGTTATTTTTTGGGTTTAGTAAGGTGAATTTTGGTAGTATGCAACACTTCCCCTAATTATTATATGCAATAGAAAAGGGAAAAGTTCTCATAACAAAAGACAGATAAGTATTATTATTCGTACTCAAAACGACATTTAGAATTTCTAGAATATATATAGCAACTTAACTTCCTTTAACCTAATTGGTCATATCGGACGATGAATGAAATTGGTGAAATGATGCTTAAATGACCTCTGGGTCCATGGAGCTTAAAGTTACTAGACATTCGTCTTCTAAGGCTGAGGGAAACCCGAATGAAACCTTATCCGGATAACACCCTAAGCGAGATTTGAACTCGCGACCTGTTGAATGTGAGGCAGACACGCTACCACCACATTGCCCAGGCGGGCCTAGAATATATTCTATATGCTAAATTAGCTCCATTCATCTTATAATTAGTATTTAATTCTGGGTATTAAATTTTGATTAGTAAATTACATGGTTATTTTGCCTTACTTGTTTGCAAACAAGTTGTTATTAAGATGAAAGTAAATTTGGCCTCCGCCCACAATATTTCTTAAAAAACGCAGTTTTTCCAATTTAAAATGTCGGTGGTTGTCATAAACCTATAATTATTTGGCCGCATGTCACGTTTTTGGAAAAGCTGTTTGACGTCGCGCATTAGTATTTTCTTGCGTTGGTAAAGGAGATTCTGAGCAAATAAGAGAGAAATGTATGCAGCAGGAATTATCAGCAAGCAATGCATGCCCATAAATTTGCACATATTTACTCAGAAGTGAGTGAAACAGGATTACGGGTTGTTGCATTAATTAGCTATGTTGACGCAGTAATGATACGTTACGAGAGTCAAGACGCGCTGACTGCTGTTTGATTCATGGTCAGCGGCGCCTTTTAATTGTTTAAAACCATTAAATAATACACAGCGTGGGTAAATATGAAAAAAACTAATCTTTTTATGCCATCTATGTTTTATCTATGAAATTACATGTTCAGTTGCATGTAACTCTCAAAGACGAACACATGAGACGGGTTGGCCCCGTAGCTCAATCTGTAAAGCACCTGCCTGCTATGCGAGCAGTCCCGGGTTCGATTCCCGGCTAAGGGATAGGAATTTTCTCTAAGCCATGTTATTCCCTACACTTCCCAAAGTCTGGAAGTATGAATGTGTGTGTCTTTGTGATCTAATGATAAAATTTAATGAGCCCGCCTGGATAGTGTGGTGGTAGCATGTCTGCTTCACATTCAAAAGGTCGTGAGTTCGAATCTCGCTAGAGTTACTCGGATAAGGTTTTTTTCGGGGGTTTTCCTTATCCTGAGAAGACGAATGTCGAGTAACTATAAGCTCCATGGACCCCGAGATCACTTGAGCATCATTTCACCAATTTCATTCATCGTCCGATATGACCAACCAGGTTAAAGGACGTTAAGCTACCACAAAAAAAAAAACAACAACAAAAAACTAATGAGTTCCACTCACATTACTTTCTGTAGCTGTTTCACATATAAGCTATACTTAAAACAAGCTGTTGTGCTCCATTCACATATCTCTGTAACAAACTATTGTAAATAAGCTTATTCTTCTATCTATTTCATCTAAAATATTAGCCGAAACGGTCTTATTACTTAGTTCCTTATAAGTATAAAGGAAATAAAGGAATGCGCAAGGCTAAACCGACAGTCAAATGCTTTAAAATGTGTGGCCAAGCGTTGACAAGTTCCCGTAAGAGAAAATTTTGTTTTTTAAAAAATAACATCATTAACAAGGATTATTTCAAAAACTAAATCCGCAAAAAAATGTATATAACATTAATTGTGTATTTTATCGAGATCTCCATTTTTACTTTCTCCATACGCACTATGTACATAGTGTATAGAGAAGGTATTGCACTCCACCAAAAATTCGATACCGAGATTTCACCGGAAATATATGTTTTAGGGTGCCCAATATTCAAAAAAAGCATTTTCACAAAAAGGTCCGTGTGTGTGTGTGTGTGTGTGTGTGTGTGTGTGTCCGTGTGTCCGTGTGTCTGTGAACACGATAACTCAAAAACGAAAAGTCGGTAAAATACCAAACTTGGTATTTAAGTTTAGTATCTTCCAGGGATGCGACACGAAGATTTTGAGAAAAATCCCCCACCCCCAACTACCCTTTACATGGAACTTTTTTCGAAAATTTTGATTTTCTCAAAAATGGCTCTAACGATTTTGATTAAATTTTCGGATATTAAACATATTTACCTGACAAATGAAATGTATATCTTGAATTTTCTGGGAATAGCCTCTGAAGAGTAGTTTATTCTGAATGAATTTTACTAAATTTTGAATAACTGCTAAACCGTAAGAGATGGACAAAAACTTACTGCACAAAAAATGTAGAGCACATTAAAGCACACAATTTATGCTATTCACATTTTTTTCGTGGAGTTCGTCGTTTTTGTGACATTCCTTATTTTTGGTTTCTGCTATGAAAAACGTATACTTTTCTCATACTGGAACTTGTCAACTCCTATCCATATAAACAAAGGAACTTCATTGACATAGCAACCAGCTTTTGACTATTACTTTAACCTATGGTTGTCCCTTATTTCGCTTCTAATTACAAGGATGCGAGTAATAAGACTATTTCTGCTAATTTGTAGCATAAAGTAAATAGAAGTATAAGCTTTTTAAGAAATATTTGTTGCAGGGATATGGAGAAAGTCATGTGAATGGTACACATCAGATTTTTTATGCAGTAAGTTATGGTCTGCCTGTTATGCAAAATTCAATAAAAGTCATTCAGAATGAAGAGGTCTTCAGAGGCTATTCCGAGAAAATCCAAGATATACATTTCGTTTGTCAGAAAGGTATCTAAAACATACGGTATATTAATCAAAATCGTTAGAGCCAGTTTTGAGAAAATCAAACATTTCAAAAAAATGTTTCATGTTAAGGGAAGTTGGGCGTTGGCGGATTTTTTTTGAAAATCTTCGTGTCGCATCCTTGGAAAATAGCAAACTTAAATACCAAGTTTGGTATTCAACGGTAGTTTTTATTTTTGAGTTATACTGCTCGCAGACACACACACACAGACACACACACCTACACACAGACGGACATTTTTCCAAAAATGCTTTTTTTTTATTCAGGAGATCTCAAAATACGTATTTCCGGTGAAATCTGTATCGATTTTTTGCAATACTATACCTTCTCTGTACACTATACACATAGTAGGTATGCATAGAGAAAGTAAAAATATTATTCTTTTATACATATATATATATATATATATATATATAATGCTAATCGAGATAAACGTGAGCAGAGTTTTACCACCTATTTCTTTGTAAGTAAAAGGGAAACAAGGGAATGCACTAAGCTAAAACGACAGTCAAATCTTTTAAAACTGGTAGCCGTGAAACAATTGAAGTTTAGTTCGTTTTGCATGGCCAGCAGTAAAATAAGAGAGACGAAACGAACGTGTTTCCGTTTGAGAAAAATTTAAAATTGAAACAAATAATAAGGAATATCTCGAAAACGGTCCACTCTGCAAGAAAACCTTGTAGCTGTACCATAAATTGTGTATTTTAACGAGATCTACATTTTTGGATGGCGAGCTTTTGTCTATCTCTCACGGTTTATCAATTACAAAAAAAAAAATAAATAAAAAAATAAAAAAAAATAGCAAAACTCATCCAGAATAAAGAGGTGTTTAGAGACCATTCCCCCGAAATTCAAAATATACTATTTATACGCCATATAAATATCTTTAATGTACGGTACTTTAACGAAAATCTTTGGTTTGGTATTTTCCAAGGATGCGACCCGAAGATTTTCAAGAAAATCCCCCCACCCCAAACTACCCTTTACGTAGAACTTTGTTCAAAATTTTTGATTTTCTCAAAAATGGCTGTAACGATTTTGATTAAAATGCATATTAATGATAAATGTATATAAAATGTATATTTTGGATTTTCTGGGAATAGGCTCTGATGACTACCTACTTCATTCTGAATGCATTTTACGGAATTTTGCATGACTGCTAAACCTAGATGGACAAAAACGTACCACAAAAAATGTAGAACACTTTAAAAGGCACAATTATTTTATAAACATTTTTTGTGGAGTTATTCGTTTTGAGATATTCCTTGTTTTTGGTTTCAGCTTTAAAAAACACAATTTTCTCATACAGATACTTGTCAACTCGTGTCCATATAAACAAAGGAACTTCAGTCACATAGCAACCAGTTTTTGACTATCACTTTAACCTATGGTACTCTCTTATTTTGCTTTTACTTACAAGGAAGCAAGTAATAAGACTTTCTGCTAATTTTTTTTTCTCGATTAGCATGAAGTAAATAGAAGTATAAGCTTTTTAACAGTAATTTGTTGTAGAGATGAAGAGAAAGACATGTGAAGGAATACATCAGATTTTTTCTGAAAATTTTCGTGTTGCCTCCTTGGAAAATATTGAAGTTAATTGCCATATGTCTTTTCATACATACACATATTTCGAAGGTTTAGATGGAATGTATAGCGTTTCTGCTTATATATTATGTACTAAGCAGAGAAAGTAAAAATGTGTTTTCTTTTTCTTTATTCAGGGAATCTGAAAACACATTTTCTTTTCCGGGGAAAACTTGGTGTTGAATTTTTGGGAGGAATAGAATATTTCTCTATATACTGTGTACATTGTACATGCGTGGTCGAAAAAATAAAAATTGTTTAAAGCATGCTGGTTATAATTTTGAACCATGGCAAAAGTATCACTTAGTGGCATATAGGCTGATAAACTAACAATGCAAGCAACAGAAGAAGACTATAGTCCAGAAATCTACAGTAAGGTACCTAAAAGTACCATAATATATACCGAAAGGAAGAAAAGTATCGAAAAATGGCAACGGATTTGGAATAACACAACAAAAGGGGCGATCACCAAAAAATTAGTACCGTCGGTCATAGAAAGGAAGAAAATCAAAATACCAATTTCATCAAACCTAATAAAAATCGTAACTGGATACGGCAAGAACATATTACAGATTCAGGATCAGGAAAGCCCAGGATGCCCCTGCGGTGATGCAGATCTAACGGTGGTACATCTGATGTGGGAATGCTCCCAATGAGCCAGCAGCGAAATATCTTCAAGGAGACAACAAAAAAGTGCTGGAAATTGGCCTATTGACTTCAGTGACCTCATTGTCTTTTACACAATACGTTAATAGCATAGATTTTCAAAAATTGTAAACAAGTAATATGTAGCATGAACATACACACCAATACGCGATATATTAACAACATAGATTGAGACGGATTATCGCCCATGTGAACAAGCGCATAACCAATATTTGTAATTGATTAAATTGTTTAGGTTGATTATTAAGTAAGGTGTACTGTATTCATTGTATATTGGATGTTGAGAGAGATTCCTGGAAAGCGTTTCTAATTTCAACCCCAGAAGCGACGAATTCAGTTGTTTATGCTATTTCTTTGTCTATTGCAAGAGGGGAAAGACGGTATTGTGTGGTCACGTCTCCGCAAGAGAAAGCAAAGACGACATAAACCGGGGAACCACAAGGAAATTTAGGCCAAGAATCACGTGAAAGACGCACTGACAAATTACAATTAATCACGTTACGGCAGAAGCGCACCCCAAGCCACTTTCGGCGCCAAAAATGGGCCAGTAAAATTACGAGTTGAGGGTTTTGCGCGTGGGTAGTTTTTGTTATAAATATAGTGTATTCGCCGCAATTTTCATTTTGAGATGTAATTCCAAGGGGAAACCTGCGATGCACAAAGCCAGAGTATGCGCGAATTAGTAGAGTTTATTATAGTGATGAAGCAGTTGCAATGTAACTACACGTAGACTCTGTGATGCACAAAACAAATATCCTGGTAAATATAGTAAAGTTATTACAGTGATTCACACAGTTGAAATAAATGTCACGCGTAAGGAAGCCACGACGAAATTTAAAGTATCCACAATTATTCTGCACGTAACCGTTGCCCTTGTCACCGCGTAAAGTTTAGTTATCTTTATGCGCGTTACTGTCTTGTTCGAGGGAAATTAGCGAAACTCAAACTTGCCAGGAACATTCTTGGGAAAAGATAAATAAAGCTTGATTGGACGAAAAGTGCCGATGTCATTTAAGTTAATTGCCGTACCACTCCCTGGAGATCACCGTAGCTAATTATCAAAGCAGGATATAAATATGTCTCAATCGCTTGTCGCTGAGCCCACCAATAGCCGAGGAGCATCGAGAATCGACTTTAGCATCTGCAACGCCGGAGAGAGGACCAGTTGTCGCTGCGCAGCCCAGCCCCACCAGGTACTCCCACCACCACCAGCTCTATACGCTACAAGATGGATTCCTATAATTGGATGAACATACATACTATTGCACAATAAGTTAAACAATTCTAATGTATATAATGTAAATAGTAAATAGAAATAGAGTCCGTGAAAATGTTGTGAAAAGTGAAAGTGAACGATACAATTACACTCAGAGGAATAATAAACAAATGACATACATCTGCGACAAAAGTAAAACACACTAAGAAGGTTTTATACACCATGTAGTATAACTCATGGTGATAGGATAAGCATAATAAAAGTATCTGATGCGTTACACTCCCATGACTTTCTCTATCTGCTCTACAAACTACCTACGAACGATTATTCTTCCTACACTATGCTAATAGCGATAAACATTAGTAGAATGTTCTTATTACTTAGTTGCTTATAAGTAGAAGGGAACTAAGGGAATGCACTTGGCCAATGTGAGAGTCAAAGCTATAATTATGCGATTGTCATTGCAAATCACTTCTTTACTTGGCCAGAAGTAGAACAAAAGAAAAACGGACACTTCCGGTCTGAGAAAAGTATAAATGCTTTACAATTGAAACCAATAACAAGGAGTATCCCGTAAAGGGTCACCTCCACAACAAAAACGTGCCCATAAACTCTGTGTTTTGAAAAGAACTACATTTTTTGTACAGTATATTTTTGTCTATCTCAAAATTCGGCAAAATTCGGCAAAATTCATCAGAATAAAGAGGTCTTCAGAGGCTATTCCCAGAAAATTTAAGATATAAATTTTATTTGGGATGTAAATATCTTTAATATACAGCATTTTAGTCAAAATTGTTAGAACCATTTTTTAGAAAATCAATTTATTTTTAAAAATTTTCCATGAATAGGGTAATTTGTGGTGGAGGGATTTGCTTGAAAATCTTCGTGTTGCATTCTTGAAGATACCAAACCTAAACACCAAGTTTGGTATTGAACGGCCTTTTTGTTTTTGAGTTATGCTGTCCACAGTCACACACACACAAACACACACACACACACACACACTCGGGACTTTTCCTAAAAATACTTTTTTCTGACTCAGGGGACCCCAAAACATATATTTCCGGCAAAATCACGACATCGATTTTTTTGGGTGGAATACAATATCTTCTCTGTCCCTATGTATATTGCACATACAGGGCTAGAGAAAGTAAAAATTCAGAAGATATTCCATGCAAAGTGTAGCGATGTGAAGCTTACTTCTCTTAAATCATTATAGGATGTTTAAGAAATGTTTTGCATTTGTAATATGATTTTAGATATGAGAAAACAATATATTGTTTCATTGGCTGACCACTGGTAAATATTTGGATTTAACAATTAGAATGTAAGGATTACTTTTGTCTATAGTGTACCATTCTTCGTCACACACAGCAGTTTTCAGTCAGGGCTCTAAGATTTTCCAAATTTCTTAAAAGACGCCCATTGCATTACAGTAGCGTTCTTTAACACAGGGCAATTTATATGACATGGAATGCTTTTAAAGACATAAGTTCTAAATTAATAATAACAACAGCTTGAATCTATTATGAATTACAGAGTTCCTTTGAAGATTCTCCAGAGTAAATGTTGAAAAGTCTTTTGCCTGCATCCAAGCACAACTGAACTCATACCACATTTAGTTGCGTTTTCGTAGAAGATACAAAAGAATCGAAGAAATCGAAACCGTAATTTTATACAACAGAGACAAAAGTAAATCTAACTTGATAAGGACGGTTTTATTAACCATTTAGTATAACTCTATGTTATGGGGTATGGTAATAGGATAAACCTAATAACAAAATCACTTACTCTGTGTAATTTAACTTCCAACAATTTATCTTACATCCTGTGAATTTTACAAATTTCATAAAGGCATTACCTTAACCGCGATTAATTAACAATTTCATTATGATCGGTTGTCTCACCAGAAAAGCTGTTACATAAGACGCTTCATTACGATACTGACTGCCACAGAAGGCTGGCAGGAGCTCTGGGAAAGAGAGTGAATTTGTTCCCAGCACCACTTCACCGGACCGTGAGAGAGAATCTCTCTTTTCTATTCGATCCTCCAAATAAAATACCACTGCCAGCACTACGAATTAAATCTAAGATCTACAACTGATTCTAATTGCCTGATGGCATATCTACAAGCTCCAACAAACTTAGCAAAAAGCACATACTTCTTGATCAATATCAGTACTGACAATGAAATTTTGTGTACCTATAGAAATGCTCATGCTTCTCAAACAGAAGAGGTCCATAAAAACTACATCGAAACAGTTACCAATGGATATATTTTTTGTACGGCTCCCTTAATTGGTTTTACTGGATCTGAAGTCTTTATCGGCACGTCTGACTCTTCCGTCAATGCACACTTTGCCACATACAAGCATCAAGACACTGCTATTTATGCACCTAACCCTTGTTGAAGGCCTCCCGATGGCTGGAGTATCGTGGGATTTTAGTTCCTAACGACTGAAGAATTGAGAATAATAAAAATTCTGATGTCTTCCATTTACAAGACTTTCTCTACATCTCTATAACAAATTAATGTTAAAAAGCACATTCTTCTGTTTATTTTATGATAACCGAGATAAACATTAGTAAAATTGTCTTAATTGCTTGCTTCCTTATAAGTAGAAGATAAATAAGGGAATACACTGGGCTAAAACGGTAGTTCGATGCTTTAAAAGCTGGTTGCCATGTGGTTGAAATCCGTTTCTATGCAGGGCCAGGAGCTTACAACTTTCCAAGTGAGAAAAGTTTAAGTATTTTGAATCTGAAACAAATAACAAGGAATATCTCAGAAATGGTCAATTCCACGAAAAAAAACGTATATAGCATAAATTCTGTGTTTTAACGTGATCTACATTTTTGCGTAATAAGTTTTTGTCTATCTCTTACGGTTTATCAGTTACGCAAAATTCAGCAAAACTTATTCAGAATAAACAGGTTTCTTGAGTCTATCCCCAGAAAATTCAAGATATACATTTTATTTACCATATAAATATTCTTAATATACGGTATTTTAATCAAATTCGTTAGAGCCATTTTTGAGAAAATAAAAAAAAATCGAAATTTTTCCATTTAAAGGGTAGTTTGGGGTGAGGGGATTTTTCTGAAAATCTTTGTGTCGCATCCCTGGAAGATATTAAACTTAAATACCAAGTTTGGTGTTTTACCGATTTTTCGTTTTTGAGTTATCGTGTTCACATACACGCGGACCTTTTTCTAACTGATAGTTCATTTCTATACAGGAAGTTGTGTTGGCTTCGCATTTAATACAAAGGAAGTATACAAGCTGTCCCTATTTGAACTTATTTTACATGTATATGATCTCTCCCTCCCCCTCTCTCTCTCTCTCTCTCTCTCTCTCTCTCTCTTTATCCCTTCATAATTATTTGAAAAATAATGTTCATAGTATTTATGTTTAGTATCCTCCAAAGATGGGCACAAAGATTAAATATGTATATATGTATGTATGTATGTATGTATGTATGTATGTATGTATGTATGTATGTATGTATGTATGTATGTATGTATGTATGTATGTATGTATGTATGTATGTATGTATGTATGTATGTATGTATGTATGTATGTATGTATGTATGTATGTATGTATGTATGTATGTATGTATGTATGTATGTATGTATGTATGTATGTATGTATGTATGTATGTATGTATGTATGTATGTATGTATGTATGTATGTATGTATGTATGTATGTATGTATGTATGTATGTATGTATGTATGTATGTATGTCTGTCTGTCTGTCTGTCTGTCTGTCTGTCTGTATGTATGTATGTATGTATGTATGTATGTATGTATGTATGTATGTATGTATGTATGTATGTATGTATGTATGTATGTATGTATGTATGTATGTATGTGTGTGTATGTATGTCTGTATGTATGTATGTATGTATGTATGTATGTATGTATATCACCCCAAATTACCCTTTATATGAAACTCTTAAAAAATTGAGATTTTATTAAAAATGGCTCCAACAATTTTGATTAATACACCGTATTTTAAGATATTTCATGGCAAATTAAATATATAGCTTCAAAATTTCATGAAATGGCCTTAGACGTCCTATTTATTCTGGATGACCTTTGAATAACTTGTAAACTCTGAGAGATAGAAAACATCTTACTAAGAACATATTAGATCTCATTAATACATAAATCTTGTCCTATATTTTTTGTGTAGTCAACAGTTCCTGAGATGTTCGGTGTTATTCGATTAAGTTTTACAATACTTGAATTTTTCTCAAATATGAAGCCCCTCTCGTTTTTATTTTATAGCCCTGGACATGCAAAGTGAACTGAATTTCAATGTCATCACATAACGACCAGCTTAAAAGATTTAACTATGACTTTAGGCTAATATATTTTCTTATTTCCCGTGCACCTACAAGGAAATAGATAATATAATCATTTATGCTAACGTCCCAATTAGCATGAAACAGATACAAAAGCAAGCTTTTTTAGCTTGTTGTGAAATAGAGAAAATAATGTGAAGTATTATATCATATTTTTTTATTCATCGAACTTTTTAGTCGAATACAATACTTCCTCTACTTACTAGTAGAGAAAGTAGGTGTTACAACATTCCGACCAATATGCATATGTGATCGCGATTCAACAACAATGAAGCCGAAAAAGACAGATGCTGAAAAACAAAAGTGAATCAGATATTCCACATGATTCAATATTTCTATGTAACGAAGTATCTAGACGTTATAACTTCTGCATGCTAAATCACTAAAACACAAATTGTATCCAACATAGTATCAGAAACTGCTCAACAGTTTTTTGCAATTAACTACGAGGATTGTTTGTATTAAGGGTTTCAGGATGTGTATTATCTCCAAAATATTTAGGTTGGGGACATAGATAAATAGACCAGTTACGCTATTTCGTTAAATGAAGTATTTTTTTATTCCAATAAAATTTTATTAACTATAATTTCTTTCCCTATTATCCTTATAAGAATTAATTATATCAATATAAATTATTCTATAAATTTATACGAAAATTTAGAAAATAGATTAACATTAAACTTATTATCCAATCATTTTTTGATAACATTCCCTTTCATCCTCACTAAACCACAAAAAATCATCAAATTTACATTATTTATTTTACGTGTAGAGTTTTCCTGCTATAAAATAATAACGGGACCTATATATTGTACCTATAGGTATAGTTAGTACGCTTTTCTTGGGCGCTAGGATTCCTGGTCTTCATTCAGTAAGTTTCGCATAATTTCGGAAGTGGAGGAGCGACAACCTTGAGACATGAAATATGCTGTACGTCCTTACTTCTATGCTAAGATTTAATTCCGTCTGCAGATACCAGAGTTCACGCACATGCATGTGCACTGCTTCATCTAATAATTTAGCTAGTTTTCGAGGTTTATTAGATAATCTATTCACCATAATGGCTGATGTTTTTACTAATACTCCACATTCGCATACATTTTTCACTAGTTACAATTATGTACTTACTGTAGGCTGTCTGAGTCAGAATACTCAGACGTACCCTACCACACATTTCGGAACTAACTGGAGGTAGATCGTGATAGGAATACGTCAATGGGCAAAGGTTATAGCACAATGCTTGCTCTTCTTGCCATTTCATTAGAACAGTAGTTTCAGCCTTGATGAATATTCGCCCTGAAATCCCAGTATTGTATCAGATCCCTTTCACACACGAGTAATCTGCTATCACTTTGACGCGTATCCAAGCTGGTTATATCATATTTATGGGATTTGAAAAAACAATCGGTGGAGATTAAGTAAACCGGAAAGTGTATTAAATAAAACAAAATAATAATAATAATAATAATAATAATAATAATAATAATAATAAAAATGCCCAAAATCAATTTTTAAAAATATTAAAAAACATTGGTTCTCTTAAGATCACGTATAGTATATTTTTCATACCTATTTTATTTCACAAAATATAAATTGAAATAATCTAATTATAATTCCACTTTTAATAAAAACATTTAAAAAACTCCCAACGATATTTCATAGCCGCGAATAATTATTGTATAGTAGGGAACTATGTTTTCATTACCAAGGGATATTACGAAATTACACTTATAAATTGTATCATTAAGCATTTTTTAATAACTGTAGAATAGTTTTATAAGAATAAGAACAGAGATAAACTAAATTAAAGTAGTTTTATGGTGTACAGAATTTTATTGTATAATGTGAAACATATAATGCATTTCATTTACATGACCACCTATTCTGTAACAAACTATTCTTATAAAAACTTATTCTTCTCTCTACTTCGCGGTATTCCAGATATACAGAAGAAATGGTTTGAGTACTTATTTCCTTATAAGTTGAAAGCTAAAGTTACTAGAGAATGCGCTTGTTAAATCTTTTAAAATCTGCTTGCTATGTGATGGAAATTCGAGTCTCTTTGTATGGCCTGGACTAAAACAAAAGGAAAAGGAATTGTAAATTCACGTATGAAAAGAATTTGAGTATTTTAAAAATGAAACCAATAACATGGAATATCTACGAAATGGTTAATACCAAAAAAATAAAAAATATAAAAGTTTTTGACATAAATTGTGTGCTTTAACAAGATATACAGTTTTGTGTACTAAGTAGTGCATCTCTTACGTTTAGAAGTTATGCCAAAGTCATGCTGTGTGTCTTATTATATATGTGAGGCCATTCCCAGAAATTTCAAGCTGTGTATTCTATTTGTCATGTCAAAATCTTTAATATACGGATATTTAAATCCAAATCGTTAGAACCATTTTTGAGAAAATTAAGATTTTCAAACATTTTTCCATATTAATAATAGTTTGAGGTGGGAAAGTTTGGTACTTAACTGAATTTTCGTTTCTAGATTAGTTATTCACAAATACACACAAGGACACTCATAAACAACTTTTTCTATATTTGTTTATTTTTTGTTTTGACACAGGGGACCCAAATACCTATATTTTCACTAAAATACCAGTAACGAATTTTGGGTGGAATGCAATAACTTCTTGGCTTAGTTAGAGAAAATAAAACAGTTAGCGATAACTGAATTGGGTTCTAATATTATAGTATAAATATACCTTTAAAATTTATAACACCATTCGATTCGATATAATCTGAAATGAATGTGTTTTTTTAAAGTATAATTTTATTAATATACGTATAAATTAAATAAATTTTAGATTATAATACATTTTTTTTATTAGGAAAGTTACTGAAATATAATTTGATGGTGTATTTAATTGTAATTATATAAATTATTAAAATGATTTATGGATGTGTAGCATGCACCTATCCAACCGAACTGAAATTTTACAGAAACATCAAAACCTTCCGCAAAATATTAGGTGTTTAAATATTATCATTCAAAAATTAAAAATTTTACTTAGTCCAACACTATTAATTCGAGGTACTGGTCCATGGTTTTTGCTCCAGTCCAGGAACAGAAGTTACATTTCTGCCGCACGCATTCAATTCATTATCACTATCGAATAAAAACATAAATTCACAAGTTGGTAAATAAGCACATTTTTCTGTAACATGTAGTAAAATTGGTTCTGTAGGCAGCTAGATAAACCTAACATTGCTAGTATATGAGGATTAGCAGCAATTAAAAAAGTGCATGCATGTCCCTTGTGGAGGAGAGAAATCCCAGCGGACTTTATCTCCTGGCGAGCACGCGCCTACATGACGATTATTGTTGCAATGTCAACAAGGGTAAAAATGCAGCTAAACTCTTTATCGGCCGCAGATAATATTGTACCAGCCCTGCTGGTGGTCGAAATGCAAAACACGCGAATTTGCTATCTCTGTACTAACTACAGCTTTTATTACATGATTTTCCAGAGCAAGGTTTTTTCCAGCATAATTTATTCCGGTGGGACGGGTTTCGCTAATCCTTGTATTGTAACATGTTCAAGCTTATCAGTGGGGCAAGTGCGTGCCATAATGGCCAGAAAAGACAATAACTTCTATGACAACAGTTAAAACATTTCTACCATATTTTACAGCAGTACAACATTGTGGCTACCAATGTGATACAAATAAAGAAATCCAATTTTAATGAGCGATTGGTTGGTAATTTTATCACATTTTCCCATACGTGCTTTGTACTATACCGGGTGTTACAAAATTCACCAGCGTTTATATTAGTATAGTATCTTCCTGTTGCTCCTAAGTGGAGCAAAGGGTATCGTTAAGATTAGAGGCGGTCAAAACCCGTGCCACTCACACTCGTTACCCGTGAGCTACGCCTCTAAGGCGACTCGAGTAACTACAGGCGAAGTGGGATGACGTATGATCCATAGTATAAACTGGTTACCTAATAACTAGTTTTTAACATATTTTTTCCTTTATAAGTAAGTTACAAAGTTTCAATGTATTCTTATGCTTCAAGCTGTTTTGTTCTAATGCTTCAATCCTATTAAAATAAAAAAAAAAGTTAAATTGGATATTAAGATTGCAGTTTTTGTTTAACAATTCGTTTAGTTTTGTTTTGAGTGTGCTTGTGGGGTTGGCCAGGGAAATAATTTATCAGATTTTTACCTTGGTGTAGAAATTGCGTGTATGAAATACACGCTAATGGCATTTTGCGATGTTCAGAGCTCTTTTTCTGCCTACAGGAATATATTAAAAACAACAGAAAATTTGGAAATGTGGAGGGTTGTGTACAGCAACAGTGCTGAAATGTGAAGTTTGTTTTATGTGAGTACTATATATTAAAAATACATGTATAATTTTTAGTTAAACTGTTCCAGCACAGTACTGTTTTAGTACTGTTAACAAATTGCTTTAAATTACATGGTTCGTGAAGTAAAATAACTTTTACATGTTTATCTGTATTATGTTACAAAAGGTGTTAGTCGTCGGCTTCCTTAAATAGATTGGAAACTTTTTAAAACCCTAGAAAAAAAAAAAAAGGCTAGGAACATCGTTAGAAAGGTAGGAAAAGTGTTTAAAATCTAAATAGGCTAATAGAAGATATTAAAAGGCTGAAATTGCATTTATAAAAAGCTAAAAATCCGGGTCCTAGTAATAACTCAAAATGGCTCGTCGTTTAACAATACATATGTCCAAGCACGTTCACAGTAAATGGAATCAGCGATGTCAATCATTAATAATATACCTATATACTTCGTGTTGCTATGTATAAACATGTACAAATTACAACCGAAAACAGACTTTCTTTTTGCAACATAAAATGTCTTAGGCTAATAAAATATATACCTTCATAGTGGAGACCACGTACACATAACTACTGCTTCTGAGATACCACATTTCGTTTTTAACCTTTTTCCTAGCGTGGGTTATTTAAATACCAACCCTATCCTCGTAGGCTATTTAAATTTGAAATCATTTAAACAGATGAAATAATATAGCTTACAGGACTGATTGTGCGAGTTTCCCCGCATTACACCGAAGTCTTGTTATTAACAAGAGTTATAAGTCATGCGAGTAATCGAGACTCTCGTACGCACGTTGGTCAAGCGCTCTTATGCCAGCTATGCGTTCAGGTGCATCTACTGGCTGCGACAGCCGCGCTTAGCGGCAGCGAGTAACGAGCGAGACTGAAAGCTGACTTGACCGGCTCTACTTACGATGTTTCCATGATCGGATTTGAATTTATAGTTCTTGAGTTCGCCACTATGCGCCACGGTGATGAGGGATCAGCTCGTCGCCCACAGATGGCACTGTAGGACAAATCACGCCTTGCGGATGCAAAATGGTGGAAAGTTTATCCAAGGAACTTTCTTTCTTCAAGGTATGGGGATTTTTTACGTGCAAATAAACATTACATGGAACCACCGGCTTTTATTTCCTTCCGAAGGAAACCATGCTATGAATTTTTGCGACCGAAAAAAAAATCCAACACCCTCCGCTCCGCCAGGTTTGAACCTGCATTATTGAGTTCTAGAGGATAGCATTGTAATCACCACACCACCAGTGGAGCAGAGGAAAAGGATGCTGCTCCTAAAAAATGCAACCGTTCGAGGAGCCTATCTAGCGCAACTTCCTTAACATCACCGGAAACCTCAAATATTACCAAACGTACACCATCCTCCTCATTCCTGTGGTTAAGCCCTTACTAGGGTAGTTACACAGAAGCTATACCTAAGTTCACCATAGTCTACCAGATCTCGGACGGACCGACGGACTACATCATTTCAGTTATGAAATTTAGGGAATTTTAAGTTGTAAAAATTCCTTAACAGAGCTCTCTCCAACTTTTAATTTTAATTGTACAGGCTGAGCCAATAAGGAGTAATAATTTAGGTACTAGCTGTTATAATATTTACTAACGATGTTACTAGATGTCACTGTCGCTCTCTACAAAATATATATCAAAATAATTCAATTTATCTTTTATTACTACGATTAGTTGCTTTATATTAAATGTTCTATTTTGCTTACAAATTCTACTGAGACTGGGGTGCGAAGTTTCAACCTAAACTAAAAGCAAACAACTCATTAATTTTTAATTTCTCTAGCATATAATCTAAATGTACATAGTAGGTAGAGAAGGTATTGCATTTCGCTCAAAAATTCGATTTCGCCGGATATTTCTGGGACCCCTGAATCCAAAAAACAAACAACAAAGAAACAAAAGCATTTTTTAAAAAAAAGAACAGCGTGTGAGTCTGTGTGCGTGAATGCGAGTGCGTGAGCTGTGGGCAGCAGAAATCAAAAATCGAAAAGTTGGTTAAATACCAAACTTGATATTTAATTTTAGTATCTCCCAAATATTTCAGAAAAGTGCCCCTACCCCATACTATCGTTTAAATGGAACAATTTTCGAAAATTTTTATTTCCCAAAAAATGGCTCTAAAATTTTGATCAAAATAGCGTATATTAAGAATATTTGCATGACAATATAATAAATATATGAATTTCCTGGAAATAGCGTGTGAAGTTCTCTTCATTATAAATTACTTTGCATACTGGAAAACCGTAAGAAATAAAAAAAAGAAAAGAAAAGAAAAAAAAAACTAACTACAGAAAAAATGTAGATGTCGTCAAAATAAAATAAATGTCCTATACATTTTTAATGTGGAGTCAGCCATTTCCGAGATATTCCTTGTTATTGGTTTCAATTTTAAAATACTTGTTCTTTCTCAAACAGGAAGTCGTTATGTTTCCTTTGTTTTACTCCTGCCCAGTCAAAGAAACAAATTTCAATGACAAGCGACAACTTTTAAAACATTTTAACTATCACATTAGCTCAGAGGACTCCCTTAGTTTCTTTCTACTTATAAGGAGTTAAATAATAATACCATTTCTGTTAATGTTTATCATGAAGTAAAAAAGGAATAATCTTTTGTAAGAAGTTTGTTTGCAGAGCAGATAGAGAAAGTCAGATGAATAGAACACATCAGATATTTCAAATCATTTGGTGCTTGCCTCTTCAGCTTCTTGCAAAACTTAAATAAGGAGGGTGTAAAAATCCTTAGCATGGCTTCCTTCGGAAGGGAAGTAAAGTCGTTGGTTCTGTGTCGTAGATTTACGACGCGTAAAGGAACCTCAAGCTGATAGATAGGCCTCTCTTCAAAATTAAGCGGTCATACATGCCCAATTTAGAATAGGAGAGAACCTATTAGTAGTTAAAGAGCGTCCATAAATAACACGCCATTTTTTTTCGTCCAGAATAAAGAGGTCTTTAGAAGCTATTCCCAGGAAATTCAAGATATACATTTTATTTGGCAGGCTCATATCTTAAATATAACAATTTTGATCAAAATCGTTAGAGCCATTTTTGAGAAAATAAAATTTCGAAAAAGTTTCCATGTTAAGGGTAGTTTGGGATGGGGAGTTTTCTTAAAAATCGTCGTGTCATATCCTTGGAAGATACCAAACATAAATACCAAATATCCACAGACACACACGCACCTTTTTTCAAAAATGGTTTGTTTGTTTTGGATTCAAGGGGATCCAAAACATGTATTTCCTGTGAAATCTTGGTATCGAATTTTTGGGTGGAATGCAATAACTTCTCTATACTCTATGTACATAGTACGTGTTGAGAAAGTAAAAACTAAAACCGTGAAAAAACTATACAACTACAAAGTGGCTCCAGTGGCCGAAGAACAAATTAATGGGTGGATTGAATCAGGAAGCGTATCTACATTTCTTTAAAACAATAATACTGTGGAATACCTGGTACGGCAATTTTAAATAAATTTGATATGTCTATTTCATTTAAAAAGAGGTAATGCTGTACCAGATGCAACAATTGATATGGTGGCAACATGTCGAAATGCTGACATAGCTGTGTCCTCTAAAAACAATGCAGGCATAAGCATGGATATAACTCTAAAAACCCCTATAAGTAGGTCACAATAAACCTTATACGTCTGACTTACTGATGCTGTAGGATGTACTCTTGTTCGACCTCCACCGAATGGGAATTGTATTTATTTAAAAATATTGCTTTAAGAATCACAATGAATCAAGTAAGTTGAATGGAATTTGAGTATTCCTTTGTATTTTCTTCTCTTTTCATCCCTAACCATACATTCATCTACTTGATAGTTAAAGCCCTGTATCTCCTCGCAATTTTGCATATTTATTTATTTATAGCTCCTAATTTCTCTTTACATGTACACCTTCTTGTACCTTCAACCCCTGAGGCCACCTGCTTCCCTCCCGCAGGCGCGAGCGCTAGTTCTAACTCTGAAACTATTACCCCCAAGAGCTGCGCAAGCTGTCATACCCCCACTCTCCTACAATCCATTTCGCCCACCACTGAGATTGGAGATTGTGTGTGTCTCAAATTCAAGAGGCTCCGAGTTCGAATCACGTTTAGGGTGAGTTACGTAAGTCTTTTTTCGGATCTGCAGACCTCAAACCCAGGTCGATTATTATCCAATCGATACGAGGAGAGGGTTAGCATCACGAATATCCGAGCTGAAAAAATCGTGAAGAGGCAAAGATCGCTGCCTATTGCAGCTCCACACTTTTCCCACGATGCTGATTGGACACTAATCCTCTACCGAATTTAAAATCCGTGGGATCGAATCCGATGCACTCTGAGCTCAAGGATAAGAGCTCCTCGTTCTAACCCATAGCACCATGGTACAGTTTAAACTATTTGAGTGGTAGCTTATTTTCCTATCTACTTCATGATAGTCGAGATAAACCTTTGTAGAAATAGTTTGGTTAAAGCTTTCGTTATAGGAACAAACACGATACGGGAGACTGAATCTATGGTGAAATGATCGAAAGTGATCTTCCTTTGCGGTCATTGAAATTCCATTCTCTTTTCATCGTATCGTGGTGAAAAACTGATTAGAGTTCAAAAGTGACCTTTATTGAAACTGATAAACAATAGCATTGGATATTTCGAAATTAGCTGATGCCACAAAATTTGAAATAAAATTCCTTTTTTAAAGATTTATAATTTTTTCAATAGGAAATATTTGTTTATTTCTTGTGGATTAGCAGATACACAAAAGTATACATTACTTTCGAAGAAGAGGACTTAGCAGGCTATTTCCAGCAAATTGAAGATTAAAAAAAGAAAGAAAAAAAAGTAAACAAATCGAGTTTCTCAAAAATAATGTAGGACATAGTGATTTACTTAAAAACCTACTTGCCGCATCTTCAAATACCGACTTTTTGTTGTGATTAATGAGTTTCTTTTTTATATTCAGATACAGTCACACATGCACACATTCGGATGTTTTTCCAAAAATACATTTTTGGAGGATTCAGGGAGCCTCAAAAATGTGTTTTCAATGAACGTCGACATCGAATTTTCGTATTCTGAGCAAGCATGTCAGATGGCGCTTTGGTGACCATTAAAAGATCCCCGGTTCGATGCTCAGCAACCGAGTACTCTGATCCACGGATTTTTCGTGGTTTTCCCGTTTTTACTAGATTGAGGTAGTTTCTCGCCTATTATGATTTCCTTTCCATAATTTCCCCTTCATTCCGTTTTCCTCTCATCTTTCAGGTGTGTTTCCAGGTTCATAGGCCATGACGTGCGGCAAGATGGATGAAAGCCGTAGACCCTAGGTGACTGCCGGGCCGACAGGTCGCTTGCGCGCCTCTCTAGCGAATCTGCAAGACGACGGGTCTTGGGCTTAGAAAAATTAGAGACTTCTGCGCGTCTCTCTAGTGGCTGGTCTGCCTGCGGCCTGTGACCTCATGTGATCATTGGCTGCAGTGCGCGAGATGTCCCCCTCCGTCGTCTACCCTTTACCCTTTTATCCTACCTATTAGGTAAGTAATAGAGAAAGTAACTGTTACAGGTTCATTTTATTTTGAACTATGTTCGTGGAATGAAATATGAAGAAGACAGGTTTGATCTTGATTCCACTCCTATAATTACGTTAAAATTCGAAGTTGAAACGTTATAATTTGGGAAGCATATCAACACAATAATAGAGATATGACTGTATCTTATTTAGATGTAAAAGCGACATGACGGTATCGTGAGATACATAGAAAACCGACGAAATCCATTTTAACACCTTCCTTCAAATCGAAATAGGCAGTAATTAACGTCAACGCGATCTCTGAGATAAACACCGAACTGTTTAAACTGCAAACACGCAACAGTTTCGTGTGGTTCAACAGTTAGCGCACTCAGTTTTGGATCAAATATCATCAAGATATACTGCATTCAGAAATCTGTGACACACTTTCTGCGATTCTCATTTATAAACGTGGTTTTGGTAGAAAATAGTATTAGGATTATATACATTAGCATCAAATTATGTGCCGAAAATAAAGTAGAAATCAAATATTGTTTGTTATATTTAGACTTAGAAAATAGTTACTGTCTGGTAATTATTTCAACTTTAAACGAATGCCTTCCAAAAACAATGGTGCACGTGGTAATTAACAAAAATGTATGAATTTATAAAAAAAAAAATAAACAAAAAACAATAGTTTAATTTAACAGCACAAATATCATGGTCGTCTCCTTAGTGTGGTGGTAGCGTTGCTGCTTACCAAGCGGGAGACCTGAGTTCGGTTCCCACTTCGATTTCCCCCACGAGTTATATAAAGGTAATAACAAATGAAAACGTCTTTACAGGCTCTTCCCAGAAAATTTAAGATATTCATTTCGTTTATCATGAAAATGTCTTAAACAAATGATCTTTAAATCATAGTTGTTAGAGACATTTTTGAGAAAATCGAAAATTTCGAAAAATGGTCCACGTAAAGGGTAATGTGGTGGATTTTTGTAACATCTTCGTGTCGCATCCTTGGCTTGGTATTTAACGTGTCCATTAAATAACAAATCTGGTATTTAATGAACTAATTTTCGAGCTATGGTGTCCACAGACACACTATGTACATTGTGCATCATGCTAGAGAAAGCAAAAATTAAGATATCTCATTGTGATTATTCAATAAGAAGTATATTTCTTGAATATAGTATGAGAAATAGAGAAGACTTACATCACCGAAAGGCAAAATCGTTGCAGATAGTCGCAGTCATCTCTTGAAGCAAAAAACGGAAATAGTAATCAAAACCTGAAAAAGACCGCGACGAATAAAATCTATATCTTAAATTTTCTGCTTAAAAGGTCTCTGTTGTTTGCTAAAAATGTTGCCATTGTCAGGATCAAATCAACCGAATTTTCGTCCCGCATGTGTTCTTTTACATATCAGGAAATCTACTGAATGCGAATTCGCTTTTAAGCACACCTAAAAGTCATCATCAGTTTGGGCTGAGATGAATCAGATCCTTGGGATCCCCTTGATTCTGAACGAATTTGCATAGTTCAATTTATTATGATACAATTTATTCTTAATGAATGTGTGTAATTTTGTATTCCTGGTAAACCAGAAGAGATACAAAAACTCTTATTATAAAAATCGTAGATCGCAGACCTAATTTCATGGTAGTGGTATAGTCTGTCTGTCTCATAATTAAGAGTTAAAATTAGAGTGATATTTAAGTTCAGTATCCTCCAAGGATACGACACGAAGATGTAAAAAAATTCGAACATTTTGATTTTCCCAAAAATGACCCTTAAGACTTTGATTAAAATCTTTTATATTTAAAACATTTACACTAAAAAATGTGTATCTTCAATTTTCTGGGAATAGACCGTGAAGACCTCTTTATTCTGGATACATTTTCTGAATTTTGCATAACTGGTAAACTGTAAGAGATAGGCAAAAAACTTGCTGCACAGCAAATGTAGATCTTGTTAAAACTCACAATTTATGTCATACACATTTTCGTTTTCGTGGAGTTGACCGTTTTCGAGATATTTCTCGTTATTGGTTTCAGTCTTAAGATACTAAAACCTTTCTCATACGGGAACTTGTCAACTCCTGACCACGCAAAGAAATGGATTTCAGTCCCTAGAAGACACGTTTTAAAACATTTTATTGTTTTGCCCAGCGTATTCCTTTATTTCCCTTCTACTTATACGGAAATAAGTAATAAGACAGTTTCTACTAATGTTTATCTCGATTAGTATGAAGTGGATAAAAGAATAAGCTTATTAACAATAGTAATGGTTTAATTGTTTATTTTTCAATCAAGTCGTGTGTAGGACAGGAGTTGAATAGGTAGAGTCAGACTGAAAAATGGAATGCGATAGCCGAGATTTGAACCACGGATCTCCTGGTCTCTAGCCGGTTGCTCTACCAATGAGCTACCATGCCGGTATAACATTAAATTCCTCAAGTGACTCGCAAGTTTCCCAGTAAACCACAAGGCGATATCAAATTATTTTGAGATGACAACAATGTTGTAAGTAGGTACAATAAGTCCCAGAATTCAATGCCATAGCCGGGATTTGAAACACGCATTTACCGGTCTAGGCGGTTGCTCTGCCTCTGAGCTACCATGGCAACATGCTGGCATAGCATTAAATTTCTCAACTGACTCATATGTTTCCCAATAAAATAAAAAAACAGTAAAATAAATTTGTTACAGAGATGTAGAGAACGTCATATGAATGTAGCACATCAGATATTTCCACCAAGGTGGAAACTAAACATTTGTTTTAAGCCGAGTGTCCAGCTACTGTTGATGCCTACGCAATATTTCAGTAGCAGCTGGCCACGGAACTTTACCTCACGTAATACTGCATGTTACAGATGGTTTTACGACTATCGTTTGTCTGACTTCACAATGATTTGAAAACCGGGCGGAAAATAAGCGATAAATCGGATGCTAGCATACTCCACCCTTTCGCCCAATATTTATTTCTTTATGCATATTCTAATTTCTCTTGTATTGTAATAAGTTGTAATGGAGAATCATTCTTGTCAGTTGCTCCAATTTGCCATAAAGCCTACTTCTAAAGCTACGGACGTAGATGAAGTTATCGCAGCATAACTTTTGTACAGCACTTCAGATCGTTAAACTAGACACACCATGAAACATTACAAATATATCACAAAGGATGAAATCGCGAGATATGTGATGAAAGTAACATCGTACATTAATAGTGACAGCAATAATAGAATCGTTCTCTGGAAGAGCGACATATGTGCAAACATTTGTACTGGATCTGATGCTTTAGATCACTATAGGACATTTTCAGTCAGCGTTTAGAGTTTTTACCTTCTCTAGCCCGCATGTACAATGTACATGTGGATAGAGAAGATATTGTATTTCACACAAAAATTCGATGTTGAGAATTAACCGGAAATATATGTTTTGGGGTCCCCTGGTTTGCTCACTTTGTATTTCGATAACTAAGTAAAGGAATTTGTTTGCTTCAACCCTTGCCTTTCTTTTGTTAGGTTGAATGTTAAATTGGCTTTTTGAGCAACTGCAGACATATGATGCATGCCTATGATGGTATCTTGAAAGTCTAGCAGATGGTTTAGTTCATCTTCATGAAGGTCTCTTCTGGGATGAATTATATATATAGTGCCAATAATTGCACCTTGAAGCGTAGTTGATTAAAGTCTAAATGTAGCTTCCATCCCAATAGTGTGCCAGAATCGGGCACTGTCCACAGTTTAATACAGTGGTATCTGACTGTTTGCAAATTGTTGTCCATTGGATGTGTTATTGTGTCAATATTTTTGCGCCTGTTATAATAAAGAAAAAAAATAATTTTTAGTAAAAGGCCTGAGTATATGTGTGTGTGTGTGTGTGTGTGTGTGTGTGTGTGTGTGTGTGTCTGTGGACAGCATAGCCCAAAACAAAAAGGCCGTTAAATACCAAACTCCCTCCAAAAGAAACTATCTTTTACATGGAAAACGTTTAGAATTTTTTGATTTTCTTTTAAATAGCTCTAACGATTTTGATTAAACTAACGCAAATTAAAAATATTTATATGGCAAATAAATTCAGGACCTATAAATATCTTTATAGGTCCTGAATTTTCTGGGAATATGCTGTAAAGACCTCTTTATTCTGGACGAATTTTATGGAATTTTGCATAACTGGTAAACCGTAAGAGATATACAAAAACTTAATAGAAAATGTAGAGCTTGTTAAAACATATAATTTATGTAATATACATTTTTTCGTGGAGTTGGTCGTTTTTGAGACATTCCTTGTAATTTGTTTAAAATTCTCTAAACTTTTCTCTCAAGGAAAGCTATAAACTTCTGGCCCCGCATAGAAACGGATTTCAAACACATGGCAAACGGTTTTTAAAAGATTTGGCTATCGTTTTAGCCTAATGTATTTCCTTATTTTCCTCCTACTTACAAGGAAGCAAGTAATTAAGACAATTTCTGCTAATGTTTTTCTTGTTTATCATAAAGTAAATAGAAGGATATGTTAATTTGTTACAGTTATGTAGAGAAAGTCATGTGAATGGAATACATCAGATTTTTTGTTTTATTATTCGTATTTATTTCCTTGTATACAATGTCATATAATATGTTGTTTTCTCAGTTCACTCTCTTTCGATGAATGTACCCCAACTACTATCAGTTATGGGAATCTTAAAATTAATGTCATTCGCTCATTGATAAAAGCATAGCTTTCAATTCTTTTGCTGTATTTTCTAATCAAACATCTTCGTATTGTTTAGTGTCTTTAAGTTTCTTCTTGGTTGCGGTAACAACACTACGGTTTACTTTCATCTGTTGTAATTCTTAAATAACACTGCTTATTTTGCCAGAATTGCGCTTCTTATTCTATATATTCGAACCACCATAATATAGAAAGTGTACACAAGTGGCCCAACTGACCCGCATTTGAAGTGTGCTGATATCCCTTCGTAAGTTAAAAGAGTTGCAGAACTTAACGGGACTATTTCAAGTTAAAACCTACCAGTGAGGACCTGCATGAGCGACCTTCGTTTTACTCCTCTCAATGAACGCGACCTGCTCGACGTTTCCGCTGATAAGTCAGAAGTGTAAAAAGAAGTTGTTTCATGACAGTTTTAATTTGAAATAGCCCAGTTGATTCCTGCAACTCTTTTAAAACACGACCTGATATCTGTGCACGTCAAACACAAAGCAGATGGATCACCTGGTATATGCACCCAAATATATCAAGAGTTCTTGGACGCCGCTAAAGGTATATTTTAGAAATAAAGTAGTGGTAATCGAGCGATATAGTTCAGCCGTAACATTTGAGGCTCGGATTTTGGAGTTCCCCGGTTCAATTCGCGTCAACTGCCCACTCTGAATTTGGTTTTTCATATTTTTCTCTGTGCTGTAGGCAAACGTGAGGTGGTTTCTCATCTACCACAATTACTTTTCCATTATTTCCTTTCATTCTGTTTCCTTTTCATCTCCAGTTGTGCTTCTAGGCTTTGTGTCATATGCTGGTGTCGGACAGATGGTGCATTTCTTCCTGGAACACAGAGGAGTGCTTCCTCGTGGGCACAGAGGAGTGCTTAGTTGACGATTCGTTCATCACCTCTCTATGCACCTCCAGCAGGGGGGATAGATAGTCTTTGAATCTGGAACTGTTAGGAACCGCCGCTTATGTTCTGTCAGCTTAGGGGCTGTACTCTATTGGGTTCCTTCACTTCATTCCTTTCTCCTGAGACAAGGTAATCTCGATAGATCTCTGCTATATCGTTCTGCTCTAAGTACCTACCACCGCACAAGTAGATATATAAAATATAAAATACACATAGCACACAGGGTCACCGAGACCTTTAGTATTTGGGTTGGACTGGCAGAGAACTTAGAATGGGATCTAGGGTACCGCTGAAGACTTTACGCGGGCATTATTGTGTCCATAAAACAAACAATATCATGGTATCGATTATCATTAAGTGAATGACAATTAGCTATATTCGTATGAAGAAGATGAAGATTTAGCAATGTATTGTGTATTGAATATGACTTTTAATTTAAAAAAATCTGATGTGTTCCATTCACATGACTTTCTCTATCTCTCTGTAACAAATTATTGTTAATAAGCCTATCTTTTATTTATTTCATGTTAATCGAGGAAAATTAACAGAAATAGTCTTATTCCTTACTTTATTGTAAATACAAGCGAAACAAGGGAGTACCATAGGTTAAAGTGAAAGCCAAAAGCTGGTTGCTATGGTTTTTTGTGTGGACAGGAGTTGACAAATTCCTGTATGAGAAAAGTATAAGTTTTTCAAAGCTGAAACCAAGAAAAAAGTATATCTAAAAAACATCAACTCCACGAAAAAAATGTATATAACATAACTTGTGTGTTTTAACGTGCTCTACATTTTTTGTGTGTTAAGTTTTTGTCCATCTCTTACGGTTTAGTAGTTATGCAACATTCATCCAGAATAAAGTAGTCATCAGAGGCTATTCCCAGAAAATTCAAAATATACATTTTATTTATCAGGTAAATATCTTTAATATATGATATTTTAATCAAAATCGTTAGAGCCATTTCTTAGAAAATCAAAATGTTCGAAAAAAGTTCCATGTAAAGGGTAGTTTGGGGTGGGGTTTTTCTCTCAAAATCTTCGTGTCGCATCCCTGGAAGATACTAAACTTAAATACCAAGTTTGGTATGTTACCGACTTTTCGTTTTTGACACACGGACACACACACACGCGGAACTTTTTGTGAAAATGATTTTTTTATATAAAGGGGACCCTAAAACATATATTTCCGGTGAAATCTCGGTATCGAATTTTTTGGTGTAGTGCAATACTTTCTCTACTCACTATGTACATAGTGCGTATAGAGAAAGTAAAAAAAAAAAAAAAAATACGTGACAGTAAAACGGTATACCTATTACAAAATTATAATTTATGCTATGCCATTACAGTCATTCTCTGATAAGCAAGAAGAGTAGAACGAAACTAACTCAAGCTAAAGTGCTAGTTCCCCATTCACTTGAGTTTGCTTGGAACTGTCCCGTTGAGTTCTGCAATTTTTTAACGTACGAAGAGATATCTGCACACCTGAAACAAATAAAAAGATCCTAATTATTCTAATTACAATAGCAATAATTTTTTAGATATTCTTCGTTTATTATAAAACAGCATATTTTCCCATCTTCTTTCTGTTAATCATCTTCGCTAGGGATTATATCATTTAGGTAACATCACGGGAACATACATTTTATAGACCGAAATATTTTAATTATTCTTCATACAATATTTGACTGTTTAAAAAAATAAAGAAAGTAAAACAGTAAGTAAAAATAAATAGTGTTAAATTTTGACGATCACTTCCATATGGAGTATTTATGTTCAGTACTCTTCTTTCTTCGTTTATGTAATCGGGAGTCTTTATTACGCAGTTGAAACATGTAGCTTTCTGGTGGACCATGCTGAAATTTGGTTGACTACGTGACCCATGCTCCATTGTGATTTAGTTTTTCGTGTTATAATGGAGCGGCCGCGATACGGCAAAAGAAAATTGTTGATAATTTGTTGCTAGTGTTATATGTCTGTTTCAAATCACCCACTTGCGTACGGCACAAGGATCCTGTGTTTCTAAATATCAAAAGAGAAGCTGTTGCCGCAAAACCTCAAACCAGCTGCAAAGCTGTTGTACATAACCTATAATTCTATCATGTGAGAGTCCAAGGAATAATAATTTGAGATCTTCAATGACAATGTAAGAATTACATGCCACAGAGCGGCTGTGTCCTGATGATCCAACTCCACCGGAATACCCGTTCAAGCAGCGTCTTCGTCACAGTACTATAAGGTATCTGATTTACGTTAACAAAACTTCAATAAATTCCGTTTATATTGTAACAAAAACTCGCTTTATACTCCAACAATCAACTCTTTATTTCTTCCACAAAGTGATTACAATCATAATCTGCTCACAAATAACTGCCTTTGTTCAATGCTTTTGTAACAATTCTGCCGTATGGTTTCCTTTCGACGTTTGCTTTGGCGACTAATAGTGCTCGCTACGAACTTCTCGCCAATACTGAGCCGGGGAAAAGGGTTTTTGTACCAAAACCAAGCTTTGTAGAAAAGTAAGGAAACATTTATAATGTACTTTTAGGTGCACTAGATATCATGTGTAAAAGCATACGCGATATTCCTGAAAAATGTACGTGTTTTCTACTTAACAATAATCTAATAGATTCCTCCGTGGTGAGGTGGTCAGAGAGCTGACTTCTCACCCTGAAGTCCCGGCTGGTGCGGGGAATTTCACTTCAATCAGAATTATTCCTTATCCTTTTACACAGTCTGGAAGTATGAATGTGTGGGTGTTTAATGTAATACAATGGTTATCTAATGGCAATGACTTACCATTAATAAAGAGTGTTTCAGAAGTGAAAAGCCCCGATATGACCATAGTAGTTAAAGGGGACTATGCAAATAAAACAAAAAATGTACACATTGTGCATTGTTATTGTTGATTGTCACTGAAGAATTTCCCTAGTGTTGTTGCCATTTTTTACGTAGTTCCACATGTTATCGATCACACGGTTGATCACAGAATGTGCATATAGTCTTTGACTGGGTGTCTGATAGTTTTTAGTTTGGCAACTGCTATGTTGGAATAAACGTACAGCAAAACGAGTTAGCAGAGTTTGAGCTTCCTTCCATGGGTGTTTGCTTATGGCTTCTATGGAGTAATACTCGCTCTGTATTTGTGACATCTTGTGGCAGTACTCTCGAAACAGCCTCTCATAGGCAAAGTTGAAGTTAAAGTAGTCGTATGTACTCTATTAGAAGTGTTCCTGCAGAGCTCATATACTAATCTCGACAGATATGCCTGGTGCCCTTTTCATGTATGAGGCCGTCACATGCTCTATGTTTCTGAGGTTCGGGCCCATATCAGATGTACGACATGTACAGTTACTGATGCTACTTTGATTGTGAGGAGCTTCATTACGTCTTTGGAGATAATTTAGACAAATGTTGCATATCATGCATGGCTACATTTTATTTTATATAGAGGGTATAGATACCTTGTGATTGCATTGTTAATCTGAGATACTTCTTTCTGTTCACTTTTCATTAGAGGTACTCATTCACAGGGGATTGCCTCTATGATGACATAAATCTAGGTTTATTTTTTATGTTCTTATTATCACTATAACATTGGTGTGGCTATATTGAAAAATGATGTTCTGAAGGGGTCCACATTGTAAAACTCAATTTTCTTTGTATTATATTGTCTGATATGCATGCTGTGTCGCATATCTGCACTCCGTTATCTGACAGGATGTCTCATATCAGTTGTGTGATAGTTGTCTATCCTCTAATTTTTTCAGTTTTCTGCATGAGCTTTGAACTATTATTGTATCGAAAAAGCAGTCAATGAATATTGCCAATAGGTTACCTCTTGGGTGCACGAGAGCTTTACATGGTTCCTTTAGAAGGTGTTCAACAGCGCTAAGTGTCGATTGGTGTGCTCAAAAAGCAAATTGTTCTTCTGGTATATGTCTATTAGAGCAGTGCGATTCCGCGTAAGACGTTCGGGTCACTGTTATTACTTTATACGGGCTGTGGATTCTTGAGGTCGCGCATCTGTCTAGGATCCTCCCAAGTTGTAAGATTGCATTGCATAGCCGAGACCAGGTATCAATGACATCAGGATTTGTAGTACTTATGTGTTCATTGAACACGTATGTTGTCTATGGTACAGGCATTTTTTCTTTTTGTAATACATTGACACATGTCTTACCTTGGCCATTGATGTTTATTAGATTCAGGCTTTCTCCTTGTAAGGCGTCAACTATGGTTTCTGCTTTTTGCATTTTAGTGTCCATTCCATAGTCCACGTCATCTGTTATGTAATCAGGTCTTATTGTGGTTCTCTCTCTAAATCGTCGCTGATCGCACCTATAATCTCCTATAATATATATACAGGATGTTAATGAACTACACCGAAATAATTTACGAGATTGTGCACGTGACTGATATAAGTAATTTGAGATCGGCGATGCATGGTCCCCGGATAAACATAATGTAACTACATAGCGTTAAACGTGTGGGTATCAGGTGCTGATAAGTCGGTGTTAAAGCAAAGCAGGTTGATAAAATGACTTCGAATGTCGTTAAAACTGCTGCTCGAGTATAGAAATATCGATTTTTAGAAGCTCGTTACTAGCGTTTTCAAGATTTAATGTCGCAAAAATCTGTAAAATCTCGAACTAATCACTTGATAGTGCCACTGAGCATTAACTACGTTCTTGAGTTATGTAGCCTACTTTGGAGGTATTTCTTCGACTGTTTTGGCGGGAAGCTGCTATCCCAAAGGTTATGAGTTCGATTCTGTCATAGAATAAATGTTTCTTATTATTAGTTTTTTCATTCCAGACGAAGTGCCACGTAACGTGGCATACTTGCACTTCAGAAACTTATAGCCGTTACTTCGAAATTTCAATAAATAGGCCATAAGTCTCCTATCTCAAATTACTTATTTAAGTAATCTACATATTCTGTGAAAATATTTCAGTAGAGAGTTCACAGAGTTCATATATAATGGTTACTTCCGATATATCTTTTAATCTGTATTCATTATATTTACTACAATCTTGCAAATTATAATTTGAATTTTCCTGGCTCATATTAGTTGTATTCAAATCATTATGACTTCTAAAATTATTTATTGATATGAGCGATTATATTGACGTAATGTGAGCTATTGCCATAATCATTAATTTCGTGAACTGGGGACGAATAGTTAGCGTAACAGTATGATATTGTGTCAGTGATTCTTTCATCACAGAATGTTGGCAATATACGCAGATCTACGGCATCTATTGCTAAAATGATTTGAATGAGTGTGTCAAACTCGAAAATGTTGCAGATTAAGCAATGAGCAAGCATCATGTTCTTCCAAAAAATCTGAAGTGTACCATTCACGTGACTTTCTCTATATCCCTGCAACAAATTATTCTTAAAAGGCTTATACTTCCATTTACTTTATGCTAATCAGAAAAAATTAGCAGAAATAGTCTTATTACTTGCTTCCTCGTAGAAGCGAAATAAGGGACTACCATAGGTTAAAGAGATAGTCAAAAGCTGGTTGCTATGTCAATGAAGTTCCTTTGTTTATATGAATAGGAGTTGACAGGTTCCTGTATGAGAAAAGTATACGTTTTTCATAGCAGAAACCAAAAATAAGGAATGTCTCAAAAACGACGAACTCCACAAAAAATGTATATAACATAAATTGTGTGTTTTAATGTGCTCTACATTTTCTGTGTAGTAAGTTTTTGTCCATCTCTTACAGTTTAGCAGTTATTCAAAATTCAGTAATATTCATCCAGAATAAACTACTCTTCAGAGGCTATTCCCAGAAAGTTCAACATATACATTTTATTTTTCAGGTAAATATCTTTAATATTTGAAATTTTAATCAAAATCGTTAGAGCCATTTTTGAGAAAATCAAAATCTTCGAAAAAAGTTCCATATAAAGGGTAGTTGGGAGTGGGGGGATTTTTCTCAAAAGCTTCGTGTCGTATCCCTGGAAGATACTAAACTTAAATACCAAGTTTGGTATTTTACCTACTTTTCGTTTTTGAGTTATCGTGTTCACAGACACACGGACACACACACACACACACACACACACACGGACCTTTTTCCGAAAATGCTTTTTTTTAGATAAAGGGGACCCTAAAACATATATTTCCGGTGAAATCTCGGTATCGAATTTTTTTGTGGAGTGCAATACATTCTGTATACACTATGTGCATAGTGCGTATAGAGAAAATAAAAATTAGATATTATTTAAGGTAGTGAAACAAGCTTATGGTGATGACGCTATGAGCTGCAGCTCAGTGTTTAAGTGACAACAGTGTTCTTACACAGGAAATACAGTTTAGAGGATATTGGTTACAAACTATTTTTTTTTTTTTTTTTTTTTGGTAGTGTTTAACGCCCGCTTTAACTACTAATGGCACCGCAGGCGGTTTACAAACTATCCGAGATGAACACTAGAACAAAGAAGTTGCAATGTTGATGCTCCAACCGCTCCCAATCGCTGGACGATCTCGCAGCAGTAACATCAGGGATATGCCATAAACTTTTCTCTGATGACCTGAACATGTCCGGTGTTATCATCATACTGTCACGCGTTCTGCTACAAGATCAACATGACGATACCTTAAAATTTGCGATGACCTGATCAGTAATCCTGACAATGTTGCGTTTCTCCGTTGAAGGAAGAGCTGCATGGGCCATAGATATCATTCCGTTGAGGACATTATAACTGTCAAAGAAACCCCACGTGGGATTTTAATATAATTACATAAATAATTATAGTGTAAATAAAATACTTAACTTTAAATTAATTGGAATCTGGATGACATAACAGATTCCTGTAAATATGATACAAAACCTTCAAAATGACAGTATCTGCCAATATCTTTGTTAGTGTTCACAGCGAACTTAATGAATCTACCATGTATGTGCTTAGGAAACACGCCTAAGAATGCTCTACTTCAGAATGCTACAGGACTTCTCTGATAAACCTTTGTGAACAATAGGATAATGTATTTTGCTAAGGAACATCTGCTCCCAGACATGGACTATGAGATCTACATATATTACTCAAATACATTACGCCACGCAACAAAATCTAGCTTGGGTAGTTTGTTGTGAGGGTATCAATAAACATGCGAGTTATATGAACTGAGATGATTATGTGTTTCAGGCTAGGGAAAATAAATGAGAGACTCGCCGTATCTGTGAACGGTGGAAAGCGTGATGCGAGGTCATCGGGACTTTAGGATAACATGCTCGAGTCAGGCGATGTGTTCAGTGGCTTATGCGATGGGCCTACGCCAAGGGTACCACAGGAGTGCAACCTATATGTGTACCACTTTCAAAAGGTTCACGCTCTAGAATCACGAAATCATGCACTCGTATGAAACTTAAGTTTCTTCATCGTCGTAGTAATGATGATGCCTTGCGCACTCGCGCGAGCGCACATACACCCAGTCACATACACACAATCGTAGATGAAGCTACGAGGGCGGTTCAAAAAGTAACGCACAATATTTTTTTTCTGCCTTGTTATTGCAGTTGGAATGTTGCACTTTCACACAGATATAGTTTAAATGTTTCACTACAGAGGGTAATTTTTATTTCATGTGCAGCTCTAGCGAGAGAAGCGTGAACTAGGCAACACGCTTGCTACTGTCGTCCACGTGTGAAGAGCAGAAAGGTGTGGTTCGATATTTGTGGGTCAAAAGGCATAAACCGAGTGTAATGCACAGGGAATGTGTGTGTGTATGTATAGGGACGATTGCTGGGACCGTAATAATCTCTTCAGGTGGGGTGCATTCTTCCAAGAAGGCCTTGTGAACCTTAGTGATTCGCCACGCTCCGGGAGGCTGGTAACAGCTGCAATCCCGTAGAATATCAGAGGCATCGAGGCGCCAACTTTGAAAGACCGGCGTGTGGCAACTACGAACCTTATTGCAACAGTTCAAAGACGTTCTATGGTGCAGTGTACTATATTGTTCATGACAGTTGACAACCATACGGGCCAGCGAATTTTGGGAAGCTTGGATCACTTAACGCGGTACACCGCAGAAGGAATCGTCGCTGGTGATGAGTCATGGGCATACCACTACACACCCTGAACAAAGCAAGTATGGAGTGGAAACATGCCGGTTCCCCAACAAAGAAATAATTCAAAGTGGTATCACGAACGTGTTGAGAAAGTTGGTAACTATGTTGAAAAGTAGGTAAAATCGGTAAGTTCATTTGTGATTTTTTTATCTATTAAACTTTTTTTGTAAAAAAAAACATTGTTCCTTATTTTTCGATTCGCCCTCATGCTTTATGCGTGACATTTTATTTTAACACAGGCATAATCCCATTTGGGTTGCAAGAATACATGTAGTTGGATATTGATTATATTGCTGACAAGGTTACCGAGGTGTGTGTCCGCGTTTATGTAACATACGTAAAGGTAAATTAATAATGGTTTTTACTCATATATATTCACCTAAGTTATGGTACTCTCAACTACCAAAGTGGCACTGCTGTAACGTGAGCGACTCCTATTTGAGAGTTCTCGGTTTCGCTCCCTTACGACCGCCCATTCTAATCCATAGGTTTATCGTAGTTTTCCCAGCGTAGGCAGACGAATCTGGAGTGATGTCTCATTTCCAACGAGTTCCTTTCCATTATTTTCCCTTCATTCCTTATCTCCCTCTTTCAGATGCGCTTCCAGGTTCATATTGTGTGGCGTTGCGAGCAGATGGTGCAGATGCATGCTGAATGGAAAGAATACTCCTCTTGGATACTAAAGGATTGCTAGTTCAACGGATCGTTGATTCTACCCGCGGACTGAGGTGTCCTATGGATACCCTACTGCTCCCTTCCTCTTGAGGGTGTTATTCACAATAGATCTGGTAGATTATAGTACGCAATTTGTCACATGTTTAAGATACTCTTTTAGCCAGTAAATTACTTATTCTACAGAAGAGAGTTCTTAGAATTGCATACGGGTTGCCTCAGAGTCACTTTTTGTTGATCTGGATGTACTTTGCCGTCAGTATATTCAGGAGCACAAAATGTGGGCCATAAAGGAACATATTTGTTTATGTTGGTACTAACGAATCATCTACAATATCTGTTAAGTTCAGCTTAACATTTTAATATATAAGTTAAGCAATAATTAAAAATCTCCGCAGATTCAAAAGTTAAAGGAACAAATTATGTCATGATTAATAAAGGTATATTTATTTTACAACGCTACAATTATGCAAATATATTGAAGCGGCTTTTTACTTGAGTATAATACTAGTCACTGGGTTGGCAGTGGTTGAACTACAAAAAGATGATTTACGAGCGTAATCGTCTACGTTCTCACTTAATGAATTTTGGCCCAAAAATAAATTATAATAAAAACCTAAAATAAACAGATAGATACAGCTAGAACTATTTAATCATTAGAAATGCTAGAAATTAAAGTTATGAGAGGATTATTGATAACACCAGATCGGATAGATAATGCAACAGCAAGAAATAATGCAATATTCAACCAATAGGACGGTGGATTCTCACAAGAAGAAATTAATAGAATGTCCATATTAGTTGAATGGATCCTGAATGGATAGTTTGCTCGGAAAAGGTCTTTAAGACTATCTCGAATAGGTAGAAGAAGTATTGGTTTCCTAAGCAGCAGGATGGAAAGATGGTGGCGAAATGGGTTGAGCAGAATTTCATCACAGATTTTAGAGCAAGAAAAGGAAATAATATGGCTGACGAAATCTCTCGTATAAATGGTGTAGTTGTCCATTTTAACGATACATTCAAATAAGTTTTCACTCCTTACTTTAGACAGTCATATTACTCTGCATTGGTTCAACCTTTCCTTATGTACCAAGTGCAGTGAAATGCTTTCATAGAGGTGGTATTCGGACCACATGCTCATTTGACATCGATTATAACATCTTCATTTGCTGAATTGATTTCCAGGCCAGTACCTAGAAAACTGATATGTATGGATGGAGTCAAAAGTTGTCTGAATATGGAATCTGGAGGATAATTCTATTACAGTCTAGGGGAATCTAAGGAATGACCATTTTATGCACGTCAATGCAAATATTGTCTCGTCTCTTATATCTAAGAGCTATTAAGGAAATGTTCGTATCATAATTATTGGACATAAAACAGTAGCAATAATCATAAGAGTAATGTAATTATAATAAAACATAAATTCTTTTTATACATGACTTATAAATTCTACATATATGCAGAATGAAATGTAGAGTAATACTAATCTAAATTGTTTTTTTCACTCAAGCCATGTGTAGGACAAGAGTTGGATAGGTAAAATAAGACTAAAAAATTCAATGTCATAGCCGGAATTTGAACCACGGATCTCCCGGTCTCTAGTTGGTTGCTCTACCACAGAGCTACCATGGCAACATTCCGGCATAGTATTGAATTTCTCAACTGACTCGCATGTTTCCCGGTAAACCACAAGATGATCACAATTTATTTTGAGATAACAACCCTAAAGGTGACTTACAATGTTGTAAGTACTTTAAGTCCCATGATTCATGGTATAGTCATAATAGTTGAAATTCAATGCCATGGTAGCTCTGTGGTAGAGCAATCGGCTAGAGATACGTAGTTCAAATCCCGGCTATATTATTGCATTTCTCAGTCTGACTCTACGTATTCATAGTCTATTCCCCAATTGGTAAGTAAGATACGATTTAAAGCCAAATTTTCTTTGAAAAGACTGCACCTTTTTCCCCTCTAGGAGAAAAGCAGTATGATTTAAACAGTATGGGAGCTCATTTTCACTGTCTTCTGAAATGGGGGAATAAGTTAATATTTCTTGTTTTTTTGCAAACCTGTTGAGAGATTCTATCAGCGTACGAGTTTTCAGAATTTGCATAATCCCAGTCACGACCTCACATAGCAGTAATGTTGTGGATGATGTACGGCTGATAGTTATGTCCGCGCCTTTTCTCGGTAGCTAAACCAGTTCCTTTCATTTTTTATACTAATTATTCACGCCATAAACTTTAATGTTGTCAAGGAGTAATTATAAAGAGCTTCTTAGGCGATACCTGCCTTCTTTCTTCGCCGATTACAGCTTCGGATGTCGCGAAACTGAGCCAAAAACGTCTGCAGAACATGCAGGGGCAAGGAAAACCTAGTTTAAAACTCAACATCTTTATGAAATACAAACATCATAGTGGTATATTTACATAATTTCCTCTATCGTCCATCCGATATTAATTCATGTAAACCATTTTTACTTTCTCTACACGCACATAGTATATAGAGAAGGTATTGCATTCCGCTCAAAAATTCGATACGGTGGTTTCACGGGAAATAGGCGTTTTAGGGCTCCAGAATTTATAATTTTTTGAGATTAATATTTTTAGTAAATATTGACTTTTTTCTTGAAGGGGTTTAAGTTATATTTTTGGTTATGATTATTTATCATATGGATTAGTAATACTAAGATTTTGAATTTGTATTTTAATAATTTTCCTCCCTGTATCCAAAAAAAAAGAAAAGCATTTTCATAAATGGTATTTAAGTTTGGTATCTTCCAGAAAAGCAACACGGGGATTTTGAAAAAAACTATATATTAGTTTCGAGTGGTAGGCATTTCATTTAAGTCATTCAATGGTTATCAGTAAAATGGAAATAAAGTGCAGTGTCGTTCACAGTTCTAAATGGGTAAAAATGCGAGGAGATAAAAGCAAAAATGGATGCTGTTTATGGGGATCTTGCCATCTATGTCTACGACTGTAAACGTGATCGAAACATCTTTTTTGAAGAGGAGCGCCCAGGACGCCCGATAGATGTGATGATCTAGTTAAGCATTGAAAACTCCACGAAATGATCCACGCTTATCGTCAAAGTGACAGAGGTCATATGTGTGTTGACGGGAACGGGAATTCATATTTTGCATAAGTTGGAGATGAAAAATTTTCGGCCTGATGGATGCCTTGGTTACTCACAATAAATTAGTGGTGCGGCTTTCCACTTCGAAGCTGTCTTTGAAGCTATTTAAGCGAAGTCCAAAGGACATTTTGGATCGATTTGTCACTTTTGATGAGACCTAGATTCATCATACTCCAGAAACGAAGGAACAATAGAAACAATGGGCTGCTTTCGGTGTATCTGCTCCAAAGAAATCAAAGGCAGTCTCATTCTCAGGCTAGATGTTGGTGCCGGTATTTTAGGACGCGAAGTGTGTCATGGTTATTGACTTATTAGAAAAGACACATGATTGACTACTGGACTATACTAGAGTAAGTTTTATTTCATAGGAAATACGGTCTTATTTGGCGAAGCAGAAAGTGTTTTTCTCCACAACAGCGCACTAGCACATTCTTCTGGATTAGTAGCCGCCAAACTGCTTATTCGCTCGATCTGACTCCCTGCGACTTTTTCTTGTTCCTAAAGATGAAGAAATGGCTCGCGGAATAAAATTTAGATCAAATGAGGTCATCGTCAAGACAGATATTTTATAGAGATTGACAATTTTTTATTTTAGGTAGGGTTAAATAATGACAGGAACGTTGGGAGAAGTATATCTCTAAAAGGGGCTGCGTTGAGAAATAAATAATTAGTGTTTGAAAAAATCTGACGTGTTCCATTCACATGGCTTTCTCTACTTCTGTGTAACAAATTATTGTTAATAAGCTTATTCTTCTATTTATTTCAAGCTAATCGAGAAAAAATTAGCAGAAATAGTCTTATTATTTGCTTCCTTGTAAGTAGAAGCGAAATATGGGAGTATCATAGGTTAAGGTGAAGTCAAAAGCTGGTTAGCAGGTGACTGAAGTTCCTTTTTTTTAATGGACACGAATTGACAAATTCCTGTATGAGAAAAGTATAAGTGAACCAAAAACAAGGGCTATCTCAAAAACGATCAACTCCTCGAAAAAAAATCATATAACATAAATTGTGTGTTTTAATGTGCTCTACATTTTTTGTGTGGTAAGCTTTTGTCCATTTTTTACGGTTTAGCAGTTATGCAAAATTCCTCCAAAATAAAGTACTCCTCAGAGGCTATTCCCAGAAAATTCAAGATATACAACTATTTGTCAATAAATATCTTTAATATACGATATTTTAATCAAAATCTTTACAGCCATTTTTGAGAAAATCAAAATTTTCGAAAAAAGTTCCATGTAAAGGGTAGTTGGGGGTGGGAGGATTTTCCTGCAAATCTTCGTGTCGCATCCTTGGAAGGTACCACACTTCAATACCAAGTTTGGTGTTTAACGGTCTTTTCGTTTTTGAGCTATGCTATCCACAGCACACAGACACATACACACACACGCACACACAGGCCTTTTTCAAAAATGCTTTTTTTGGATTCAGGGGGACCCAAAACGTGTATTTCCGGTGAAATCTCGGTATCGTTTTTGGGTGGAATATATTACCTTCTCTATACACTATGTACATAGTACGTGTAGAGAAAGTAAAAATGGCGTCTTCATTCTAATACGGGTATTTTTTTAACCGTCCTGGTATGATTATCTTAAAATGTCATGTCTTTACCATGTAATCGCCAGAAACAACTGAAAAATCGAAAGGACTTTAAAGAAACGACAGACTATTGAACAGTTTGGGCCATTTGGCTCCCGGTGTAGGCCGCGTCATTTCTTAGACTCTGACGTTTTCCTGCAACCTGTGTTGAGCTTCTTCCTCGGGCCACTGGCTCAAGCTTAACACAAGTTACAGCAAAACGTCAGCAGAGGGCAGTTTTAAGAAATGACGTGACCTACACCGGAAGTCAATGGACTACGGCCGTGGAAGCCGTCAGATATATCTAATTAGAACCATTAATAACAAAGATCTCGGAAATGGCTACACTATTTTATTTTCTTTCTTTTTACTTTCTCTAACATGCATGTACATACAATGTAGGTACAAAGAAGGTAGAGAAGGTGGGTGTTGTATTCCACCCAAAACTTCAACTTCAAAATTTCATATAGGTTCAAAATAATAGGTTTTGAGGTCCTGAGTACGAAAAAAAAAACATGTTTTGAAAAAGGTCCATGTGTGTGTCTGCGTACAGCATAGCTCAAAAACGAAAAGACCGTTAAAGAGAATCTCCAACACAAACTACAACTACCCTTTCTCTGAAAACCTCTTTATTCTAGATGAGTTTTGAAGTTAAGCCGTAAGAGACAGACAAAACATAAAGCAGAGAAATGCAGATCTGGTTAAAATACACAATATATGACATATACGTTTTTCTTCTAGAGTTAACAGATTTTTAGATATTCAGTTAGATTTAGATTTTTCAGTTTTAAACTACATAAATTTTCTCTAACGGGACCATGCAAAGTGATCCGCACCTCAGTTTTTTCACACAGTGGCCAGCTTTTAAAAGGTTTGACTATCGCTTTAGCATAATGTTTTCCCTTCTGCTTACAACGAGGCAAGTAATAAGACCAATTCTGCTAATGTTCATCTCGATTAGCATGATGTAGATAAAAGAATAACCTTTCGTAAGAATAGCTTGTATTTTGAACAGTTAGTGAAATTTATCTGAATGGAACGCATCAATTTCTTACTTTCTCCAGGTTAGCAGTTTTAACTATTTAAGATTATTTATTTCAGTTATAGAAGACAGAGCATATATCGTCTAAATTTCCAGTGCATGTGTATTAAATAACATGATCAAAAAGATAATATTACTATTTGAAAATTATTTTATTGTCATCTGCAGGGAAAATTGGAATTTAATAGAATCAGCTAAAGTACACTGACAAACCAGATTCCAAATATTTAATTAAGTAATCAGTTGAGCATCTTAAATGGAAAATTAAGAGAGATTCATTAAAGCAGCAAATGTTTACTCATATTTAGAGCGAATATAGTGAAGTCAATTACAGAAGGTATCTGAATGCGCTTCGCATGGTGCATTGGGTCATGGTGGGAAAATAATCTTAGAGATAGAACAGCCATTAAGTCTCAAAGAAGAAGAAGAACGGGAAGAAGGACAACTATTGTTATTGTTGGTGTCAATGTTTACCAAACATCTAAGGATCGATACAGACCTGTATTAGCAATGCATAAGGAACTTCCATATTTTGAAGGCATAGTATTTTAGCATTTATCCCTTACTACTCGAGCTCCTTAGAACATTACTCCGAAGAGATTTTATTACCACATTACTGCTCAAACATTATAGCTCAGCAATAACAGAAAGAAAAAGAAATTACAGGTATTTCAGACAAAGAGGAATAATAAATTCCAAAGCTGAAGAATGTCTGCGTCGACTTTTGTTGGCATTAATCTGCAGATTATCTTCTCTGTTCTGTGAATTTTGAAAACGATAGATACTCTAATAGAAAAAGTTCTACAAGAAAATATTGACCCATTGTTGTACTGTTCCTAAATTTGCTATTTTGAAAAAAAACGAACTATCAACCGTTTAATAGTGGATTTAACTATTTTCTCCTTACACCTTGCGGTTATATCAAGACTCATTGGACTTAACTTTAACTTTATTACCACTATAATTAATATAAAGCTAATATCTATAACTCCATGGCACGACAGCTACAAGGAACCTTGGCCTACCACCCGGCCGCTGCGTCCCCCATCTCGATCCATGACAGACGTCAAGGATGGGTTTCAGTATTGGAGGGTGAAACGTAGTCAGCGCCTCAATCCCTCCCGGCCGGTTAATGCGGTTCTCTCGACCTGGAGCCGCTACTTCTCCATCAAGTAGCTCCTCAATTGGCTCCCCCCCCCCCAGGGACCTCTCGCGGCTCGGTGCACCCCGGACCAGGTCTCCCAGCGGGGAAAAATCCCCACGTCGGTGCTGGGAATCGAACCCAGATCTCCCGCTTGGCAAGCAGCTGCGCTATCGCCGCACTAAGGAGACGACCTTTATATATATATGTGTGTGTGTATGTATGTATATAAAATCAAACTCAAATGCCTTCATACATTTTTCTCGAATAAAATGAAACTATGATAGAACGTGTTCACAGAGCGTGTATATTGTAATATGATACGATAATTTTGAATAAATTATATTTCATATGGCAAGAGGTTGCTCCAGTTTTAGCAAGCGATATCGATTGCAAGGTATCGGTATCCTCAAAGCGAAATGCTGGCATAAGCATGGATTGTACTTTAAACCATTTAATAGCTAGGTTACAGACAATCCTTACCTCTGAACTCGTGACGCTATAGGACGTACTCCGGACCGACATCGAGAGAATAGTTTTTTTTTTAAAACCGTTAACTTCCAAATAAATCAGGTGAGACAAATGGAATTTATGTTTTCTTCTCTTTAGCTCCCTAACCATGCATTCTAAAATTCACCTAATTGATAGTAAATTCACTAGTCTCCGTGCACCCATGGGTGTTTTATTTATAGCTCTGATCTCTCCTCAAATGTACGCCCTCCTGCACCTTAAACTGCTTCCCTCTCGTAGGCGCGAGCACCAGGTAAACTTCTGAACCTATGCCCGCCAGAGATGCGCAGTGTAGGGGTAACTCCTAACCCACACATACATATGATAAACTTGTAATATCCAAAACTATCTGAACGCTACTTTTGTTTAAAATATCAAATTTTAAAATGTTTACTGAGCTGGAAAACATTTGAACTACTTTTTACTCGGTAAAGAAACACATATTTTACCGGTAAAATTAGCTATATTGTAACTTATTTATTTCGTACTACATCGACAGAGATTACAGTAAATTGTTACCACTATGTACATAAAGATTAAAGGAGTCCATATATAATATTAAATTTACTGCAGCAGTCAACTCTATACCACAGAGTGAAATGTCCAATCCCATATCTGTATTTAGCTATTGGGATATAAAGAGCGGGACTGCTTGGCAAGCGATAATCACTATAACAGTTTTGAAAATGAACGCAATAAAAGTTAAACATTTAATTGATCATTGCATTTTTTTCAAAAAAATTCTCCATTGCATTCCATAAGCATTTCATCCTTTCAAAGCACTTTTCAAAATTCGAACGCCATTTGTTTTGGAGAGTACACATATCCATGCTTCAAAAGCAGTTACTGCAGCTGCAGGTGATTCAAATCATTAACCTCGTATTATTGATTTTATTTTGAGAAATATAAAATGTTTGATAGAGCCGGGATCCCAGTTATAGGGACGTTATAAATGATTCCCTACTCCTGCAGAAATTGAGTAGTTTCTAGAGTAGTGCGTGCAGAAGCTTTGTGGTACAAAAAAGAGTCTTAGGAGGCTTTTCTCTGAGTTTATTGAGGAATTGTGGCAGACATTTCGTGGTATACCATCTAGCTGAGAAGAACATTTCTTGCACGCCTCAATTTGGTTACGGGACCCTCTCCAGGGAAGACCCAGACTAGTGACTGTCACTTAGTTTCTGGACCATGCTGAATGTGCTTTTGGTTCTTCTCCAATCAGTTGTCATTTCGTTTCTCGGATCTAACGACTGCAGAGCTTCTTAATGTGTAGTATTTCTTTAAGGATAGTGATTATAGCTGCCAATTCAGGGATCCTTGAATCTATTAGTGTCATGTACATCTTCATGGAGCTTGCGCACTGTTCTCATCACATTTTAAGCCATTGTAGGCCAGCGGTCCTCACGGTCTTTTTCTTCGAGGAAATCGCTTCCACTTCTAAACTTTGCAAACCATCGCTAAGGGGAAAAGATCCCAGAGTGACGTCTTTCAAGATATTCTGCCTCTCTCTAACCTACCTTAAATTTATAGAAAATTAAGACTCGGAAATGATCTCGTACATTCTTGCATATGCTGTTTCAACTCGGATCGTCTGAGTCGGAGTATACGCTCATACTCAACCACAAAACTGGAGGGAGATCGTGGTAGACAATACGGTACTGAGCAAAAGTCCTACCACAATATTTAATTCCTGTTTCTTTATTTTCAATACTTGATTAAGCCGTGACAATAGCTTGTCCTGAATGCTGTGCTATATTGCATGTTGTATACAGACCATCTGAATCGCGAGTTAGTCGCTGTCATTTGGGGCGCATCCAAATTGGAATAGCCTGACATATGATGGAGATGAAAATAAATGTAGATCCTTTATTATTATTATTATTATTATTATTATTATTATTTGTAGTAGGAAATTTAAATTCTTCGTGAATTTGTAATGATAATCAACATAGAGTTGTTCTTCATGATGGGATTAAAGAAGCAATTGCGCTGGACATTGTTGGAGCCTTCCACACGTTACTATATAAACCTCAATATAAAGCTTGGAAGACCTGTTTTAGCCATACCACAACTCATTGTTGCCCATTCTCAAAACTTTCAAGCGTGATTCTCACAGACAAGTTTAATTTAACCATAAATGCATTTTACATTTATATTTGACTTTTTGCTATTAATAATTATCTATTGGCTGACACTAAAAGTAGAGTTTTTAAACTGAGCCATTGCTACTAGAAACTGAACTTCAGGAATGATACTCCTTGTTACTACCCTTGATTCTTGCAATGGAAACTATGCGTATCTGTGTTAAACAGGAATTGTTTCGATTAATGTAATGGAGGATTAATTGAATGACTCGGAAAGATTTTGTTGATACAACCAAAAGAAATTTTCAAGCAACGAAGAGGATAATTTTGGAATTGAATAAATTCATTTTGAATATAAATATAATGTATAAGCAGCTATAAAATGAAATTATTATTAGAAATAGTATTACTATTCTTATGCAACCTACTATTCTGCTTCGTTGCAATTAAAAGAATAAAATGGTTGAGACAGGATAGGTGATAGATTGTAAATCTATTAAGGAGATTTTTCTCTTTTGTTACCAAAGAATCAGAGGAAAAGGTACGATATTGCATGCAAGGTAAAATATTTTATATATAAAACATTTTGAAAAGTCAGATCCTTTGGGAGAGGAGGGGCTACACTTCTGCATATATTACATAGTGGTATGGTTGTATAATGATTACACTGGGCAACAAAATTAAACTTTTTGTATGTTAAATGGAAACCGAAAGATTATTGATATGGAATGATTCAAATCTGTAAAAAGTTTTGTTTCTATTGGGCACAGATATTTTTATACATTTCAATTCAATGAAATTATATATTTATTTGGATTCTAAAAGTTTTGCATAAAGCCTAGAATGTACATTTCTGTGATTCTTTGCGGTTTTTTGTTTGAGGATCATCCCTTTTGAGAGTCCAACAGTAATCAGCTAACATCCTTTAGCTCCATTTACCTTTGTAATTGTAGCTATTTGATGAAAACGTTCTCCATGTTCATCATTTACCTCCCAAGGTTGGAGGGAAAGAAATTTAAGTGTGAGAGCAAGAAGTGGAGTTTTAGAGATATATTACCCAAATTTCCTATAATTCTAAATAAGCTGTCTAAAAATTATTCATAATTATCAGCCTTATGGTTTCCCTGGAAATTTTTCACAAGCTTTGGAAGGACATCTTCAACCTCCTGCCTCAGCTTCATTCAAACTTTCTTCAAATACAGAACTGTTCCTTATTTGTGGACCAACAAATATTCCCTCTTTGTTCTTGGTGTCACTGATCCTAGGGAATTTCGTTTTGAGGAACTCAGAACCTTTGTCATTACGATCCATCGCTTTGACAAAATTCTTGATCCACCCCAGCTAACTGTGTAGTGCTGGAAGATAAATATTCTTCGACTTCACAAGTGGTTGATTAACTACATTTTTCGTCCCAGGAGTAAGTGTTTATCTCTGTGGACATTGTTTCTGAAGTTAGTAGTTTTTTTTCTATCCCTGCTGTCCCACTCAGAAAGGAAACAAGAGAACTTTGTAAATCCTAGTTGTAACCAAAGAAGATCTATCACCACTGTATCCATTCATGGTTATCACATTTTATACTCTTCAGCCAAGCTTCACGTTGTCATATGGTTCCTTCAAATATGCAGGATATGCAAGAGGGATCGAAGGATGGTGATTACCTTGATGCAGAAGGACTGCTTTGAAACTAATCTTAGAATAAACTATATAAGATCACAAAACAATAAAAATTTCGGAAATTCTTAATCACAGTAGTTAAAAAAGTTTATAATATGACAAACATAGGGTTTTTTTTTATTTCACCGATATATGGCTCTGGTTTCAAATGTTCTTTCAACAGGAAGATATTATTTCAGTATAGTAAAGAAAATATCAGAAAAAGGGCTAGTGTGCAATAATAAATGATAATGCTTAAAACAACAGAAATAAATGTTAGTATACAATGATAAATAATTTAGCTAAAAATATATCACATGATAATAATTGAAGACTAATAGCCGATTCTACCTTCATATTCAGAATCAGTAGACCGAATATACAAGAATGGGTAAAAATTTTCATTTAACAAAATTACTATTCTCAGTGTTATGTTTCAGTACTGGCAATGAAAGAAAAACGATAACGAAGGTCAAACATCAACAATCTAGAGCTTACAATTGCGAATTTCCAAATGTATACCATTATTTCGAAACAAATGATTAGTTTATAATTTTATATGCAACGCTGTGTAAACAATAAATTGGGAAAAGATACGTGTTTGTGTGTGTCTTTGGACAGCATAACTCATAAAGGAAAATACGGTTAAATATCAAACCTGGTATGTAAGTTCAGTATGCGCCAAGGATGCGACAGGAAGATTTTCTAGCTATACTTTACATGATAAGAGTTGTAGCTTTCCTGGCGGCGTAACTCTTCGAAGTTCTCTCGGGCTTCCAGCAAGGTGTAGATATGGTGAGGCACCAACGTTTCGGGTTACCCTGAAGATGGAAACAATGTATGCTCCCGAAAGGTTGGTGCCTCACCATATCTACACCTGGCTGGGAGCTCGAGAGAACCTCGAAGATATCCTTTAGATGTTTTTTCGATATATTTATTTTCTCAAAAATAGCTTAAACGATTTTGTTTAAAATACTATATGCTTAAGTTATTTTCACGACAAATGAGATGTATATCTTGAACTTTCTGAGAATTTTGGGCAATTTTTTTTGGGAGGAAGGGCCTTTAATGTTATTCAATTCACCCCTCACTTACCAATCCAATTCACTCCTCACTTACCAATCCAATTCACCTCTCTAAAGTGCTCTTTATTCTGGATAACTTTTGTCTAAATGGTAAAACGTAAGAGATAGATAAAAACTTACCACATAAAAAGTGTAGATCTCGTAGATTTATGTCTAATGCATTTTTTGTGCAGTTAACCGTTTCCGAGATATTCTTTGTTATTCAGTTTTAAACGACTTAAGCTATTCTGAAACGGGAAGCTCAGTTCAATTGTTTCACATAGCAAACCACTTGTAAAAGATTTAACTTGTCGTTTTGTCTAATGTATCTCTTTATTTCTCTTCTACTTACGAGGTAGCAAGAAATAAGACCAATTCTGCTAAACCTTGAAACAATATCTAGCATTGTGGACCAACAGCCATGTTTATTTCATGTTTTATGTGTACCTTTGATAGCCTTTTTTGTAAGAACACGTCTTTTCCGTAACTTTTATGTTTTTGTGTTATTGCTCCTTGGTTTCTTTTTGAGAAGATAGAATTTAGTTGCGGCCTTGTTTTTCGTCAGTCGATTTTTCATATGGTGACGAGTTGTTTAATTTTGTGCCAATAACTTATTTTAGCAACGGAAAGATTTATGCGGCAACCAACGAAAACTTTAAAAGCTTTTACACTTCTTCTTCTATTTGCCGGGGAAGGAGGTCCTGCGTTGATTTCTCCTCCTGCTGACTGTGTAAAGGAGAGAGATAATATTTCTCGTCAGGCGAAAGAATTAATTATATAAAAGAATTTGTGCATCGATTTGATATTGCGTCGGAGGTTAGACCAGTTACAAGAGCAAGATAATCGAATTTCCGGGAATTGTTGAAGTTATTGCCCGGCACATCTTAGTTCAAGCAAGAAAGAAAGCATTATGTGAAAGAGAAAGATACAAAATAAAGTGAATATTTCGACGAGAACAGATAAATTTCGTTGGAAATACAATTATTAATTTATAAACGAATCAGTCTGTTTAAAAGAGAGAAGGCTATATTTAAATTTGTATTATTTTGATGTTGAAAAGTTCTAAATAAAGGTGAGTTTTGTTTCAAAGAAAAAGAAAATGTTGTCCTTTTCTATAAGTAAGTTTCTTGCACCATTTACGCGCCCTGAGTACAGAAGTTCTCGAGCAAAGCTCTACCGACTGATCTGGACTCGATCAGGCAGAGCTCATACCACTCCTGCTGTTTATCTTGATTAGCATGAAGTAGGCAAAGGAATAATCTCTTGTAAGAATAACTAAGAAGTCATGTAAATGGAACATTTCAGATTTTTACTTTCTCTACACGTACTATACACATAGTGTATAGAGAAGGTATTGTATTGCATCCAAAAATTCGATACGGAGATTTCACCGGAAATACGTGTTTTGAGACCCCCTGAATCCAAAAAAGCATTTTTAGAAAAATATCCATGTGTATGTGTCTGTGGACAGCACAGCTCAAAAACGAAAAGACCGTTAAATGCCAAACTAGGTATTTAAGATTGGTATCTTCCATGGATGCGACATGAAAAATTTCAAGAAAACCTCCCACCCCAAACTACCCTTTACATGGGAAAAAATTCGAAAATTTTGATTTTCTCAAAAAGGGCTCCAAAGATTTTGATTAATGTCTCTTATATTTAAGATATTTAAATGCAAAATAAAGTGTATATTTTGAATTTTTTAAGAACAGCCTCTAAAGACTTCTTTATTCTGGGTGATTTGTAGTGAATTTTGCATAATAAGAGATAGACAAAAACCTACTGCACAAAAGATCTAGATCACGGTATAACACAAGTTATGTCATATACATGTTTATGTGAATGGAACACATCAGTTTTTTTTCTCTTGAAATTTCAAATATCTGTATTCATTTAGACTGACCTTTTATTTCGGTATGCAATTAAATTTAAAAGAACTTATCTTGAAAAGTTAAAAAATGTACACCTCAGTTCATGGCTTCGCAACATAGAATGTTTATACATAGCTGACGTATATAACTTGGTTTTTAAAATATTTTAAAAAGTATATTTTGAAGAAAAAAAGTTCTTGGTATTCCTTATTGTGTTTCCAGTGAACAATTAACAGCAGCACTGTTGCATCAGTTCTAGGTGGAAATACTGCACATGGAAGATATGCAGACAGAATTCGTTCCAAACATGGCACTGACAGGTTTAGCCACAATCGGAAGCCCAAATCTCCTACCACCAGGAACAGGTTTACCTTCCACAGCGAAACAAAGTAAAACTTCTTTATCCGAGAAAAAAGTGACCACTTGAAGGAAAGCAAGAAAGAAAAGAAACAGACAGTTAGGAAGATGAAGTACCTTTTTGAGAAGTCTATAGCGGACATCGTCAACCAATCACAGGAGAGAAGCGCTGTCACGTGATTTGAGACGAATCAATCACTGCATCTGTAGGCGTAGTGACGTGGCGGTGTAATACTGACCACTGTTCGTAATTTGCTCGAGATGCCCACAAAAAGTAGGAAGAATACACTGCCCTGGCCATTACATCACCTCTGGCCATTTTCTGTGGCTTCCCTTGTGGTAGATTTAGTGACAACCAAATAATCTGATCTTCACTTCCCATTTTGGAAACGTCTTTAAAAACTTTCAAATTTGATAAATATCATACTGTATTCTCTACTCATTGTTATTACTTAGGTATTTCATTTTGTATATTCATGTAAACTTTAAGGTCATCTTGGTAAATGGTTTGCATATTTATCTTTATCCTTATCTCCGACTGACTAAAACAGCTGCATCTTAAAGGCGGCCCAGCATCAAGAGTCAGTAATAATTCAGCTTGTTAATACCATGCAGGATACTGAAACAATACTCTATGTCTCTGAGCTTGAAAGTATCCTGTTCAGATAGTCATCCGATACTGGGAAAATGATAACGAAGAGAAAACATTTTATGTGCTTCATTCAAATAACTTTCCCTAACCATTCTTCAATAAGTTGTACTTAAAACAGTTCTTCAATCTGCTTGCTTCGCGTTAATTATTATTTTAAACATCTGGATAAATACTTTTATTACATACTTTGTTGTAAGTACAATGTGAATGGTGCTAGGAATAAGCTATTGTCAAATGTTTTAGGGTTGGTCAATATGTGACTGTGTTGAAATTCCGTTGTCTTTGCTCCAACAGGTAAAAGGAACTCGAATGAGATTCCGCACTTGAGTAAAGTTAATCATTGGAACATGGAAACAAATAATAAAGTATCTCTTGAAAATGTTGAACTCAAAAAACGTGAATTGTAAATTTTAACAAGTTCTATATTTTTTGTGAATTAAGTTTTTCTGTATCTCATAGGGTTCAAAGATTACATAAAAGTTATTCAGAATGAAGAGGACCTACGAAGCTATTCCCAGAAGAGATATATATATATATATATATATATATATATATATTATAAAATATCAAAACATGCGGTATTGTAATCAAAATTTTAGATCCTTTTTTGGGAAGTAAACATTTTCGATAATTTTTACTTTCTCTACACGTACTATGTACATAGTGTATAGAGAAGGTATAACATCCCGCCCTAAAATTCGATACCGAGAAATAAATGGGTCACACTGAATCTGAAAAAAAGCATTTTTGGAAAAAGGTCCGCGCCCGCGTGTGAATGTGTGGGTGTGTGTGTGTCTGTGGACAGCATAGCTCAAAAACAAAAAGACCGTTAAATAACAAACTTTGTATTTAAGTTTTGTATCTCCAACGGATGTGAAACGAAGGTTTTCAAGAAAATTTTCTCACCGCAAACTACCTTTTATATGGAAAAAAATTCAAAAATTATGATTTTCTGAAAAATTACTCTAATGTGTTGGATTAAAATCTCTTATATTTAAGATATTTACATGTCCAGCAAAATGTATATATTGACTTTTCTGGGAATAGCCTCTAAAGATCTCTTTATTCTGGATGATTTTTACTTTCTCTATACTCACTATGTACATAGAGTATAGAGAATGTATTGGCACTGCACCAAAAAATTCGATACCGAGATTTCACGGAAATATATGTTTTAGGGTCCCCTGTATCCAAAAAAAATATTTTCAGAAAAAGGTGCGTGTGTGTGTGTGTGGGTCCGTGTGGCCGTGTGTCCGTGTGTCAGTGTGTCCGTGTGTCCGTGTGTCTGTGAACACGATAACTCAAAAAGGAAAAGTCGGTAAAACACCAAACTTGGTATTCAAGTTTAGTATCTTCCAGGGATGCGATGCGAAGATTGTGAGAAAAATCCCGCACCCCAAACTACTCTTAAAATGGAACTTTTTTCGAAAATTTTTATCTTCTCAAAAATGGCTCTAACGATATTGATTAAAATATCGTATATTAAAGTTATTTACCTGACAAATAAAATGTATATTTTGAATTTTCTGGGAATAGCCTCTGAAGCCTACTTTATTCTGGATGAATTTTTCACAACTACTAAACCGTAAGAGATGCACAAAAACTTAACCCACAAAAAATATAGAGCACGTTAAAATACACAATTTATGTTATATGCATTTTTTTCGTGGAGTTGATCGTTTTTGAGACATTCCTTTTTCTTGGTTGCAGCTTTGAAAAACTTATACTTTTCTCATAAGACTATTTCTGCTAATTTTTCTCGATTAGCATGAAATAAATAAAAGATAAGTATATTAACAATAATAATTTACAGAGATATAGAGAAAGTCATGTGAATGGAACACATCAGATTTTTATTGTATTTTGCATAACTGGTAAACCATAAGAGATAGGCAAAAACTTACTACAAAAAATGTAGATCACGATAAAACACACAATTTATGTCATAGGTATACATACTGACCGTTTTTGATATATTTCATGTTTTTGGTTTCAGCTTTAAAAACTTTTCTCATACAGGAATTTGTCAACTCCTGTCCATACAAACATAGGAACTTCAGTCACATAACAACCAGCTTTTGACTATCATTTTAACCTATGGTACTCCCTTATTTCGCTTCTACTTGAATGGAGGCAAGTAATAAGACTATTTCTGCTAATTTTTTCTCGATTAGCACGAAGTAAATAGAAGCATAAAGATTTTAATAATAATTTGTTACAGATATGTAGAGAAAGTCATCTGAGTGGAGTACTTAAGATCTTTCCATGTAAAGTGTTGTTTTGGCTGGGGAATTTTTTTTTGAAAATCTTGGTGTCGCATCCTTGACATGTGCTGAACTTAAATATATCGTTTGGTATTTGATTTCATGGTTTTGAGTTATACTGTTCACACACACACACACATACACACATATACACACATCAGAGACCTTTTCTACAATGCTCTTCTTTTTACTTTCTCTATACGTACTATGTACATAGTGTATAGAGAAAGTATTGTATTGCACCCAAAGATTCGATACCGAGATTTCACTGGAAAAACATGTTTTGGGCCCCCCTGAATCCTAAAAAAAAACATTTTTGGAAAAAGTTCCGTGTGTGTGTGTGTGTGTGCGCGCGCGCCTGTGGATAGCATAGCTCAAAAACTAAAGGACCGTTAAATACCAATCTTGGTATTTAGGTTTAGTATCTTCCAAAAATGCGACACGAAGATTTTGAGTAATATTTCGACCCCAAACTATCGTTTAGATGGACAAAATTTGGAAAATTTTGACTTTCTGATAAAAGGCACTAAAGATTTTGATTAAAATACGGTATATTAAAAACATTTACATGCCAAATAAAATGTATATCTTGTATTTTCTGGTAACAGCCTCTGAAGACCTTTTCATTCTGGATGACTTTTGCATAACTGTTAAGTCGTAAGAGATAGACAAAACTTACCATACAAAAATTGTAGATCTCGTTAAAACACACAATATATGTCATACCTTTTACTTTCTCTAAACGTGTTATGTACATATTGTATAGAGAAGCTAGTGTAATACGCCCAAAAATTTGATACCGAGATCTCACCGAAAATACATGATTTGGGTCTCCCTGAATCTTCCCCCCCCCCCGCCAAAAAATTAGAAAAAGGCCCGTGTGTGCGTGTGGACAGCGTACCTCAAAAACGAAAAGACCGTTAAATACCAAACTTGGTATTTAGTCCGTGCATTTTCTTATTACCGTTCTACTTACAAGGAAGCTAGTAACAAGACCAATTTTGCTTATGTTTATTTTGATTAGCATGGTTTAGATAACAGATTAATGTTTTGAATAAAAGTTTTGTGTACCGAACAGCTAGAGAACATTATTAATGGAAGACATCAGATGGATTATCATGAAATAGATAGAGAAGCAAGCTTTTTAACAATAATTTGTTACTGAGATGTAGAGAAAGTCATGTGAATGGAACACACATTTTATTTCGTGGAGTTGAGCATTTCTGAAATATTTCTTGTTATTGGTTTCAGTTTTAAAATATTGAAACCTTTTTTTTTAACTCCTACCATGCAAAGAAACGAATTACAATCATATAGCAACAGCTTTTAAAATATTTGACTATCGCTTTAGCTTAGTGTATTTCCTTATTTCCCTCCTACTTATAAGAAAGGCATTATTAGATCATTTCTGCTACATTTTGTTTATCTTGAAATATAGAGGAGAGGCAGCCTATATATGAATAATCTATTGCATAATATCTAGAGAATGTAAGACGATACACAGAACCTATTTATAGATGATGTTTTTATTCTGCTTTTTTAATGGCTCATAATGTCATCATATGGAAATGTAGGTATTGAAGTCCACAACTTGGGCGAGTGTTATTAGTCTTAACTAAGTACAGCGTAACTCGAAATGTAAACTTCAAGTAAATGCAAAATTACACGTTAAGCTGCAGTTCTCTAATAGATATAAAGGCAGACATTTTCCACATTTCTCTAATGAACCTTTCACAGGAAATAAATTTCATGATATTTTATTTTCTCGAGCATGAATCTAACAATTTTAAGCAAAATGCAATGCCTGAGATACATGTATAGAGGCTGTTTGGAAACATCAGACAAATATTACAGTCTTATAGTTGAACTCGTCCAAAGTTTAATGTCACAGCTTCTAAATCCTTTTAGATGCGTTTTTCTGTAACAGTGAAAATTACATCATTTTGAAACGTAAGAAGCAATAGTGTGTGATACCTACGTGCACCTCAGAGGGTGTGCTTGGGAAGAACACGTTATGAACACAAATCTGTCACTAATATGTACAAAATCAGCAACTCAGGTAGTTTTAAGTACTACAGTCCCTCAAATCTCTATTCCATATGATTTTGATTAAAATTGTTTGATTAAGATATTTTGATGACAAACGAAATGTATATTTTGAATTTCCTGGAAATAGCCTCTGAATCTTCAATTTTGATGACTTTTGTATAACTCGTAATCAGTAAAGATAAAGAAAAAAAAATACTACAATAATATAGATATTATTAAAACACACAAATTGCTGGGATAGTCAACCGTTTCCAAGATATTCCTTGTTATTTGTTTCAGATTCAAACGGGAAGTCAACCTTCGCTTCATCTCTTTTGTTTTACTCCCGGGAAGGAAAAGAGAACCGACTTTCAATTGTTTCACTTTGTGATGGCTTTTAAAAGATTTGACTATCGCTTTAACCTAGTGTATTGTCTTATTTCCCTTCTACTTACAAGGAAGCAAGAAATTAGACCAATTCTTCTAATGTTTATCTCATTTAATATGATAGGTATAGATTAAATACTATTTTTTGAAAAGAAAGCCTGTATGGAGGAATCTAGAGAAAGTCATTGGAATGGAACACACACACACTCTCTCATATATGTGTGTGTATATATACATACATACAAGGTCTTACCAAGCGTGAGACCTGGGTTCGATCCCCAGTACCGGCGTGGGGATTTTTCCCCCGCTGGGAAACCTGGACCGGGGTGCACTCAGCCTCATAAGGTTTCTGGGGGCTAATTGAGGAGCTACTTGATGGAGAAGTAGCGGCTCCAGGTCATGAGAACCGCATTAACCGGCCGGGAGGGGCTCGAGGCACTGACCACGTCTCACCCTCCAATACTGCACCCCATCCATGATGTCTGTAGTGGACCGAGATGGGGGACGCAGCGGCCGGGCGGTAGGCCAAGGTTCCCCGTGAGCTGTCGTGCCATGGAGTTAGTTAGTTAGGTTCACCTGTCCCTTGTTCTCTGGTTATATGCAACCCGCAGTTTACACTATAACCTGAAAACATCTTTCCCCGAGACCCATCTTCTGCATGCCTACATGCTGGACCTTGGCTCTATAAATTACAGCTAAACACTAGCGTGTTTGGTTAACACGCACTATTAGTTTGAGCTCCAAGACGCTCGATTCAGGTTCGAATCTTACCAATAAGTTGATAATTTTTTTCCCCCCGCTTTCTTTCTTCCTGATTTGGCACAAAGCTAGATCGAATATCAGAACATTTGTTAACTTGATTATTTATTTCTTTTATTACCGTTCTCCTTCTAACTTTAATAGTCCAGTATTATTTAAAGTCTTAATGAAGTTTCTTTTTCAAAACAATTAGAATGAAGGATCGAAAACCAAAGAACATGTAAAATGAACCACCGTTTATTCTTAATTCGTATACCTTTTAGTTTACACCTAAATTTATTAGTGTGACAAACACTGAACTAACTTTGCACCTTGATAGATAATACGTAAAGAAGGACAGAAGTGCACGCTGCTACGCTGGAAGTGGTGAGGGAACATGAAATTAACCAGTTGCGCTCGACTTTCCGTTAAAACTTGAAGATATAGTGTCACAGATGTCTCCCTCTCCGCTTTTTGATCCCTTTATAACTGATGTGTGATTCCTTTTTGTAGCATAAGGCTTCGTTTAACCTTCATTCATTATAATTTACGTTGCGGAACATATGACGACGATCCTATTGGTATTACATGTCCTGTAACAGGAGCTATTAAGCGCATGCCTTTGGAATGGACGTAACTTTGCAGCTAAGGTACATTTTCCTACAAAAAGCAGCTAGATTTGCGTGGTTACCAAATGGTCGACAAGCTCGAGAATTTCGACCTTATTGCTTTCAGAGTATGAAGTATTGCCTATCTCCAAAAATAATAAGGGATAGGTGAACCACCTGGTATATATACAGGATGTTAATGAACTACACCGAAATAATTTGCGAGATTGTGCACGTGACTGATATAAGTAATTTGAGATCGGCGATGCATGGTCCCCGGATAAACATAACGCAACTACATAGCTTTAAACGTGTTGGTATCAGGTGTTAAAGCAAAGCAGGCTGAAAAAAAATGGCTTAGAATGTCTTTAAAACTGCCGCCCGAGTATAGAAATATTGACTTTTAGCAGCTCGTTACTAGCGTTCTCAAGATTTAATGTCGCAAAAATCTGTAAAACTCTCGAACTAATGCGACACTGAGCATTAGTCTGGAGGCATTTTAGCTGCTCTGGTGGCTTAATGCGTAACGCGGGAAGCTACTATACCAAACGTCATGAGTTCGATCCCTCTCATAGAGTAAATGTTTTTTATTATTATTTTCTTCATTCCTGAAGAAGTGCCGCGTTACGTGAACGAGAGCCGAACTCGGAAGCTATCTTTCACTTGAAAGCCAGTATCATAACCACTACACTAGAGAGGTACGGTGTAATATGTCCCTCGTTTTTCATGTTATCCTCTCGAATGGTTATAAATTAGTTAGTGGCGTACTGGCACTTCAGAAACTTATAGCCGTTAATTCGAAATTTCAATAAACAGGCCATATATATTAACTGGCTAGAGAGGTTGAATGCAGCAACAGTGGAATCATGCTCATATTACTTGAAATGTAAATGACATCATATGGAGCAGAAGCTGTTTCTGAACGCGTACAGATCTTCTTCTCCCTGTAGAGACATTTGTATTGTGGACGTCAGCAGGATGATCCAAAATGGTGTGAAAGTTGGCGAACGTAGGGTGGGACCGTTAAAATAAAAGGAGCGAAAGAAGTTGAGGCTAGGGCGACCTCATAAGTTTACTGCCAACATTGTTTGGGCCAGAGTTGCTCATTAAGCATGCACCAAGAGGAATCACAATATCAGAGGTTTTCCGACCTGTTCCGGCCTCCACAGGATACCTTCTGACAACCACAATCAATCGCATGCGTTTTAGCAAACAATGTGCCTTCTGCTGCTTACCATAACTCAAGAGTATCATATTAAACTCTGGTGCTGCTGGTCATTATGGATTCATCAATTCACTCTTTGTTTCCCCTGCGATGGAAACATGGCACTGCTGCAGCAATAAACAAGATGGTAACAGCGGGATATCGGCCGTTCTGTGACGTCAAGCAGGGGCGGGACCCGACTTTCGTGAGGTCCCTAAATGTGACCATATACACAGTCATTACAATTCTCGACTTCTCCTCGTGGAATTTATTAGGGCGATATTTGAATTTAACTATATATCGCAAGGAAACTATTACCATCGTTCTGGGATATGGTATTCAGATGTTAACAAAAGTAACAATGTATTTGCATATGTTCCTTTGGGACGGCTTCAAAAAGAAATCTGATACGTAATTTTCTCATCCCACATCATTTACTTTCACATCCAGTCTACAAACTCCGTTTCGTTTGGTAGTCGGTTTATAAACTTTAAGTGTAAGGATCTAATTCAGTTTGAGGAATTATATAGGAATCAAATTCAATATCTAGAAAGTCTGAATGTTAATAAATTCAGTATCATTTATGTCCAATAGTTTTAAGTGTTAATGTAGGCTTGATACTTTCATCAAATCCAAGGTCGCGGGTTCAAACCCGGCGGAGGACGATGGACATGTTCGGGTGTAATCCTTAGCATGACTTCCTTCGGAAGGGAAATAAAGCCGTTGGTCCCGTGTCGTAGATTTACGGCACGTAAAAGAACCTCAAGCTGAGAGGCCTCTGAGCAAAATTAAGCGGTCTTTCACGCCCAATTTAGAATGGGACGCTGAGAACCACAGCAGTTAAAGAGCGTCCATAAATAACACGCCATTTACATTTTCTTACATCAATTAAATAAAGAATTCGAATAAAAGGTAAGGCAATAAATATTTGTTGGACTGCCACCCAGAATGAAGAACCTGTTACGAGGGGTCTGCTCGTAGCCAGGCATGAACATGAGGAACTGAATGATATAAAATGTAAGAGAGATTGATGATTGGAAAGGAGATAATGGAGCAATTGGCGCCGTTTCATCCATCACGAATCCCACATGCGTAGCTTGGGATCGAACCCGGTCCGCCCAGATGAGAGACGAGGGGTGTAAACACTCAACCACGGCGCCATCTGATTCTACAAACTAATATGCAGAAAGTTCAAGTAGTTTTTAAATATTATAGCCCCCAGATCATTCTTGATTCTATTGTTGCTACATATATTCTTTCTGGTCAGTTACTATATATATGCGCGTGTGTGTGTTTCGTTCGCATGACTTTGTCTATATTCCCACAAACAAACTTTCCGTACCAAAATTATTTTTTGCTTCCATAAGTAGAAAGGGAAATACGACAATACACTAGGTTAAAGCGATAGTCAAATATTTTAAAAGCTATTACAATATGAAACAATTGAAATTCGGTTCTCTTTTCATTCCTAGGAGTAACGCAAAAGAGATGAAACGAAGGTTGACTTCCCGCTTGGCACACAAGAAATATTTCGCTAACGGTTGACTCTACAAAAAATTGTGTGTTTTAATGATATCTATATTTTTTGTAGTATTTTTTTCTCTATCTTTATGGATTACGAAGTCTTCAGAGGCTGTTCTTAGGACATTCAAAATATACATCTCGTTAGTTATCAAAATATGTTAAACATACAGCATTTTAATTGAAATCGTTAGAGCCATTTTTGATAAAATCAACATTTTCGAAAAATGTTCCATGTAAAGGACAGTTGGAGGGTCGGATTTTCCTGAAAATATTCGTGTCGCATTCTTGATAGATACTGAATTTCAAAATCAAGTTTTGTATTTATCGGATATTTCGTTTTTGAGCTAGACACCCACCTACTCACATATTTGTGTGTGTGTGTGTGCGCGCGCGCGGGCCCCCACAGAAACACAGACATTTTTCTAAAACTTTTTTGTTAATTCAGGGGTCTCAAAACATTTATTTCCGGATGGATTACAATACCGACTCTATGCACTATGTACACTATACATACGGCTATAGAAAGTAAAAACAAAAGAAAAGAAAGAAAGAAACATTGTGTTGTATTTACATTTCACATTACTCGTTCTTCTGTTATATTCTTCTATTCATTGTTCTATTTTTATAAGAACATGATTCTTTCTAACTTAATTGAGATAAACTTTCATTACACATTTAATTACTTGTAGTTATAAGAAGAATACAATGAATTAAAGCAATAGTTAAACTTTTAAATGTTGGTCTTTGAATGACCACGAGCGACTCGCACTCGAAATTTATATATTTATTTGAAAATTCAAATCAATAACAAAGAATACTTCGGAAATAATTAGTGCTACAAATATTTATTTGACATAAATACGAGATCTATATTTGCAGAGTAGTAGGAATTACGGTGTACCAATTACACAAAAATCATTCACAGCCTCTTCCAGAGAAGCAAATACATGCTCAATATTTGTCATGGATGCATTTTGGGAAAATTAAAATAACTACCATTTTTCAATGTACAGGATACTTCGGGATGGGGATTTTCTTGAAAATCTAAGTGACGCATCTTTTTAAGATATAAACTTAATACTAAGACAGACAGGCAGGCAGACAGGTACAGAAGAACGGAAGAACGGATAAACGGATGGAAGAACGGATGGTCACATAGACAAACAGATAGTCAGGCAGTCGGATAGTCAAACAGGACCTTTTTTTCTCTTTCTTCTAAAATCATTGTTTGGAGTTCAGCGAACTTGAAATATTGTCTTTATGGTAAAATTTGGATATCGACACTTTGGTGGATTACCATAATTTTCAGTACCAGCTATATGCAGATGGTAGAAAAAGCTGAGTGGTATAACGACTGCTTTAGATTTTACATAGAGAGAATCTAAAATGTGAGTTGTATTTACGATTCTTCAGCGAAAACTACAAAACCAAGTGCTTAATGATAATAAAAGTGAATACAAACACGTAGATGAGCATTCCGGTGTATTTCGATTACCAAATATAGGTATTCGTTTGCTTGAATCCTAGCTTTGCGTTTGCTATACCATTTGCAAGGATTTAGGTTGAATGTTAAGCTTGCTTTTTGAGCAACTGCAGACATCTGATGCATGCCAATAATGGTGTCTTGGAAGTCTTGTAGATGATTTAGTTCGTCTTCGTGCAGATCTCGTCTTGAATGGATGATATATATTGTGCCTATGATAGCACCCTGAAGTCTAGATGAAGCTTCCAGCCTAACAACGTTCCAGAATCGGGCACTGTCCATAGTTTAATACAGTGGTATCGATCTGTTTGCAAATTGTTGTCTAAAAAGATGTAAATGGCGTGTTATTTATGGACACTCTTTAACTGGTGTGGTTCTCAGAGTCCCATTCTAAATTGGGCGTGAAAGACAGCTTAATTTTCCTCAGAGGCCTCTCAGCTTGAGGTTCTTTTACGTGCCGTAAATCTACGACACGGGACCAACGGCTTTACTTCCCTTCCGAAGGAAGCCATGCTAAGGATTTTTACACCCGAAAAATACAATCGTCCTCCGCCGGGTTTGAACCCGCGACCTTGGGTACATGAAGTTAGCATGGTAACTACACCACGGAGGGCGACTTGCTGTCTGTTGCATGAGTTATTGTCTCAATATTTCTCCGCCTGATATGATCCTGGCATTAACAACACGGTTAACAAACAAATATTTAAAATTATTGCAAATTGTTAGTAGAATCGCAGGCTTTAAAATATGCCCGATACATAACCTGCAATATGGAATATTACAATGTATATCAAATTCTTGTGAGAATTGCAGACTTCCAAGCAAATAGGCCAAGTCAACATGTGAACATGTAACAAGGAATATTACAAAGTGATAGAGAACTAAAAATCTGATGTGCTACATTCATATGACTTTCTCTAGTTGTTCTACAAATTTCTTACACAAGATTATTCTTCTTTCTACACCATGCTAATTGAGACAAACATTAACAGAAAATTCTTATTACTTAGTTGCTTATAGGTAGAAGGGAAATAAAGGAATGCTAAACTGATAGTCAAATGTTTTACAAGCTGCCGTTGTGTGATTGTCATTGAAAATTACTTCTTTACTTGGCCAGAAATAGAACAAAAGAAAAACGGACACTTCCTGTCTGCGAAAAGTATAAGTACTTTACAATTGAAACCAATATCAAGGAATATCTCGGAAACGGTTACTCCACAACAAAAATGTAAGAAACATTGTGCGCAAGTTTCTGCTATCTATTACGGTTTAGCATATAAGAAAAATTCATCCAGAAAAATTAGGTCTTCAGACGTTAATCCCAGAAAATTAAAGATATACATTTTATTTGGGATGTAAATATTTTTAATACACGGTATTTTAATTTTACTCCTTAGAGCCATTTTTGAGAAAATCAAAAGTTTTCAAAAATTTTCCACGTAAAATGTAGTTTGTGATGGGGCATTTTCTTGAAAATCTTCCTGTCGCATCCTTAGAAGATACTAAACGTAAATACCAAGTTTGGTATTTAACGGTATTTTCATTTTTGGGCTATGCTGTCCACGGACAGACCCATACACGGACTTTATATATATAAAAATGCTTTTTTCGGACTCAGGGGATCCCAAACATATATTTCTGGTGAAACCTCGACATCGAATTTTTGGGTGCAATATAATACCTTCTCTATCCACCATGTAATATGGAATCTATGCAGTACGAAGTAATACTAGCAGTATTGTTAAGCATATCAAAGCTTTGAAGTACTCTTAAAATCGAATTTTGCAATTTTGATTGTTTTGGGAGGATAGGTCTTTGTTCTTTTTTACTTAATACATCCCTTACATACCGATCCAACTTCTTGCGAGAATCGTTGACTTTCAAGAATGTGGGAAAATGTGTAGATGCAACATGGAATATTACAAAAATCTGATGTATTCCATTCACATATCTTTCTTTACATATTTTACAACTAGCTATTCCTCTCTATTTCATGCTAATCAAGACAAGCATTAGTAATGGTTGTGTTATTTAATTCCTTCTGAGTAGAAGGGAAATAAGGGAATGCATTAGGTTAAAGCGATAGTAAAATCTTTTAAAAGCAGGAGCTTGGTTATAACATTGAAAATCCCCCCTCTTTGGAAGAGCCAAATTTATAAATTAAATAAAGATTTCCCATTTGAGAAAAGTCTGATGCGTTTCATTTTCATTTAAAAAACTTATTATTCCATCTAATTCATGCTAATTGAGATAAACGTTAGCAAAAATGGTTTTATTGCTTTTTTTCTTTGTAAGTACAACGGAAATATGGTACACACCAGATTAAAGCCCTAATCAAGTCTTTTAAAAGCTGGTTGATGCCTGATGGAGATTTTTTGATATATGAATGATCAGGAATAAAATAAAAGAAGCGGAAATGTCAAGTTCTCGTTTAAGAAAAGATACGTATTTTAAAATTGGAACTAATAACAGGGAATATCTCGGAATTTTTTACTCCACAAAAATTGTATATTACATAAATTGTGTCAACGAGTTTAGTAGGCTTTTGTCTACCTTTTACGATTTACAAACTATGCAAACGTCATTAAGAATGAAGAGAGATTCAGAGCCTATTCCCAGAAAATGCAAGATATACATTTTAGTTGCCATATAAATATGTTCAGTATGAGGTAATTTAATTAAAATCGTTAGAAAATAAAAAAATGGATACGTTTTCCATGTAAAGAATATCTTAGGGTAACGATTCTTGAAAAATGCTTTTGAATTATGGTTGTTTTTCTAAAAATGTTTTTTGGATACTGGGGACCCTAAAACGGGCATCTGCAGCGAAATCTCGGTATCGAATTTTTGGATGGAACGCAATATCTTCTCTGTACTATGCATTAAGTAGATAAAGTAAAATTGATTAACACAAAGAAGTATTTTTTTGGTAAAAATTATACATTTTAAGGAGATGTATATGTTTTGCGTACAGTAAGCTCCCATCTGTAAAGACTTCTAGAGGTTTCCTGGGTATTATCAATTATACAAGATTCAGTGAATGAAGCTTATTTACAGAAAATTTAATATACTTTAATCCAAATTATCAGAGCAGTTTTGATAACCTAGAAAAAGAGTTTTGTGTGAAGCATTTCAAGAATTCTCTACTCACTCTATTTTATTATTCTGTGCCAGATAAAAGTCAATTCAAATATGCACGTTTGGTTTTATGATACATTCAAGTAATGCAAAAATAAACTTTTTAAAGATTTCTCTCTTAATGTGATGGTCTTTAAAACTGCATCAGTTATGCATAATCACGACCAAAAAAATTCAGGTGTTACACTCAAATGACTTTCTTTACCCTTATGTATTATTATCGGCTATACAAACTGTTCTTTTGGAAGGTTATTTTCCTGACTATTCCATTTTAATCGAGATAAATATTGTTAGAAATAACTCGCTATAGATAGAAACAGAATTAAAATGTTTTAGAGCGTCCATACCCTTTAAAAAGCATCGCAAGGAACAATGAAAATTTGACAGGTCTTTAATGAATGACGAGGCATTGAAAAACTCGAACCGGTAATAGCGAATATCTAGAACATTGTTGATGCTACAAAAGTGTTGTATATATTATAGTTCTCTACATTTTTGTCTACCAATTATTTACCAATTAGCAAAATTATGAAAACTTCCTTCCACATAAAACAAACTTTACAATCTACTCTCAGGAAGTTCAGGGACACACATTTAAACACCAAGCGTTCGATTTTGAGTTATGCTGTTCACACAGTGACACACATTAGATTTTTTTACAAAATGCTTTTTGTGCATTCAGGGTACCTCAAGACATGTATTAACAGTGATATTTAGGCATTGAATTTTTGATAAGATAAATAATTCCTCTGTTTACTATACGTAGTAAAGAAATTAAAAATAAATACATTTCCTATGAGAAAAATACAACTATTGGGAAGTTAAAACAATAACAAGAAATATTAGAAATCATGAACTCCCCAAAAAACTGTTTATAAATTCTGTGTCTAAACGAGATCTATATTTATGTGTAATAGGATTATATCTCCTGTATTTATCGATTATACAAAATTTATTAAGAATGAATGCACAAACATACAGTTTTGAATCAAAATTATGAGATACATTTTCGATAAGATTTAAATTACATTTTTTTCCACTTAAAGGGGAATTTAGGATGAGAGAAATTCCTTTAAAATTTTTGTGTTGCATCTCTGTTGCATCACTATGTTGTTTGATACCTTAAACCAAAATTTGATTTTAAAAGAATAGAGAAAATATGTAATATAATCCATGTAAAGAGTAGTTTGGGAATGGGCAGCTTCATGAAACTTCTGTGAGTAATTCAAGTATGAAATTTGGTATTTTTGTTTTTATTACACTGATCAACATCAGACAGAAGCTAGACACAAAGGTAAATAGACAATCAGTTACTTAAGGACGCGAATATACATGAGTTCTAGCGCTATTTTTGTGTGTTTATTTTTTGAGTCCAGTGGATTTTAAAGCATTTATTTCCAGCTAAATATTGATATAATTGTTTTCTGGGTAAAATTATATACTTCCGGTATTATAATAGGTAGATAAATGACAGAAAGACTCCTTTTTCCGTAACAAAAAGTGAGAAATCTGTCCTGCTTGTTTTCTTCCATTTTACCTACTTTCTCTACACCTACACTGTGCAGAGTAGGCAGAGAAAGCATTGCATTCCAATCAAAAATTCAATGCATAGTTTTCACCGGATTTATTTATGTTTTGAGGTCCCCTGAAACCAAAAATGCGTTTTTAGGAAAATATCTGTCTGTATCTTAAAGTTTAGTGTATGTGTGTGGACTCTATAGCTAAAAAAAAAAAAAAAACGTTAAATACCAAATTTCGTTTTTAAGGTTAGTATCTTCCAAGGATGCGAAAACAACCTTTACATGGAAAACATTAAAATTTGTTTTTTCTTAAAAATGGCTCTAACGATTTTGATTAAAATGCGGTATATTAAAAATATTTACATCACAAATAAAATGTATATTTTGAATTTTCTGCGAATAGCCTCTTCATTCTGGATGACATTTGCATAACTGGTAAACTTTACACAACAAATGTGTAATTATAATTTATGTCAATTAAATTTTTTTTTTAATTTATCGTTTTTTGGATATTTATTAATTTTGGTTTCAATTTTAAATACGTAACCTTTCTCAAAGTGGAAGTGACTTTATATTTTATCTCTCTTTGGTTTTACTTCTGGCGCCATGTAAAGCAAACCGAACTTCAATTGTTTACATAGCGACCAGATTTTCAAAGGTTTTGATTGTCGCTTTGACCTAATGTATTCCCTTCTTTCCCTTCTGTTTAGAAGGAAGCAAGTAATAAGGCAATTTACGCTAATGATATTTCCATTAGCAAGTTGTAAATAAAAGAAAAATCTTTTGCAAGCATAGTTTGTTTCCAGAACAGGTAGAGAAAGTGGTGTGAAAAACAGTTCAGATGTTTATAGTCTTATCAGTTGAATAGAAATGTAAAGGTTTTTGTTACGAAATGAAGTGTTTAATTACTTTCTCTATACATACTATGTACATAGTGCATAGAGGAAGTATTGTATTTGACCCAAAACTCCGATACCGAGATTTCACCTAAAATACATGTTTTAGGACCCCTGAAACCAAAAAAAGCATTTTCAGAAAAAGGTCCGTGTGTATGTGTGTGTGTCTGTCTCTGTGTGTGTCTGTGGACAGCATAGCTCTAAAACGAAAAGACCGTTAAATACTAAACTTGGTATTTAAATTTGGTATCTTCCAAGGAAGCGACACGAAGATTTTAGAGTAAATCCCCCACCCCCAACTACCATTTACATGGAGAAATTTTCGAAAATTTTGATATTCTAAAAAACAGCTCTAACGATTTTGATTAAAATCCTGTATATTAAAGATATTTACATACCAAATAAAATGTATATCTTGAATTTTCTGGGAATAGCCTCTGAAGAGCTCTTTATTCTGGATGAATTTTGCTAAATTTTGCTTAAATGCTAAACGGTAAGAGATAGACAAAAACTTACTTCACAGAAAATGCTGATCTGATCAAAACACACATTTTATATTCCTTTACATTTTTGCTGTGGAGGAAACCGTTTCCGAGATATTCCTTGTTTTTGGTTTCAGTTGTAAGTACTTAAACGTTTCTCAGACAGGAAGTGTCCGTTTTTCTTTTGTTCTACTCCTGGCCAAGCAAGGAAGCGATTTGCATTGACAATCGAATAACGATAGCTTTCAAAACAATTGACTATCGGTTTAGCCTAGTGTATTCCCTTGTTTTCTTTCTACATGTAAGGAACTAAATAGTAAGAACATTCTGCTAATGATTAACGATTAGCAAGGTGCAGGAAGAATAATAATCTTATGTAAGAAATTTGTAGAAGAGCTAGAGAAAGTCACCAGATTTTTTTTATAGGACCTCTTTGCAAAGATGTCTAAATATAGCAGATAATATTTCTACATTAGTGCTGTAATCATATTTGTACGGCGCAAGGTAAACACACCCAGCTATGAAGTTAACCGGACACAAAGACATTTATTGAAAACCTTTTTTCACTTTCTCTGCACAGTAGGTAGGAAAGGTATTTCACTCCAACCAAAATTTCGACTGTCGAGATTAACTGTAAATATATGTTTTGAGGTCACCTAATCTAAATTGAATCAAAATAAACTTTTAGAAAAATATTTGCGCATGTGTTTGTGTGTGTGCTCCCATTTCTGTGAACAGCATAACTCATAAACGAAATAGTCGTTAAATACTAAAGTTGATATTTAAATAAAGCATCTTTCAAGAATGCGACACGAAGATTTTCAAGAAAATGTCCCACTCCAAGCTACACTTTAAATGGAAATTATTAGAACAATTTTGATTTTTCAAAAATGGGTGTAACGATTTTTATTAAACTACCATATGTATAATTATTTTTATCATAACTAAAATGTACAGCTTGACTTTTCTGGGATTAATGCCTTATTCATTGTGGATGAACTTTCATAACTCGTAAACCATAATAGATATAAGTTGAATAATGGATTACAATAAATTTTATTTATGATATGGATTGTTATTGGAAATCATAATTTGAAGGTGGATTTAACTGTAGTTTTATGAAGATTAATAAAATGATATAGCTCTATAAGGTGCACACATCACCCGTCATGTATATATGTACTATATATTACTCCACAAAATATGTAAATTGCGTGAAAACATACAATTTTGTTATATATATGTTTTATGTAGTTAAATATTTGCGAGATATGCCTTATTGTTGGTTTTAAATGTTTTCATCCTGACCATGCAAAGAGAATGGAATTTTAATTACACCATATAGTGACAGCTTTTAAAATATTTGGCTTTAGCTTAATGAACTCCCTTATTCCCCCTGTAAGTTCGAGAAACTAAGTAATAACAAACACCCTTCTTGCTAATGTTTGCCTCAATTAGCATGAAAGTTTTGTAAGAATTATTTGTTGCAGAATATGCAGAAAAAGTTATGTGAATGTGACACATTAGGCTTTTAATGCTCTTTTTATGACGCTGACTATTTTCAGGATCACATCATTGCCACCATTGTGCCAGGATTTTATTTCGCAGGAGTTATTTTGCTTGTTAATAAATCTAGATATGGGGCACTCGCTTTTAAACACACTTAAAAACCAACGGTACAAACCGAGATTTAAGCCACAATCTTGGGTTCTCAAAACCAGCTTTATTCAATACCCATGCTTAGTTTCTGTGCTAAGATCAATTCCACCTTAGGACATTCTTTAAAGCTTTTTATTTCCAAATAATATTAACTTCTTTAACGTTAATATGAAAATTAAATCAATATTAAACTTAAATGTTAGTTAACTAACAGACTTTGTAGAACGCGTACATGTCTTTTATACAGCAGTGGCATTAATTCTGGACTCTATGTTAAATTAGCTTTCAAATTAGAATAGTGAATTCAACTCTCTTTCAGGATCATTCTTAGCTGATGGATTATATCTAAGAATTGTTATCATAATACCGCATTGAACATTTAACATAAACTGGAGCTAATTTGGCCCTTATTGGCTTACTTTGGCCCAACTTTTAAAAATATATTATTTTGTAACTATACTATCTATTTTTACTTTCTCTATACGTACTATGTACATAGTGTATAGAGAAGCTACTGCACTTCACCAAAAAATTCGATACCAAGATTTCACCGGAAATATATGTTTTAGGGTCCCCTGTATCAAAAAAAAATATTTTCAGAAAAAGGTCCGTGTGTGTCCGTGTGTGTGTGTGTCAGTGTGTTCGTGTGTCTGTAACACAATAACTCAAAAACGAAAAGTCGGTAACATACCAAACTTGGTATTTAAGTTTAGTATCTTGCAGGGATGCGACACGAAGATTTTGAGAAAAATCCCCCCACCCCAAACTACCCTTTACATATAACTTTTTTCGAAAATTTTTATTTTCTAAAAAATGGCTCTAGCGATTTTGATTCAAATATCATATATTAAAGATATTTACCTGACAAATAAAATGCATATTTTGTATTTTCTGGGAATAGCCTCTGAAGACTACTTTATTCTGGATGAATTTTTCATAACTAAACCATAAGAGGTGGACAAAAACTTAACCCACAAAAAATGTAGAGCACGCTAAAACATAATTTATGGTATATATATTTTTTTTTCATAGAGTTAATCGTTTTTGAGATATTCCTTTTTCTTGGTTTCAAATTTCAAAAACTTATAATTTTCTCATACAGAAATTTGTCAACTCCTGTCCATATAAACAAAGGAACATCAGTCACATAGCAACCAGCTTTTGGCTTTCACTTTAACCTATGGTACTCCCTTATTTCGCTTTTACCTACAATAAAGCAAGAAATAAGACTAGTTCTACTAATTTTTCTCAATTAGCATGAAATAAAAGATAAGCTTATTAACAATAATTTGTTACAGAGATATAGAGAAAGTCATGTGAATGGAACACAAGAGATTTTTATTGTATATGGTGTCCAATGTGAAAGTAGGAATTATTGCTGTCATTTCATAATAGAGGATCTCAAAATTTGGAGAATCCGATTATTCTTGAGACAATGGCACATGAAAACCATGTACACTTTATAAAAAATATCAGATTTCTTCAATTTTCAGCCCCCTATTATATTAGAAACACAATTCATTATATTTCATATTGGATGCAATATAAAATAATTAATAAGGGGCTCAAAGTTGCTAAATTAAAACCTTTTAAGATTATGTTGTTCATGGTGATGTTTGTGGCATTGAAATGTCATAACCTTAAAACTATTATATTTTCCAACATTTTGAATTCCTCTATGTAATATGTTAACGATAATTACAATTTTGAATTGGACACCATATAAAATATGTAGTATATTTATAAAATGAAATGTTTTCCAAAGTTGGGCCGAAATAACTATTAAGGAACAAATTAGCTTCAGCTTAGGCATAAGATTCAATAGTATGTTATCGTAACACTTCGTGGCTATAATTTATCAGATAAGAATGATCCTGAATGACAGTTGAATGCAGTATTCAAATTTGAAGCTT